>OU744448.1:5002649-5750149 GCA_916610825.1 Haliclystus octoradiatus
TTATTTGTGTACATTGTATAACTTATTGGTATTTATTTATAAATTATTTGATTTTGTTTTGGTTTTGAGTAATACTCAAAACTCAAGATTGCTAACAAATGATCTCATTATTAACAAACTCAATATTCAAACCAATTATATCTCCTACGTTGAGGTGCAGATAAAAACGATAATGAATTGAAGAGTACCAATACCATACTCAAGAGGTATATCAAGCAGAATACTATATATACAGACACAAACACCCATATCCAACGTATGTATATGGTTCGTGTTTACCTTTGGCCTATATTTTCTGCAAACAGGCTGGATAAATGAAATATATAAGGACAAGCGTAATCGACGATTCCCCTCTTTAGGAGATTCCTTTACTTCAGTACAACAATAGAACATTTAAAAGTAGCTTAACAATAGCCAAGGCTTATATCCTATTGGTTAAAATATATTTAGAATAAGCGGGTCTCCTTTCCCATTGGTTAAATTAGGTTTTCAATTTACGTAATTAACTTTTTCTTTGTATTAAATTATGTTCCTAGTTTCTTGTGTGAAAATATGTATTCTGTAAAATAGGATCAGAGTTAGTTGTAGCGAGTTGAAGAGAAGTTAGAATTTTATTATTGCAGGATATATATTTTTATTAGACACCGTTCTGCAGAAGCCACACCGAAGGTATGGCGAATTATTATACTCTGATCGCACTGTTGTATATTTAGATCATTGAATATTATTGTTATAAATGTTTTTATTATGGTTGTTTCTTATTCAGAAAACCAGTTCATTTAGCTCAAATATTAGAGGTTGTTGTTGATGTGTTGATAGTTCTGAGTTGAATTACTGCTTGATTTCACGACTATTTGTACAACGGCAAAAACTGACGTCGACGATCGCTACAACAAGCATTTATTTTTCTTTTGAGTACTATCGGCTGAGTCAATGATCGGGTCCTGTCACGATTTAATTTAAGTAAACAAGATACCACTTTCATGCGGCCTCCCTGAGGAAGAACGAGCTTAATCTGAAGTTACAGTATCTGAGCCTGACATAACCTGCAATACAGATATTAAGCAGGTTGACTGTATATTTTTTTATACAAATAAAACTTATACTTGATGTACATCAGATTAACTAATACTGAAGAAATCTCTGAGCACGCTGGCATATCCGATAAGGTACATGGCTACATACTGACACATTGTCCTATATCGACCAAAATATCATCCGATATCTTTTCAACGAATCACAGAGCGTGTTGCATTTGCATTACCAAGGAAACTCCCGCTATCGAAACTAAATGAATGCCACGTTTACAAGGTTCTGAATCGATTTGATACATACCTTCGATTGAATGCATTCGAATTCGATATATAAAGAATAATTGAATTTGTCTAAATATAGCTCTTGTGTTCATCTTCATTGCGATTTAAATTCTTAATCAAGTTATTTGTAGAAGTTCTACGTGCTTTCAAGTAATTTTTTTATAATACATAGAAAAATTCACGGGCGAATGGAGATTTGAAATTATTATTCTCGTGTTCAAAACTCTATCTCACTCAATCGCAGAGCCTCGTTTGCGCGCCCATGAATAATTCTCTAAATATCCAGCTATAACAGTAACTATTATGCATCATTATGGAAATCTGAAAATATGATGATTTAGATAAAATATCAATCTTTCACGTTTTCTGGAATTTAGTGTCCTTTATGATTATGAAGCTTCTTGACATTCCATTGAGCATGTGAACCAATAGGATAGAACGGCCAAAACCGTATCTAGGTCAAATAGGTTCAATTTGAAAATTCAAACGCGATGTAAATATTTTGCTACAACAATTTTGTAGCGATGTAGGATAATTAAAAATATCTTTAATTATTATTATTATTATAATTACAAAACTTATCAGGCTTTTTTATTGCTTTAGAGCTCCGAGATAATTCTAACGAAAACACGATATTTCGAGCTAAAACGCGTCTTAAATAGAGATATAGATTTTGTCGACATATCTAATTTTATAATAAATTTTTCTGTGATGTTTTAGTACGTGATAGTGACAAAAAATCGCGATATTAAAAGATGATATAGGTAAACTGTGCCAATATATAAATTTAATATCCTATGGCTATTGTTGTTACATAGAGAGAAACGAAAGTCTACAGATTTAAAAAAAACAATAGAACGCTGTTACAAAGGAAAACAATTTAAATAAAAGTGGCAACATTTTGAATTGCATTTTCTAATAACCTAATACACGTGGGAAGATTCGATGCAATTAAGTGTTTTTTTTGACGGCCGACCCACCATGATCACCAATGAATTGATGTAGGTTTCGGCATGTTAAACTGACATAATTTGCATCGCATGAATCACACTGCAAATGATACGCAACGCATTGGAAAGATAGATTTAAACATGATTTAAGTAATAAATTTTTCCTTTGTAGAGAAGAGAACCACCAAAGAAAAGAGGACGTCCAAGAAAGGTAGATCATCCTTTACTTGCTAATGAGAGACAGGCAAC
Organism: Haliclystus octoradiatus; assembly: GCA_916610825.1. Lineage (NCBI taxonomy): Eukaryota > Metazoa > Cnidaria > Staurozoa > Stauromedusae > Haliclystidae > Haliclystus > Haliclystus octoradiatus. The sequence goes on from OU744448.1 coordinate 5,005,165, forward strand.
TAAAGCTATTTTCAAAATACTATCTAAATCTATTGCTGAAGCAATTAAACCTCGTGGTCCAAGATTGGCACATGTACCTATACAGCCTGCCAAAAACCCATGAACAACCTTTATCAATGCAAACGACCTTTCGACTTTAATCATTAAAACTGTTAATTAGCAATAAGGTAAGAAGAAGCGTTATGGCCTCCATCTTGCAACATTTTTCTTGTTAATGTTTTCTAATCTTGTGAAGAGATTATGGAGATATTAATTGATGAAAGTGAAATCTCGCAACTACTCAATTGAGGTTGACAATATGCCGCTTTTGTGTCGCATATATCGTGTGATCACATTTTAAATTTCAAAAATATTTCTTAGAAGTTAGGCCATCATGGAAACGAAATTGAGATTGAAGCCATCGTATTAAATATGGCATATACTGACATATCCGATAAGCTACATACTTACAAATTGTCCGATAGCGAGTATCCAACTTGACAGTAGCCAAGCAATCTGTTCTTATTCCGTTACAATTATGGACTCTTTCATGATATCGATATTCTCTTTCTGGATATCTTGTTCTTGACTGTTTGGCACATGCACCGTCATTAATATGCCCAGTCCAATCACCCCAATTGGTCCATTGACATGTGATAATCTCTCTACAAATATCTGCAAACAAATAAAACAATAATTGAACATTAGAATTCGATTTATTCAATATCTACATTCAAGAAAGAAGACAAAGATTCAAATGCAGGAACAACTAAAATCAAATATCAGATAGCAGTTCTAAAGGGCAGAGGTTACTCGTATGATTTGGCCTTTTTAGAAAAAATAATTATGTATTTATAATTTATAAATAGCGAGCTTGTAGCACTATATCATACATTTCAAAATTGAGAAATCTCAACACCATGCTAGAAAACTAAAAATATTATAGATAATCGGTTGTTGCATTTTAAGATGTAACATTTGCTAGTTTTCACATATAGTCAACGCAATCTAATAGGATACTCCTTTTTTTCAAAGACCATCTATTCCTTTCAATGAAAATTAGATTATTATACCGGTATTATACCAATCACATAATAAAATTATTTATTACTCAAACTTCTTCAGTGGCTTTATGTAAGTATTTTTATGCGACATTTTCAAAGTTATTGCAATAATTGTTAGACAAGCAAAAACTTTTCCCATCAGGTGAGGTTAAGAAGTTGAATACCTTTTTTACTTTTTAAGGTATTTTCCATGTTCTGTGACCCAAAAAATAGATACAAATATGCCAAGTGAACATTCTTTAGTTTGGATTTTTTATTTCGATTGTTTATGCGGTTGCCACATCTGTACGACTTTGCCCAGACAAAGGTAATTTTAATCTGTGATAATTCTGTCTGAGTCTAGACTTAAAGAGATGCTATAGCTTGAAAAGGAGTTCATTCGATTTTGTTTTACTTTAGGGGCATATACCTCTCTTGTTGGACCTAATCTAATGATAAAAAATATATCTGTATCTTGACCACGTTGAAACGATCATTCTGAAATCTGATTGTAATTTGGTTCTGCCGTTTTATTATGGGAATTAAAGGGGTATCTGGTATATTAAAAAGAGAGAAACACAAATTTGTAAATTTAGCTGGAAATTGGAGGGAGAAATGATCGCGTAAATCAAAAGCACAAAAACAACATGTATGAGTAAAAAAATTTATCTATCCAAAGAAGTGATCTCCCACTATCCGGGATAGACATTTTCAACATTTCAACCACGTGAAAACAAGACAATTCAAAGAGATAATAGAGAGTCGCTATGTGTATAATTATAACGGTGGTAAAAGATTTACCTATCTAGTTATGATTCAAGTTGGGATTATATTCAGGTGTTTGTCTGCATAATGTGTGGAATAGTATCTACATAAATTCTTACCCGGTGGTGTAGTTTGAGCTTCAGATATTTTATGATTAATCTTTGAGGGCCCCTTTCCTCGAGGATTATGAACAAGTCTAGGGGTACCATTTCCCCCCTTCATTCCAATTAAAGCATATGAATCTCTGTACGCAATATCAACAAAACTAGCACCAATTGATCGAAGAGCTTCACGTCCAGCTGCATTTAATCGCCCAAACGCTTCATCCTGTACAGCAACTAATACAATTGAATTATAAGGAGTTTGGTTGTTGATAAAATCTGCCATTTTATCACTTGCTGAAGGGTCACTGTATGTATCGAATCCTTTTGAATTTGTGACAACGTGTGTTGTAGCATCAACCACCACAATATTAAAGCCTCGTTTATGCTGAGAATGTTCGATTCCATTTACACGAATTGAAGCTGTCCCACACCTAAGGGATGTCCCGATAGGGTATACAACTTTGATTGGATCTTCACATCCTTCAGATATGATAGATACGGACGCTGAAAATAAATAAGATACAAACAATGAAATTAAATCATTTTCATTACTGGATCCAGATTATTTCTAATTATTAAAGTGTATATCCTGGATATTGAGAAATTGCTTCGTTAGATAGATAAAAAAAATCATTCCTGCATGTTGTTCATATAAAATAATTTTATTTTTTTGATATTTTATCAAAATCCTATTATATTCGATATAGTATAAGAAGATGTGTGTCATGAGGAAGTTGTCTTCATGAGCTTTGGGGTGTCGGGTTTCAGACAGAACCTTTTTACATGTTTCTTTGATTTGTTATTACGCTATTACATTATTATAACATTACAAATACATTCAAAGTTATAACGTCTGGTTGATTGTTTATTAGTCTTGTTATACAAACATAACTACAAAACAGAAAGAGGCAGTCATATTAGAATGATTAAAAAAAAAACAAGAATTTATCACAATGTACCTTGCATTAGAAATAGAAAATACTTGAACTAAGCCCTATAGAAGGATACTCTTATCATCTCAAACAAGTAACAATAGTAGAATAATTGATAAACAGAAATATACTCGTGATTTTTCAGTGTGATATACTAATTGAATGAAAATGAATGAAAATGATAAAAACAATTTTCATCATTCTGCAGTATCATCATACTCAGTACACAAAAATAATAGCTAAATATAAATCTATAGATTTTTCTGTTTGTGTGCCATCGCATGGAATAGTATTTAAATAAATTCTTACCTGGTCGTGTAGTTGGAGCTTCAGGTAGTTTATGATTAATCTTTGAGGGCCCCTTTCCTCGAAGATTATGAACAAGCCTAGGGGTGCCACTTGCCCCCTTCAATCCAATTAAAGCATACGAATCTCTGTAAGCAAGATCAACTGAGCTAGCACCAATTGATTTAAGAGCTTCACGTCCAGCTGCATTTAATCTCCCAAAAGCTTCATCCTGTACAGCAACTAATACAAATGAATTATAAGGAATTTGGTTGTTGATGAAATCTGCCATTTTGTCACTTGCTCTAGGGTCACTGTATGTATCGAATCCTTTTGAATTTGTGACAACGTGTGTTGTAGCATCAACCACCACAATATTAAAGCCTCGTTTATGCTGAGAATGTTCGATTCCATTTACACGAATTGAAGCTGTCCCACACCTAAGGGATGTCCCGATAGGGTATACAACTTTGATTGGATCTTCACATCCTTCAGATATGATAGATACGGACGCTGAAAATAAATAAGATACAAACAATGAAATGAAATCATTTTCATTACTGGATCTAGATTGTTTTTAAATTATTAAAGTGTATTTGATGAGTAACTTCTTCTTAAAGCAGTTGATAACAAAAATCAAAGACAACGTTAATTTTGAATGTGTTTTATTAGTACAACTCGACGTTTAGGCCATCGTCTGGGATCATTTTCAATAGTGAAAGAAGTTTTCTTTATCAAGTTAACTTTTACATTATAAATAATTTATTAATTTCTAATTTATGACTTGAACTTACTAAGAATCCAAATTTTAAACAAAAAAATAAAAAATTTTGTTTGATGAAATAGAATAAGAAATTGACTTAAAATCTCTGTGTAATAAAATAAATGTTAGCAATTTATCTGTTTTTACCAGTCGAAAACTCAAAGACGACTTAAGGCATCATGAAGCCAAACCTGAACTTTTTTCAAAACATTGCGTAATCTATCCTTTCAAGTGTGGCTTGTGTAGTTCAAGCTATGTAGGATATACTAAACGTCACATACATCAAAGCATAGAAAAACACAGCAGAAAGAGTTCAGCAATAGGTAAACATATCCAACAAACAATTTTAAACGATGCAATCAAATATTTTAAAGTTTTAAAACATTGCATCTCCAAATGGGATTGCCTCGTTTACGAAATGATATTCATTAGTGACTTAACACAAAACCTGAATGGTCAATCAGATTCGATACGATCTAAATTATTTTAGGTCAATTTCTTAGTTTATTTTATCAAACTAAAATGTTGTATTTTGTTTTACAATTAGGTATCTTAGCATGTTCAAGTCATAAAAATATAAAATTTCGTCCACTCTTGAAAAGGGTCACAGACAATGACCGAAACGTCAAGTTTTACTGATAAAACATATTCAAAATTACTGTTGTCTTTGACTTCTGTATTCAAATTAAAGTGTATATCCAGGATATTGAGAGATTCCTTAATGAGATGGAAAAAAAAACTCATTCTTGCATGTTGTTCATATAAAACAATTTTTATTTTCGGATATGGTATTAATATCATATTATGTTCAATAGGATATATTATAAGCAGGAGGCAGTAATGTTTGAATGATTTAACAAAAAATAAGAATTATGCATAATGTGTATTAGACGGGTCCAAAAACATGAAAGTTTGAAATGTTGTCGGGCCCATCGATTTTCTTGTTATTGGGAAATGGGGTCCCAATGCCCCTCTAAATTAATACGTAAAGCTAATGGGGAAAACGCTGATATTTTTCAAACGCAAATACGTCACCTTTGTGAAAACATATTCTTAATTTTGCTTAAATGGCCGTGGAGGTAATGATCTGATTAATTTGAATTTATTAAATTTAATGTTTGAATCTTTATCATTGCCTTAAAACTATGGGGTGCATTCGATACATAAAAGAACGTGGCTTCCGGTGTGAAAAAGGATTGATCTACAAGTGTCTGCTGTCAATCTGTCAATCTGTCAATTTAAAAATATTTCCGTGAAAGTGTCGCCGTCGTTGATATCGTATTTTGAAGAAATTTGTAACTCGAGAAGGTCATTCTGTTGAAATAGGCCATACTTTCATTTGACATTCCAGGGATTCCTCTCACCATACTTGGTAAAAACCGGGGTTGATGTCGAGAAAGAAATGTCTAGCCTCTATTTTTCGGCCATTGCCTAGATGCAGCTCCGTTTTGCAAATAGACAGATGGATAAGCATTGATTTTCTTTCGAATTATAATCGAAATCCGCAAAATAATAATAGGAACTACTCAGAGCATCTGTACTTCTCAATTGAAGAGGAGAAAACGTCTAAATACTATTAATTAGCGGGTTAAGTAGACAAGGTTATATATATATATATACGCTCTTCATATTAGATATTAGCCACTGTACAGTAACTGTATGACCATGGTAGGACCTAACAATTAATTCAAGGTTAAAAACTGTCATTGTACGATAAATTACAACTATTTGATGTCGAATTGTGATAAAACCAAGTTGAAACAATAAATTTATTTCACAAAAATCGTATACTTGTTAATCGAAAGTATTCTGAGATATTTTCTTACACGTCATCGTGTAATTCACAGGAAGTTTTTACACAACGTTTGAGGACGGCTCGCTCTATAACTAGAAATTTTGAAAATCGCGCTCAAAAGCACAGCACGCTCAAAAGCGCCCTGTATAATCCAGGCCTTATAGACACAATATGTTGATGACTTGTTATCAAAACATTAATTCTTCGTACGGCCGTTATTTACTTATGTAGAAGAAATATTACTCAGAATACTATTCGCCAAACAAGGTCTCATTTTGTTTAACTCTGAATTTGTAACAGAATTAGCTGCCATCTTGGAAATAAAGCTTCGTAAAAAAGCCTTTGACATTGTTCAACTTGATTTATGAAGGTAGCTACTTGAATCTCAAAATGTTCAAAAACTTATAAAATGCTTTATCTCTTGCTACGTAGCCAAAATTAACTCGATTTTAAATTAAAAATTAACCGCTCACATTTGACTTCCGAAAATGCCTTCGTAAATTCTTCGTGGATGCATCTGAAATTTGTCATTGTTCAAAGTTTCGAACAGTTGATCGCTCGTGCTTCAACGTTTTTCGTTGTCTAACTTTTATTCGAAGTCTGCATAATTTTGCTTGCTATCAAAGAATGGCTGCCGAATAGTTACACAGGTTTTTTGACAAATTATTTGCAGAGTTTGAATGATTTTTTTATTTAAATAATAGCGACCGTAACAACAATGAATATTTAAATAATAGCGACCGTAACAACAATGAATATTTCAAAAACAACTTATTGTGACTATATATAAAACAGTCACGGTTCACCAGAATGACCTTCTCGAGTTACAACTTTCTTCAAAACATGATATTAACGGCGGCGACACCTTTCACGGAAATATTTTTTGAGATTAACAAATTGACAGCAGACACTTGTATATTAATCTTTTTTCACAGCGGAAGCCAGGTTTTTTTATGCACCGTATCCAACCCTATAGTTTTTAAGGCAATGATAAAGATTCAAACATTTAAAGTGTTAAATTCATATTGTTAAGACCATTACCTCCATCTAAGCCATCTAAGCAAAATTTAGAATATGTATTCACAAAGATGACGTATTTGCGTTTGAAAAATATCAGCGTTTCTCTCATTAACTTTACGTATTAATTTAGAAGGGCCATTGGACCCCTTTCTTAATGTCAAATTACAATAAAATTTTTGCACACCTTATTTTTAAAGCATTCTGAACAAGAAAATCGATGGGCCGATAACATTTCAAACTTTCATTCATGTTTTTTGGACCAGTCTAATGTGTATTCACTTGCGTTAGAAATAGAAAATACTTATATACTTATAATAAAGGGAGTCAAAGACTACACATTCATAATTGTCAATTATGAATGTGTAGTCTTTGATTCCTTTTATTATATTTAGCTCTGTCAAATGATATCGCGCACTAGTTTTTGCTATCAGATAACATCTAATGCTTATATACTTAAATACTTATATATTTAAGCCGTATACAGTGATACTCATCAGAGCCATCTATTTACAAGAGTTGGGACACTGATGCCATTTATGTTTTTGGCCTGGACCCGAGCACGTTTTCAACAGCAGTGCGCATGTGCAAGAGAATATTGTGTTTTTTCAGCCATTTTGGAACTCTGTGAAATGGTTTGCGATTGTTTAGCAAGAGTAATATAACCATTTATGAGTTGCCTTTCTCCATATTTATTTGCTGGACTCTCAAAATTAGAATACAAATTTACTTCAATGTATATTATGTTATTGATCTCATCAGCATATTTCTCAAGAGTAGATCAGATCAATGCTATTGGAATTGCTAAATGGACAAGGAGTTTGTAGAGTCAAAAGAGTATCTCTTACGCTCTTACGCTTATTCGTTGCAGTGAAAGACAACTTTTTCTAATTCTTGTCCCCAGTTGGAATAGTAAACAATACTTTTATTTCGATTACTATTGTGCCTATTAACATGTTTGTTTTCACTGATAAAAGTTGTATTTTTCCGCGCTTCGTTTAAAACAGGAAACCTGGCGCCAAAAGAACAAGAACCCTGGTGCCGAAAGTACGAAAATGGCGTCCAAAAAATCACGTGAATGGCAGCTGTCCAATAGGAGACGATAGCGGCACATGAAAGCGTGTCCCAACTCTTGTAAATAGATGGCTCTGATACTCATATCATCCCAAGCAAGTAACAGTAGTAGAAATTTGATACACAGAAATAACTCCTGATAATTCAGTGTGATATACTAATTGAATGAAAATGAATGAAAATGATAAAAATCCTGTTCATCATTCTGCAATATCATCATACTCAGTACACAAAAACAATAACTATAGATATGACAAAAACAAATTTTTTGTTGTTCTAAACTATTTACGACCATTGTAATCCATTCCATCTGAGTTCCTCGATCGGTAATATGCTCATGATGCAACGCACAAAACATATATTGTATAAATAAGTAGGAATCATAAAAATATTACGGCTGATTCATTAGACTATTCCCAAAGTTACACTCAATGAGTGTAATTCAGCCAAATAATTCTTATTTTCCACAAAAGGGTTGTACCGGCAAAAGCGTTAAACATTTCAAGCCTATATCTCTGTTTCTAAGAAAATAACGGCTGGACCAAAGGAAAATCTGCTTTGAGAATGATCCATTCAACGTTGAGCTGAAGATGTACAGATACATTTTACTAGATGTGAGAAACATAAAAAGATATGTAAGGCAGTATTCCAACACGTCGCGCTATTCACACGGGGTGCTAGTTTTCTAATTCGACCTGACAAATGCAGCATGCATAGATCAGTAAAGCACCACGCAATTTTTCAAGCTCAGTAAAAGGTCGAAGTTCGACTATGGTTGCCACTCGGAGTGGTGTCAGCGCGACAGCTGCTTGAAATGCGTGTTTTTAGAATGCCTATTCTTATTCATCTGTTTTCATATGAATATTTGATCTAATTCATGCGAATAAGGGATAAAATAGTAGATTTCATGATGGGTTATTATCATTTCATTCAATTCTCAATGATATTGGTCAAAAATATTATCTATCTAAAGAAGAAATCTCCCAATATCCAGGAAGGGCACTTTACGAATTCCAGACAGATGAAATCAAGACAATTCAAAGAGACAATAGAGTGTAGCTATGTGTTACTTATAACTGTGGTATCAGATTGCCAATCTGGTTATGATTCATGTTGAGATGAGATTTTTCTGTTTGTGTGCCATCGCATGGAATAGTATTTAAATAAATTCTTACCTGGTCGTGTAGTTGGAGCTTCAGGTAGTTTATGATTAATCTTTGAGGGCCCCTTTCCTCGAAGATTATAAACAAGCCTAGGGGTACCACTTGCCCCCTTCAATCCAATTAAAGCATACGAATCTCTGTAAGCAAGATCAACTGAGCTAGCACCAATTGATTTAAGAGCTTCACGTCCAGCTGCATTTAATCTCCCAAAAGCTTCATCCTGTACAGCAACTAATACAAATGAATTATAAGGAATTTGGTTGTTGATGAAATCTGCCATTTTATCACTTGCTGAAGGGTCACTGTATGTATCGAATCCTTTTGAATTTGTGACAACGTGTGTTGTAGCATCAACCACCACAATATTAAAGCCTCGTTTATGCTGAGAATGTTCGATTCCATTTACACGAATTGAAGCTGTCCCACACCTAAGGGATGTCCCGATAGGGTATACAACTTTGATTGGATCTTCACATCCTTCAGATATGATAGATACGGACGCTGAAAATAAATAAGATACAAACAATGAAATGAAATCATTTTCATTACTGGATCTAGATTGTTTTCAAATTATTAAAGTGTATTTGATGAGTAACTTCTTCTTAAAGCAGTTGATAACAAAAATCAAAGACAACAGTAATTTTGAATGTGTTTTATTAGTACAACTCGACGTTTAGGCCATCGTCTGGGATCATTTTCAATAGTGAAAGAAGTTTTCTTTATTAAGTTAACTTTTACTCTATAAATAATTTATTCATTTCTAATTTATGACTTAAACTTACTAAGATTCCAAATTTTAACCAAAAAAATAAAAAATTTTGTTTGATGAAATAGAATAAGAAATTGACTTAAAATCTCTGTGTAATAAAATAAATGTTAGCATTTTATCTGTTTTTACCAGTCGAAAACTCAAAGACGACTTGAGGCATCGTGAAGCCAAACCTGAACTTCTTTCGAAATATTGCATAATCCATTCTTTCAAGTTAGTACAGTCATTATAAAAAATGACCTCACACAAATTGCAACAGAAGCATTTTTCATCAATTCTAGGGTCAAATTTTATGCTTAACAACATATCCAAAATGTTCCAAAATCGGAGTAGGCAAAATGCCTTAATTTTGCAATTTGATTTATGGCATTGCCAGTAGAAACATGAAAGCGAGGCTGTCCTTTTTTAGTGTAATCATGTGATTTAATTTGAGAGGAAAATATCAGGAATAGTAGCCTTGCATCATTTAGCACATATAATGTGCTTAAAATTTCTTTACTGTCACCATGTATCAAATTACCAAAACGAGGCTATATATGAAGATTAAACAAATCGACATAGAAAAACTAGAAAAACATATACACAGTAAGTGAAAAATGTTATTCATTATATTTTAACATTCCACTAGCAATATAGATCATGTAAATACTTTATTTATCTTATTTAGAAAATACAATTAGGTAATATACATTGTTCACAATGAACAATTTTAGGCAAATGCATGGGGATATCATAGTCGCAATTATTTTTGACAGAAATTGACCATTACGATTTGATGATAGGCCTGAAGAAAAACAGCAGAAAATGATATCCAATAGAAATGTTAAATTAAATTAAACTAACGAACTAATACCTTTTACTTCTTGACAGGAAATCAATTAACTTTGTATATAGACTACAGTTATCCAGTCGTTTATGTTACTAATTGAACATGGAACTTCACCCAAAGGTTATGCCCAAAATGTTGACTATATCCTATACACATATACAATCAAACCTGCTATAACAGCCATCTCTATACAGCGACCACCTGTCTGAAGTGGTCACTCTTGCAATGTCTTGAAATAGTATTTTCTATTAAATCAAAGATTGATAAGCTTGGCTGTAGTTTTGGTGATTTCCTCTTTTTCAGTCCTTGGTTTCTCTGAGCAGACAAAGGAAGCTCGTATGGAGAAAATGGTCCATAGTCAATGAACTCGTATGAATAGTCCATGAACAGTTCATGAACGTTGTTATTGAATGCTCCCGAGTTTTCATTTATTATAAATTATACAATTTATAAATTAATTCAGCAGTTCATGAACTGCTTATAAATTGTTCATGAAACTTTGCCATTTACATTTAAGAACTATTTTTCCACGGAAGACTTTTTTACAACAGATTTGATACATCTCCTGCAAAATGTTCAGGAGTTCAAAAGCTTAGAACAATTCATGAACTATTCAAAAACAGCTCATGAACATTCACGGACACTTCATAAACAATCCATGAAAACTTTGGGCCATTTAACGTTCATGAACTGTTCATGGACTGTTCATTAACTCCTGAACTGTTTTTCGCAGGGATATTATGAAGAGCTGCCAAACACATATTGTGAATCCTACAGTTTTACTCACTTGTATTCGAAGTTTCGAAAATATGTTAACCATTATTGATTAAAATGAATGGAGAGCTAATGGTCGGGGAAATTTGAAAATTTCAAAAGTGGCACAAATTATTTGCTTTATACAAGTTTCCTTTATCTGCTCAGACGAACCAAGAACTAGAAAAAGAGTAACTCACTAAAACTGCAGCCAAGCTCATCAATCTTCGATTCAATAGAAAATACTATTTCAGAACATTGCAAGAGTGACCACTTCAGACAGGTGGTCGCTGTATAGAGACGGCTGTTATAACAGGTCCGATTGTATATGTTTATAGTATATAGTTAACATTTTGGGCATAACCTTTAGATGAAGTTCCTGTGTTCAATTTTCATTCCATGGTTAAATTAGTAACATAACGAGTGGGTAACTGTAGTCTATATACGAAGTTGCATTGATTTCCTGTCGATGATTAATGAAGGTATTAGTTCTTTAGTTTAATTTAATTTGACGTTTCTATTGCATATCTTATTCTGCTATTTTTCTGCAGGCCTATCATCAAATCGTAATAGTCAATTTCTGTCAAAAATAATTGCGACCATGAACATTCCTAGGCATTTGCCTGAAATTGTTCGTTGTGAACAATGTATATTACCTGGTTGCATCTTCTAAATAAGATAAATTAAGTATTTACATGATCTATACTGCTAGTAGAATGTTAAAATATAATGAATAACATTTTTCACTTACTGTATATATCTTTTTCTAGTTTTCCTATGTCGATTTGTTTAATCTTCATACATAGCCTCGTTTTGATAATTTGATACATAGTGACAGTAAAGACATTTTAAGCACATTTTATGAGCTAAATGATGCAGGGCTATATTGTCTGATGGTATTCCTTCAAATTAAATCACATGATTGCACTGAAACTGGACAGCCTCACTTTCATGTTTCTACTGGAATTGCCATAAATCAAATTGCGAAATTAAGACATTTTGCCTACTCCAATTTCGAAACATTTTGGATATGTTGTTAAGCATAAAATTTGACCCTAGAATTGTTAAAAAATGCTTCTGTTGCAATTTGTGTGAGGTTAAGGCTTATATGGGCTTAAAATGACTGTACTAAGTGTGGCTTGTGTAATTCCAGCTATGTAGGATATACTTACGTCACATACACCAAAGCATAGAAGAACACAGCAGAAAGAGTTCAGCAATTGGGAAACATATCCAACAAACAATTATAGACGATGCAATCGAAGATTTTAAAGTTTTAAAACATTGCATAGTCAAATGAGGTGTAAACAATCGACAAACACACAACTGAGACCGGATATTGAGGTCTCTACAAGGCGAAGCAGTGTCAGCAAATTGGCGTTTTCTGAGCAGTGTGCAGACTTTACACTTTCGTTAAGATAGGGTTTAGTCTGCACGCAGGCTACTCTGTAGTATGCTTATGATGCAACGCACAAAATATATATTGTATCAGTATGTACGAATCATAGAACTATAGGGCTAACTTATTATACTATTCCCAAAGTTACACTCAATGAGTGCATTTCAGCCAGATAATGTTCTTATTTTCCACAAGAAGATTGTACTGGAAAAAGCATTGAACATTTCAAGTTTCTGTCTCTGTTTCTATGAAAAAAGCGGCTGGATAAAACGGAAATCTGCTTTCAGAATGATCAATTCAACTTTCAGCTGAAGATATACAGTAGACTGGTTCGCAAAAAATGAAAGTTTAATAGTTGAATTACATTCTCGATTTAATTGTTCTTATGGGTAAAAACATCTTAATGGAAAAATATGAATTCAATGAAATATTGTGAAATGGGCCCCTCAATACCCCTCCAAATTAATTCACAAAGTAAATGCTTAAAAATTTCAAAAAATTATTATTAAATATCATCACGGTATTTTTGAAAAATCTCTTCATGTCCATGAAGGTAACAATCTCAGAATTATTAATGTCGCATTTAAAAGTCTATTGTATGAGAACCTCTACTGAATATATGTGTTTCGAAGTGATGCATTTGAAAGTATGGCTTCCACTGTGACTTTGACAGGTCATACAAGTGTGCGGTTTTCTATAAAACTAAAAGTAGGTGTTGACAGATTTAGATTATCTTGAACTTTGGATCATTGCTATGCTCATTGCTATCCATGTAAGTTTCTTTATTACAAGCATTTTCCAACAACTCTTTGACACATCATAGTAAAATGGAATTAAAATCTGTCAACACCTCTACAGAACAGAAAACCACACACTTGTATCTTCAGTATCTTGTGTTTTCAGACGAATATTCACTCTAATTCATTCGAATTGGGCAAAAAATAGCAGTTTTTATGATGGGTCTTTATTGTTTCATTCGATTCTCAACGATATTGGTACAAATAAATTTCTTTTTTTGACCTCCTATAATGATAAAAAATTTATTTGGATCTTGAGCTAAACATAGAAACGATTATTCCGAAAGCTGATTTTCATTTGTTTCTGCCGTTTTGTTACTACAGAAAAAATATGAGATGTGAATTGTACGAAAGGTAAAATATAACTATCGAAAGAAGAAAGCTCCCAATATCCAGGATACACACTTTAAACATTTCAGACAGGTGAAATCAAGAAAATTCAAAGAGATAATAGAGAGTAGCTATGTGTATACTTATAACTGTTGTAGTAGATTTGCTTATCTGGATAGGATTAAGTTTAGATTAGACTCGGGTGTTTGCGTGCACAATGTTTGGAATAATATTTACATAAATTCTTACCCGATCGTGTTGTCTGAGCTTCTGGTAGTTTATGGAAAATCTTTGAGGGCCCCTTTCCTCGAAGATTATGAACAAGCATAGGGGTACCACTTGCCCCCTTCAATCCAATTAAAGCATATGAATCTCTGTAAGCAAGATCAACAAAGCTAGCACCAATTGATTTAAGAGCTTCACGTCCTGCTGCATTCAATCTCCCAAAAGCTTCATCCTGTACAGCAACTAATACAAATGAATTATAAGGAATTTTATTGTTGATAAACTCTGCCATTTTGTCACTTGCTGTAGGGTCACTAAATGTGTCGAATCCTTTGGAATTTGTGACAACGTGTGTTGTAGCATCAACCACCACAATATTAAAGCCTCGTTTATGTTGAGAATGTTCAACTCCATTTACACGAATTGAAGCTGTCCCACACCTAGGGGGTGTCCCTATGGGAGGTACAACTTTGACTGGATCCTCACATCCTTCAGATATTATGGAAACAAACACTGCAACTAGATAAGATACAAACAATATGATCAGATTCTTTTTCATTAGTCGATGTATCTTTTTTTTAAATCATTAAAGTAAAAACTCAAGAACAACATAAGTAAAATCAATAAAATGTAAACAGATAAGAGAGCATAATTAAAAATCATAACTAACACATCCTAAAACAGAAAACTCTTGTGGCTTACATACATCACACCAATCAATGTTTGTACCGTGAGATTCTTATGGATTTGGCATGGAGGAGACAGAGAACAGGCATTTAACTTTACCTATAAATCGATTTATATTTCACGACGATCAACAGGTGCAAAAGTTTGACAACATAGTATCGTGGTTGCAATTAATTTAAAGTGACATTTATTTGTCTATGGCTGTATCAGATATACGTTTATTATTCGATTTGGTATTATGATGGATGAGTCCTGTGGTGTATTGTGGCCTATGATGGCCATAGAAAAGGGAGCCAACGTCTCTTGTCCTTAATATATAAGTATATATAAGTAAGTATATATATGTCGATAATGATAAGTTATAGTCTGCATTTTGCAGCATTTTCACCAATATAGATCATCTATCTAGCAACAGCGTAGGTAGACGAGCAAATAAAACATCAACTATACTGGAATTCTACGAGCAGGATAAGAACTTCATATCTACACAAAATATATTATATGACGATTGTCGAAGGTCTTTATGTTGAATCTTCAATCTCATGATATTCTCATCACTTTCCGACAAGACCGCCATTTTTTCTGGCCACAAGAAATCTTAAAATCAAGTCAAGTCAGAACTAAGTAAGGTGCGAGATGTTATCAGATGTGGCAAAAGTATCAGAAGGTGCTACTTTGCTTGATGGACCTGCAGCCTGTTGAATATTCTTCTAACCTTCCAGGGATCCCTCTCACTTTATTTGGTTAAAACTGGGGGTTGATGTCGAGAAGGAAATGTCTAGCCTCTTCTTCTAGGCCGTTGCCTAGATACAGTTCCGTTTTGCAAATAAACATATGAATAAACAACACCATAAACATATGGATTTTCTTTCGAATTATAATCGAAATCCACAAAATAATAATAGGGAAACTACTCAGAGCATCTATACTTCTCGATTGAAGAGGAAAAACTTATAAATAGTATTAATTAGACAAGGTTAAATATATCTATATATATATGCTCTTCCGATCAGTAATTGTAGAACCATAGTTGTACCTAACAATTATTTCAAGGTTTAAAAACCTATCATTGGACGATAAATTTCAACTATTTGATGGCGAATTGTGATAAAAATCACTTTGAAACAATAAAGTTATTTCTTGTCAATCGGAAGTCTTTTGAGGACGGCTGGCTGTATAACTAGACATTTTTAAAAGCGCGCTCGAAAGCACAGCACGCTCGTAAGTGTGCTATATAATCCAGGCCTTAGTAAATGATCCAATTGTTTGTAAAATCTCTATTGTTCTAGAACATTGCTCACCTTCTTCCGCATTCCATGAGTGGTGTGGAAATAAGGCTAGTTGTGTTTAATGGCGTTAACATAATGAATGGTGTGGAAATAAGAATAGTTGTGTTTTAACATGGGTTTAATGGAGCGGGATATAAGCTAAGTCAGCTTGGAAAACTGTATCTAAATAAAGATCTGATCTATTTTCATCTAGTCATTCTACCTCACTTCGAACATGTCTGACAGTTATATCTAGTGATATCTAGAATGAACTGCATGTCTCGTTATAATTAATTAGAGACCTTATAGTTGACTTACCTTACATTCACTCAAGCTATCACGTTCATTATAACTCAATTAAAATTGCATTTTTATCATTATTCATACAATTTATATTTATTTAATATGTAACTTTTCTTAAATCCACGCCACACTCCATTCCTTACGTTTATTTTCACCACTCCATTAAAATACAACTCTCCAACTCGTGGAATGCGGAAAATTTCTAATTATATTCTGTACAATAGACTTTCGGATAACAATATAAAATTTACATAGTGTTATAATCATTAAAGCGCGAAATTCGTACCAAGCATTCCTTATCGTAAACAATATCAACACTACGTCCTACATGTATGCCTACTTTTTCGTGGAATGATAAAATAAAGCAAATATGGAACAATGAAAATTTTCAGATCATCGCACATAAGAAGAACACAAATACTTGCATTTATCAATGAATCCATTTTCAAATTCTTTTGTTGTTCGTCTTAACCGATGTGAGTGATTATCAATAGGTATTCCTTGAATCAGTGCCAGTGGCAAAGTTAAAGCAATTAATAAAAAAGTCATCTTTCATAGCATTTTATAAACCAAAGTAGTCATTCGTATTCAGATTTGAACTGGAATGCAGCGCGGGTTATACTTTCAAATGAGAATTCTGATTGATTAAGGCAATATACTTGGTTGAAATAGCTTTTATCGATGTATGATATTTTAATGATCGAGCTTTAATGTTTTCATGCAGTTTTACTCATCGGAGCTTATTGGGCGGAAACTGATGAGAACTATGACGTGTTTGACATGGTTTGACGAAGGGTTAGGATTTTATAACAATAGGTGTTATTTTCGATTGGCAGAAAAACATCGGTATCTGAATGGGTTTAATAACTATTTTATATAGCATGCACAAATCTAATATTACATGGCGTACTTCTACCGGTGATATCCCAGTAAAACATAGAGTAAGACATATATCGCACGACAGTAAAATATAGAGATAAATAACTCCAATTTAATATAATTTCACATTTGAAATAAATCGAAGCAAAGTCTAGACAAAAATAACTGTCCGCGTTAAATTACGAATTACGTCATTTTCAACCGATCGCTGAAGCCTCGTATTTTGTATTTATTTTGGCCGACATTCGAAATAGTCTGAGGCGGCGTGTGATGGGCTACGAAAAACAAGTAATTTGGCCGGAGCTTAACCTAACAATTGTCAGTTCCATTGTGTAGATTAACCAATGGTTGTCTTGGTAGTCCTGTTATTTTGCACTGACAATAATTGGGCAACATACAATCGGAAAGTTTGTAGCCTGAAATGTCAATCAACAAGAACATTTCAGTCGTATGACCCGTATTTGCCATTATTGATGTTTGCAAGATATTGTATGCTTGTTTTGAGTATTTGTGATGTCATTTCGACTGTGTTTTTTCCAGGGTCTAGGCAATTAGCATGTAAGAGCCTTATCAGAACTATTTTGAGGGATTAGCGACTGTTTCAAACGATTTATGGAGCATTCAAGCGCGGAAGGACGCTATACGATAACATGGCGGAGCACGGAAGACAAAATGGTCAAATAATAGCCACGAGATGGTGTCGATAATCATGCTAGCTAAATACGTTCTACATTTATTTTATTTAAAAAGTCCAACAGTGTGCCAAATAATGCCATTTCATTGCCTGAATTCTGTGGGACAAACGAGGAAGTTAGAATCGATCCCGTATTAAGGTCTGCGCGCAGGCTACTTCTTACATCGATTCAGGAATATACATCATCGCCATGTGAAAACACATCATCAACATGTGAATCGAATTTTGACCCTAATTCAACTTCTTATAAATGACAGCGCTATAGTCCTATGTGACCGGTTTAATAATCCGGTTTAACAGCAATGGTTCATATAATTGTTTGTTTGATTTAATACCCGGTTGGAAAAATATCCTTTATGTATGAAGCAGTAACAGAGTCAAAAATAGAGTTGCCTAACCTTGGTTTGAAGTGTCAATCTTGGAATGGTTCAATGTTTGGTGGTGTGTAATTTTCATTCAAACTGATCAATCTTTACAGATGCTGGCCTCGTATAACCTGCTCCCAGACCCAAATCTTTTTTTTGTGATTAGTAGGATTAATTTAGTAGGACTATAATCATAAAAAAAAGGTTTGGGTCTGCGCGCAGGCTAGGCCTCATCCAAATTTCAATCTTCAGTCTTCATTTGAACTCCTCTCTTCCACAACAGCCTTGCTCGAGACTTAATATAATACGGTAAAAATCTCAGGAAGAGATGTTCTAGCTAAAGGAAAAACGTTGCCGTACATCTGAATATGGCCTGGGCTGCTGTTGCTATGAAACGGGCAGAATTATTTACGATGTCAAATTAATGTTACAAATATAATAATTCGGAAGAGATACAAGTTTTTATCTATTAAAGAGACTAAAATATAATATATCATTATTTTTTATATTATATAGAGGGGAAAGGGTTCAGATTTTCAGATTAGTTTCGTGAGCCGTGATTAGCTATTTTGGGGTTTCTTGATTTGTGAAATCAATTATTTTTCTTTGGGATCTGTGATTGAAATTATCACATTTTCCCGTGAAATCAGAAATGTATGACAAATACAATGTTCGGCATTCTTTTTGGTTTTAAATGCTATAAAAGTTAGTTATCATAATTGTTCAGCCATCGTGCTATAGCTACTGTATTAGACTACAGATCATTCGAAATTTACAAGTAGATCTAATTAAAGTTGGTATGAAATTTGTCCGTGAGTTTGAAGATTTTGCTATCGTGAGTCGTGAAAGTTAACAGTTTTCTAAATGATTTGTGCTCAGTACCCCCAACCCCCTCCCTCCTTCCTCTATATAGTATATTTCTATAAAAAGTCTGTATAACGTCTGATATATCTAGAATTGCATGAGATTTTAGGGATTTTAGCTCTTATAAATATACGTTGTGAGAAAATATAGCACAGATAGTTATTACCATAGGCTCACATATTCCTCCTATACATATTAGAATAAGTATATAGTCTGCATTAGAGATGACAGAGCATATGCATGGGAGATTGGCGTACACACCGAGAGCACAGCCTATATATAAACTAATTCTGTATACTGACAATTTCAAGTGACAACTAAAAATAGACCAGACATCATAATGATAATATTAACATGACACTACATTTCATTAGGCTCACAAGTGCTGTATTAATCAACATTGCTGATTTGTAGTTTTATAAAATTAATTTTAAATTATTCAAAGACATATTAGATTTTGAGACTTTTGATCTTATAAAGCTCTAAATAATAAAAAAACGTTCAAGAAACTTTTGGTACTGAAATCTCATGAAATTTAAGAATATTTCAATACTATACTATAGTACCGTACAATTTATAGTAGGCCTACTTCAATTAAAAGAAGTTAATGCATGAAATTCTTGGAACGGCCTCTGAAATCAAATTGTTTATGTAGTCGATCTGAAGGCGTTCTCAACCGGAATAGGATCGACACATTACAGAAAGGCGTATAAACCAGGCCAAAATAACCGTTCATTACAGTCATTACAAAGATCATTGTTCAGGAAACAGTATGTTAATATTGTCTCGATATTGTAAATGGTTATCGCCATATTAGAAATAAAGTATAGATTGACATATTATAATTGCACTTACGATATATTTATAAACTTTAGAACTTCCATTTGAAATCCTGGTTTAAATTTCAGACTACAGTTGTGTTAAAGTAACTTGAATTTCATATACTTTTTTCTATAAGAAAGTAAGTTTTGGCTGATGCTCAACAAATTTTACTTCTCTAAACTCAATGTTTTATTATATACTGCACAACCGCATGCAATTTTCCACGTTCGACATGTCATTGAACTAAAAGTCTAGTTGTCTAGTTAAATCATTCAATACCTAAAATCCTTACTGAAGCCTAATGGATGATATATTAATACATGGGATCGTTTGTTAATAATACCGTCGATTAAATATGATATTTATGATGGGATATGATATATTTGTCGATTAAATGTGACAAGCATATAAAAATGGACTTAGATAATAGACAGCGTCCACTTATATACAGTCTCCACTTATATACACTTATAGACTTATATACAGCCTATAAAAGTTAATAATAAATACAGTTATAGTTATCTATAATCAATAAATCAAGTTATCTATTAGAGTTTGTATAGCATATTACCTATTACAACACTTTTTTTTACCTTCGTTTATTTTTTGCTGTTTAAGTGAGTCGAGATATTATTGTTGTGAAATTTATTACTGTTGTTGCTATTATTAATCTCAATCGGCTTATATATACACTTTAGAAAAAGATGAAATTGCTGCTTTATGTAAGCGAATCTTGAACGCAGCTAATGTTTTTGACTGTACATCGTCATCTTCCAATGCATTCTACAATGGGATCAATCGATGGGAAAACTAGTGCTTGCTTGATGTGGTTTGTAATTTGTAATTCTAATTTATGTCACCGTAACGTGTATTTCAAATTAACATGATGTAACGATAGTGATTCCAAATTAAGGTCTACTAGTTTATGAACAATTTTATATAATATTATTAAATTTGCTCTGATTTTCCGCAGCTGTATCCATCAGACACACCGACGTAAGAGCAACGTTGTTCCAATGTCGGTTGGATTGGAATATCCAACATTGCTCCAACGTCGTTTAAATAAGGTTATATCGACAAAAGAAAACCGACAAATGCCCAACCACACCTCTATATATATAAATCATGAGAGCCAAAGATCAGTTTTCAATTTGAAATTTCTGCAATAAAAGGATTATCAGTAAGACGTCCGAGAGGAACCAACATTATTATCAAACGTTAACCTCAAATATTTGTCAAATATAGAAACATTACCCTGGAAAAATGTAACTATATAATATATCTGGGAATCATTTTAATTTGTAATTGAAAATGTGAGATTTCTCTGGTGAAGTAAAAATGGAGATAAATAGTTTACAAATAATTTGATATCTAACCTAATTATTTAACTTTAAATTATATTATTACTGTAAATTGAAACTTGGATAAAACGACCATGACGCAAAGGAGACTAGGTCACGTCGATAGCGTCATTATTCAAGGTCTGCTCACATGAAAGATTATTGGAAAACTTGGCTGTTTATAAAAAACACAGACCCTCAGTCTAGAATTCAAAATGCCGAATTTGTAAGATTTTATCAGACGACGAAACCTTCGAGAAGTATTATATTTATCTTAAATCCCGTTGAATCTATCGCATATACTTTGATCATCAATTAAACAATGGATTGTTATTACTGCATTGGATTGGATATAACTTCTTTTTATCAATAAATCAGGGAAGCCAGCCAGCTACTGTATATAACAAGCAAGATCATGTGCATGACAAATAGACAATTAGACCAATCCATAAACAACTTAATTTGTGTTTATAGGGTAGTTTTTGTGTGATGAATGTGAAATCGCAATAAATGGCTGAAATCTATAAACATAGTACCAAAGTAGGGCTAGAAACGAGAAAGTGACTCATTGACTTCAATGGTTTGTAAGTCAATATGTTGTTTTGTTATGGGTTTTTATAGATTGTCAATTTATCATTGCTATAACAGAACTCAAACTGAGAATGAATGTTTATACTAGCTAGAGACAAAAAATGTGGAGGTCTGTAGCTCGTTCTGCAGAATGCAGATAGTTTAGTTAGATTATGAGTTACTAAGTTAAATTATGTTGTTGAAATGCAGTTGATCAAAATGTATAAAAAACTAGATTGAATAAGCGAACACACTGAAATGTAACTGGTATTTGATTTACATATTAATGAGCAGGTCTGGTATTGTGGGCGATGCATGTAAATGTCATTATTAATTATTATACTTACATGATAACATATTTTTCATTAGATATATTTATTGATGTAATTTTTGATTAAGGTGCTACTAGTCTGTTCAATGGATCAACTTATTTTAAGTACATTGTACGGTATTATAAGTGACTCCCTGTTCTTATGCATGTATCACTGTATCAATGTCGTCCCTGGGCTCCCAGGGGGATTAGCTGAGTTTTGCTGAGAAATTGAGGCCCTGGAGAGAAGTGGATTTGTATTCTTTTGCATATTTTTCTATTCAGCTCCCGGGGAAAACCCCTGGAAATGTAATTTTCTAAAACGAATAGGCATTAATAACATGCACAACAATGGATTAAGTGTATTACCCACCTTGAATTCAATAAATGGTACATCATAATCTGGATTCAGTAAGCCAATCGGCATAAAGAAAATATTCCAAAGTACAACAAAAAGAGAAATATGTCTGAACCCGGGAGGTAGGGGATTTGTCAAATCAATGTTGATCTTTCCTGGGGGTTGGAATTTAGTTTTGTGAGGCCAATTTTCCAAAGTATATGCCCACTTTCTATTTCTGGGTTGCAGTGAAAGTATCTCACGCTGCTAATTTGTCGACGTTTATACAGCTGATTAAAAACAGTCGATGATCGGCGTTGCTGTTTATGTGCAGGTCATTGTTGAAAACTTGCTTAATAAGTTTCTCATTATGACCATAGATATGCTTCTTTGAAAAGTTGGTGTGTAAGGTTACTTCTGAAAATTGACAATAAAGTAGATTTTCTGATGGAAATAGGCAGCAGTTATAGGCCAGTGGACCAGAAACATAAAAAAGAACGCGCTGCATGTTGATAATTATGTCTAGGTATAGATAGATCAGAGACATTAGAATATTTCTTAGGCAGTGGTTATGTTTTGTTAGTGTTTTTTTCATCGCACATATCCTTCAAATAGATAGGTGACCGGGCATGTAATTTTTTGAACAGTAACACCAACTTGAATTTAATGCGTTGGCCGTTGCGTAATATTATGTAGTGTAGAGATACCTTTATACCTTTGAGGTTTTAAGATGCAAGTGCAAAGATACAAGTATTGAGAGTTGAAAATGTAGTTTTATAAAAGGAATTCTTACGGATGTTTATACAGCTGTATATTTATTTTTCGACTGTTCGGATCTCTATCTCAAGTGCGAGGCTCTCATATCTCCGCGCACCCAGTAAGTATATATTCAATATACTGTATAACTTTATTGATGGCAAAACATCAATAGAATGCGCAATGCGGATATGCAGAGCAATAGAGAAATGAATGAAATTGTCTGATGAGCGCTATCGCGTGAAACTCGAGTACCACAGACAACGTCTAGTCGTTGACTTTATTTCTAATATATTATATAAATAAATGAATGAATATATATATTATTTGTCTTTACTGAATGTGAGAGTGCTCAATGCCACGCAGTAGAGCATGTAATATGGTTGAAATAGACAACAATAAAGCTTTCATTTCGTTGTTTGACGCCTACGCAATCATCAGGCAATTTATCAAAGAAAAAATAATACGCGATACCGTTTGGAAATACATTGAGTTCCAGTGCTATAGTCTACTTTTTATTGTTTGAAATTGATAGTATTTATAAGTTACTGTTAATTGTTCCTGTTACTCCCTGTTACATGTTTTAGATCTTGAAGTCTGATAATTTATTATATATATATATATACATTATATATTATTATTATATCTTGAGCTGGGCGTTGAAATAATTATTCTGATCGCAGCATTTATTTTTTTTTTGAGAGAGATAAATTCATATATTTTTTAGTGTTTTCCTCGGCAAAATCTTTTTGGAAAGTAAATTAAGTGAATCATTATTTAAAAAAAAGAAACACACAGATTTAACATAGAACAACGAAAATCACCACTTTGACTGAGTATTGTAGGAAATTGCCACCCTATTCAAAAACAAATGAAGAAATGTATAAAAACAAAACCATCCTCGTACTAAAAAATAATCTATAAATATCCAAGATACACATAATTCTTTGAATTAGAACTATACAGTTCACTTTTTACTATCGTATCTCATTTCAATATATAATACTACTTGTTACAGTCTCAAAACATCGTCCTCGGTGATTGTTGTTTACTCAGTCTATTTGGAGTTCCTCTCAAAGAAAAGGGAAACATCGACATTTTTCATTCAAGGAAACATCTGTATAGGAAATCAATATGGGTGTTGTAAATTATAATCTTTGGTTCATTGTTAATATAATGAGTACTTCATGGATCAATTCATACAGAGTTATAGATACTGGGAATATAGTTGATAAATGGAATCAGGGAATGATAAGTCCTGGATTAGTTCCCATATGTGATTATACTGTTTGCAAGACATCTTACACAAATTGGGAACCAAGTGATTTACCTAAAGGAGAATGCATCATTCAAACTCAAACTGGAACACACGTTTCTTCATCCAGTACAATTTATGGAGTTAATTGCAAGAATATTCCTTGTGGACCAGATAAAAAGAAACGACGATATTGTAAGTTGTGTATCAAAAGCATGCCTGGCGATTTCCCTTGGCATGGATATTATTACATTGATATTACTGATACCAAGATAATATATAGTTTCATATTTTCATGCTAATATTTCAGGATGTCTTCGAAATTACAAAAATTCTTAACTTAGCGAAGAATAATTGCGTATCTATCCTCACTAGTTTTTGCAACAAAACGAGAAGAATTGACAAATAAGGAAAATCACTCTTTTTCAATAATTTTGATCGAAAAAAAATATATTTTTTTGCGAAAATGTCGTAAATGGGATGTCAAATAAGGAAGAGCTCAATTTGAAGATGTTATTGCTATCGGTCGAATAAGATATTCTAGACTTGAGTTATTCAATGTTAAGATATGAATTACAGTTGTATTAAATTATTTTGTTATCAAAGCTAAGATGATATTATGTCTTTTTTACAACTCATAAAAACCGTCCTCTCCAGTTGCAAAAGTGCCTCAAATACATTTTTTTTTTCTTTGATATAGATAGAATAATAGTTATCAAGCAAAAATAGGTCTGTGGGTTGACGTAGAATTTATTGCCTTTCCGGCAAGCTATACATTACTGAGGTGACTTTTTGCCATTTTCGTGAACACTTCGGGGTCAATGAGTCCAACTAAAATTGAGGCTCAATATTATCCTTCATAAAATAGGTCATTCACAAAACAATACTCCTACTTCAAAATATATCTTCAAAATATATACCCATCCACTGCAAATAAATAAATGATATCGAGCAGGGGCTGTTGAGGCATATCAGTTTGTATCTATAAAAATCAATATGGCGTGACTTTTGGAAAGCAACTTATAGCAGAATCAGAAGGGGAAGTTGGAAGGTTGACCAAACTAACGTAAATTATAAAGACATTCAAATGTACTTGTGGAAAAAGATAGAGTTTCCGAATGTGACACACCTCTATTAACTCCTTGAGAAGAAGCTTATGAATTCTGAATAAACATGCCAAACAAACATTTTACGGGTATTTCCCTCAGCGTGTCATTGCAGACAATGGGCAGGCCATCTACTATTTTAAGAACTCGTTTAAGAATAATCTTTCATTCTATGCTGCATAATTATTTTGATGTTTTAATAGAATGTGTAGGAAATCGGCCCGTGTTAAATCATGTTATGTTATCAAAGTAAAGTTTATCGTGATGCATTCCAAATAATTACGTATGAGCTTGACTACATTTTTTTATCTGAGATAAATAATGAAGGCCGAACTATTGAATTCGAAAGAATAATTGAAAACTTAATGGAAACTTAAAGGTTTTGAACTTTTTAGCAGTATGTTCACAAGGAGAACGATAATCATCATATGGAAATAACACAAAGAAATACACAATTTCCAAATATATTTGCATGTTGATAACATTTACTCGCAAAAAGTAGACAGATGTATTTAAAATGTTCGTAGTTTAGGTGTTTACAAGTTACGTATTCACAAGATGTTTCAACAGCTGTGAAGAAACTTTCACGCTGTAAAATTCAATGTTTAAAAGAGTAAAATGGCTTCAAATTTATAATAAAAAAACAAACAATAATTAGACACAGACGTAGTGCAAACAATGGTTTATCAAGAATAATCATGGTAAATCTTTATGGCATTATTTACTCAGCATAGTGTGAGTTTCCAGTCAAGTACACACAAATGAAAACATTTTGAAATATGTCAATCATAGAGTGAACAGTTGCAAACCAAGCCATGACAAACATTCAATTTGGTATCTTCATTGTTTTGTTGGTAATTCAATGCAGCCATGCCTTTATGGGGAAAATTATAATAAAAAAACTGTTTTGCGTTGAAAAAAAGATGCTCGACGAGTTATTCAGGTCCATGGGAGCCAACATCAGTACCACAAGGTCAATGTATTACTCAAGTTCAGAAAGGATCAAACCATATTGATATGCCAGTACCTAAGTTTGGTCAGAAGTGTACTGATGTTCCTTGTGGACCAAAGGAGAAGAAACGAGAATATTGTGAGTTGAGTAGTCGCATGTATTGATAATTTGAACCACTTGGGTGCACCAATCATTAATAGGGACATTCTAGCTGCATCTTACTTTTTGTTTGTATTGCTTTTCGAATCACTAAAATCCTCCCCGACACGCCCATAATATAATGAAAAAACAACAAGCTGTTGAGAATAAATGTTTGAACATTGTAAGAACATGCAATATATTACCTAGGATCTTGATAATGTAGTATAGCATAATGGATTGGTGTAACACTAACACTCTGGGATGATCTATTCATTGTTACTCAATACGGATAATACGGATTTAAAAATGTCGAAACACTGGAAAGGACATAAATTAATAAAAAATTGCCTTCAATGTATTGAAGTTATTTCAGCTCTATCTGTCTAAAGTTATGGAATAGGAATATATTGAAGGGATTGTTGAAAAGAGAAAGCGCTGGCTGGTTCAATACTCAGCAGTCGGGCATACAGGTCAATGATGTGAATAATATAATAGGATCAAATGTCAATAAAAATTATGATGCCAGATCACTGCAATGTGATACACCAATCTTGGAGCCTATCGGCGAATGGTATCCTATTTGTCTGTGTAATCGATGGCACTTCCTTAGATTTCCAGGAATATATTTGTATTCAGATTTTTCGTTTTCGTAAGGTGGAGACAATGAGCAATATATCAAATGGGAAGGAAAGTTGGTTGATAGGTAACACTATTATAGACTAAAGGAATAATAATAATAATAATAATAATAATAATAATAATAATAATAATAATAATAATAATAATAATAATAATAATAATAATAATAATAATAATAATAATAATAATAATAATAATAATAATAATAATAATAATAATAATAATAATAATAATAATAATAATAATAATAATAATAATAATAATAATAATAATAATAATAATAATAATAATAATAATAATAATAATAATAATAATAATAATAATAATAATAATAATAATAATAATAGTAATAATAATAATAATAATAATAATAATAATAATAATAATAATAATAATAATAATAATAATAATAATAATAATAATAATAATAATAATAATAATAATAATAATAATAATAATAATAATAATAATAATAATAATAATAATAATAATAATAATAATAATAATAATAATAATAATAATAATAATAATAATAATAATAATAATAATAATAATAATAATAATAATAATAATAATAATAATAATAATAATAATAATAATAATAATAATAATAATAATAATAATAATAATAATAATAATAATAATAATAATAATAATAATAATAATAATAATAATAATAATAATAATAATAATAATAATAATAATAATAATAATAATAATAATAATAATAATAATAATAATAATAATAATAATAATAATAATAATAATAATAATAATAATAATAATAATAATAATAATGACAATAATATAATATAAATATATTATTAATAAGAAGAAGAAGAAGAAGAAGAAGAAGAAGAAGAGGAAGAAGAAGAATAAGAATAAGAATAAGAATAAGAATAAGAATAAGAATAAGAATAAGAATAAGAATAAGAATAAGAATAAGAATAAGAATAAGAATAAGAATAAGAATAAGAATAAGAATAAGAATAAGAATAAGAATAAGAATAAGAATAAGAATAAGAATAATAGAGTGTTTAAGAAAAGAAGACCTATGCGTTTGATAACCGTATACTAGGGGAAGCTATATCGTGCTTTTTGAAAGATGATGCTTGGTTTCAGCGTCAATATGTGCATTGTGAAAGCCCCTTACTATGCAAATGTCTTGGTAGGAATAACCCAGGCTAATAGAATGAATAGATGTATCAAAATCAAACCTACTTTTTACATCATATAGAACAATTAGAAAGTTTATAGCGTATAGTACTTCAATGTGTACAATGTTATCAATCTCATCAGCATGTTGCTCGGGGATAATTACAGACCAATTCTATTCGAAATGCTAGATGGAAAACGAGTTTTCTATTACATCTTCCGCTTTATCCTTTGCAGCCAATGACTCCTTTTTAAGCTCTTGTTCACGGTTGGTATATAGTAAACAATACTATTATTTCGATCACTATTGAGTCAATTAATACGGCAATTATTCGCCAATGTTTGTTTTCACTCACGATAAAAGTTGTTTTATTTAACATGAGTACCCTGCTTTCGATTGATCAAATATGGCGTCCAAAAATCACATGACTGGCACCTGTCCGATAGAAGACGATAGTGGCACATAAAGCGTGTCCCAACCTCTTTGAATAGATGGCTCTGCTACTTCGGGGTCAACTTCCCCACTACTATCAATGTTGGTTTATCTCTAAGGCATCATATCTTTCAAAGTGACGACATTCTATCTTTGTAAAGTGACAATTAGGTATGATCATCAGATGAGATATTCAATGGCTACTAGACTTTAAATATTTAATGGTTGTATTTCTATTCAAGTTGCAAATCGTGAGTAATTGAAACACCAAAAGAAATCCATTCTTTCTGAAGCCTCATATTTCATAGTGCCTTCTACGGAAGTATCAAAGCCATGACCAATCACTTGGCAATCCTTGTAGAAAGTCTCACAATATCGAACTACATGTCAAAATATAACTTCAAATATCAACTACAGGTCTTTTTCAATATTAATTACTCACGACACAGATTTGAGCGCAACTGGAGATGCACTACATGATGACATTCACGTACAATTGTCTCCCTTGGTCATGTTTACACAGCCTGCTGCAATTAATCAATCGAAGAAATATTATGCAGGACAAACATTATTTCTAACAGCGAGAAAATTACTCCACTCTTTTTTGTATTCATCATTTTACTATACACCCGTTAAGCTTTTAGCAATTTTTCACCGCCGTGGTTTGTTAGTTTGTTAGTGATAGTGTCAACTATGCTTCTATATCCGGAATGATGCATGAGGAGAGAAATAGCTGTACAGGTTTAGTTTGTACCTGTACTTGTACCTGTATTTTTTACTCAAAGATTGAGTAAAAAGTCTGTCTGAAGATCGCTGTGAAAAGCGTGAAACTTGAGTAACAGTAAAGAATGTGTATTCTTTGACTCTTTCGCCATATATTATTATTAATTACAGCTCTGTCAAATGAAGACATAGAGCCCTATATTATCTGCTATTAGATAAACATAAATTTTATTATATATAGATATATATATAGATGTTTATATTTATTGAAAAGTGTGGTAAATGAGTTATTGGTCGTGCGCAATGCAAAATATAAACACAAAATGAAAGACAATGACAGGTTACGCTGTTTCAACGTAAATCTAAAATTTGAAAAACAGTTAGTATAATAACTTTCTGGACTACTGGACAATTTTTATTACAGACCTCTTTGTATATATTTTTGCATGGGTCTTCTCTCTACTCGACAATATCTATCTATATTTCTCTGCTTGGCTTTATGAATTGAAATTGAATTTTAAATTGTGTGTTCGTTAATTGAAAACTCGTCGTCGAATTTATAAATTTATTATTCCGACGTTTGTTCTATTAAAGAAATGGGTGACCATGACCACACGCTTGCAAATGATATATGTTTTCATATTTACTAAACTAAAGTTTTTAGTGCCTCACTCGTGTCTCTCGTTACTATAAGTAAATATGAATACAAACATTGTATGTGTGTGGTAACCATTTCAGGATAAACAATGCACATATATCTCAATTAAAATAAATGCTGTTTTCCCTTTTTGTTTTTAAAAGGCTCCTGTCCAGAAATTGTAGCCTGTCAATGGAGCAGTTGGGGTCCGTGGAGTGGTAAAATCTCAGATGGCTCGTGCGGTGAAGAGGCACGAACACGAATCGTTTATCGTCAATTCCGTTATTTTGCTAGGGAGAATAATTGTAATGACGTGGATAATGATTGTTTGGCTCAACTCAAGTCTGATTCACAGACCAGGACGATGTGTATGTATTTCTCAATCCTTCAATACTTGATAAACACAGCAAATTGAACATCGATTTCAATGTCTTGAGCTGTGTTTCATTCTCTATTAAGGCTTTTATAGAGATAACAAACTTATGTTAAGTTTTATGTAAACTGATGCGAACATGCTGGGTGCGTAATTAGACATGAAAAAGGCAAATGACACAACCACCAGGCGAGGGACGTGGTCAATCGAGCGTCTCATGGCACCCAAGTCTTATTATCAGAGTACTTGAGACGTATAACCGTTTTCTATTTGTTTTACAAAAAACAAAACCTGTTTAATTATGCAAAGTTAAGGGGATTCTCGCCGGGATTCTCGCATTGCTTTGTTTATTTAAGTTGACATAATTGCAATAAGTTCTCTTTTAGGCTTCGTCGCTATGGCAAATCAATTGATTGAACAGAGGTGATAAATTTATTTACTGAAGAAAAATAGATTTATCATACATCGATCAGAAACTTCCGATCTAGGTTTTTGTAAATTGGCTGGAGAGAGAACTGCGCAAATCACACAGACCCTATTATTTTGTGAATGAATTGCGGTCTGTAACGCAGATTAGAAGTTATTGCAATGTAACGTGTCGCCTGAAGCTTATTAACAAACCAAAACTGCTGTAAAGCTACGACGGACAGGAACATTGAATAAGAAAGATTAATTTCTGATTTAGAGTAACTTTTTTATTGTTGTGGTTTTCTACTTGAATGGTATTTTAAGCGCTCTATCAATAAATGCTCTTTGGTCATATGAATGCCATTTTCTTTAGGCTGCTATTTTGTTGCGTTGTGGGTCTAGAAGCCAAAATCCGTGCTTTTATGATTCCCCATAGCCTGATAAAGACATCAACCAATTAGAGATCAGTATCACTTCCGATTATTTCATAATATCTAATATAAAGGTGGAATGGTTGAATGGTCTCGGCAAAGGTCTACTAAGTTACTGAAAATCAATCGTGAAAATCATTAATCCATTAACTACTACTCCATGCTCAGTATTTCAACAAATCATTTGAATATAAAAAGTTGTAACTTGGTTAGTCATTATTATCATGTCATCTCGTTGATAATTCAGTTATCTATTCCATATTTTCAAGATTTACAAGAGTATATTAATCTATCCAGTGATAATCTTATACTAAAGTTCAAATTCTGCTGAAGAAATATATATATATAAAATGATAAAATTAACATTTCCTATCTCAAAATACTGGTTTTAGCCCTTCAAGCAGCTATTTTTTATCAAATTTCAATTGGTATTGATCTACTGTGGTATATAAAATTATCCTATACCATAAATTCGTTGATGTTTGTTATTCTTCAGATTACAAGCTCCTAGCAAGATTTATATGAGATGATGTTTGACACAAATCCAGACCAAAATATTTAGATAAAATATAAAAACTTAAGATCTATTTAGTTGCGGTTTCCTCCTAAAATTTGTAAACTATGATCGAAATTTATGAATCCATCCTTATTTCCATCCCTACAGACTGCTCTTCCACATAATACAGGGTAACAGCGTCACTAAAAAAAATAAATTATTTGTATATACTTCTTATACTGGAATTTCAAACATGTTACAGTACCAGCAGAATGTCAATGCAATGAATGCTTTGTCACATGTCTGACAAGTGTTTTTGTCGATGCAACGTTCTGATCTTGCAGCCCCATATATTCAAATATATTATTCAAATCATCATTTGATAAGAATGTTGGTCCACATTATACTGTCTATGTAGGTCGGTGCCAAAGCACTCGCAAATGCTCTTACACAAGCTGGACTGCTTGGAATCCATCACCTGCCAATGGACAATGCATTAGGCAATCTTCATCAAGATCATCCCGTCCATCTTACGATATCATCATACAGAATGATAATTGTAATGGAATTGTATCTACTTGTCCTGGAGCGACAACAAGATCGCAAAAGATATGTACGTAACTATTGCAACCAAACCTTTATTCTAAATATTTAGCTATACACGAATGTTGAATTGCATTGTTACTCGAATTTATGGTGGATATGTCAGATGAATGAGAAATCGAGGTAGAAATCGAATGGTTTGTAGCTCAAATTCATTTAAGGTCAACTCTGTTATCATCATCTAAAGTGGATCAATTTGAGACAATATCATTAGACAAGATTCATTTGTATCTAAAACTTGATGAGCTTTACATTATTGTATTCTATTTGTGTGTTGATTAATAGATTCCCTAATCAGATCAATATTTCGAAATCAAGGTGCTGATAATCATTATACAGGGAGGGTGTAATAGGTCACATCGTTTTATATGTGTTCACGATATTCGCTTGGTTGTGTCAAAAGCACCCGTTTGTTCAGCAAGTAACAAATTCAATCAAATATCTTGCTGATAAGAATCATGGCCTGGATATAATTACAAGCACAACATGCCGTTATATTATGCTTTTGAGATTATGCTGCTCATTACAATCATTCGATTTCAGTAAAATAATGAATAATGAATAATTATTAATCTAATTTTGCTACCCCCTTTTTCATATATTTAGGTTCATGTTCATACATAGAATGCACTTTAGCTACGAAATGGTCAGACTGGTATGAAAATGGTAAATCAAACAGTGATAATTGTCCGATTGAAGAAAGAATAAAAGTCTATCATAAAACAGAAAAGTTCAAATATGCATTCAACACGTGTGATGATGTTGGCCCAAAAATGTGTCCAACAGCACCAAAGGAAACGAGGGACAAAGGTGAGCTCAACGCACTAAAAGCATTAATATTAGGAGATAATATTCCACTGCATCACTTACCCGCACTATATCAGAACAATTTGTGAAAGCGTATAAGTATCTAAAGAAACACGTTCTTCAGAAATGTAATTATCTAAGTATCGAAATAGTATTCCATTATACTCACTTTAACGGCTAGTATTATTAATGGAAAGCTTTTTCGAACCTTTCCTTTCAATACATTCCTATTGGTTAATCGGACACAGACAATTCCTATTGTCTTCGAAGGCGACGAAATAATCCGAGACAATAGAGTAGAGCTCGAGACAATCAGGTCGCGAAGATATGTCGAGATAATAGCAATTCAAAGGTTTCAAGACTGACGTGAAAGAAAAACTGTTTTACAAATTTGTCACTTTTCAAAAACAAAGATTTACCACATAAACAGAAGCGGAGCTATCCATATTAATAGATACAAAAGATGCGAATAGTCACAAAGTGGACAACAAAATGCAAAGAAGTCTCCCTCTAATTAGATCGATAGCGAAATCAAATTCCTCAAATTATGAAGACATATTCAATGGCATTGATTAATAATAAAACATTAATCAAACTCGATTTCGCTTGACACTCAGAATTATCAGGTCTCGGCGCATGTTATAATATTAAGCCAATGACTTCGGCGGATAAAACGCACCTTAGTCTGATAATTCTCAGTGTCGTGCTCAATCTCGTTCGATAATTGTTAATTGTTACACTCAAAACATGGAAAATTGCGATTCAAAACATTCTGCAATTGAATGAAAACGATTTAATCAAAATGATGCTAATATGAAAAGGGCATTTTTACCCATTGTATAAGCTAATGTGCTTGAGTCTAGCCTTGCCATACAAAACTCAAAGTCAAGTGGTTTGACAGAAGGAGTTAGAAACTTGTGGTGGTAAGATTTTTCGAGGCGTAGGGATCATTGCATAGATTGGACGATTCTTGAAATTTTTTATTTCTACATTAATCATAATTCTGAATTACAAACATTGTAACTAATAATTACATCCTATAGATATGTCATCAATTAACAAATGTTGTATTTCGTTTTCTGATTATAGTAATAACATGTGGTGGGCTCTCAGCTCCTTCTGATTCAAAACTACGAAGTGACTCGTGCATCGCTGGTAAAAGTAAATGCGCTAGTATATGTCAAATGGAATGCAATTTTGGTTACAAATTGAAAGGAAATCCCTATGCCACTTGTGACGTAAATGCGAGATGGAACAGACCACTTGGACAATGTGAAGGTTTGTGTACTGTTCATAATATTACATAGACGAAATTACGTCTATTACAATCGTAGGTCTTAAGAACTGTCGAAAACAGCTACAACAAAGTTGAAGGCGGTCAACAGACTGTTCAGCAATGAACAATTTAACATTGGGGTAACATAAATAACGTACCCGTCTTGTCATTTAAATGAGGACGGGATCGAAGACTTATGCAAAAAAGACAAAGAGCCATCATTAACGTCCAATGGACAAATAGAGTAGCTAATACATAAATAAATTAGCAAGACCGGCTTTTTTCCGCTGTTTTAGCCTTTACCCCCAATGGCCTTGAATTATTTAATCCATTCAATGAATTAAACATTAAAGCAACAGCTTGCATCCAAATTATCAAATAATAGCACTTTAAATAATGTATTATCAAGATATTAACAAATATTTAACGATTCACTCGTGTCTCCCAACAATTAACAATAATCGTACGAGATTTAGCCCTTTCCTATCAGTTTGATTAATTGAGCTCAACTATAAAAACCCACACACAATATTAAATTATAAATTAAGAAGAAAACTTCCACTTTCTTTTTTCTTTTGAAAAAGGATTCCAAAAAATATTGTAATTTTCATTTCCATGACACCTGTAATATATTCTCACTTTTATCCAAACCAAGAAAACATCACAGTAATGCCTAAATGTATTTTTACATTCATAGACGAAGTGCTGCCGCATATCAATTGTCCATTGGTTAATACATATGAGACTTTACCGAGTAGGAACTACGCTGAAATAAATCTGCCATCAGCTACAGCAACAGATAATACTGGAACTAGACCTACAATCAAAATGGATCACCCATCAAAACTTAAAGTTGAAGTTTTCACACCTACGTCTGTCATCTATAGAGCAACTGATAAAGCTGGCAATGAAGATAGTTGCAAGATTATTTTGAACGTGATTGGTATGTCAGGAAATAATATCATCATAACTATTTATGGACGATCATTCCACTATATGTTTCAACCGTTCGACAACAATCAATGCATGACATTCTTGATATCACACCTAGTCAATTATGCATTGACTAATCATGATAACCCAGGCAACTGTAATTTAAATAAATAGTTTAAATGGATCTTCATCAACTCCGACGCAATGAATTAGAAGGATATAATCTTCTTTTTGATATGAAAATGGTTGAGAATTCGTTAACGATAAGTGACACTAAACAAGTATACAGCGTGGAGCAGACTTTCAAAATGAGTCCTATATAGATTGCAAGAGGCTCTACACATGCAATATAGCACGAATTTTAAAACTTGTTTGAAATCATGTCTGGTATATGAATGCCTATATTTTCCTGTTATATGAAAGTTGCTTGTTTTGACCAAGAAGTTTGGATTTTATTTCTTAATTTTCATTTTTATACTTTGCATAAATTATAACCACATCCTATAAATTTGTTACCGTATTTTATTTACCATGTATTTGTTACCTATGAATTTTTCAGATACGGAACCTCCAAAGATTGTCACTTGCCCAAGTGACATGACTGTCACTCCACCAGCATTTCCTTACCCTGTTATTTGGCAAGAACCAACATTTTTAGACAACGTTGATGGAAAGAGAGTTAAGAAATATCCTTCGCATTACAATGGTCAAGATTTCTCAGAAGGAGTACATGACGTAAGCATTCTAGCACGTGATTCTAGCAATAACAATGCTTCGTGTGAATTCAAATTACAAGTATCAAGTAAGTTTATGAGAAACTGAATTATTTCATTTATATTTAGGTTCTTATAAATGCATAGACAGTTTATTGCTCTTTGACATTTCTATGCAATAATGCTGGAATCAAGGTTGTTTATAGCGAAAATTTTCATCGTGGACAACTATAGACTAGACATCTAGAAATTACCAAAAAAAATTATTTTGAAACAATGTGGGAGATTTTAGGAAACTAGTTTGCTAAAACATGGTGTTAAAAAATACTCAGGTTTGTGTATTATATATTATCCTTTGTCGTGGAACATAAATAAATTTGCCATGGCAACATTTGAGCAGTACAAAATGCTTCTTTACAGTGAAATCTTTGCAATAACTCAAACGGCAATCTGGACACCCCCATTCTTTGCATCATCACCTTTGAAGTATACTTTACATCAATTAGTGTTTGGAATATTTTGACCAGTTGTATGAGGTATAGAAATAAATCTTATGATATTCCAAATTCTATTTTAACGACTGATTTTTTTTTTCTTCACTGGGCTATTAATCATTAATCTGTGCCTTTTGCTTTTCTCTGAAACATTATTGTTATTAAGGTAAGCATGATTATTTCTCTAAAGATGAGGTGAGCTTGAAGCCCCAAACCTAATCTAGGAAACCCGACATTTTCCGAAAAATAGGAGTTCTTCAATTCTAAATTCAGTTTTAAAATACGAAAAAAAAAAAAAAAGGAGAGGAAGACTTGTTTAAATTGAAAATTCTCGTTCTTGACTTCATTGAAGAACGACTGGATTTAATACATTATCGAACAGGATTGTTGTTGCATGAATATAGTTATTTTGGTCTTACAGCTCTAGACAAATCACATTGATAGAATCAATTTCACTCTTATACAAATTATAATTGTTGTTTTTCAGAGGCCGTCTGTCCAACTCATGATCCACCAAACCACGGATCAAAATCATGCAATATTCAAAAATCAGGAAAGAACGAAACTTATGTTTGTTCTGTTGGTTGTGATTCTGGTTATTATTTTCTTAAATTATCTGATGACGTCAAAGTTTACGATTTCTATGTTTGTGGACAAGAAGGCACCTGGCGTGGACAAGATAAATTTGATCCAACGAATCCTGTATATTTTACAACAATACCTAAAGATCAACGGCTTTGGCCTGAATGTGCAGGTATGCATTTGTTCTTGAATATTTATTTATAGATTTGAAGACACATTCTTTGGATTCAGCTCCGTTGTCTGATGATAGTTAGATACCGTGAAATTTAGGGATACAGCCAATGAATGCGTCTTTTTCACCTTCTCAGCTGTTAATAATTACGCTCTGCTACTCAGTAGGGCATCGAGCACTATTCAATTGCCAATATCAAACTTTAGCGTTACTGTTGCAAAACCGTCTGATGAGCGATATCGCAACGTTTAGTCTTTGACTTTATGTCTATACTGAACTGCATATCTGCATAGAACACTCTACCGATGTTTTTCCATCAATAAAGTCAATATTATTATTATATATTCCTTTTCATCAATATAAATATTTTCACGGAGTTCAAGGCATAATGAAAATTGCTGAAATTATCATTACGATAAGTAAGTAGTGGCATTAATAATAACTATGATAGGTAATTCTATTTCATGGCAAGAAGACTGAGGGATATCTTTCGAGATCTGTTGGTTTGTTACACAGTAAGAATTTCAGGTTAAGAGTATATGCAGGATATGCCGTATAAGTTTAGTAGGTTTCTTGTTATTTATAAATCTCATGTTTAGTTGTTCTGATATTTCACAGAGAGCAAAGATGTTAAGGACGATTCTTCATTGTCTGGTAATAGATGTCTAACAAATGAAGAAAAAAAAGCAATCAAACAAGAATTCATTGACTCATTAAAAACAGATCCCATATTGTCTCAGATCTATTGCAAGGCAGGATCAGGGAACAATTGTATTGTCAGTAATGTAATTGTAACGTGCGCTGCCAATGATATAAAAATAGATTTCAAGCCACAGGTAAAAAAACCACCCACTAGTGCAAATGGTAGTAATGGAAATGGAATCATGGGCACAGTTTTACCGCCACCAGCTATAGCATCACAGGTAAATTAAACAATAAAACAATAGCTTCCATCCAAAGTATCAAATAATAGCAATTACATAATCTATTACCAAGAGATTAACTAATAT
This sequence comes from Haliclystus octoradiatus, assembly GCA_916610825.1. Taxonomy (NCBI): domain Eukaryota; kingdom Metazoa; phylum Cnidaria; class Staurozoa; order Stauromedusae; family Haliclystidae; genus Haliclystus; species Haliclystus octoradiatus. The sequence goes on from OU744448.1 coordinate 5,043,721, forward strand.
TCAACGATTCACCCTTATCTCCCAAAAATTAACAATTATCGAACGAGATGTAGCCTGACACTGCGAATTATCAACCCGAGGCGGATAACACGCATCTAGGCTTGATAAATTCTCAGTGTCATGTGTGATAGTGTTTGATAACTGTTTTATTATTATTCCATAAGTTTAGTAATCCTATGAATTATTCGAGAACGTCCGGCTTATGAGAATTTTTTTTTATGAATTCATCGCAACAGCTTTGTTAAGGCTTTGTTAAGATTCAACTTCAAAACAGTTGCCATATAAAATTATGGAATAATCTATATAATAAAAGTATTCAAAACTACACACTAGACATCTTTGACTTCTTTCATTTATATTTAGCTCTCGATAGATATAATCTATATCTATATTTAGCTTAGATATTATGACTGTATATGTATGTACTCTATCTTATTTTCTTTAAGCTACATGATCTGTTGCTAAGGCTGCAAGAGAAGAAAAGTGATGAAAAGAAGCATCTTGCAAAGTGTGGGAAGGGTGCTGTTGTATTAGATACCAAATCAACAACAAGTGGGAAAGAAGAATGCTGTAAGGATATTTAATTAGTTGTGCTATACAATATACTATATTCGTGGAATGAATACATGATTGAATTATTAATCACATAATATGTATCATTTTTAGTGGTGTGTCCGGTTGGAACATACCATGATGTGGCAAACAATGAATGTAAAAAATGTCCCATTGGAAAATATCAATCAACGGATGGTCAAACGGAATGCATTGATTGCCCATTGAGATATTCAACTGTATTGACTGGTTCAAAGAATGAGACAGCATGTAAAGGTAGGATATTTTATTCGTTAACGCAGCTCCTGCACACGACATGCAGTATATTTTCATAACTTGTATGACAGATTTATATATATACCATTTAATTCTGTATCGTATCACGGTCAATGTAGTTTAGTTAAATTGACCGCTATTTGAACGATTGAATTGCTCTATTTTCGCACTGACCTGTTGGTTGGTGACCAAAAAGTTATTTCTCTGATATTATGAAACAGCTAAACAGCTAAGAGATTTTCGGCTCACATTCAGGATACTTCGTACACCATGTCTTACGTTCACGTTAATTGTGTAAGCAGGCTCTATTTGAACATCTTTCGACAACATCACTTTCATGATTGAATAAAATTATCAGCTTTCAATTTTTAATTGAACTATATTATTTGTAACATATTTGATAATTTCTAATGTCACAGCTATTTGCTACCCTGGATCATTCTCACCAACTGGATTATCAACATGTCTTGCATGTAAATTGAACTTCTATCAACCAGATCATGGACAGAAGTCTTGCATTCCATGTCCTAATGGAAAGAATACTAACGAAGTGGGAAGAGCAGCAGCATCGGATTGTGTTTAAGCATGCTTTACAAGGGGGATAATCATCTAAATTATCTGACTAAGTGACTTTTCAACTTCCATCTTATGATTATGTATGAATAAGTGCTATCACGTTGGGAATAACATGAACGAGAATATTTAGTTTTTTGATGTATTTAGTATACTAATATCTTAGAATATATTTTTAATTCACAGTAGAATGGATTGCATACTCTTAGAATAGAAATTGAAAATCCTGGGAGTATTCCGTATTGATATATTTGATGAAATTGTCAACTAGCTACGGTACACTTTTTAAATATTTGTTGACTCTTATTAGTTCAGAATATCACAGTAAATAATTCTAGACCACTTCCAATAACTATTTGACAGTCGAAGAATCTCTATTATTGGTTGACGTTTAGTGGGACTATACTACGATTGTAGATTTGCGTCAGCGGAGGTAATGAATTTATATGTGAGGATATGTAGTGTTGAATAAATTATGTTGATGATATCATTTGATACAGTCCATAAATAATTATTGAAAGCTGTAATTCGATTTCGAAGCGGTGAGAAATCTTTGAGCAAGCTATTATAATATAATACTTGCTAAACAAGTCATACTCACTACTAGATTATAACGCCGTATAACTAATTCCAGTGCTGCTATTGTGATTCTTCGTCATTGTCACATTATTAAAAACCTTTAATATGAGCCACAATATCACATTTTCGTGTCAAAAGATCAAAGCAACACTCAAACCTTCATCATTTGTAATTTGAATCTGTTTCTTTGTTGAGCTTCAGATCAAAATCCGTCATCTTCCATAGCTTATTTATGTACAATATCTGAAAATGATTAGTACATTGCCTTAAGCTTATTGAGGAGTTCGCCAACCAGTTATGTCTCCGTCTACAAAACCATCATCAAAACGATGATAAAACCAATTATTCTTTATGGAAGTGGTATTTAGGGTAATTAGATCCGGCAACAGGAAAGCAATCCTTTTGAAGTTATTCAAAAGAATTAACATGTGAAGATCTGAAGTATCCCTGAAAACATCAGCCTGATTGCAATGAGAGGGGATTTAACATTCCTCCCATTAACCCTAGATATTGAATACGACATTATTAGATATCCAATACGTTTGTTGATTTCTGACCATAATTCTCTAACACACTAATCTTTTGGATAGCAAGTATAGGACAGTTCTCCGTTTTCTTTGTTGGCCCATGCCAAACATATTCTTGACGAAGTTGGGGTTGATTTCAGTTTTATTCGGCGCGATGAGTACGGGGGTGATGGACGTGTCTTTTGCTGTTTATTCGAAAATACTATTTTACTATATATATAATCCAATTTTATACAGTTATTTTTGTTACATTTTAACAGGTGCTCAGTTTTCCAAGTTTCTTCTTCAGCTATTTTTAAATCTTTTTGACTAAAGTGTTAATGTACGGAAGTGATGAAATTCTCAAGCTACGCCACTATAGAGATCCAATGCTATGTTCCTGCGCACTTGGTTTTTCTAAGTATTACCAACGGAAATATCGAAATAAGAGAAGAGGCCTAAGAGGTGGGAAAAGATAAAGATTTTAGATTATTTGAAAAGCAGCAGGAGTAATCTCAGGAAATCACCTCTTATTATAAAATCTAAGCTAGTACAATACAACCACAAAAATCAAAAGACTAGGAGTTAATTTATGCATGCTACAACGGTACTGTCGTTGTCTTCAGATCAAATTTATAGTTGAATAAAATCTCATTGCCCACTAGACTAGATAATTTTAATACTCAGAGTATAGCATAAAACGCGATAATCATATTTTGCAATCTACATGTTATTTATAGACCTCCATACACAGAAAAACATCCAATCAGTTTCACTATCTTCTTGGAAGAATACTCAGATTACTTAGAACATGTTGCAGTCTCAACCTACCCATAAATTATATCTGAAGCATTGATTTATCGTTTATTCTTGATTTATTCTTGGTTGAATGCATTGTATTGCAAAATCAAATATTTATTCCAACTCATGAAGCTGGGCATGCCTTAGACCAAATTAATATTGGGAATGACTGTGATTTTTCGTTCAGTTAACTAACTGCTGAATAATATTTATCTGATCATTCATTTGTTGCATGCAATTTATCCGTTTCTAAACCTGAGCTGGAAGATGAAGAAATTACCTAACGAAAATACAAAACCATAAATGTTGATTTGTTGTTATCTTCGTTGTGCGGTGAGAATGGCATACATATTGAATAAGATAAATTAATAAATTGTTACGATGAAACGTTATCTAACCTAATGGATATCCATGTTCCATTAAAATCAAGAACATTAATCATACGACCATGGTTCAATTAAAACATTATTATGCTCATGAGAAAGCGAAGAAAATTTGAAAGAAAATGTCTAACAACCAGGACACAGCTATATCTCTTGACCTTCAAAAAGGTACGAAAGCAATTTCCGAATACTCTTAAATTTTAATTGAAGTTTAATGCCACCACTCGCATCTGCATACAGAAAACTAAACAGAAATGATGCTGCATGCTTCTGAACTGATGGACAATAAAAAGGTTACTTTATTGATAATGCTAGATTGAGTGTTGCATTTGACACAGTATCACACGACATCTTTAGAACATCGATTTAGAATGTGAGAAAGCGTAATAAATTGACTCACCACATATCTTCAAAATATTTCGACACTGTGATACTGCGACAAATATTTCGCAGTTGCCATAACTAATAAAGGGACTGTTGTAATTTCTTAAGCATTGTCATTATAGGTCAATATGTGCTATCTAGGTTCTACATAATTATTTAATCGGCACCCATAAACGTATAAATGATACAACACATTCTTCAATTCAAATATATGTAGGCTTTGTCCAGACGCTGTGCCGTACTTATGCTGCTCCTATTGCGCACCAACTGAAAGCTGTAAGTCGATGGAGCGAACAACGAATGAACGGCGTATGGAATACATAAGAAATTATGAACTCTTTCAACATTACCACTTACAACCAATTCGGGACGTCTCTATTAGGTCTGACTTCATCTATTAAATTCATAGAATGGCGTCGGAACTCAACTGATTCATGTACAAGATGTTTTGAATGGGGATATGATTGGCAGATATGAACCAGTTTAAGAGAAGAAGATCAAAACAAGATAATATTATGCTGTTAAAGTGCATGATAATATGTTTGGCGTAACTCCTGTAGGCTGTCGCACAAGAACCTACCCATTTAAGGTACGCGTTTTTATTCAAATAAAAACTAAATACAGAAATCATAGCATAATAAAATGTCAACGTATGGTTATATAACATTTATTGATCTAATGCGCTAGCGATGTAAATATCGGTAAACATTTCATATTCTATAGTATCGTATTTATGCCACAAGGGTTAGAAAACAAAGAGCAATAATGCTTTCATTGTACCACTTTGTGGTTTGCAGCCTTTCGTGAAAATTCACGCAAAATGAACCATATTTTTACAGTTTTACTGCTTACTCTATTTCGTTTTAACAGCAATACCCTCCGCCGATAAGTATCTCAATCAGTTTGATGCTAAACAAACCAATCTTGACTTACTTGAATATCCTTTTGACGTGGTGAAAATTTAAGCCATCGTAAATCTCCCTGGTTATTCAAAAATACATTTTATAAGATTACAGCCCCACACCACCATAATATTTATCGTAAGAGACTAAGAAGCTTCCACTTGCAGGGTATTAGTTATAGCAAGCTACAAAGCTTTTAATGCAATTTGGGATTAGACCAATTCTACAAGGAAGTGCAGATTCAAAGAAATCAAAATTGCATTATGAATGCATGGGGCTGCCCTTTATGAATCCTCATAAGACATTCTGAATGGAATTTTGGCCTTTACCAATGCCTAGATCACTTGTAGACACCTTAATTATATATAAAATGGCAGGTGTGTCACAAAGTAATCAGCAAGTTAGAAATATTGCTAAAATTGATTATTTAATTAAGGTTACACTTCACATATAAATATGGTAGTATAATTTATAAATATATTGTCAGCTTCAATATTGCTCAAATTCCCATTTCAAGCACTTTCTGTGCTATTAGGATAATACATCAACCTCTATTCATCGAAAGAAGTGCCTGATGCAAATGCTTTTGTGGTGTTGTAACATTCAGAATAGCAACATTCATTCAGTGATTGAGGTGTTCAACTGATTGCTGTTAAAAGTTGTGAATATTCCCAAAGTCTTGGACAAATAGCTGGTAGGTGTGTTAGAAGGTGGCAATATGTAGCAATTTCCTTGACCACTATGACGGTTCTGAACAGTTTTTCAAATCCTTTTATTTCTTTCCTCAGGGTTGAAACAGATTCAATGGTAGATGATTTTATGCATATCCATAAATTATTCCAAGAAAGCAAAAAGTGAGAGTATTTTATCTTGCTTGACTTTTATTAATGCCGAACAAAATTTTCTTCTCTATCTTCAATAAATACCTTTGATCACATCTTCTGTCTCATTGGTCCAGTCAGCTAACTAAATATGGTTCCCTCAGTATACTTCCCTTTCAAACTAAAACCAGTGACACCTTCTTTCTGACATATGTCATTAAATTATTGTCTGCCACTTTCTGGTAATAAATTCAATTTCCTTACAATTAATGGATCAGCGACCCTCAAAGGCATATGCAGTGTGTCAATCATTACAATTCTAAATAGCTGACCAACGAAAAGAGGTGATGCTTTATAACCAAGATCATTCCTCGCTATAGTGGGGCTGCCTAGAATAAATAAGCGACAGTTTTGTGCAAATCGTGATACCACCGTGAAAGATGTACCAAACAAAAGCTAATGAAATGCTGGTAATAATTAGCGTGAGACCCCAGCCAGAAATTATATACGAAGACAGATAATTATGATTAATTAATTATGCAGTTTCTACATGGGGGAAATATAAAAAATACATTTTTTACCTAAATGATTAACAAAATGCCGAGCGATAATCTAGAGAAATTAAGTATGCTATCTGTTACTCTCGACGGTCGTTTTAAAGTAATATAACAACTTTTTAACGACATCTACAACTTGTACATGCGAAAAACGGAATTTATGTACGTTTTAAAGCTCGATTATTTATCTAATTTTTCATTTTTATATAAATATGATAATTCTTATTAATCCCAGCAAAATGAAGGAATTTAATGGTGACCTTATTTGTGTTTTGGTAGCAGTTCCTGCTTTTTCCAAATGATTGATCTCGATCAGTTACATTACTGAACGATAAAGTGCATTATTTGTTATTGAAGGATGTTCACGTATTCGCGTAGATGGTTGATATCACTATTTCCATTTTTAATTTGCCAATCCTTATTGCTAACCTAATTCTATTGCGAAGAATTTCTAACTTTTATTTTGTTGTAGAGGACCCTCCTGAAAACAATCTAAGACGAGTGAGGCTTCCTCTTTAACTATCAAATGTATATAGATATTAGATATATAAAAAGAAATAAGAAAGTGTGACACTTTGATTGACGAACGTTGATATTCACGTTGATATATTCAATATTTGAGGTTGTACGTTTATAAGAGGGGTATATCAGCAGAGCTCCCTCATCCGTACGATGCAAATGTGTTTATCTTGGGTTCATGTATATTGTACTCGATTAAAGCAACGTTATGAAAGTAAATAAAGTTTTTCTTCACTGCCTCGTTTCCATTGAGGGGTACACGTTTCTAGACACAGATACCATTTTTCGATACAACTTTCATTGGCATTTGCAGATTTGTAGCTCAAAGTTAACAAAGGAGATTTATATTCAATGTATACATAATAAATAACATTGAAGCCATCAACACTAAGAAGAAGTTGGGGCAAGCTGTCCCAAAATCCAAACGTTTTCTGTTGTTGATAGTCTTCATTACCCAAAAATGTAAAACATAACAATTATTGAACGGGAATACTGGCGCTATTTAAAATTATTACAGGCTTGCACTATCACCATATTGATTATTACTATGACGCAATTCGAAACACGGCATTGCTAGGAAGCAATATTGTATCCATAGGGAAAATTTATAATTTGTCTTTATCTTTCAATGGCTACTTGGTAAATAATAAAAGGGACTGCATATTTATCAATTATGAATCTTCAAAAATCGCATAATTCTAACAAAATCCTCATCAAACGCCTCGCTCAGTTGATCTCATCTATAGGCCACAGAAAGTTATAGGGCTTATTAACAATAGGACATAGTTATAGGACAATAACTTTTCGAGTTTAGTAGATATGAATACAAACATTTCCAAGTGTGTGGTAAACTTTTTTTAACTAAAACAAACATCAGAATCTCATTCGACGGTGAATTTTCAACTTACGAATTCACAATTTAACTACAGTTCCAATTCATAAACCAGGTAAAGGGATTTCAACAACGGCAACAATATGAATATTGTTGAATAAAGAAAGAAAAAAGAATCTGTATTTTAAATTGTACAATGGTTATCTAGGAAGTTAATGTACTAATTGTTACTTGATTTTTAAGCTTATCTTAAAGCAGAGTAGCCTTTACGCCTACAGCTGTGTTTAATTCTGTGTTTCCATTTCGCATGCCGCACGATCAATACATCATTTACCAAGCCTTTTCAATAAATATAAACATTTTGAAATACACATCGTTTTATAAATCGTTGCCATAATTGAGATATTAATTGGATTGTTATTGGAAAGTTATAATTTCTGTGTTTTGTCACAGATCGAGCTCTTTGAAACTAGCGATTTTTCCTTGTTTTTGGGGTTGTGTTTTATACCCTAGAGTTTCATCTATGCTCTTTCTACCAATCAAATCACAGAAAACTTTCTTGATGTTTCAGAATACTCAACATTGAGCAGGGACACCTGTTGAGGAAGTATTCGAGGAAGTTAGTGCAGACTCCGTGCAAACAATGTATATGAAGTATTTATTCAGCATATTTTAAGGTTTCCTTTCAAGAACACATAAAAATGATTGATGTATACGAGAGCTATCACGGATAACTATATTCCAAGCCATGGGCAATACTATTTTTAGTTTCTTCGTTGTTTCATTGGCAATCCAACACAACGTTGCTTTATTTCCTTCTGTAAAAACATGCCATTCAACCTTACACACTTTAATCCATACAGGACCATGGGAACCACTTTCAGTACCACAAGGTCAATGCATTACACAAACTCAGAAGGGATTCTATCGCTCTTTGAACTCTATCATGAACCTTTGTGGAACAGATGTGAGGAAACGAGAAAGTTGTAAGTTTTGAGCCCGATTTTGAGCTAGCTTGGAATGATTATTATTGAGCATAATATAGGGGCCATTTTGTTATTATTAACGTAGGTGTTCTCAACACACTCCAATTGTTTGCCGGTCATATTTATAAATATAATAAGCATTTGTTGTGATACTTCATTCTCTCTAGTTTGTTGTGATACGTCTTTTTCGGTACGTATTGCAATACAGGCTCGGACAAATATTTTACGGTTCAGCGTGCACCAACTGAAAGCTGTAAGCCAAAGGAGTGAACGACGACGAAACGGGGTATGAAAGGTATAAGACGTTATGAATACCTTCAAGAAATACTAGGTGTCAATTCATGCTCGAAATTAGTAGAACGGTGTCCGGAACCAACTGATTCATGTACTCGATCTGAAGATATTTTCAACGGGAATAAGATCAGCAGATATACAAAACAGCATAAAAACCAGCTTAAAGGAGGAAGATCAAGTTACAAATAATAACATTGTGACACATACTTACCAACATAATATTATACTATTAAAATGCATGGTAATGTTTGGCGTGATTCCTGTAGGCTGTATCATGCCCAAGAGCCTGATCATTTAAAGTACGAGTTTTTTATGCAAACAAAACTAAAACAAGGATAAATAAATACATTGCATATATTTTTAATAGTAATTTGATTTTAGATCTATTAGCTTTACATATTTACTTATTATAAATAATGATAAATTATCAACGTATGGGGTATTTAATAAACGTGATTTGCAGTTATCTCAAGTCAACTCACGACATGCCTGGCAACCACTAAATGTATATGGGCTTCCCGTGCTATGTCTAGTATATACCGTATATACAGGTATAGGTCTATGCCCGCGAATTCCGATTACTCGCATAACCTCTATAGATAGGTATTAATTTAAGTTTTCAGATAGAGGCATATATTTATATTTATTTTTTTATTTTTGTAAAGTAATTAATGTATTTTTTTATACATATGTATGTATTATTAAATTAATAGATATCTATTCATTATATAATAAAAATAGGCTGAATTTATTGAAATTAAAGGATTTAAAAATTCATATAAAATAAAACCTCTATATCCACCATATTCATGTGGTGGTCCATCACTAATTTCAGTTACGTCAGAAGCTACGATGATCAGAAGGATGGAGTGAGAATAACAGAATTATCTAAATAACAATTCTGACACACGCATTGATCATACATAGCAGTCATTCAATGTTCTAAATTTAGGAATAGCTCCGAGTAAGTTTATTGGTCGTTGACCGCGCAGTTAAATGTTGATGAAGGCACGTGACAACCTTTGTTCTATAATAATCAAATGTTTCATAGTAACTTGATTGGTCGATTGAGCGTGCAGGTAAAACTGAAGAATGATTCATGAAAGGATGATTCATTGTTTTGTGACTGCAAAACAAAATATAACATTTACATTTACTGCATAACAACCGAATTTCAGTGTTGGAAATGTTTCAAATGATAATAAATCAATAATAAATAAATATGATAAAAAACCTTTTGCTTAATAAGTTCGATTGGAAGACAAGCGATAAAATAGACGTGATTTTGCAACGTTTCGTCATTATACTGATATGAAATTTTCAAGCGAATAAAATTAAAGGGTTGTATTTTTAAACTTGGCTCAGTTACAATATGCGATGAGAAATTTCAATACGAATGTGATAAAATTCAATAAAGAATAGACTATGTAATTACAAAGATTTACAAGGTGTTATTGACGCAAACCAATACATTTACGTGAAAAACAACTAACATTTAATAGAATCGGATTGCGTATTGAGTGTTGAGTATCCGAGTATGCTGAATGTTCCGATGAAATATTTCGCGGTTAAAATAGTTATAACAATGATCAAGGTGATGATGTATCTGCCTTATACAGAGTACATTTTGAACATTAATTATAAATGAAAAAGGATTTGTGTTTATTTGAATTTTTTATACCTCGGGTATATACTATGAATGTACTTTCGCACATGAACATTAAAACGTGTTCTATTGTAAATATTACTGCACTAAACTATTTATGTTGTAATTTTGTTAACTATGTTGGTTATATAGGAATGTAAATTACGAATATAAATTAAACTAACGATTATAATAAATTTAACTACAGCATGGTTTCAATAATAAGTTTGATAATATAGTCGTTATATGTTTGCACGAGGACGAGGCTAACATCCATAGTCGACAAATCAGCTCCGGCTATTAGCAAAGATTGTCTTATCGCCATGTTGTAAAGGGAGTTTTAACTTCATTTTAATACTATTAACGTTTCTCTTTTAACGTAATAATGCATATAAGGTATGCATTTTTAGATTTTATATAAGTGGAAGTTTTACTTCCCATTATTTTCCTGTTAATTTTATACCCTCTAGTCTTGACAAATGTATTCTACTCTATATTCTATTCTATATAGAGAAAGTAAATTACAATTATGATGTAAGGTATGATAGTCAATTCAAAAATTTAATGAGTACAAGCGCAATGTTATCTATAGCTTCACTGCTATGTTCTTATGTTTACAAACACAAAAAGGGAAACACATTTCTGCAGCTAAGCCAATTATTGAAAAAAAATGTAACAACATTCCATGTGGGCCGAATGAAAGGAAACGAAACTACTGTAAGTAACGTATCAGTTTTATATTACATTTTAATTTTATATTTCAAATTGATCATTTTATAGAGCATAGAAAAGTCGATCTCTAGAAAAGCTCAAACTTCAGGTGATCTCTAAAAAGTCTATCACTAGAAAATGACAGCTACCTGGTTGATCTCTGTAACTAACCCATGCAGCTGATGTCTAGATAACGGCAAACCACTGGTACTGGTCGATCTTTCATAAAACGATATAACTTCAGTCGATTTCTAGAAATACTAATATACAACGGGCCGATCTCTATAAAATACACTTTAGTCAACATTGACTGCGTCAAGATGTTTATCTCAGATGAATGTAACCATCTGTGTGCTGTAAATAAGTGGTTGATAAATTCCATACTACCTTCTAAATAGTATCGGAGGATTAGTAAGAGGTGAACGTGACTGGTCGCTAGTACAGTATAAAACAATTTTACTTCCCTTTACTGACGCAATCGATTTCACCGCAATTTGAGCCGCACTACATGCCAACATTCACATACAAGGTGTCTCAGCTAGTTGTATTTACTCAGCATGATGTAATTTACTAACCGAACATCAATGGCAAAACTTTGGGATAATTTAAAAAGCGAAAACTTAATTCAGCACTGTCGGAAAATAGCTTTAAAATGGCATTCGCCAAACCTCATGTTAGAGTTCTTTTTATTGTTATATTATACATTTTCAATACAGCAATACTCTTGAATCTAGAATGAAAGGGAGAACATTACCAATACCAAATCCAATTTGTATCGAAATATTTTGCATGACAACTTACAGCAAATGGGACCAACTGCTTTACCGAAAGGCAAATGTATTAAACAAATTCAAAAGGGAAAACATATTGTCATCCCAATATCATAATTTGGCAAAAAGTGTAATAATGTTCCATGTGGACCAAAGCAAAATCTTCTCCAATTCCCTCGTGATTTTCTTTGATGGTAATGGAATACATGGCTGTATTTACTCTTTGGCAATAAACAGAATAAACAGACTCCTTTGCAGTTGTGTCTACGTCAGGAGATTATAATATAATATAGTATATGTCAAACTAAGAAGTTCCTACGAATACGATGAATTCTATCGAGGTTCAAACTGTTCTAATTTTTCTACAGCTGTTGTCGTTTTGTGAACCATTTTTTTAGAAGAATAAGTCCAACTTGTGTACATCAAGAATATATAACTACCTTTAAACTGTTGAAGCCATCATTAATACAAGGAAAGTGTTTAAAACAAGTTGTTGAACCTGTAACTATAGTTAAAAAGTATTCTTGCAAGTCAACGCCTTGTAAGATAGACAAACTTCGACTCCAATGTAAGTAAGGAAAGGTATCAGGTAGAGCTAAGAAGTTTAAACTTGACGAAATAATAAGAAATTGTTTTCTTCTGTGCTGTCAATTTATGTAGATTCTTAAATATATCAAAGTAATATCAATGTAATGTGATTTACGTCTTACTTTTTACGTTGTTCAATATCTTTAGTTCGTTTTAAATACGCTTACAAAAAGCTAACATGACTGCAATAAATCAGTAATTATATTTCAAAACTACGCTATTATATAAGGACAAATCAATATTAGCTGCTCACTGCTTCCGATCACTGCTGTTCAAAGAAACAGAAGACTAATTACAGTTCAATAAATTACTAAAACAAGTCAGCATTGCAATCCCAAGAGAACACACTTTCAGCATTATGGGAACATTAATTAGTGTTTAGTTGGGTACTTACAAGCTACTGTAGTTTGTATTGTAACAATTAAAGGGATTAATCGTTCTAAAGATAAGATGATTCATGTGAAGGTGAAGCAGGCTTCAGGCAAGCATATGCTACACAACTGCACAGGATTTTATGATTTGCACAGTCTAGTCACAGTAATATCGTAGTCCTGCAGTATTACTTAATCTTCAACCAGAGTAACAGGAAGTAAATATCAACAATTGTTTTCAGATTTAGTTTAATATGCCCCAATTGGAACAAAGATATGAGAAGCTCCTGAATTTTTCACTAGCGGAACAGCATTTTCCATGCAGAATTAAGGTAATCCATCCGGGTTTTGGAGATATGTTCTTCCAGAATTTTATGAGGTTCTAGTTGACTTGGAATATTAGTAGCGCATAAAACTTTATTGATCATAGTATTAATTAACTTCTTGATGTCTTGTATAGCTGCCTTAACTCTTTTTGCATGAAAGGTCACAGACTCTTTGTTCATGGTTGGCCGCATTTCCATGTATGAGATTGCATGATGTCCAGTCCCAAATGAGGGGAGATTCTATTCCTAGTTGGTTATTTTTCAGCATTAAACTCTTAGAGGATGAGGATATTGTATTGAACAATCAGCCCAATGTAGACTCCTTTCCCTGTATGGCTAGGCTCCTTGAAACGTTTTATTTGACCCATAGCAGGGAGAGGACCTTGGTTTGGGATATTTGAAAAAGGTTGTGAAGACTTTCAGCGTTTGTCATGGTTATACATGCTTGAATGTCACTTTGTGATCTACATCTAGTTTGCCGGGATATCTTTGACAAGGTAAAGGAACGACGAGAAGAGGCAAGGCAGGTATCGGCAATGTCTCATGGCTTTCGAATCGCCAAGCTAGATTTTACCCATTGGCTTACTTACTTTGAAACTAAAACAATATATTTTGCTAAATTATGGAAGAAAATAAAAACCTACAATACAGTGAAACCTGTATATAACAGACAGCTACGAGAGGTAAATAAATTGACCAATATAAGCAAGTGGACTTTATATACAGATGTGATTCAATGGAAAATACTATTTTGGACAATGCAAGAGTGAACACTATAGACATGTGGCTGCTGTATAGAGGTGACCGTTATAACATGTTTGACTGTATTATATGCACTTTATGACATATATAATTGATGATATAAGTAATTATGATGGTAGAATTTTTTAATCTATCAAGCTTCCAAATTGTTTTATTTTGTATATTTTGTCTGTCTAAGGTTCATGCCAGGAAATTGCAGCATGTCAATGGACCAGTTGGGGTCCTTGGAAGGGTAGAATCGCTGATGGTTCATGCGGTGAAGAGGCAAGAACACGAAATGTTAATCGTAAATACCGTTATGTAGCTAGGGATAATAATTGTAATGACGTGAAAAAAGATTGTTTGGCTCAAATCGAATCAATCAAGTCTTATTCACAAACAAGAACAATGTGTAAGTTGAATATTTAAATATTTCTTCCTCTATTTTGTTTCATATATAGCTATTGAATGACACATATCTATTGACACATATCTATATCAAATTCAGCTGTTTTATCATTTATTCCTCTATTATATTGTCAAATGAGAACATAACTGAAGTATATTCATGCGATATGGAACGGGTAAGAAGGCTATATCGTTTTATATTATTACAATCAGTGCGAAGTGAGACACACGAAAACGTTACAAAATCATGAGCCGCTAGGCGACCTAGGCACCGCTATAGCACCTCAAGTGTTAATATAACACGATACAGCCCCGTGTTACTAACTTCCATATTGCATTTATGAAATAAATTTTCAACTTTGAATAGAAAATACATTTGAAATTGAACCGTTTATGTTTACAAAACCTGATAAATTTCGTTAAATAATCGATTCTTTCGAATCACGTTGCCATGAGTATTCGAATATTTATATAATATATTATGAGTATTCGAAGTTACGTTGCCACGATCGCCCAAGACTATACTGTAAGGCCCACGTTATTAAATTGTATAGCCGGCATAGAACTAAAATGTATAGCTTTTTTCGAAATAGCTTTCCGCAGCCTATCATAGCTCAGAAAAACATTCCGTGATTCCAACTCCATATATAGCTATACCGATACCAAGATAATATAATGAGAACATAATGCAACTCAAACTTGAGTTTTCAAGAGTTTTTAAAAGGTTTTAATATTATCTCACCCTTGCTCCAATAATCCTACAAACCTATTAATTAATATCTTCAAACATTGGATAATTCAAAACTATCAACAGTTTCTCCGGCAGATATCAATATCATCTCAATAATATGTTTTCGTTTTTCTCAGTTACGATATTTTCACAAAAACGTATCACCGGTGTTAGACCAAAACATTGAAAAAGAGGGATTTTCAGTATTTTGAGATTTTCTAATTCGGATGCAAAGAAATACGATGATTTAAAGATATTTATTACAGTTTGGTTGGATTATTTAAGTAAATTTAAGTTTAGATAGTGATATGACCTTTTTAAAACTATTGAAAACGCAAATTAGAGTCGCGCTAGAATCTAATTAGTACTCATTATACTATCTTCTGGGGTAACACTAAATACGAGACAGACATTTGAAAATTAGTTCCATTAGGAAAATCAATCCATACAACTTATTGTTATTACGTTGAAAATTAATATTATTGATTCACTCGGATATATTTTTTTCAAAACAATATATCATCTATCTTCTTGATTCACAAATCAAGAAAATATTCCATATTATTCTGTTTATAGGTCGATGCAAAAGCACTAAAAGCTGCACTTATACAAGTTGGACAGCTTGGAATCCAGCACCAAGCAAAGGACAATGTATTAATCAAACTTCAGTCAGAAGCTCTCTCCCATCTCATAAAATCGTCGTGCAGAAAGACAATTGCCATGGTATTGTATCTACCTGTCCTGGAACCACAACAAAATCACAAAAGCTTTGTATGCAATTATAGATTAATTTCAGATTTTGTAAATATCCTCTATATCACGAATTGATCTATCACGATAATTAATATATTGTTTCTTACCCTTGATTATAAATCTAGGTTCGTGTCCTTACATTGAATGCATTCTAGCAACGAAATGGTCAGACTGGTATAAAAACGGTAAATCAAACAGTGATAATTGTCCGATTGAAGAAAGAATAAAGGTCTATCATCAAACGGGAAATTTTAAAGATGCATTCAACACTTGCGATGGGGTTGGCCCCAAAAGCTGTCAAACAGCACCAAAGGAAACGAGGGATAAAAGTAAGTTCAACCTACAAATATCATATGTTTAGGGAATAATCTCTCGTGCGCTGAAATAAGCGCTGCATCGGAGCATTTGTGAAACCATAAGCTTGTAAGTAAACGATAATTACCCGAAATTATTCAACTGATCAACTGCAATTTACAGTTAATACGAACATGAAATGGAAGATTAATATTCAAAACATTCTCCATGAAAGGAAAAAGATGAACGATGTATGGTTTGTTTCGTTTGAGTTAATAACTCATGTATATATTTCTGATGCATGTTCCACTGCTCCCAAAAAATGTGATGCTATAGTATAGAATATTTTACTTTGCAACATTTCAACAGTTTGAAAACTTGTAGGTAGAAAACTGAACTCCTTAATTAATGAAGTTAATAAAGTTAATTTCGGATCTTTCTAAAATTCGTTGAAGTTTTGTGTTCCGCAGCAAAGTCGCAAAATCAAGTTGATCTGAGTAAAGTGTAAGACAAACCGTTTTTAGCAATGACGATATTGAGGAAGGAAATTTGCCTTTACTATGCAGACACAGACTTGTCAAATATCAACAAGTGAATACCTGGTTCTTAGCCTTTCAAGGTCACGGGGTATAACATATGACATTGAATGGAACACAAATCTACGCTAGTTTACTGGAAGTTAAATTGACGTGTCTATTATTTCGGTGAATTAATTAATGATGATACAGTATTCCCGTGCATTGAAGAAGAACTGCGAATTCCTTTGATCTAAATATATCATCAACTTACAAATGTTATACGTTTCCTTGTTATAGTAATTACATGTGGTGGGCTCTCAGCTCCTTCTGATTCAAAACTACGAAGTGATTCATGTATCGCTGGTAAAAGTAAATGTGCTAGTATATGTCAAATGGAATGCAATAGTGGTTACAAATTGAAAGGAAACCCTTATGCTACGTGTGACGTAAGTGCGAAATGGAACAGGCCACTTGGAAAATGTGAAGGTTAGTGTACACAATATTATATAAACTCAGCATATACAACTTTAGCTCTTAAGAACTATTAAGATTTTGACAAAATATGTTAATGGTGGCTAACTTATAACGGTCCACAATTCAGCAATATGCAATTTAACCTTTTGATGGCAACTATTACGATATACCATAAAACAGTATTGGATAGTATTAGATGGATCAGTGAATCAAACCCTTGCATGAGCACTATACCGTCCAGAGTAAGGAATGGTGTCTGGCTGGAGTCACAATATGTTAATACAATTCTATTACTATTTAATTAACCAACCATGTCAATGGAAATTTCTTGCTCTCTAATTCTTCTTTCTTCTAAAATAAGAGATCAAAGAAGTGTGTAGATTTATCTACACTATAAGTCATGTACATCTTCATACTTCGGTTCAACTCAGACAAAGCATCACGGTATTGTATAAATGTGTTTAATAATAACTTGAAAGCGCCCCAGCCATGATTGGACTTGGATTTGTACTACGTGTTTAGTAGCTATGTCAAGACAACCCATGAGATTCCATGATAACGACTAAAAGCTTGCATGTATAGGTCTATTCTCGTACGTGTGTGGTTATAGACCTATACCTTTACTATATGGTTTTAACGAAAGCTAGATCGTATGTTTTGAAAATGTGGACGAGCTGCGACAGATTGAATATTTTTTCATAAAATCAAATTAAATGCATACTCTGTAACTGAGAATTCGACTTGCTATTTCCAGATGTAACTTTTACCATAATTTTATTATTGCAAACTATTTGAAAAACAATTATGCTGAATTCTTCACGACATATTTTGAAATGATATTCGTAAGAATTTTACTCAAATCTCATTTAATGAAAAATCGATGACCCATCAAATTAGAGAACAAATCATTGTTGTGGTGAAATTGATGAGAGATAATTGATGTTCCAGACAAATGTTATATTACATGATTATTAAAATGATCATATCCCTCTTGTTCGTGGGCCATTGAAGTTTGGACCCACTCGTTCTCTAACAACAGACTTGAAATCCATATCGTATACTTGGTGGCTTCGTTTATGATATAGATTTCTGGTTTGTTGGTTGTGAACTCTGGTCCAAATTCCGATAACCCACTCACAAGAGTAATGTAATTCCTTATTATATTTCATAGACGAAGTGTCACCGCAAATCACTTGTCCATTGGTTGAGGATTATGAGACATTACCAAGTAAGAATTATGCTGAAATCGATCTTCCATTAGCCACAGCGACGGATAACACCGGAATTACACCAATAATAAAAATGGATCACACATCAAGAGTTAAAGTTGAAGTGTTGACACCTTTGTCTGTCATATATAGAGCAACTGATAGAGCTGGCAATGAAGATAGTTGCAAGATTATCTTGAATGTGATAGGTAGGTCAGGAAATAATATCATCATAACTATTTATTGACGATAATTACATGGCAGGAATCATGAGAAGTTAATTGAATTGGATTGGAGTTTTCATCGAATCAGACTTGGTGAATCAGCAGAGTGATCTTCTATAGGATAAAATAATCGGGCTAATTAGATATAGCAGTGACAATGTGAGCATGTAAAATTGCCGTGAAAGAAGTTTTCAAAAGCTGTTCTGCATTGCAACGGGCTACAATCGTGTAAAATAGCAAAAGGTGCAAGACATAGCTTTCAAATATTCCATAGAAGCAGCTGGCTATATGACAGAAGATCTGCATTCAATATCAATTCTTCTCAATATAAGCGATGATGTTCACAGTGAACGGTGTGAATGGTCCAGAGGCTGTCCAGAGGGTGGTGAATGGTCCAGAGGGAATGCATTGTACGTAGCTGCGGAGCATCGCTGCGCTTTGATAATCAATACCTATCTGCCATGAAGTATGTTGAAATTGATCTGCACTGTCACTTCTGAGATGAATAAAGAGGGCTTAACATCATTGTTCTCAACAAAAACAGTCACTAATCTAGAAATATAGGAGTGGGTGCCCCTCGATAGGGCGATACTGTCCCAACTGCTTACTTTTTTATGTTCTGTCAAAGTAAAGACTCTCGCCAAATAAGTAAATCAGTACATAATAAAGTCATTCATAAGTTTTCTGCTTTATCTTTAAATATATACGATATTTTCTTAGATACGGATCCACCAAAAATAGTCACTTGCCCAAAAGACATGACGGTAACACCACCAAAATTTCCCTATCCTGTTATTTGGGAAGAACCGACTTTCTTAGACAATGTTGATGGAAAAAGAGTTAAGAAGTACCCTTCACATCACAATGGACAACAGTTTTCAGAAGGAACACATGACGTACACATCTTAGCACGTGATTCTAGCAATAATAATGCTTCGTGTGAATTCAAAGTTCAAGTGTCAAGTGAGTTAATAAGGAACCGAGATATTCCATCTATATTTCATTATTTATGAATGCGTATATACTGGATGTTTGTTATGCAGCGTTTACCTCGTCATTGATAGCTAGATTCGCCAAAATTCGAGAGAAATGTTTTTCCTTCCATAGCATATTTTTTGTCGATTATACGGATTACCCTAGATCTATTTCTGATTTCAGGCCCTATAAAGCAATTGGCAAACAGATTCTATGAGCCAGGCTCGTGATTTTAGTGTTGCCTGTTCCCTTTTTTCCTCACGTGCCCCTCGTGCGCCATAAACTGTATAGGGCTTATGTAGAAAGTGTTCGCCAATTGCTTTGCAAAATAGATAACACATCCTTTTAGTACTAGAATCAATTTAATTATAATACAAATTTTTGTTTTTCAGAGGCCATCTGTCCAACTTATGATCCGCCACAACATGGATCAAAATCATGCAATATTCAAAAATCTGGAAAGAACGAAACTTATGTCTGTTCTGTTGGTTGTGATTCTGGTTACTATTTTCCTAAATTATCTGATGACGTCAAAGTTTACGATTTCTATGTTTGTGCAGATGAAGGCACCTGGCGTGGACAAGATAAATTTGACCAAATGAATCCTGTATTCTTCACAGTAATACCAAAAGATCAAAGACCTTGGCCTGAATGCGCAAGTATGTAAAGCTGCTTGATTATTTATTAATGTTGCTAACCGTTCTACAAAATTAATGTTAGGGACTCTGGCATCGATTCTCATCGTAGTTCTCATTCTCTCAGTTTCTATCCCAGTGGCGAGCAAAACCATTATAGCCATCCATAAGTATCGGTATAGGGAGACCAATGAATATAAATAGCTTTACAAATTAAATTATCATTGACGACTTACGAAGAAGGAACGGCATCAAACGTGTCAAAAGTAAGGCTGTCGAGCTTTAGTCTGTGCCAAACAGTTTCATCTCAGCGTATAGTTGATAGGTTTTCATTTACCTAATATAAAACGGTGCTGAGTTTTAGATACTGTGATATGAGCACGCTGGGGGCGTAATGAGACATGAAAGAGCCACCAGGCGAATGATGTGCTCTCTTGAGAGTCTCATAGCACCCAAAATGTTCGTATTAGAGCACTTAACACAGATAGCCGTTTTCTATTGGGTTTATAAATAAATAACCTGTTTAATTTTACATGTAGAGACTCAAGCCCTGGGCAAACGACGGCAACTTCTTGTTTTTTTCTGACGTATGTTTTTTGTGTTGTTTTCAAATGTTGCCGTTGTTTGCCGAGGGCTTTAGAATTTCAATATAAACACGCAGTGTTATTTGAGGAAAGCTATGACAAGTTTTAAAAATGGAATAAAACTGATAAATGACAGACCCAAAGAGCATTGGTTACTGAGCAAGTCTGGATACAGTCGTTATATAAAAGATATAAACTATTATTCAGCTGTTCGTATCCGTTTATAATTTTAAAGCAGTGAAGTATTGAAATTTATTGTAGAGTACCGCTTGGCTTTGGCGTTTATCAATACAACAAAAATGCTGTAGAACTGTGGACAGAAACATTGAACAAGGGAGTTTTATAGACTATTTATTATTTATGATTCATTTTAAGTAATTGTGCTTTCTTTTTGCTAAATTGAATGTGAAGGGTAATTTTATTCCCTCTATCAAACAAAGCTTTTGCTTCTTATAAACGCCATTTTGTTTGTGTTGCTTATTTGTTGCGTTTCGGGGCTCCAAGTCAAAGCCGTTATTTCACAATCTACCGTAGCCTGACACAAACATCAACAATAACCAATCAGTCAGCGATCAGTATCACATTCAATGACTTTATAGTTGGAAATAGATATAGAAATTTATTAATTTCAATTATTGAGAAAAATAAAAGATAAGAGAAATGTTTACAATTACAAATTTTACAGAAACAGATTATTTGACAATGATTGCT
Source organism: Haliclystus octoradiatus (assembly GCA_916610825.1). Lineage (NCBI taxonomy): Eukaryota > Metazoa > Cnidaria > Staurozoa > Stauromedusae > Haliclystidae > Haliclystus > Haliclystus octoradiatus. Next base: position 5,065,352 of record OU744448.1, read on the forward strand.
GCAAAGAAATAATAGGAAATATGTGAGGCCTGCGAAAACGTATAGTTAGATCGTGTGCTTAATATTATTTATCTTTTTTTTACAGAAAGAAAAGTTGTTAATGACGATTCCTCGTCACCGGGTAGTAACTGTCTAACAAGCGAAGAAAAAAATGCTATAAAACAAGAGTTCATTGACTCATTAACAAGAGATCCTATATTGTCTCAGATCTATTGCATGACAGGAAATAATTGTGTTGTCAGTAATGTTATTGTAACGTGCGCTGCCAATAATATCAAAATCGATTTCAAACCACAAGCAGAAAAAGCTACAACTAGCGGAGAAGCAAACGGAATGAAAGGGATAAATGGAAACTTGGAGCACGAGGCACCTCCACCAGCTATGACACTAGAGGTAAACTGAAGGACTAAAGTACAAGCTTCAACATTCAAAGTATCTGATTGCAACTTTTAAGTATCGAAATATAATCGCAGGTCTTTTACAAGTTCCGCTTTCCTCGTACATCACTCAACAATCCTCGTGTGCTAAAAATTGCATATAGACATGTAGCAAGTGCTCATTGCTTCCCTTTTCAATATTCAAACCACAATTACGCGTTAATTTAGAATTCCTTTTTTTGAATAAACTACAGCTCAATGTCTTGTCTTCGAATCAAGCCTAAATGCAAAGTTTAAGGATGTGATTGCCCCCTGAAAATAATCATTTGGGCAGACAACGCTATGTGCAATGTCAGATAACTCTTGTTGCGTGTAGATAACAGTTTATATCAACCAACTCAGACATGTTTACAAGTTTTAGGACACTCCTTTTGCTTTAAGGAATAACATTCATTAAAAAAAATGCATTAAATTACTTTTTCCTTTATAAGTTAGGTAGAAAGGCAATCGAAAAAGGGATGCAATTTTTGCAACGTCATGAATTGCGACTTTCTTTAACTGTCTTTATATCTAAGTATTAAATACAAGGGCTTTGAGTAGCTGTAATCTTTATTCATCACTTGCCCTCATTTGCTATCAGTTACCTGCACTTCAAAAATAAATATTTTCTCTTCGACTTCAAGTTATATAGTCTTCTGCAAAGGCTGCAAAAGAAGAAAAGTGATGAAAAGAAGAAATTTGCAAAATGTGGGAAGGGTGCTGTTGTATTAGATGCCAAATCAACAAAAAGTGGAAAAGAAGAATGCTGTAAGGATATATAATTAATTATGCATTTATCCATATGTTTATTATATTATTAATCACATATTGTATATTATGTTTAGTGGTGTGTCCGGTTGGAACATTCCATGATGTAGCAAACAATGAATGTAGAAAATGTGCCATTGGAAAATATCAGTCAAAGGATGGTCAAACTGAATGCATTGATTGTCCATTAAAACATTCAACCGTGTTAACTGGTTCAAAGAATGAGACAGCATGTAAAGGTAGGATGGTTTATTCAGCATTACATGGATCCATCATACTTTAATCCCCGACGGGGAGGGTAGTTCCATATATGCATAGGTGTTATATTGGATGTGCTAATTTTTTAACCAAGCTCCACAAGGCCCATGATTCCGTTACTCTACATCTGGGCCTTGTAGAATCTTAGTGAATGGATTGATGCGGTAGAAACTTTGTGTCATCTATTTTATAAACAGAATACAAGAGACCACGTAAGAATAACGTGTGTAATTTCCGTGTGAAACGATGTGCACAGCGATATGCGAATCATATTTAACGCCTTTTATATCCACAAAGACTTCACGAATTAGTTCAAGAGTTAGAAAATACACCAATCTCCACCAAAGGTTGCACATGCTAATCTGTGTTTGGCCATTCTGTTATTTGTAATAGGCGCATCACTTCATTCCATAAAAATTTACATGCCCCTATAAAAAACAGCCGTTGGTAAATGGTAAAGTGGAGTATAGGGGCATGCGGTACAGGTCTACCATTTTGAGAGTTCCATTTTGCATTATGGCGTCCTAGAATAAACTTCCAGATGTCCTTAAATCTTGCTCCTCTTTAACAACTTTTAAAAGAAATCTAAGACATATCTGTTTTGTGAAGCATATCCAGATTTTAGTTGCTAATTTTAAATGCTATTTTTCACATTTATGCTGACATTTGAAATATGTTATTGACGCTTCCTCATTTAGCCATATAGTTTACATTTTCTTTTAGGAGTACTATATATTAATTTATTAATTTTATTTATACTGTGAAGCGCTTAGAGCTGCTTGATATATAGACGCTATAAAAATGTATCATTATTATCAAAGGGTGTCAAAATTGAAATTTTGGCTTCCTGCTATCCATCCGGTAAAGAGTTTTTTCATACTTTGGTAATGAATTAAAATAAATAAATAAAAAAACACACACACATACATCTTTATTGATTACATCGATAACATCTTATTTAAAAGATGGAAACCATTTTATTAAAGTTGGTAATGTATCATCAGAAAAGATGTCGTATGAAAGTATGTCGTATGTCGTATGTCTGTCGAAAGAGTAGATCTTTTAAAATACCTAGGCATTCAAATAGACAATACCCTATCTTTCGACAAACATGTCATAGCAATTAATAAGAAAATCAATAGAAGCTTGGGCGTTTTGAAATACGTGAGACTCATAAAATTAAATTCAAACTAGCTCCTCCTTTGCTTTCCGACTTTTTCCAACTGCCGTATTCCACCAGAACAAGATCTCACGCCCACAATGACTTTTACATCAAGTCGAGCCATCGTCATTCATTTCAAGATGCTGGTGCGCATAAGTGGAACGATCTACCGTCTGCAATGAAGGAAGTCCAAAGCAGGCCTACTTTCAAACGTCTACTTGAGAAGCACTTACGTTCTTAATATACTTTACACTTACCATTCTTTCCTGTTATTTATACCTGTTTTTTTACTAAATGTCTGTTTTCCTGTCAACTTAGCTATGTATCAGTCCTTTGAAAAAAAGTTTGTATAACTTAATGGTTCTGAATAAATGATGATGATGATGATGATGATGATGATGATGATGATGATGATGATGATGATGATGATGATGATGATGTTTGTTTGTTTGTTTCATTTATTGTCAATATATCCAAAATAAATACAGGATGTGTGACAGGTTTGTAAGATGTAGTCTTATTTATACATATTCAATTAAATTATTTACATGACTACAGGCTAGATAATATCATCAACTTGACTTTCGGAAAGTCGCTTTTCTAATGACTTCGAGATAAATATCCCAAGTCTTCTTGTGATTTGGGATGATGCTTTGGTAAACAAAACCTTTAACTGTTCTTTGGTGTCAATCTGTCTGAAGTTTGTATATACTTCTTCAGCTATTTTGAAAAATTGATCGCGTAGATCGTTATTATCAATGCATTGAAACAGAAGGTGCACTTCATCGTCAATATAGTTTTCATCACAAAATTTACATGTTCGTTCTGGGTATGGAATGTCAAAGTATCTACCAGTCTGAACCCCGAGTTTATGTGCACTAGTTCGTAGTTTAGTTATTGCACGCCTAGCGGAGGCATTTGGTATTAGTAGGTAACTTTGAAATTCAAAATTTTCATAAATATTTGCATAAAAATTTAATTGATTGGATCTGTTTAGGCTGTTAGTGATTAAGTTTTTAAATTTTTCAGAATATTTATCAATTAGCTCTTCTTTGATTGTATTGATTAATTTTTTTTTACTCCATTTACTAGCAGTATCTTTGGATAGTAGTAATGAAAGGTCTATGTTGACTTCTGACAGAAAGGATTTAGCTTTTCCTAGCCAAGATGTTGGCGAGTTATCGAGCATTTGCTCAGAAAAGGATTTATATATAATCGTGCTTCGATCGGAGTTGATCAGTCGTAGCAAGTACTTCAATACAGTGACTTTAATGTCTATCTGCAGTGGTGCAATGCCTAGATCTCCTCTTACTGCTAGGGTGTTCGTATTTCCCTTTACGCTCAGCATTTGGCGCATGATTTTTCTTTGCAGTGCTTCAAGTATGTTGTTCTCTTCATTAGTTATAGTGTCTCCCCAAATGTCGGAAGCATAGAGGAGAATTGGTTTAACAACGGTATTATATAGCGTATGATGGATAGCAACGTAGTTCGTGGGGGATCCCTTCAACGAGCGCCTGCTCATGTTCCAGGCCTTTTCACCTTTTTTACATAACTCTTTTATACCAAAAATCTGCTTGCATGATCTATGGAATGTGAATCCAAGATATTTATAACTATCAGTGTAAGTAAGTTGTTTCCCGTCTATATAAAAATTGTGCGAAGGTCCCGATGGTTGTAATTTGGAAAACACGATACATTTTGACTTGTCGTGGTTGACATTTAGTTTCCATTTGGAACAATATTGGGAAGTTATATTAATACAGTTTTGAAGCCCTTGTGGGGTGGAAGAAAAAAGAACAATGTCGTCTGCAAACATCAGACAGTTTAATGGTTGATCTAGCAAGATAATAGGATCAGAGGAATTACATGTGATGGTTTTGGCAAGGTCATTTACAAAGATATTAAAGAGATTTGGGCTAAGTATGCAGCCTTGCCTTACTCCAATGTTTGGTGTGATTGCTTTGGTTAGCCTTTTGTTATGGATAATGAATGCAGAATTGTCAGAGTACAAACTTTTGATCATGTCATAAAACTTGCCAGTGATATTGAGTTGCTCTAGTTTTTGTAGGAGCCTCTTTTGGCAAACAGAATCAAACGCTTTTTTTAGGTCAATGAAGCAGGCATATAGCTTTTGATGGTTTTTTGTATATTTTGCAACGATTGTTTTTAAGCAGAATAAATGGTCGGTTGTTCGGCGATTTTCTTGGAAACCTCCTTGGGTTGGGTGAATTAATTTGTTTGTTTCCAAAAAATTGTTTAGTCTTTCGTTAAGAACGATACAGAAAAGTTTACCAAGGATACTTGTTAAGCTTATTCCTCTATAATTAGAAGGGTCGAGTAAGTCACCAGATTTGTGAATTGGTAAGATCATAGATTCTTTCCAAGCCAGAGGGAAAATACCGCATTGTAAAATGTTGTTGAAAAGTTTTTTGTATATTTTTAGAAATTTATCAATCGTACAATGAATCATCTCTGATAGGACACCATCAGTTCCTGGAGATTTTCGAATTTTCAAAAGTTTTAAAGACGTCAGAATTTCATCTTCCGTTATGGGTAGATTTAAATTTGAACTGTCGTGAAAATCGAGAAGGCTTGGTGATGATGGTACTCGTAATGGCATTGATGCTTCGCTAGTTGAATCATCGACGGTTAGAGTATCTTCGTGTAATTTTTTAAAATGCAGAAGTAAGTCTTCAGGGTTTGGCATTTTTTCGTTTGACGATTGTGTTTTCAGATTATTATTTATAAGTTCCCAAAATCTACTTCTGTTGGTATACATAGCATTATTAATTTCATTTAAAACTGTTGCCTTGTAATTTTGCTTCGATTTTTTTATCTCGGTTTTGTAAGCTTTACGCATTTTGAAGAGACGTCCGCGTAGGTAAGGGTTGCTTGGATTGACTTTTAATAACCGAATAATGTTGTTTAGTTGGGATTTTATTCCTGAACATGTTTTTGTATACCAATTTGCTTTGGGTTGCCTTTTGGAAATCTGTTTGCTGAATGATTTTAGCCTGAAAATGCCATCACACGAGAAAGTTAATGTATCAGTTATAGTAGTTATGAAGTTATTGAGGTCGTCTTCGTTTTCGATAATATTCGATTCAAGTTCTTGAAGGGTCTGTCTAACTTTTAGTTGGTCAAATTTTGCACTATACTCTGATACTCTATCATGCGACCAAATATAGCGAGACGGCCTGGTATTAGTAAAGATATCAGGATTAACTGTATTCTTTGGTATGATACTGTCAAAAGTTAAACTGAGATGCAGTGCACAATGATCAGAATAGATTAAATCTTCTTGGTCAACAGAAAGTGATTTGAGGATATGCTGGTCATTCAGATATAATTTTTCAGATGCCAGTACAAAATCTACCACGCTCGATCCTTTAGCGTTACAAAAGGTCATTTCTCCATTTTCATCTCCTTTCAGTCTACCATTTAGAATTCTCAGCTGGTTACTTATACATATATCAATCAAATGTCTGCAATATTCATTCCGAGTGTCGTCTCGTGATTTTCTAGAAACAATATCAAAATCTAGCTCGTATGATGATGGTAAATCGAAAAAAATATCTTCGTCATTTTCGATAAAATCTTGGGCGTTGCCTATTCGCGCGTTAAAGTCACCCCCAAGAACCACGTCACAATCGCATGGGATGTTTATAAGTTCACGTTGGAGAATATCAAAAACATGGGACTTATGAATAGTGTCCACAGATGAAACGTGGGGGCTGATGTACAAAAAACCTATATATAAATCCTTTTCAAATGCAAAGAATGTTTTATTAAGTTTAAGCCAGACAATGTCATCTGACTCTGATTGTATTTCAGTGATACCGCACTTGATATCATGTTTAATTAAAGTTATTATTCCTCCTGAATTTCGAAGATTATTTTTGGATTTTTTAGATCTATTTTTGAAATTAGCAGTATATTGGTTTTTAAGTGGAATATCATATGTTTTGTTATTATTCAACCATGTTTCACAAAGGAAAATTATTTCATTTTGAAAAATATTTAAAAAATCAGGGTTCTCAAACTTGGATCCTAATCCGTTGACATTCCAAAATGTAATGTTAAGATTTTTTGATTTTGTAATCATATTGGTTTGGGAATAAAAAAATTTGGGATTCCATATTGAAAAGAGTGCATTTTCTGTGGCAACATTTAATTATTGCTACATATATATATGCTAAGTAGAAATTGTATTCAATTGGAATGTATAGACTAGTGCTAAAATCGATAGTAATAAAATGTAGACTATAATAGGCTGCTATTGATTTATGTAATATAATTAGTAGTGTATTAGTACAGTACTTATCTGCTTGGACGCAATAGTACTCCATTCTTTTTAATATTTTCATTGGTAGTGCCATGGTGTAGTTAATAACATCTATGCATTTGATTTTGTGGGTAAAAGAGCGTGTCATTCCATTGTTTTTGTGTGCTCATTGGTATATAATATTGCTGATTGAGAGGCATGGTCATTAGGGGGGGTGCAAAGTTGTTATAGTGGGGTAGGTTAATACCTCCATACGGTGGCATCATTTCTCTTGTATTATGATTTTGATATGGCCCAAGTAACGGAGGGGGATTTTTGGGGGGCTGTGAGTATGCAGATGGCATACCAGGGCCTACTGACATGTTAGTGCCTATTTGTTGATTTTGCTGGTTGTGATTTGCGTGGATAGGTCTCATTTGTGGTTGTAAGTGGTATTGATTTTGTTGCGGATGATTTTGTTGTATGTTGAAATTACCGGTATTGTACGTCATATCTCTACCTCCGTTGTATGGTGTGTTATACATATTTCTTTCATCTTTATTTTTGCGCTCCTCTTGGATTTGGATATTTTCTGTTACATCGTTGTTTGTATTCACGGGCTTATTGGTCAATAAAGGAGGATTCGTTTGTTGTGTTTGAACTGTTGTTTGATACATTACTGATTTATTAGAGCTGTTTGTGTTAGTAAATGTTTGAAATTCTTTTGGCTCTGAAGTAGTTGTTTCTATTTTGTGAAAATTTCTGATAAAATTTGTGGCAAGGAGTTTTGTGCCATGTTCGTTCGTATAGGTTTTATCTGGAAGATATAACTTAGGGTTAAGTTTAGATTGTCCGTCTTTGACAATCGTGAATGTTTTTGTGTGATTGATGTAATTAATGTTTGTTCCTCTGCAGAAATTTTCCATCTCATTGTTAAATACTTCAATCGCCTCATTTGTCTTCTGGTTATCTGTTTTAGGTAATACTGATGACAGATGCAGCTTAGCATGTGGAAACAGTCTTTTAGCGGTTTCGATTACTCTTTTATGGTCTGTCAATGAGACGTCTAGGTGTTGTGAGTGTATGTCATTTGATCCGATGTGTAGGATAATGTGTTTGTATTGATCTTTTGTCTTACCTATGTCTTCGATTTCTGAAATAAATTTGTGGGTGGCCATTCCTTGACATACTATTTTTTTAGCGTCGGCCGATTTTGAAATACGTTTTGGGTTGATGTGTCGAAGATGGGAATCTCCAATAATCAACAGATCTTGTGTTTCATTTTGGGTGCGAGAATATTCCCCTTTCGACTGTTGAATTGTTTTGCTGTTTCTATTTTCAATTATGTTATTGTTGGGTATATTATCTCTTGCTACTTTAACCGCGTTAGCTGAGCTAGATAATCGTTTTTCTATGGAGTCAACTTTAGCTTTCAACACCGAGTTCTCTTCCTCGAGATTATAAACATGAATTTGCAGGTTGCGTAATGCCCTCCACAGATCTTCATTAGGTGATATCGGATCTGTGTCGGCAACTACGATTGATTTTTTGTCTGTAATTTTTGAAATACCAATAATTTGTTTTCGTTCAGGGACTGTTGTCGATTGATTGGTATGACCAAGGCTTTCACCTCGTTTTAACATGATATTGGGGCTTAATTGTTCGTGTTCGTGATGATGATGATGATGATGATGATGATGATGATGATGATGATGATCTGTCTATCCTGTGGTGTCCCTCAGGGTTCAATTCCGGGGTCACCTCTTTTATTTTATTATTTACGTCAACTACATCCCCGATGTTATTTAAAACTGTATATCTTGGCAGTATGCCGATGGCATGCATCTTATTCATACTTTCAACCCAAAAAACATTAATTCACATATTAAAGCTAGTGAAAAGATCAATATGGACTTAAAAAGAATTCAAAACTGGCGCCAAAACTACTTTTTATCGCTAAATGTCTCGAAAACAAAAGCTATGTGTTATAGGCCACAAACAAGTGATAACATTGAGTATCAACCTTATCATAACATTAAACAATAATACTATAGATTATGTATCATTTACGAAGAATCTAGGAGTAACTTTTGACGATCAGCACAGCTACAGACAACACATTACAAACACTGTCTAAACAGCAAGAATTCGACTACATAACATCAAAAAAGTCAAAAAAGATCTACTATTACAAATGCTGTAATCAATAGTAGAATAAATGATAATCCAGCCAGCATTGCATGCATTACCTGTTTGGTGTTGCTGCTGCGAAACATTATTTAAAAAATTCTAACGTGATGTTTTGAATGAAGCATCAAAAATTGTACTTGGTAAACGGAAATTTACACAAATGAACGATGAACTTGAAACAATTAAATTGATTAAATTTATTCCAGAAAGATGAAATTCGAACTACAATTTTGGCAAAAGAACTTACTACTTCACACAGTACAACTGTATATAACACTAGATGGAAAGTGGAACGACGCCTACCTCATGTCACAACTGATCGTGGAAAACGCAGTTTCTATTTTCGAGTGGTGAAGCTCCTTCAGAAGTACTTCGCTTAAAATCATTTACCTTACAATCAATTTAGAAGTACAATTAGAAATATATTAACAGAAGTATAATTTTTTAATCCTATATATTATCAAAACAAAGATACAAAAATACAAAAATACAAAAACAAATCTATATAATCATATATAGTCAGAAATCAAGAAGCAGCATTAGCGTGAATAAATTACTATTGAAAATAAATATATAATACTTTAATCTTAAAACTGTAAACTGTTTATATATCTTCAATAAACTGCTATCAATCGAAAAATCAATCAATCACACACATAATATGCAAAATGCAAGTAAGCCTTGCTAAATAATGGAGCAAAGCAACAAGCATAATTGGAATCCAGAATAACATCTACTATCTAGGTACCAAATAATGTCTTTATTTTAAACAAAACCAGTAACTCGGTCATATAAGTCTTGTTGAAAATCATGTCGAGGAAAAATATAAAAAGGAATCAAGCTCGATTTGAGATCGTTCGCACAACAACACTTCAATTACATTAATTCTCTTCAGTGTTTCAGTTTTTGTAACATATTTGATGATTTCTAATTTCACAGCTATTTGCTACCCTGGTTCATTCTCGCCAACTGGATTATCAACGTGTCTTGCATGTAGATTGAATTTCTATCAACCAGATCATGGACAGAAGTCTTGCATTCCATGTCCAAATGGAAAGAAAACTAACGAAGTTGGAAGAGCAGCAGTGTCGGATTGTGTTTCAGATAGAAAATATGTTTTTTAAATTGAAATCTATATAATATTGTCTATTCTGTGTTACGTTATTCTAATCGTTGTTTATTGATCAAGATCCAACACAATCAAACTCAACATCTAAAACCTTCTGAATATAATTTGATATATATATTAACTCTACAATGAGTCAGCATAAGCTCAATACAATAATATTGTAAAGTAAGATACTAGTATCGCAATGATCATTATTTAAGGTAGTCAGCTGATTATAGCTGGACTACAATGAGTATTATAGGTACTGTCATGACCAGCATGATTCAGCATGATTAGGCATTGCATCATATACTAACTATAAGTGATTACAAAATACTAATACAACTATCTGGGTTTAAAAATACAACAATCTCCTCCTTCTAAGAATACATCATAAAATTTGCCATTATCCTTAATTCCATAATTAGAATACAAAGATTATTTATTTACTTGTTGAATGATAGCAATTTGTTTGTCTATAGCCGGGGTTTAGAAATAGCCATAACAGCTAGGTTAATTAACTTCTCTATTAAGCCCAGCACCAAATAAAGCCAACACTTTCACAACATTTGATAAAATTTCAAATGAATTTAATTAAATTAAATATAAATATCAGTGGCGTGCATCTGTAGCAGAGGCGTGCACTTGAAACTTAAATTTATAAATGAAGAATGTTACCGGTGTGCACCTATAGCAGGGGCATGAACTTAAAACGTAGATTTAAATCTGAAGAATATTACTTGCATGCACCTACATATCGCATTGGCGTGTACATAAAAAACGTACATTAACTTTTTCCGCTTTGAAAAAAGATTCCCCATTGTTAAACAGACACAATCCCGGTGGCAAAAGGCTACTGGGGAAATTACAATAGCAAAGAACTACGTGATAAAACGACGTATTATACTGTTCACCCCGATAATCGTCAGTATATTAACTCATGAATTTGATTCATTGCAACATCTTGCTGAGTACCCAGAGTACATTATTTACACGTACACTAGCTCTGTCCACTTTGTTATAACAGATTCCCCACTGTTAAACAGACACAATCCCTGTGGCAAAAGATTACTGCGCAAATTAAAATACATTTTTGAGAAATAGCCAAACGTAATAGTGAAACAAAGAACTACTTAATAAAATAACGTATTAAATTGTTCTCCCCAATAATAGATTATGATGAGAAAAATTGGATATCAAAATTCAGATTTTTATTACCTTTTTAAATTTGTTGAGAATTTTGAATTGGAAAAATAAAAAATTAACGTATTTTTAGTAGCATTTTCAAGTTTTGTTCTTTTCAGAGGTTAGAGTTACCGTGGTGTTACCCATTCACCCAAAAATATAATTAAATAATTATAACTGACTATATATTTATTTCAACTTATATAATTAGATATGCTTAGTAATGTCATACTGTATATACTAGCTGGCATCCTCTAATCTCAAAAACTCTTTCTTTTGCAGTTTTGATTCACCATTGACGAGCAAGGTTGAAAAATCGGTTCAGATTGCAGATTCTTCGCAATTGCATACACATAAGCAGTATGCTAAGGCTGGGCATCTTGTACCAGACTAAAATTTGATATCTTAATCTGTAACCGATATTTTACCCTTGGATATCCCAAACAATTTCTTTTCTCAACTTAATTTATTTTAGAAGTGTAGAATAGAAAGATATAGGAGTGAACACGCAGAAAAGAACACACGGTATGGTATGAAATTATCCTATTTTAGGTAATTAATAAAATTCCTTATTTTAGAATGTCGAAACCATATCATAAAATGATATAATTTAATATCTTCTTAGTTTAAAATCGATTTATCAACATTACAATAATCAACAATAGGTGCACGCCGGTAATATTATTCATATTTAAATACCGTGGTATTTTAAATAGAAATAATTAATCTCACTCTACTTAATTGTAAGGTTCTCACGATGTGCATAATGTGTTTAACGCAAAGATTGGAGATCAGACGAAATTGAGTTTAAATTGAGAATGTTGCCATCGATGTGTGATTAGAATACTAACGTTTATTGCCTGTTATACAGCATTATGTTTGACAGCAAAATTTAAAAAAAAAACACAGAAAAAAACCCACAAAAAAAATGCTAATGAAATCCGCTTTTCGACATTAAACATTCATTTTTGCGGTTTATTTTTTCGAAGGTAAACTTGACGTGATAGCCAATCACGATCTTGATGACGTCTTATTTAGTTTGGAACTGTTTTGCCAAGTGTAAATATCCCTTGATATTTATCCTGCTTGGTCTTTTCTTGTTGAATAGCAGCTAAAAACGTCAAAGACTGCTCTTAGACAAACAATCTCCACATATATAGCAATTCATTCTTTAATTGTATATATATATATAAAAGTATATCCTAATGTACAAATCTCAGTGATTTTTTCAATTATTCCTGGTTTTCGGAGTCATAAATCACCCTAGGATTTCTGGTGTGCTCTTTCGACCAATCAGATCGCAGAAAAATTTCGTGATGTTGTAGGGACAGCTTTTTTATTTGAGGAGGGGAGTGCAGACTCGGTGCAAACAATGTATATCAAGTATTCATTCAGCATATTTTGAGTTTCCTGTTAAGTACGTACATAAAAAAAGGAATGATGCATACGAGAGCTATCACCGATAGCTATATTCCAAGCCATGGACAGTATTATTTTCACTTTATTCGTGTTTTCATTGGCAATTCAAGGCAACGTTGCTCTCTTTCCTCCGATAAAAATATGCTTTTCAATGATACAGACTTTAATCTATACAAGTCCATGGGAGCCACTTTCGGTACCACAAGGTCAATGCATTATACAAACTCAAAAGGGAATGTATTTCCCTTTTATCATAGCCCTTTGTGGATCAGATGTGAGGAAACGAAAACGTTGTAAGTTTTTAGAGCTGGTTTGTAATGATTCATATTGAGCATAATGTAGGGGCCATTTTTTTATTATTAACCTAGGTGTCTTCAACACACTCTAATTATTCGCCGGTCATATTTATATAAATATCCAAGTTTTTTTTGTTATAATTTTCTTTTACGGTACGTATTGCAATACGGGCTTAGACAAATATTTCACAGCTGCCATGACTAATAAAGGAATCGTTGTAATCTCTTAAGCATTATCATTATAGGTCATTATGTGCTATGTAGGTTCTATATAATTATTTAATCTGCATCCATAAACGCATAAATGATATGTAAATACACATCCTTCAATTCAAACATATCTAGGCTTTTTCCAGACGCCATTCCGTACATGGGCCGATCCTATTCAGCGTGGGCACCAACTGAACTGTGTAAGTCGAAGAAGCGAACGACGATTAAACGGCGTATGGAGCTTATAGTAAATTATGAATACCTTCAAGAATACGACTTCTAACCAATTCCGGACGACTCCATTAGGGATGAATTCATGCATGAATTTTGTAGAACGGTGTCTGAAACCAACTGATTCATGTACTCGATCTGAAGATGTTTTCATTGGGAATATGATGCTCTTGAAATGTACGGTAATGTGTCTGGCGTGATTCCTGGATAGGCTGTAGCACAAGACCCTGTTCATTTAAAGTACGCTTTGTTATGCAAGTAAAAACTAAAACAAAGATAAATGAAGACATCGCATATATATAGTTTGTAATAATTTATTTGCAACTATAGCAGCTTATACAGATTTGCTTATCATAAAATATCAACGTATTTTACATAAATATATATATATAACAGATATCAATCTAATGAGATGTGAATATCGGTTTTGCCGTATAGTATCGTCTTTCCGTCATAACGGTTAGAAAACACAGAGCAGTCAATACAGCCTTAGAATTGACAACGGTTAGACCAATCGATTTTTTCGCATAAGCTGGATTTTCATCATATTAACGTGTTGGTCCATCACCAATTTCAACTATATCCGGAGTAACAGTGATCAGAAGGATGGATTAAAAATTAGCTCAGTAACAAATCCGTGATGAGCAGCACACATATATTGATCATCCATTCACTGTTCTAAAGCTATGGAATGATTCCGAGTAAGTTAATTGTTCGTTGAGCGTGCAGTTAAAAGCCGATGAAGAGCGACAACTTAGGACGAAACATTGTTTCGTGACTGCAAAATAAAACATAACAATTAATCAAAATGGCATAGCAACCAAATTTCAGTTTTGGACATGATTTAAATGATAGTAAATCAATAATAAATGATTATGGTAACAATGGAAGCACGTTTTCCGAAAAGACTACCGAGGAACTTGACAAACTAAAATGCAAAGGCAACAAAGTATACAAATCGGCTCATGCAATCAAAATATTCATGATCCAGCTCAACTTTCTGTACTGATCATGAAGTGGCCACATCACGTGATAAAACTCACGGTTATGATTGCGTTAACTTGTGTTTGATTTTTCGTTAGTGAAATGACAGCTTTTGTAGGTAAATCAATTACGAACTTCGGAGATTAGAACGATTAAATGTTGAATAGGTATGAGTTTCGATTGAAAGTTTTTGCTTAATACGTTTGATAAAGAGACAAGCGATAGAATAGATGATATTTTGCACCGTTCCGTCATTGTTCTTCGTATATGTTTTTAGTTTTGGAAAAGAGTTCATGCACGGACTCTGCCATGCTCTATCGCGAAATTCCTGCACTCGGGAAGCTATACTAATTGGGAATAATAATAATTAACTCAGGAAGGACATATCAATATTTACATTTGATATGTCAATATCTCTATATTGATTGCATTGTCTGTTTGTTAATAAATTATTTGTATATTTCTATATTTGTGGTCTGTCTGTGACTTATGTACGTCTCACTCACGAAATAATACATGTAAACCGTTTTAGGGAAATTATGCAAATGTTTGTGCAGAGTAACCTTGTACAGTAACAGATTTGTGATATGAAGATTTTCTTGCGTTGTTTTTAAATAACAATAAACTTCTTCATGATTTAAATAGATTTATTAGAGTAAAATAAATTGATTGTGACGTCGAAGGCTTTAACATGTATAATAATTCGTTTCCTAAAATAAAATAAAGGTTTCATGAAACAAAATTAAGATAGAAGATTATTAGCAAGAATGTTGGAAACTTTCAATTGGAAGCTCTTCCATCCCAGAAAGTATTTTAAAGCCTACAGTTTATGCCAAAAAAGCAGGCCAATATACAAAGCCACATTTTAAAAAGCCCATCTCTTGATAAGCGCCTTTTCTAAAGCTTTTATGTGCAGAAAATAACTCAAACGGATGAACATTTAACAGTTAATGGAGTATGATATAGCAGAAAATAATAATAGCAGCCTGAATGGACAGCCCTAATGGCAATTACTGGATACCATTATTCAATTTAGTAGCACTTATCAAAGCCATTATGGAAGGTAAATTTTTGGTTAAATATAAATTGATAACCACTAATTAAATTTTAAAAGTTAGACGTTCACAGAATTTTGAGAGGTCTACTTGCGATAATTGTAATTTAAAACTATTTAAACAGCAAGCTTTCAATATTTCTTCTTGTAGAGAGTTCCAGGAATTTATAACTCTATTTGAAAAATAAAAATAAAATTTTCTGAAGTCATATTTGACCTTATCTGACTAAATATATTAGACATCGATTGAATTTTCTATGCTATGGTTCTGTAAATAGCCTGTCACCGATAAAAATTGTTCAACATGCTTTATCAACTTTTTTTTAGCAGAGTCTTATTAAGCACGAAAAGTTTTTCTTCAATGGAATGGTGGATAGAATTAAGATTTGCACATAGAATGCCTGGATGCAACTAAACTTTTAGCCATTTAAGTTTTATGCTTTAAAAATCGTAGATAAAAAAGCTCATTGTCGAAACGTCAATGTGATTTCTAAAAAGATGCAAATGACTTGAATTATTCACAAGAATGCAGAAAAATTGTGCAACCCTGTGCAAACAGTAATTTATCAAGGATTCGGTTTTGCGCTATTTGTTCAGCATATTATGAGTTTCCTTTCAACATAGTGCTTTCAAGTACATAAACAAAAATAAATTATTCATACACACCAGAGATGCGTTATTGTCCATTGATAAATAAAAAAGCTCTTCCAAACCATGACAAAAATTCTGCATACTTTCTTCGTTGTTTTGTTGACGTTTCAATATAGCGAAGCTTTCATATCAAGAGTTGTAAGAAAAATTATACCAGAGCCTCCTAAAGTAATTTGCATTGAAACCATATGCACGACGACTTATGCAGGTCCATGGCAACCATCTTCAGTACCACAAGGCAAATGTATTACTCAAACTCAGAAAGGAGTACATATTACAATTCCAGTGCCGAAAATTGGTCAGAAATGTAACAATGTCCCTTGTGGAGTAGATGAGAGAAAACGAAAATATTGTAAGTAGAATGGTCTTTTGTATTGATTATTATTAACCATAATACAGATAATTGTGGTGGAAGGTTCTTCGATATGACGGGCAAAAAGCATTGAATAGTTATGCGCAGGCGCTAAAAGAGCAAAATTAAGCGATGTTTACGGCAGACATGCACTGCTTCCCATCAATATTTTTGTGTATAGGTAATAATATCTTTGAACATTAATACTACATAGCTGATTAAGGAAATTATTACCATTATCAATATGAGGGCAACAATTGAACGATAGAATATGTATTGCCTTCTGTTCATAGCTTCAACTTGTTTTTAAGGAATTTAGTTTGATGGCATATCCTTGCCCTCTCTACCAAAATATCCACAGTCTCAAAATTGGTCACTGCGTTATTATCAATTCGCACACCAATTATATTGGAACGCAGCATTTATTATGAATATTATTGAGACATTAGTCGCAGCAGTTTTCAATTGACTTTCAAACATGAATACTGATCTGGTCAATTGGCTTAAGACCTACCGTGAAAGGAACAGATTTTAAACGAATTCGATTTTACGGATCATTAACTCAGTGGTAAATATAAATTTAATTTTAAGTAGGGAGTATCTCAAAAGAAGCTTTTGAACCGTTTACCAAAACTTTCAAGCTAGCAGTTTTTAGCAAAAAGTAGTCAACATTCCAGCTATAATTAGCAAAGATTGTCTTATCGCCATATTGTAGGAAATAATAATTTCAATTCAAAACATTTATTTCTAACGTAATTATTATTAAGATATGAGTTTGTAGGTTGTCTTTATCTGGGAGTTGCATGCCTCCCATTGTTTGCCTGTCAATTGTATACCCTTTAATTTTGACAAATATATTCTATTCTATAACTATAGACAACGCAATTTATAAGCTATGATGTAAAAGCACAGTATTACCTATATCACTTCACTGCCATGTTGATTCATATAGCATCATAAAAAGCGATTTTAGTGCGTCGTGTTTACTCAGCATGCTTGCCGATTCCCATCAAGTACAAACGGCAATCGAAAGCATTGCATTAAGTAGAGAAGGCAATCATGAAAGCAAGGTGGACTTTCGGAAGTGTAACTATAGTTTTATTTGCTGTTTTATTGAATATTTTACATGGCAATGCATTTATAAGAGAGATAAGGAGAATCATAGACCCAGCAAAACTTGTATGTATCCAAACTATATGTAAGACTTCGTATACAAAATGGGAACCAAGTGCTTTACCTAAAGGAAAATGCATCAAACAAACTCAAAAAGGGAAACACATTTCTGCTGCTACTCCAGTTATTGGTAAAAAATGTAAAAACATTCCCTGTGGGCCAAATGAAAGGAAACGAAAATATTGTAAGTCACGTATGATATATAAATAGACTCAAATTTCTTTCCTATCATGTGTTAACAGTCAATTTAATACCATATAATTGTTTTGAAAAATATAGAGCGCTGTGTTATTTCGTTTTCAAAATGCTGTCGACTGTTCCAAACCTCTTCTAAGATTAACCCAGCAACGCTGGTGACCGTGACTCATCGTTAATACAGTAAAAAATAGTGTTATTTTCTTTTTACCGACGTAATTGATTTCACCGCAACTTGAGCCGCACTACATGCCAACATTCACACACTAGTGTCTCAGTAAGTTTTATTTACTCAGCACGTTGTAATTTACTAATCGAACATTAATGGCAAAACTTTGGGATTATTTAAAAAGCGAAAAATTAGTTCAACACTGTCGGGAAATAGCTTTAGAATGACATTCACCAAACCTCACATGGCATTCCTATTTGTTATTATATTCTATTTTCAATGCAACAATGCTTTCATATCCAGACTGGTAAGGAGAACATTACCAATACCAAATCCAATTTGTATGCAAATAGTTTGCAAGACAACTTACAGCAAGTGGGAACCAACCGCTTTACTGAAAGGCAAATGCATTATTCAAATTCAAAAGGGTAAACATATTGCCATCCCAATACCAAAATTTGGTAAAAAATGTAATAATGTTGCATGTGGACCAAATCAAAAACAACGAAAATATTGTAAGTTTTCTATGCTAGCAAATCGTGAAACATAGAGACAGAATGATATATGTTATTTACAAGGGGCATTTGCATTGTTGAATCGCAATATGTAGATGATGAAACATGATTATGGTTTGACTCGAATTATTTGTTTTGTATATACGAAGTTGGTAAAGTGTATAAAATGCCAGATTTGACCTATTTTGAGTGCAATAGATACAATATAGTGTTTATTTTATTGTTTACATTACTATCGTATATATCCCTAGGATTGATACTTCTTCAACCTTTATAGCTAAACAGTAATATTATATTGAATCTATATAGTATTATATTGAATCTTCTTCTGCAAATTCCTCCATGATTCCCTTTGAAGTTAATGGAATGCATGGCTGTATTTACTTTTTGGCAGTAAACAGAATCATTCGCGGTTATGTCTACGTCAGGAGATTATGTCAAACTGAAAGGCTCCTGCGAATATAATGAAGATCATTGAGGAATATTTGTTTGGGATTAATGAAGATGTACAAGTTGGACAAATTTGCACAGACATTCACTTTGGCTCCTTACTGCATCATGTCTTATACCGTAATTGCATTGATGAACATCACTCTATGTTTATATTACTATCATTTATGCAGCCATATTCGATGTATCTTCAATCTTCAACAAAGTATATAAGTATAAACATTAAACATGTATTTTCAAATTCCATATGAAATGTTTGGAATGCATGGCTGTATTTACTCTTTGGCAATAAATGGATTATTCACAGTTTTTGTTTACGTCATGAGATTAGGTTGTAACTTAATATAGAAGGTCAGATAATTTCTTCCTTGATTACGGTCCACGAATACAATGAAGCCCGTTAATGCTGTAATTGTTGTAGTTTTTCTACAATTGCTACCGTTTTGTGAACCATCTTTTAGAAGGATAGGTCCAATTTGTGTACATCAAGAATGTATAACTACTTTTAAACCTTGGAAGCCATCATTAATACAAGGAAAATGTTTAAAACAAATCGCTGAAGCAGTAACCAAAATTAAAAAGTATTCTTGC
The DNA here is from genome assembly GCA_916610825.1 of Haliclystus octoradiatus. Lineage (NCBI taxonomy): Eukaryota > Metazoa > Cnidaria > Staurozoa > Stauromedusae > Haliclystidae > Haliclystus > Haliclystus octoradiatus. The sequence continues at coordinate 5,084,993 of OU744448.1, forward strand.
AAGTCAACGTCTTGTAGGAAAGACAAACATCGACTCCACTGTAAGTAAGGAAATGCATGATTTAGTATTATGGAGTTTAACCTTGATGAAATAAGACACATTTTTTCGTGCTGTCAATTTATTAGATTCTTACAGAAATTAGAATAATATTTATATAATTTGATTCATGTTTTACATAGTTGTTATTCAATATCTTTAATCAATTTCAATCAAATGTCGTAGTGCATAAACAACATCAAAAACACTCATAAAACATCCAGCATGACAATAAATCAGTAATTATTTTTCAGAACTACGCTATCAAATGGGGACAAATCAATATTAGCCGATCAGTACTGCCGATCACTGCTGCTCAAGTAAACAGCAGATTCAAAATTGTTCAATAAATTTTGACAACAAATCAGCATTGCAATCTGAAGAGGAAACGCCTTGTAGCATTATGGGAACAATATAATGTGCATATTATGATACATACTTGATGATAACCAATCATGATTGTAGGAATTTTTAATCTATCTTAAGTTTCTAGGATATGAATTTCGTATATTTTGTCTTTGTAAGGTTCCTGCCAGGAAATTGTAACATGTCAATGGACCAGTTGGGGTCCTTGGAATGGTAAAATCAGTGATGGTTCATGCGGTAAAGAGACAAGAACACGAAATGTTAATCGTAAATACCGCTATGTAGCTAGAGATAATAATTGTAATGGCGTGAAAAAAGATTGCTTGGCTCAAATCAAGTCTGATACACAAACAAGAACAATGTGTAAGTTGGATATTTAATATCTCTTCCTCTGTTTTGTTTCATATAACTATTGAATGACACGACATGGTTGCTGCAGCTACTTGACGCATATATTCTTATATATTCTTCTTATCGTCTTATCTTCATATTATTATCGAAGTAATAACTCCGTATAGGTATATTGATACAAAGATAATGTAATGGGAACTAAGATAGTGCAACTTAAATTTGCTTTTCAAGAGTTTCAAAAAGGTTATAATATTATCTTACCCTTACTTAAGTAGTCCAACAAATCTATAATTAACATCTGCCGATGTCAGTAACATTTCAATAATATGTTTTTATTGACCTCGGTTACGATATTTTCACAAAAATGGATTTTCGGTATTTTTAGATTTTCTAATTTGGATGCAAAAAAATATTGAAGTGCATATAACACCAGAAAATGTTTTATCCGGGATCGAGTAGTCCATGCAAAATAAATAGGAATGGCGACAATAATTTTTCAATTAGGACTCTTATAAGCTGAATTATTAATGTTGAGAGTACCATATTTCAAGAATAATGCTCCTTCGAAAGTCGGAACTCATGTTGAAATGACAAGAAAGCACACTACGGAACAATAACAAAGTCTAGACTTCAAAAAGTCGTAACTTCTTTCTCGCGAAAAAGAAATTTTCACTACCCAGAACGGATATGCGCATATCTTTGGGACACCTTTGCTGGCCATATGTGACTGAAATTGAACATGAATTGTAGAGTTTAGAAAGGTTTATTAGACTTCGATGAAGATGTTCTATCAAAAAGGCCTTAAAACACTAGATCAACACATGTCAAGGAGCAAGGTGTTGAGTACTTAAACAGCGGCAAAACGCCTTGTATTCACGGGAGATCGACCAAAGCGAATTGCCGCTGTTTAAGCACTCATCACCTTGTTCGATGACATACATTGATCTAGTGTTTCAACACGTTTTTGACAGAAAAACTCCATCGAAGTCTAATAAAACCTTTCTAAACTCTACAATTCACGTTCAATTTCAGTCATATATGGCCAACAAGGTGTCTAAAAGATATGGGCATATCTGTTCTGGGAAATGGACAATTTCTTTTCGCGAAAAAAAAGCTACGATTTTTTGAAATCTAGATTTTGTTATTCTCCCATAGTAAGCTCTATTGTCATTTCGACATAAGTACCAACTTTTGAAGGAGCACTATTTCTGAAATATGATACTTTCAACAGTAAATAACCCAGCTTAAGCCCCTGCCAATTGAAGCCAACATTTTGCCAGCATGTGATAAAAATTTCACTCAATGTTGTGAAAATGCTGGCCAAATGTTGGCTGGGGTGGCCAAATGAAGCCAACATTTTAACAACATCGATGTTGTGAAAAAGCTGGGAAAATGTTGGCTTCATATGGCCGGGGCTTTAAGAGTCCAAATCAAAAAATTACTGTCGCCATTCCTATTTATTTTGCATGGGCTACTCGATTCCAGAAAAACATTTTTTGGTGTCATATGCACTTTAATAAAATTAAAAATATGATATGAAGATGTTAACTACAGTATAGTTGGATTAGTTACGTAAGTTTAGCTAAGATAATATTATGACCTTTCTAAAACCATTGAACACGCAAATTTGAGTCGCACCATCCTAGTACTCATTATATTACCCTGCTGAAACCTATATGGTGTAACACTCAAGTAATGAGACAGAAATTTGAAAATAGTTTGATTAGGAAAATCAATCTATACAACTATAATTATTATTACGCTGAAAATTAATACTATCGACTCATTCGGATATATTTTGTCAGAACAAGATAAAATTCATCTTCTTATTTAACAAATCAAGAAAATATTCCATATACTAATATGTTGATAGGTCGATGCAAGAGCACTAATAAATGCGCTTATACAAGTTGGACAGCCTGGCATCCAGCACCAAGCAAAGGACAATGTATTAAGCAGACTTCAATCAGAGGCAAACGTCCATCTCATAAAATCGTCATCCAGGAAGATAATTGTCATGGTATTGTATCTACTTGTCCTGGAATCACAACAAGATCACAAAAGTTTTGTAAGTAATTATAAAGGGATTTTACATTTTGTAAGTATCTTCCATATCACAAATTTGTGGTCGAATTGTTATTTAATTTCATGGGCACTATCTCAGACGGCAGGGCATCGTATGTCTGCATGGGTTGGTTGTAGCTCACAGCTCTCTAAAATTAACGTATATAACGCAGACATTTCAACTCTCGAGGTCCGCTTTATCAAAATATCTATTGGTTCCTAGTAGAAGTACACATTGTACCGGGTTAATTATGGAGATTCCTGTATTGCTTTTCAGAGACGTAATACGCTCTGCATAGATTTCAGTTTAATACAAATGGTCACTTATACTCATCCTGTTTGTAAGCACAAGTTCTTGTTCCTTGTGGTACATAAGCACATTTATAGACAAATAACATGTGTGCACTGACAAGGAATGTTATAGTATGTCATGTCAGGTCATGGCATAAAACCATTCAACAATTCAATTTATGGCAAGTTAGGGGTATTATTTACCGCAAAACCTGAAATTTTGAGCTGCTAGTTAGATTCTCAAACTGGCGCATCCCCGTAACATAACATAACAAACAGAACATAAATGTCATGTCATGTTTGTTATGTTACGGGGATGCGCCAACTTGAGAATCTTACTAGCAGCCCAAAATTTCAGGTTTTGCTGAAAATAAGACCCCTAACTTCCCATAAAATGAGTTGTTGAATCGTTTATATGCCAGTTTGGTACCTCGTAACAGCGTTCTGGTCACCTCAAAGCATGAAATATGCCAGATCTACCGCTGGAAACCGGAAACTTCGCAGCTGGTAGCCAATAGTAGAAATGTGACACTCTAGAATTGCACAATCATGATGCCAAAATCGTAACCAGATATGGCACATCCCCATAATGCCTATATTAAAGTAGCTGTGGATGCAAACACAGTGTCAATACCGTTATATATGAGATTTGTACTTGCCATAGACTTACATAGCCTGCTGATTCCATTGACATATTTCACGGAAAACGCGTAGCGACAATGGGCATTCATAATGGCTGACGCTAAGCACCAAAACAGCTTCAGTGGCTGGAAAATTCTATTTAAACTATCCCTATGTCAAATATGTCATGTATGGTTAATATTCTCGGCGTCAGCATTCTATGTAAGTCTATCGTACTTGGCCACCACAGCCGTTGCGTGTAAAATAATGAAATTATTAATCTAATGTTTCTGACATTTGTTCAAAAATCTAGGTTCATGTCCTTACATTGAATGCATTCTAGCAACGAAATGGTCAGACTGGTATAAAAACGGTAAATCAAACAGTGATAATTGTCCGATTGAAGAAAGAATAAAGGTCTATCATCAAACGGGAAAGTTTAAAGATGCATTCAACACTTGCAATGGGGTTGGCCCGAAAAGCTGTCCAACAGAATCAAAAGAAACGAGGGACAAAAGTAAGTTCAGCATATCAATATCATGTTTTAGGAAATAAGCTCTCATGGTATAGCTATACCAGCACTGCATCGGAGCATTTTGTGAAATTATATGCATCTAAGTAAGAATTAATTAACCGAAAGTAGTTAACTGATAGTGTGCAATTTATATTCAAACCATTTTCCACGAGAAAGAAAAAAGCTGGACGATGTATGTATATAGTTTGTTTCGTTTGAGTACATACCTGCTGTGTGTACGTTCCACTGAGCAAATCTATGATTCAATTATTGTTAATACGGTAACGCATATCTGAGAAGATCAGTTTTCAGATCAATACAGTTCTTGGGTGTTCCTCAACAAATCTAATGTTAGTGAATATTTTATTTTTTATTATATATTTTATTAATATATTATTTTATCGACTTTCATAAAGAGCCACTATCAAGACTGAAAACTTGTGGTCACAAAATTTTACTCCTTAAGGAAAGAAGTTAATAAAACTAATTTCGGATCTTTCTAAAGGTCATCGAAACGTTGTCGAAATAAAACATTTATCAACGTAAGCATTGAAAAAATTAGCATAAAAAAAATAATCTGAGTGGACAATTTTTCATTACAATGCAGACACAGACTCGTCCAATATCAACAAATCAATGCCCGGATATTGGCCTCTCAAAGTCACAAAGCATAACTTATGATATTGAATGGAAATGCAGTTCTACGCTAGATGACAGGACAGTTAAATTGACATGTCTATTACTTCTGTGAAATAATAAATGCTGTTCTACAATGATCCCCCAGCATTGAGGAAAACCTGGAAATCTCTTTGATCTAAATATATCATCAACTTACGAATGTTCATTGTAATGATATACGTTTCCTTGTTGTAGTAATTACATGTGGTGGGCTATCAGCTCCTTCTGATTCGAAACTACGAAGTGATTCATGTATCGCTGGTAAAAGTAAATGTGCTAGTATATGTCAAATGGAATGCAATAGTGGTTACAAATTGAAAGGAAACCCTTATGCTACGTGTGACGTAAGTGCGAAATGGAACAGGCCACTTGGAAAATGTGAAGGTTAGTGTACACAATATTATATAAACTGAGCATGTACAACTCTATCCCTGGGGGGTAACTTCAAATGGTATACGGAGACGTGCCAATTATTGAGGGTACATTTTCATGGTCTTTGGAAATTTTTGAGGTATCCATTTCAGAATTTTCAAAATATTCGGGGTATTGTCTTTCAATGAGCACAAAATGTTGATGAAAACCGACGAAATTGTAATCAATTTTCAGATATGTGTCAATAAAAAGGTTTTTGAGGTATACATTATGGCCTGAATAAAATATTTGAGGTACCACTTTTGGAAAAACAAAATTTTGGGGGGCAAATTTCTGAATTCAAATTGGCACTTCACTTCTGACCAACTCCAACAAAACATCACAGTATTGTATAAATATGTTCTATTTTATAGACGAAGTGTCACCGCAAATCACCTGTCCATTGGTTGATGATTATGAGACATTACCGAGTAAGAATTATACTGAGATCGATCTTCCATTTGCCACAGCGACGGATAACACCGGAATTACACCAACAATAAAAATGGATCACACATCAAGAGTTAAAGTTGAAGTGTTGACACCTTTGTCTGTCATCTATAGAGCAACTGATAAAGCTGGCAATGAAGATAGTTGCAAGATTATCTTGAACGTGATTGGTAGGTCAGGAAATAATATCATCCTAACTATTTAAATCTTGTGGAAATCCTGAGATGGGCATTGACTTTGATTGGAGTTTTCATCAGATCAGACAGAGTGAATCAGAAGGATAATCTTATATAGGATAAAATTATTGGGCTGATTATAAATATCAGTGACAGTGCAAGCATGTAAAAAACTTTTCTACGTGAAAAAACTTTTCAATAGCCGTTCTACATTGCAACAGGCTACAATCGTGTAAAATAGAAAAACATGTAAGACATATTTTGTCATATAGTTATCATAAATATTGTATAGAAACAGTTGGCCATGTGTAGAGAAGATCTGCATTCAATATCAATTATCATGTATGCCAAGCGACGATGCTCACAGTGAATGGCCTGAATTGTCCGGAGGGTCATGAATGATCCAGAGGGAATTGCATTCGAGTAGCTGAGGCACATCGTTGCGCATTGACAATCGAAACCTATCTGTCATGAAATCCATTGAAATTCATTTGCAGTGTCACTGCTGAGATCAATAAAGAGCATTCACCATCATTGCTCTCAGCGAAAATAGCCATTCCCTTCGAAATGGAGGAGTGGCACGGATGCCTTTCGATAGGGCGACACCATCTCAATTACTTACTTTTTTATGTTCACAATGGTTTTTATCAAAATGTTTAAGTCCAGATCCTCGATGTTCCCTTTCTACCTTCCTACTTTCAACATGTGAATCTAACAATAAATAGCAAAGCTTAGGCAGTTTTATTTTTATTGAAAACGTTTCGGGAGTTCCACCATATTTACATGAAAATCGATCCTATGTGAAATTTATTGTTAAATCTGTCAACCGAAGACTCTCGCTAAATAAGTCAACTCGCATAGAATACAATTATTCATAAATCTTCTACTTATTCTTTACATATACGATTTTTTCTCAGATACGGATCCACCAAAGATAGTCACTTGCCCAAGTGACATGACAGTAACGCCACCAGCATTTCCTTATCCTGTTATTTGGGAAGAACCGACCTTCTTAGACAATGTTGATGGAAAAAGAGTTAAGAAATACCCTTCACATCACAATGGACAACAGTTTTCAGAAGGAACACATGACGTACACATCTTAGCACGTGATTCTAGCAATAACAATGCTTCGTGTGAATTCAAAGTTCAAGTGTCAAGTGAGTTAATAAGGAACTGAACTATTTCATCTATATTTCCTTATTGACATAATGTGGTGTAAGCTGTCTTACTGATTGAACAACGGCTCGATGCCATACATCAGAGCTTTGAATAGTATACGCTACCTCTAAATAAATAATATATTACCTTATTTTTGAATGAGTTAATAATGGATTTTATTGTTCTTTGATATTTCTATGTACATCAAGTTGAAATTTAGCAAGGTTCTTATGCAGCGTTGATCTCTTCTTTGATAGCTAGATTCGCCTACAAATTCGAGGGAAATGTTGTTCCTTCCATACACTCATGCTTTCTTTATCGATTATATGGGTTACACTAGATCTGTCTCCAGGTCCTATAAATCAATTGGCAAGCAGATTCTTTGCGCCAGGCTCGTTAGTTTAGGTTGCCTTGCCGTTTTTTCCTCACGGGTCCCTCGTGCGCCATAAACTGTTATAGGGCTTATGTAGAAATTGATCGCCAATCGCATTGTAAAAATAGATAGCACATCTTTTTAGCGCTAGAATCAATTTCACTATTATACATATTTTTGTTGATGCTTCACAGAGGCCATCTGTCCAACTCATGATCCACCACAACATGGATCAAAATCATGCAATATTCAAAAATCTGGAAAGAATGAAACTTATGTTTGTTCTGTTGGTTGTGATTCTGGTTATTATTTTCCTAAATTATCTGACGACGTCAAAGTTTACGATTTCTATGTTTGTGGACAAGAAGGCAGCTGGCGTGGACAAGATAAATTTGACCCAATGAACCCTGTTTTCTTTACAGCCATACCGAAAGATCAAAGACCTTGGCCTGAATGTGCAAGTATGTAAAGCTGCTTGATTATTGATAATGTTGTGCTTACCGTTCTACATATGTTAGGGACTCTGGCATCGATTCTCATCGTAGTTCACCTACTCTCAGTTTGTATTCCAGTGGCAAGTAATATTTTATAGTCATCCATAAGTATAGGTATTGGGAGTGCAATAAAAATATATAGCGTTACAGATTAAATATCACCTTACCCATGTACTCTGATACGAATACACTACGTGCGTAATGTGACATAAGAGGCTAAAAACATGAACCACCAGGCGAGTGATTATGGCCTCTTGGGTGTCTCATAGCACCCACCGGTTTCTATTTGTTTTACAAAAGTAAGTAGCCTGTTTGTTTGAACATTAAAAAGCTCAAGATAATGATCAATATATAAATTCTCCTAAAATCACGTCGTCATCGTAGAGACTAGAACGTGGATTTTAATAGAAACATCTTGCGATTTTCGAGGAAAGATATGGCAGGTTATAAAAATGGAATAAAACAGATAGAAAATAAACGCAATGAGCATTGATTAAGCCTGCATACAGCCTTTCTAGAATATTCAAAGTATTATTCAGCTATTCGTGCGTATTTTATAGTTATCAAGCAGCAGGCCCGGATAGAGGGGGGGTCTCGTATGTCAATTGACAAACGTTCCTTTTCTCTCAATGACGTAATCATGACGTAATCTGGTTTTCTGCGTAATCATGTCTATGAAGTATCATGTCTATGAAGTAGGGCCTTTTCAATTGAATGATCATTGCAAACGTCATCGCTCCCTATACTTATTCAATTGAACAGCTTGCATCAATCAAATGATCTCAGTCCGCTATGATTGGGTAACCATCAGAGACTTTAACAATTGACCTACTTTGATAACAATTGACATGATTTCTGTTTGGCACCTGATTGGTTAAAGATTGAAATTTTGATTCTCTTCGATAACAATTGACAAACTTTGTAACAATCGTGACATAGAAAATGTCAAACTGCAGATTGAGGCAAGTATTTGATTGGCAGAAACTCAAGCCTGTCCTTGCTTTACGCAATATGATTGGTTCTTAAACAATTGACAAACTACTTCAATCTTGGACATATTTGACAGAGAGATAATCTGAACAAGTGCACATGATCGTTAAAGAAATTCAAAAACAACGAGCGGTAAACTTACTTGTTTTGACACACGGTCATTTTGTTGGCGTGCAGTCAGGAGCCATGACTGCTGTTTTGAACACTTACTCACTTAGTATACAGTATATTCGAACATTTAAGCTATTATCTGAGCTTTGATACGTGGTGGAGGATTATCATAGAAGGACATCAGACGGCGAACGTTATTTTATCTGCAGTTTTGGCCAAATCGTAAAATCGATTCAAGTTGTCATTTTCCCATATATATGTCCTCGAGAATATGGAATTACCAATGCGACTGTTAACTATGTGAAACAAAAATAATTGGTATCTCGCTATTCATTTACATTATTGGTTTGCTTTACAAGTTTATCGCAGCTCAATGAATTGTTTACTAAGCTACACATTTATTCTCTGGATGCCTAATTATGAACTGATATCCAGATTTAGCAAACTCAAAACTGGGTAATCATTAATTAAGAAAGAGATGTTGGCTTCTTTCCTAGATTATGAGCCTACTGTATCAATACGAGATGAATATGATCACTGCTCAAATGATCTCATGTACGTTTGTTTTGATTTTGATTTATTGGATTGTGGAGAACCGTAGAACTGATTCCTGCGGCGATTAGCTACGATTAGTAGTCAAAGATCAGAAGGATTATCAGTGCTGTTTGTTGATGATTAATTTAACAAGCTAAATATACTATTTAATTTATATTTTATCATTATGCTTTTAAATTTGATTGAACAACGTACATAACATATATTTACACTTTCGCCAAGATAGATTTCAGTTTGCACGCAGGCTAATATTGCCTTGATTTGGTAATTTAATGTAACGGTATCAAATTTAGAAATAGAAACAATAAAATATTCCCTTTTTATTAAACAAAATAAATGATGAGGGGAGTTGCTGGTGCCGGGGGACTGTTAAATGACTATTTATTTCCTCTTCCAGGGCCATTGCAGTAGGGGGCTTTCGTCCCCTAATATGGGCGTGGCAATTTGATTACGTCATTTTGACAGGGGTATTCAAAATCCTGTATCCGGGCCTGTCAAGCAGTGAAATACTGAAATTTATCATAACGAAACAGGCCGCTTGGTTTTGACGTGTATCAACAAAACAAAAATGATGCAGAACTACGGACAGAAACATTGAACAAGGGAGTTTTATAGACTATTTTTAGTTTATGATTTAAAAGTAATTTTTTTTCTTGTTGCTAATTTGAATGTCAAAGGCAATTTTATTCACTCTATCAAACAAACCTCTTGCTTCTTATTAAAGTGGGAATAAACCCCCAGACTATTTTTACATATGTAGTAGAACCCGACGTGAAAAAAACAATGGCGTAATTTTTTTTTCGATCTGGAAATTATTTCTTGGTGAAAAGCGCCTTCAAAGTGGTGTTTTGACCCAAATGTCGCTGAGAAAAAAAAGGGATTGGATCTAGCTTTATGACGACAGAGTCACAAGTCGTGCGGTTTGTCTAACAGACTCAAGAGTGGGCTGATCATGCGACGTTATCTTTGAGGTGACCTAGCTCCGAGAAGTCACGCAAAAAAAATTTCTGACAAGGCTGAGCCATGTATTCTGTGTGACCGCAGTACTTCTCAAATCTTAATTAGTAAACACGTACCCTTCAAAATAGCTTGATCTTACTCTATATGAGTTTTAACTATTTTTAACTGTATGATCTGCAAGTTGTTCTTGAGTAAGTATTTCTACAGGATATCATTTCCATGATCTAAATGTGAATGTAAACTGACTTGATTTGCAAGGGACAGACGACTTTTCCTCGAGATAGTTGGTACTGCAAAGTATTAATTGTACTTTTTCGGATTTAATTAAGTATTACTAAAACATTAAATAGACATTCTTCAATTATCATTTCAACGTTTAAGTTTGAACTTGATGTTTGTCTAGTAAAACTTAAACCATGTAATCGTATAGTTTATACGACTGTATAGATAGATATATTATACTCAATAGTCTAACAAAGTATTCATCATTAATTCACCAAGCATTCAATATTTAAAAAACCATTGAGAATTCTTCAGTACATTACACTATAAAATTCTATAAAATATAATTCAGATGGACAGATTTCGCTTCTGTGAAAAGAGGACTATAAAACCGACGGTTATGGTGTTCTTAATAGCGTTTCCCACCATACATTATGACTTTTACCCTCAAAAGAACACTCCATTTTCAGTGCAGACATATGCTTACAACAATAAATTCTACTTAGCTAGCTTTTGTGGTCACCAGAGAATCTTTTGATATGTGTTAAATATGTGTGAGAATGATATGTCAAAATATAATCTGTATAACGCGCTCTACGAATGAAATATTTTCTGATTTTTATTTTCTTCAAATTCGTGAACTTTAAAATCATTAAATCATCTGGAATTTTGCTACTCTTGAGTTTATACTCGGTTCTTCCTTACCTCAGTTTTGTGGGAGAGAAAAATAGATTGCCGTTACAGAGCTACTCCATCTCAAATGTAACATCGCGTGATTAATCCGATCTAAAGTCTATTAGAAAACCACATGACTTGTGACTTTGTCGTCATAAAGCTAGATCCAATCCCTTTTTTTTCCCTCAGCGACATTTGGGCCAAAACACCACTTTGAAGGCATTTTTCACCAAGAAATAATTTCCAGATCGAAAAAAATTACGCCATTGTTTTTTTCACGTCGGGTTCTACTATATATGTAAAGATAATCTGGGGGTTTATTCCCACTTTAACGCCATTTTGTTTTTGTCGTTATTTTTTGCGTTTCGGCCGTCAAAGCTAAGTCAAAGCCGTAATTTTACGATTTAACGTAGCCTGGCACAAGCAACAACAAAAACAAATCAGCGATCTGTATCGCATTCGATGATTTCATAATCATATAGTTAGAAATAGATATAGAAAGAAACTTGTTTCAATTATTGTAAAAAATAAAAATAAAATAAGAGAAAAGTTTGCAATTACAGATTTTACAGGAATGGATTATTTGACAATGACTCATATGTAAATAAAATAATGGAAAATATGTGATGCTCATGAGAACGTAGTTAACATTGTGTACATAATATAATTTATCTATTTTTTTACAGAAAGCAAAGGTGTAAATGACGATTCTTCATCATCGGGTAGTAACTGTCTAACAAATGAAGAAAAAAATGCTATAAAACAAGAGTTCATTGACTCATTAACAAGAGATCCTATATTGTCTCAGATCTATTGCATGACAGGAAATAATTGTGTTGTCAGTAATGTTATTGTAACGTGCGCTGCCAATAATATAAAAATCGATTTCAAACCACAAGCAAAAGAAGTTACAACTAATGGAAAGGGTATAACTGGAATAAAAGGAGTCCAGGGACGCGTGGCACGTCCATTAGCTATGACACTAGAGGTAAATTGAAACACCGAAATAAAAACTGCAACATTCCAAATATTTGATTGCAAGAGATAAAACTTTGCAGGCCCCTCATATTAACAGTTTCCCTCGTACATCGTACAACAATCCTCGTGTGCTAAAAACAAATATATACATATCATAGCAAGCGCTCATTGTTGCCATCTTTAAGATTCAAGCCACAATGATGCCTTAATTTGGAATTCTTTTTTTTTAAATAAATTACAGTTCTATATTCTGTCCACGAATCAAGCTTAAATACATATTGTGAGGATGTGATTGCCCCCTGGAAATATTTAATGTGTCAAGAACGCTATTCGCATTGTTGGAGATTTCCTGTCGAATGTAGCTAACAGTTTCTATCGACCAAGTCACACATGTTTCCAAATTTAGGACATTTTTTTTGGCTTTAAGGAATAAAATTCATTACGAAAAATAATAAAACACCTTTGCTTAATAAGTTAGATAGAAATACAAGCAACAAACAAAAGGAATTTTTGCAACGAATAAAATGAGATGCAAGGGCTTTGAGTAGCAGGAAGCGTTTTTCACCATTTGTCCTCATTTAACATCAGTTATCTGCATTTCAAAATTAACTATTTTCTTTTCCACTTCAAGTTACGTAGTCTTCTGCAAAGGCTGCAGAAGAAGAAAAGTGATGAAAAGAAAAAACTTGCAAAATGTGGAAAGGGTGCTGTTGTATTAGATGCCAAATCAACAACAAGTGGAAAAGAAGAATGCTGTAAGGATATATAATTAATTATGCATTTATCCATATGTTTATTATATTATCAATCACATACTTTATGTTATCTTTAGTGGTGTGTCCGGTTGGAACATTCCATGATGTAGCAAACAATGAATGTAGAAAATGTGCCATTGGAAAATATCAGTCAACGGATGGTCAAACGGAATGCATTGATTGCCCATTAAAACATTCAACTGTAATAACTGGTTCGAAGAATGAGACAGCATGTAAAGGTATAAGATGGTTTATAGTCAGGAATACATGGATTTGCCATACTTTTATCCCGGACGGGAAACAAGTGCTTTCGTATATATAAATAGTCGTTATATTGGATGTGCTAATTTTTAGGGTACCATTTTACATTTTGGCATCTTTGAATAAAACTTCCAGATTTCATTAGATCTTGCTCCTCTTTGGCAACTTTTAAAAGAAATCTTAAGACATGTGACAGATTTTAGTGGCCAATTTTAAATGTTATTTTTTATATTTATGCTGACATTCGAAACATATTATTGACACTTCTAAATTTTACCTAGTCTACACTACATATTATTTTAGATAATATGTTAATTTATTAATCTCATTTATATTGTAAAGCGCTTATAATTGCTTGATATAGACACTATAGAAGATATGAAAAAAGCTCGTCTTTCGTGAGTTGTCCTTAAATGGCACTTTAACAGAAAAAACGTCACGAAATCATACCGTTTTTGACGATTTTTCGGTATCATTTCCAGCAATATTCTGAAAATCGCACATCCCCTGTACAAAAGAGTCAGGAAATGTTACATGCAAAATGCAACATGCAAATAAGCATACAATAATCATACATGGGTGCAAAGCAACAAGCATAATGGGAATCCTGGATAATGTCTAGGCAAAAAGTGTATTTTTTATTTTAATAGAAATCAGGAACTCGTAGACATTTAAATCTTGTTGAAAAGCATGTCGAGGAAAAATGTAAAAAGGAATGAAGCTCGATTTAAGATCGTTCGCACAAAATCACTTGAATTACTTCAAAGTGCACATGACACGAATAGACAGATATTTAAGACAGATTCGGGTAGCTGAAGCTGAATGATGAAGAATGTTGACAATGATTTCTTAGTTTGAACGGGTATAACTGTAGATATTTAATGTTGAATCAACCCTATTTACGATCATCCACTGTTTTCCAAACTCGGAAGGACAGTTGGAGTGACAAAAAGGCTTGCCACTAGAAAAGGTGAAGTCAAAATTTGAAAAAAATCGTATCTCCTTTCGCGCGAAGTCGAAAGTTTCTAACGTCCAAGTCAGCTATGCCCACACCTCTAGAACATCTTTTCTGCTTGAAACAAATATAATTTATTAAAAAATACATGAAATATAAGCTGTTGGATTTCCTTTTTTCTGTCGAAAATGTGTCAATCATCCTCCATGGCCTGCTGTTTGGACTGCGTATCCGCTGTTCTACGTACACATCACCTCAATTTGTGACAAGTGTTTGTCAGGTGTTTGAGCCTACAGAAAAACATTATTTCAGCTACTAAATGTCCTTGTATATCTCATGTTTTTCTCGGTTAAATGAACTTGTTGCAAGCAGAAAAGTTGTCCCGAAGTTGTAGGCATAGCTGACTTTGGCGTTTGAAACTTTTAATTCCGCGTGAATACAGATACGAATTTTTAAAATTTTCAATTGTCCTTTTTCCTATAGTATGCCCTCATGTCATTCTGACTATAGTTCTGAGTTTGGAAAAAGTGACTGATAGCCGATAGGGTAGATTCAACATTAAATATATCTGCTTTTACGCGTTCAAACTAAGAAATCATTGTCACCATTCTTCATCCTTTAGCTTCAGCTATTCGAGCCTGTGATACTGTAACGTTTTTTCGTGTCATGTGCACTTTAATTCTCCTTTAACATATTATTGGATAATTTCTAATTTCACAGCTATTTGCTACCCTGGATCATTCTCACCAACTGGATTATCAACGTGTCTTGCATGTAAATTAGATTTCTACCAACCAGATCATGGACAGAAGTCTTGCACTGCATGTCCAAATGGAAAGAAAACTATCGAAGTGGGAAGAGCAGCAGTTTCAGATTGTGCTTGAGACGAAAAATATGTTTTTTAAATTGAAATCTATTAAATTATAAATTTATTGCAATATTGCCTATTCTATTCAGACACTGATCCTCGATTTCAAGTCATGGATTCCATAAACGTATGATAATGCCATTGCAGATCTTCATCTGACGATCATGCTTTGCTTAATTTTGGTTTTGAAAATTATCATTATTTTTTCTCAAACAACCCTTCTTTATGTGAAATAGTCAATGTTACTTGCCATCTACGCCTTTATACTCATCTCCATCTGTCAATGAGAGATTGCACATGCCCAGCCTAGGGTGTAGAGTTATTTTAATGGCACTGCATGAGCCAGGATAAATGAATGCTTTGTTATGAGTGTTGTAAGTCAGCAGTTATTCTTGTAAAGGAGATATAAATTCATAAACTGTTGAAAAAAATACTGCCTTCTCTTTCGAATTTTTAAATTCTTTGAATTCCCTTTTGAAATATGCTATCCTCTGTGTCATTTGGTGAGAATGGAAAAATTAATGCTTGTAACCATTTTATAAACTGGGTTCCTAACTTAGGCACAGGGGAGGCACTCGTATGCGTATCTCACAATGTGTATAGTATGCATACTTTATATGATAGTTCTACATGGATTGCATCTTCAAAAATGTTTGTTGATGAATATCCCAAAAATATAATTTCTCATTATTTTCAGCAATACTTCAAAGTATGAAACATCCATGCAGGCTGCACATACAGTATAGCGCTAGTTAATTTGAAAGGCTATCCAGCTTGTTGTAACATTAGTGAAGGCACTCCGTTCGTATATACGTTCTCTTGGTTTCTCTGTTGATGATGATGATTTGTTGAGGTATGAATTTTGTTGTGGATGGATCATAAATGATGTGTGATCTAGAGATCAAGGGGGCGTGTAACATTAGTGAAGGTACTCCGTTCGTATACACGTTCTCTTGGTTTCTCTGTTGATGATGATGATTTGTTGAGGTATGAATTTTGTTGTGGATGGATCATAAATGATGTGTGATCTAGAGATCAATGGGGCGTGTAACATTAGTGAAGGCACTCCGTTCGTATATACGTCCTATTGGTCTCTCTGTTGGTGATGATGAGAGTGAAAGGCTCGGTTGAAGGTATTGGTATGGTATGATCGGCTTTGTGTGATATATAATATGTGATTTGTTATTGTGATCTAGAGTTATATATAATATGTGATTTATTATTGTGATCTAAAGATCAAGGAGGCGTGTATGTGTTAAATGACGTGTATGAACTGTAAAGGTGTATCTATGACTGCTGAATTATTTGTTTGGGGCTATTGTGACGTAATGCATTATAAGGAATAGCTGACTTCATGTAATAAGAGTTGTTGTGATATGTATGTTAAATTTAAATTATAGTGGAATGGTTAACTGTGACGATGTGATGTAATTATGTTTGTATTTTATGCTGAACTGGATTATATGACGTTTTTGTATTAAATTACTATAGTTTCATTAGTTTATTCATATGGTTTATTAGAGCTGTTGTTAACAGAAAGTCATTTCGAATAGAGTAGCGCGTTGACGTCATATATGTCAACAGCGGAACACAAATGATGATGGTTGAAATTGTTCTTTAGATTGGATATGTTTATTCCGTATCGTTTAAAATTGTTCCTGTCTTAATGACTTTGTATTGTATTTTTATGATTTGGACTTTAGCATTGACGTAAGTGGAATATAGTATAAATATAGAGTAATTTGTAAGTTTTAGCAGAGTTTTTGGATTTGCGTCGTAGTGGTGTTTGCTGATAATAAAGTTACAACTAACGTAAAAGTGTGTCCTGTTTCTGTCTCCTCCCGCATCTGCCGATAACCAACTTACACTTGTTTACCTTTCAGTGCTAATATTTGTCCCAAATCAGGCAAACAACAAACAACTACCGTCGGGTGGAGTGGATTGCATCTCACTTTATTATAGTTCACCATAGAAAATACAATACAGATAAGTTATTAGAATAAGACGTACAATATATACATATATTACTTGCTTATAGAGCTTATGCTCGTCCATTATTTGAATCAGTATTTTTGACAAGGAATCCATGGTTGTCTTGCATCATTTCATTAGAAAACATCCAGCGAAGATTCACCAGGAGATTTTATAGATTAAATCCCGGGGATTAAATGATTTAAAGAAGAGAGTTACGCCCATCGCCCCCACCTTCTGCTAGCAATATTAGAATATAGACGAGCACATGGTCATAGATTCAAATTAACGACTCGGATGATTTGATAGTGATATGGGCATAGCCGCATAAATGAGCAATAGAGATTTGTCCTAAATCAACAGGAGCAGGGAGAAATACAGCATAGATAGATACAATACAGCATGATTGCACATCAAATTTATATCGCGAAATAGTGCACATTCGAATGATTCATGTCGTGATTTCATTAAATATGGTATACGTAATAAGGAATCTTTTTACAAGTTGTTGAATTGATTTTTCAAATCTTAAATTTAAATCAATTTGTCAAACTAAAATTCTATATAATGTAGTTCTAGTTCATCGGCAGACTTCGCACAGGTAGCGTGGCCGAGTGGTCTAAGGCGCTAGATTTAGGCTCTAGTCATTTCGATGGCGTGGGTTCGAATCCCACCGCTGCCACTTTTTGCTCAAATTTTGCGTTATGAATTAATGACCACATTTTAAATGACATAATGTTTTCAGCTAATAGAATGTTTTCATTTTCAGAATTAATTCAGTTTTGTTGATATCTACTTGGAGTGACAAAATTTCTGAAACAAACTCCGTTCCTTTAAAGACCATAAAATGACCAGCAGCCTTTGTATATTTTTGTCTTTGAAATCTGGACCCAGATTTCAATCACTCGTTTTCATGATACACGGCCCGCCTTTGTGTCTCCTTTGCACACACACGCGATTTTGCAAAACATTTTCGTAAAACGAGCATGGAAGCATTTTGCAAAGTTATTTATCAACGAACTGGTTTGGAAAATTACAAGAGCAATAGAGGTGGACGTCGTAAGGGCTTTCGATGCTTGAATAAATGTGTCCCACAAAAATCAATTCACTTGCTACTAGCGTCATACGAATTGAGGAAGGATGACAGAGTTGAAAGCTACAACTGAACTCGACTGATTCAAAATTTGATGTTGGTGTAATGGTGTTTACTTGATATAAGAATATTAGGGATTGAAAGAACAGGAAGAGATTTGCTAGCATTCAAAATCGAAATTTATAGCCGAAACAGAATGAAATTATAACACCAGGTGAATTCGATTTTTACTACGGATACTTTGATCATTGACTCAAAATTATATTTGTAAACACGTTACACGTAGGCTTCGTCTAAAAATAGTTAGTTACATACCTATGTATGTTTTATATTGCATTGTTTTTCTGCAGTATTTATGCACGTAAATTGTAAAATTTAGAATCATATGAATTTATTTAGTGTTGATTTGAAAGTACATTTTATCCAAGTTGTTTTGATTTGCGTCAAACTTCTCAGACAGATAATCGGACTGTGTGACTCCCAGTCCGCTATTTATTTTTGATCCGTATACATTTGTTGGATATCTATAGCCATAAACTTTGCGTTTCGACAAGTAAGAATTGAGATTTATCAAAAAACGAAATTGATAAACCAGACTATTTTCTGTCTTGTCTTTCCGTAGCAACAGCCACGAGGACAATCCTCTGACGTGAGCGCTGACGTCACTTTCCCGAGGATTAGCCTCGTTTCTTGTAATCAAAACAACAAAACAAAGCAAAGGCTGCTGGTCATTCGAAACTCTTTAAGGCTGAGACTATTTGACAGGCAGCCTACCATTTAGCGCTGTGGCTATTTGACAGGCAGTCCAATACGCATGCGCAGAAGTGGATACGTCATACTTTATTGATTCAAGTGATTGATAAACTGCCTGTCAAATAGCGCTGGGATTTATTTGACAGGCAGTTTCGAAAGAATAATTATTACACTGCCTACCATTTAGGAAGCGGAACTATTTGACAGGCAGTCTTGGCTCAAAGTAATAAAATGTATATTTTGTTTATTTTGACTGAAAAATTACTAGATTGGTTGCCCATCCAGGAAGCTGGTGGACAATCTGAAGGACAGTCTATTAGACTATTGGATAGTTGGTAAAATATTGTTGCTCTGCAAAAATTTTGGCAAAGGAATTATCACTCTTAGATTGCCTGCCATTTAACCAACGGGGCTGTTTGACAGACACCATTTGCAGTATTTGTTTATAATCATAGAGGTATTATTAAATTGCATGAAAGGCAGCCATACATTTTGTTTCATTAATCCTGATCTGTGGCCATGTCAGAAGATTAGGTAGATTGTCTCTCATTTATAATATAGGACTATTTGACAGGCATCACACATTTTTGTAGGATCATTTGACGACAAGTATTTGATTAGAAATTTAAATTTACTATGAAATGCAGCTACATCTGATGATCGGAGTTGTGCATCGTCAACATTAGCCATTCAACGGTGGCCATTCACAACAGGGTATCGAAAAATGTTATACAATATAAATATGAACAAAGAAAGTAGTTGACAAGTGTAAATAAAAAATGAATTGATATAAATCAAGCTGCATGATTACGATTGTATGTACATTGTGTTTGCAGACAATCACAATTATTTCAGAGATTACAGGCATATCTTGTAGAAGTTCCACATTCTACATTTATAAATAACATAATTATATCTATCATCAATCGGATGACACTAATTGATGTCATCCAATGCTCCGACTTGTTCAAGTAGAATCTGTCTTTCAATAAGAACATACAATTATGTGAGACGTCGGAAATTCACTAAAAAAAAACAATTGACAGGTTAAACAATAGCCACAACAAGAGTTTCAAATGTTGGTGATGTATAATTACTTCAAATATATCAGGTTGATAGGCTTAGAGGGAAAATATGTGTGACTGTCGATCGATAATGTGTGATATTAATTAGGCCTCCTTATGAAAGTTCAAAACTTTTGACATATGGTAGATTTAGATTCTGTGATTACTTAGAACGACACCGAGTCATTTTGTTAGGCAAGAGATTTTCTTACTTGCAGTCAAGCAAGTAACCAATAACCATGCGTAAGAGTGTTTTACATCACATAATCGTTGTCTCGTCGTGACTGCAGGTCATCCTGGTGAACTCTATTCCACTGGCACTTGTTAGCTAATTTCTGCGTTCTTCATTTTAACATAGATGATGTTGGCAGTCCTTTTACTTTATTTCATGACTGACTACTGGATTTGAACGGTTGAACCATTAACAAACTTAACACTCATTCTTTCTTGTTATTAGTCACATTGATCATTACTATATCGAACATTTGATGATACTTTATTTTGTGAAATCATTTCGTATATCTTCTGTACTTCTTGCAATTCAAATTCAACATATTTGCAGAGAATTGTATAGGCAATAAGCAATGTTCCAAAGAATTGCAGTAAAATCACAAACTTAACTGCAAAAAGAAAACAATTTTGATCAATTTAGCATGCATGTATGTATGTTCATGTGAAGTAAAATTGGTTGAGTGGTTTTATCATATGTCAGCCCTCAGAAATAGTACCACATACATTAACAAAGGCAACTTCCTTTCAACTCTTATAGCCTACACATTCAATTTGACAGCCTAGCTGCCTATGGTAATTTCACTAGGCGGTAAGTAATTGTAAATTTTGTGAAGTATTGTATAGGCTAGTCAAAGTAAATGTTGAGAGATTGGTCAGTCCTTGTAGAGTAGGCTAGCTAGTGAATTCGGTGACGCGTAACGGACTAACGGTTAATCTTTCAGTATCTTCAAGTCTCATTGTAAAATTTTTGCTACATAAGTTTGAGACTGAGAGCAATTAAAACACAGCAAACATGCATTTACCTGAGTATGATTTTACTGGATACCTGTAAAAATGAGATATAAATGATATCATGAAAGGAAAAGGTGCATTTTTAGCAAAATCGTCTAAAAAACATTTATCTTGACATGTTAGAGGACGTTCTATGTAAAATCCAAACGATCGACTTCGTCTAGAGCATATAGGATAAAGATTTCAGTTACAGTAGTGGGTTAAATACTTACTGCTATAATAATAGTGTGCAAGATCAATTGATGGCTTATAGGAACCAGAAACAGCCTGAACCAACTAGGAACATCAGAAATTCTTCCAAGAGTTAGAGATACGCCTTCGACTTTCTTGAGCCCATTCGCACGAATCACAATAACCAACCAAATTGACAAGTTTTAGAGCAACACAGATTACATAACTACAAACTATTAGATTGAAATAAACTTGAACGAAAAGGCATCCAAGGTGACTGACTGTCTGATAAGTTTGATATCAGCCACGATTCATAGTTTGAAACCGTCGACAAAGACAACTCTGATTTGATTTGAATTTAGCGCAAAGGTGAGATTGCCATCCTGCGCACGCGCAAACAAATCATAATGGCTGCAACTGCCTACCAAATAGTCACTGCGTTCCTTTAAAAGCCGCAGGCCCGTTACATAAATCACGCATGCGTTGCATGCTGTTTGGCAAAATAAATGTTTGAGCCTTGCGAATTACAGGGCTGAATGGAGTTGGCCAAATCTAATTTGTGTTTTCTATGAATTCTGCGACGGTATGCTGAATTCGTTAAACTTATTTTTAGCATAGATCAATTAATTCATAAGCAAATAAAAAGCATCAAAGAATGGATATATATGTATGATCATTGATTCATTGATGACCTAGCTCAGGAAGCAACTTTATTTATCAGCAAACAGGCCGAAACAAGTATCAATGTACTAGTTTGGAAAAATCAGCTGCCATGCATCAATTATCTCAAGCTGAATGGTCTGAAAAGATGCTGCAACTGCGCTTTGAAATGAGCCCTGGATTTCTTGGAGGTAGGCACCTAAGCGGAAATACTAGCTAGGTAGACGCTGGGTAGGCCCTTGTACCTTGTATATTGAATGTACAATAACAAACCCAACAGGGTTGTGTAGCTGTTCAAAGTTGGATGATTGCAGGCAGGGCTAGTAGACCTACCAACCTCATGTAAAACCGTCTGACTCTGCCATGTACCTATAACCTACAAACATTATGTACAATGGTTAGGCTACATAAGTGATCATGTGATGGTTGTGTAACAATATCGAATAGCCTATGCCCCATACTGGAATCCTTGTTCTGCGTGGCGGACATATCAGCAGCGCAAAATAGTCTCTTCTCAACCACAGCCGCACATTTTGATAAAATCGTGACATAAATATTGAGTTTTTCTTGCTTTTTGTGTTATCATCCGCGCAAAATTTCTCTTGGGAACAATGCAGAGATAATCAAATGAAAACTCACAGATAAACTAATACGATAGTTGTAATTTTAAAAGTCAACCAAAGCTTTACGACGTGTTTTTGCCATTATTAGCTTTTTCTCCACATTGAATTTGACTTCTGAATTTTAACCCTAGCCTCGTTTTCACGATGATCATCTGCGGTGAAATTTTCCGTAGAATGACAATAAATGCGTAATCTTTTTCATTAGATTTTCATCCGCCCCGCGAAATACAAGAATTCCAGTCTGGCCTATGCCTACTAATAAAACATCATAAATTAAATCAGTTGTAGGGCATTTTCCATTGCAGAGATTTCATCAGTTTAAGATTGACAAAAAAGTGATTGGTATTGTTCCTGATAATGTATATGATGAGCTGATCAAATACAAAGGTGTTTTCGAGAAAGTGGATATTACCAATGTTACCTTTTGTAATCATATCACTTCACCGGAAGATAAAACATTTGGAATTACAACTGTTGTGAAAGATCTCAAGCAGCAAGAAAAGTTTGAATGTTTGAAAGGCTGGCGAAATGAGGTACAGTTTCAAACCTGTTGACATCAGAGCCATCTATTTACAAGAGTTGGGACACTGATGCCATTTATGTTTTTTGGCCTGGACCCGAGCACGTTTTCAACAGCAGTGCGCATGTGCAAGAGAATGTTGTGTTTTTTTCAGCCATTTTGGAACTCTGTGGAATGGTTTGCGATTGTTTAACAAGAGTAATATAACCATTTATGAGTTGTCTTTCTCCATATTTTTTTGCTGGACTCTCAAAATTAGAATAAAAATTTACTTCAATGTATACTATGTTATCGATCTCATCAGCATGTTGCTCAAGAGTAAATCAGATCAATGCTATTGGAATTGCTAAATGGACAAGGAGTTTGTAGAGTAAAAAGAGTATCTCTTACGCTCTTACGCTTATTCTTTGCAGTCAAAGACAACTTTTTCTAATTCTTGTCCCCAGTTGGAATAGTAAACAATACTTTTATTTCGATTACTATTGTGCCTATTAACACAACAATTAATAATTTAATAGCCTATGTTTGTTTTCACTGATAAAAGTTGTATTTTAAAGAACAAGAACCCTGGTGCCGAAAGTACGAAGATGGCGTCCAAAAATCATGTGAATGGCATCTGTCCAATAGGAGACGATAGCGGCACATGAAAGTGTGTCCCAACTCTTGTAAATAGATGGCTCTGGTTGACATAACGTTCACCTCTATACAGCAACCACATCTATGGTGACCACTCTAGCTGCACTATCAACACCAAAACCATGAAATGCCATCAAAGTGTTATGAAAACATCATGATAATGTAAAAAGGTGAAAACCACAAATTTTGAAAACATCCATATTCACGATATTAAAATGTGAAAACGCAATGAAATTTCACAATTTTTTCATCGTTTTGGTGTCAGTAGTGCTGCAATGTCTAAAATAGTTATGTTTTCTATCAAATCAACCCTGTCTATAAGAGACACCTGCTATATATTAAAGATCAATTTCTGTACTGCTCATAGCTGGTTGTTATATTGTTAATTGTTGTTGCTATATGGCGAAATGATGTAATTTCAGCTTTAATCAAGAACGAATTAGAGTACCATCAGTATACCGAGAAAGGTTTCGCTGTACGCGGTATTGTCTAGAACTAAATGGATGATGTCACAAACCTTTCGTAGAATAGGGGGTGGGTCAACAAATTCTAAAGAGGCCAAAATACTAGGCTGGCATAATAAATACGGTAGTTGTTCCTGAATAATAGTTGTTATATTAAGATATTGGCATTAAACTTTGTAAGAAGCTAATTAACTTAATACCTAATCTGGCGCATTGTTTGATTTATTGTTAATATTTATCAATCTGAGATTCTTTCTGCTTTTGAATTTGTAGGAATTCTCAATATCAGCTGAATTTGGAGAACCTCCTTTGTTTACCCTAGAAAGAAGTGCTTGCCGTAAGCTACACAATTTTCAAAACTTTTGATTGTGTTGTATGTAATGATTTTATGCATTTTGTAGTACACTCTTCCTATTCTTTTACTTTTAAAGATCTATTTGGTTTTGCTCAATATGGTGCCCATCTCAATGGCTATGTTAGAAATAATGACGGCAATATATTAATGTGGATTGGTAAAAGAAGTGATAGCAAATCCACTTGGCCAGGTTGCCTTGACAACATGGTAAACTTTCCTTTGAAAAAGTGCACTAGTTCATGAACTTCAATTTTTTTATTTTATGATCATTTTATGAAGTTCATGTTTTCATTAACCTTTCAAAATTATTTCATATATGTAGGCTATAATTTATAAGCAGGTCTTGAATGTGAAATTACCAACATTTCAGGAACACCTTGCAAACACTTTTTTTTGTAGGGGCTATATCGCCTTTGTCGGCTTTGGAGATTGACTATGACTAGCCTAACCCAATTTTATGGCCAAATTATAACTGCAGTTTCAGTTTAGAATTTATTGTTATAGAACTTTGAATGGTTTTCCAGCAATTTGACTGGCTAATGGCCTTGTTTGGATCACGCAATGAAAACAGAAAAATTAAAAATTAAAATTTATTTGCAGAATGAAAATTGCCAAAACAAAATAATTTGGAAATGTAATCAGCGTAATAACAGATATGAACGTAATTTTTTTTTTTGAAGATTTCAAAACAGTTGAATTGAATTCGATTCCTTGCTTGGATTGTGGATTGTTCACTCTTTGACTCTGATTACAATTAATAGTTTGTACTTGGGTCTTGGATTTAAATATCCACTTGTATGCTTTTATCATATCACATCACATCATATTGTAGTGTTGTTAGGTATCTTTTGTGCTCGTATTTCGATAGCAATATTAAACAATCTTTCCTTCAACTTATCTCCCTTTGATTTTAGGTTGGGGGTGGAATTGCTGCTGGTGATACTGTTTGGAAGACACTTGTGAAAGAGTGTCAAGAAGAGGCATCCTTACCGATTGATTTAATAAATAAAGCACAATCATCTGGAACAATAAGGTATTACAAGCTGTATGGTTGTTTTGTTTAGATTCATCATTTTCCTACAAACTGTGTAACCCAGTACAGTAAAACATGTATATAACAGACAGCTATATAAGAGGTCGATAAATTGATCATTATATGCAGGTGGCTTTTATATACAGGATTGGTTCAATAGACAATACTATTTTGGAAATTCAATGCTGACCACTTTAGATAGGTGACCGATGTATTGAAGTGATCGTTATAGTTGATTTGCCAAGTCTCACTTTTTACTATGACGATTTTGATAAGTTTGTAAGTGAATATGCTCGTCAAATTGCGGCATATCAAAGCAGGACTTATAGATCAGTCAACTCTTATAGCAGTTTTGACTGACATAGCATTTTTTCACCTGGTACCCCTGCCAGAGATTGCCCCTATAGGCCCAAATCTATTACGATTTTACCAAGTCAACTTACATCCAAATTTTTATCACCATTTAGTCATGAGTAAAGCTCAATTGTTACTCTCATTGGTAGTTATAATGCACTCTGAAAATATTGTACAGTTCAGCTTGCAAATTGAGGCTTTTAAAAGTAAAATGAAAAATGCAAGTATACTAGGAATAGTTTGATTTTTTTGTTATTCCCGCTGTTAGATACTCAATTGCCTCATCTCAGGCATGCAGCTACATTCATTCATGTATACAGGCCATTCTTGACAATTGGTTATTGTTGCTTATTGAAATTTAGGAAAACAATATGAAATAAAGTGATATACAGCATATTAGAAGATAATTTACATTTGTAATCAGGAACGCTCTTGTTCCATGTCTCCCTACGTCCAACTCTTCCCGGTCTCCCTTATCTATTTGTTTACACCATATTCCCAGGGTCCTTCAGGAGTGTGTGAAACATAAATAATCGGGCCTGAAGTCTGAATTTTTATGAAATTGTGTCAACTGCTGCAAGATTTAATTTTTTGAATATTATTAGAAATTTTGATTCATTAGCTATAGGTTATTCCATATTTTCGATAAGAAATATGAACCATGACTGAAATATGAAATATTAGGAACCCCCGAAAGACACAGAGCTATATATATTTTTATTGAATTCATTTTTAGCTATTGGCTAGAGAATCGGCTTGGTCTCAGTTATGACGTAGAATTTGTATATGATCTTGTGGTACCACAGGATTTCGTACCGGTCAATGCTGACGGAGAAATGAGTGGCTTTCAATTAATGACAATAGAAGAGGTACACAATATAGCATGGAGTATATAAAAATCCCTGATTGTCAACAAAATAATAGGACTCCATCGCTGTGCCGCCAAAGACACGCTGCTAGACAGAAGGCATATTATTTCAGACTAGTTTTCAGATTGACCTTAGACTGTCAGGGTGTACCACTGCAAAAAACAGTTCAGGAGTTCATGAACAGTTCGTGAACGTCAAATGGCCCCAGTTTTTCATAAAGTGTCCTTAAACTGTCCATGAAGGTTCATGTTAACAGTTCATGAAAATTTGGGGCCATTTAATGTTCATGAACTGTTCATGAACGTCTGAACTATTTTTCTCAGCTGTAGTTCAGCCTCAGTTCTTTCTTTGTGCAATGATTAGGGATTTGGATATTTTCCTGCAGTGTTCGAGTTCAATTTCTGACAGATGTACGATTGTTTGGCGTCAGAAAGAGCATTTTGGCATAAAACGCATACACCCTTCAATTATTAATCAATTAACCGGTTACCCAGTGAAAAGAGATTCCGTTAGCTTTCCCGGTTGTTTGATAAGTGGTAAACCAAAGCAAATCAAAAAAGTATTTAACTGAACAGTCTTTAGGTGTTCATGAACAATTAATGAAAGTTTGTAAGTTCTGAACAGTTCATGAACTCAATCTAGTTTTTTCGCTTAGGGATTCGCCTTACATATACTATATGAAATTGGTGCCATCTGAATTGTTGATTATTACTTGGTATAATAAGATTAACTTCAGCCCTTATTGGGGGTAATTCCCTGTTGACCGTTCCATATGCAGTCGCACAGTTGATACTCATTGATGCCTAGATAAACTCAAATTTTGTTAGAAAGAATTATATCACTTCTCTTGTGTACAATATAAGGCTAGCTTTGCGATTATTTCTGTTTTATTCATTAACTATTATGTGCAGTAGCCTAATCATCGTAGTTTTAATCACCTGTGAAAAAATAGTTAATGAACAGTTCATGAACATTTCATGAAAGTTAAATGGTCTAATTTTTATGAACAGTTCACGAAAAAAGTTCATAAAAATTGGGCCGTTTAACGTTCATGAACTGTTCATGAACTGTTTTTAATGTATTCATGAACAGTTAATGAAAGTTTGGAAGTTCATGAACTGTTTTTAAGGTGTTCATGAACAGTTCATGAACTGTTTTAAAGATGTTCATCAAAGGTTAATGAAAGTTTGTAAGTTCATAAATAGTTCATAAAATCAACTATTTTATGCAGGGTTATTTGCCTTACATATGCTATATGAACTAAGTCACATCTGAGATGTTGATTATTACTTGGTTGATTGTTAGATTAACTTATTGATATCTAATTTGTTTGATTTGAAGATCAAGATTTCAATTTTTGAAGGAAGATTCAAACCAAATTGTGCGCTTGTGGTTCTTGATTTCATGATACGACATGGGCTAATAACACCAGATGAAGGTAAATGCTAACTTTAGTTTATAACTGAGTACATATCATATGAGTTTTACGCCTGTGGTTTTTTTTCCTGCAAAGAAAGCTCGTTAGTACGTGGACGTGAAATTTTCTCAATTTTCCATAAAACTTTTATGATGTGTGCATAATGTGGGAAATTCGACATTCAGGAACATTTTATCAACTGGTTCATAAACTGTTCATGAACTCTTGAATTTGTTTTGCAGAAGTTTTCAAATTTTATCCTAGGACAATATCCTATCTCATATAGCCCAGTGGTGTGTGTAGATGTTTACGTCCCTGCGCATACCTCAATCAAATCTGAAAGGATATTTGAGTTTAATATCTTAAACTATTCGTATTTCCCTGGTAATTGTTTTCCTCTTAAACTTTGCCTTGATTTTTATTTGATTAAATAGAACGTAGTGAATTAATAATTTCCCACAGAGAAGCTTTACTGTTGTTCAAATATCTTGAAAGTGCGGGGGGATTCCCTAAATTATTAGCCAAACATAGAGAACTAGGACTTCTGTGTCGCATGACGCTTTTATCATTGACATTTGCTAAATATTTAATGTTTTCTGTAAACTCTTTTGCAATCTAAACTCTGAAAAATATGTTCTCACCATCACAAAATATCTGCATATTTTTAACAGCAGTATGTGTTTCTGTGAAAAGTACTATTTCCCCACATCATCAGTTTTTATAGGGTAAAACGGTGTGATACCGCAAACACTACCTTTATACAAAGTGGTCTGCAGGTTGCTATGATTTTCATGCCGATTTACAATACTGTCAAACTCCGCTGTACTTCCACCTTTGCTAAATATCCCAACATAAAGGGATTTCTATTTGCCATCATGTCATGTCATTTCCATTTGTTTCTATCTCCATACAAACTACCTTGCTTAATGTCCCATCTTGCTAAATGCCACGTGTAGCCATTATCTCTACTGTACCCTTCATAGCTTGTTGAGTTATTTTCATACCAAATGAAATACTATAGTTTTATTATAATGTATGTTCCCGTTGTTTACAGCTAGGTCCGCATTTGCAATCATAGCATTTTGCGCAAACATGTTTCCATATTGCTACTTAATTTTCCGAGTTCGTTGAACTTCCTCTACTAAAGAAACTGAAGAAATGTGTTTACGCGATTCACTAGCCTGCGCGCAGACCCAAATCGTTTTTTATGATTAGTAGGGTCTGCGTAATATCGTAAGACAGCTTGCGCTGGACTGAATCAGGGGGAGTGGCTAAACATGAGAAATCTATTATTTGTCTATTGTTCACCAGCCAATCACGATCTGGTTCTAGTTTTGCAGAACTCGCTAGCGATTGGCTAATGAACAATAGACGAACAATAGATTACTCATGTTTAGCCACTCCCCCTGATTTAGTCCGGCGCAAGCTTTCTTACGATATTACGCAGACGCTACCAATCATGAAAAAAGATTTGGGCCTGCGCGCAGGCTAGCGATTCACGTGCTTTGAACGTTATTCTGGTAGACATAGTTGTATATTGTGTGTGTATTGGCAATTTAGATTTTTTGATGCTGTTTTTTTACAGATAAAAACTATTGTCAATTTATCACCTCATTACATGAACCTTTTGAGAAAATGATAAGATTTAGCAAACCATAGAAGCGGACTCAAACGTCTTAAAGATATCTTTGTATGTCTTCGAAGTAAGTAAATTCTATATGTGTGTGTATATATATATACAAAATTATAATAAATACAAAATTTGCCTGCAAATCATTTCAACTTCGCGTTGTCTACATGTAATTGTTGCAGTTGATAGTTTATATCTCGGCTAGTCAAGGTTAATGAAAGAAATATAATTACAAGTTAGTCTGTTTATTGTATATGGATTCTAATCACAGAATTTCAATTTTTAATATTCATGTCTGTATTAAGCTTGCGTACTATATGACAGATATTGCTTAACTACGATTTCGTAAGTCTTTGCTAATCAATTTGAAAAGGCAGACGGCACTACTGTTTATTGTAGTTGAATTCTGCTAGCATAAATCAACCTCTTTGCATGCAATGATTTATCTGCTGGTCAAAATGACAAAAATATCACACATCTCCTCGCCTAGAATACAATGATTTTAACTATTCCAACTATGCAGGCCGGTATACAGCATGTTTCTTTGAATGATTTTTCGAATGAGTAATAGTTTGTAATAGCTTCTATGTGCTTGCATAATAGCTGACTTTACACAAACATATATATATAGGCAAACACTGACAGACGTACCAATATTAAGTTGCTAATTGAAGAGATTACAATATCGACAATACACGCTTAGAGGATACACTTACAGTGGTTTATAATTTTGATAGTCCGTCCAGCGAATCATCATATTTTAAATAAATAGTGATATATTTGTTAAGAGGCTACGGTATGTAATGGGCCCTTTATTTATTCCCCGTCTTTTTATTGTATCATAACAGATGAGAGACAGAATCCTGCTGTAACAGAACGTATATGTAATGTATGCTGTCCTGTTTCTAGATCAGTTGCAATGACATCAACCTGTGTTCGTTTGCCAGTATCACCGGCTCGTCCTTCTTGTATAGCCATAAATGTTTTTGTTTTGTTATCAAGCCATACGTCAGCTTTCCCGTACCAGCGAGAATGACTTGTAATGGCTACTTCACATGAATTTCTTTGTACGCCTGTCATCCGATTATTTTTCGGAATATCAAATTGTAATGCTAATTCAGCACCTTCTTTTTCACTTTTCCAACAGATAACACGATCATAACGTATTGGAAAATTCGTTGCATACTCCATTTTAAAACCATCCGATTTCATAACACGAACTGGTAATGAATTATAGATTTGTTCTTTCGGATCGGGTGAAATTAATGTCCAACATAGTGGATCAGGATGATCGAGGCCAATAAATAATGGTGGTGGAATTGTGTATTGTGCTGCAAAATTTGGTATATAACCTTCATGATCGATTGCCCATTGTAAAACGGCACGCATAACATGTCTAATATGTAAAATTAGTAATAATGCCATTTGTGCATGACCTCGTAACGATGGATGGTTTTCATCATTACTAAATAATGATTCCATTGTAAACAATTGTAATTTTTGAATTAAATTATCACAAACCATAGCACGCCAACTTAAAGATGGTACTCTATAATAATGAGCTATAATATCTTCACCTTGATCTTCAAAATTTGGACATTTTGTCTTGGCTGTTTTGTAATCAACACCTTTGAAGAAATTCACAAAGATTAACGCTGGGGTTTTTGGTAATGTTAATATGACACGTGTTAAACGTTCTAATGGTCGTGCACCCTTAGTTGGTTGCTTAACATATCGATTATAATCATTACCAGATAACTCCCAGAAAATCAAATCTGTATTATTCAAGATATGATTTCTTAAACAATACGAGAAATAATCCGTTCCTATTGATCCGATTGCCACATTATTTATTTTCATTTTCGATCCAGTTAATGGTGTAATTGTCTTTGTCCACCAATCTACAATTCCTTTATAATATAATCCATCGATATTACCGCGGTCTTTGTACAGACCACCTCCAGCACTAATAGAGCCACCAACGACACTAAGCGTCACGTGTTCACCTTTTAAAGCTCTTCTCATAACTTCTTTCAAACGATCAATTGAACCAGCATTGACTAAACCATTGCGTAGCATTGTAGCATTTATACCAAGTGCTTTGAGGCTATCAAAATGATATATCCAAGATTCAAGTGGATCCTTATTTAAATATTCAATCATGGCTTGAGCTTTGCGTGGATTCACAATCATTTCTCCTGGCCGGTCTCCGGATTCCCCTTCCGTTCCTTTTTGTGTATCATTACGGTTATCGATACTTCTGTAGTCATCTTCCGTTGTTGATGTTGTGTTCTTTAATGGATCAATCATTCTTTCTGTGTTGTTATTATTAGCTCTCTCTTGTTTTGTATGTGTCGGATATATGACATTTTGTTGTTTATAAGATGTTTCATTTTTTGCTGTTGTACGTTTTTCTTCAGTTTGATGTTGTTCTTCACCGATATCACCGATACTTGCGTTATGATTTAATACCGTTTTTGTCGGTTTAAACGTTGTAGCAGAAGTTTTTGATAAACTTTTCATTTCCTCCATCGAACTACGATGTTTTGTTGGTTTACCGACTGATGTAGTTGGTGAAGATCGAGTATTATGAACCTTATGTGTAGGTTCATCTTTTGTGGTATTCATTTTTGAAATCGTGTTTTCTTGTGCTATTCTACCAGTGATTTTTTTAATTTGATCAATTGGTTTTAACGGCTTTTCTGTACCAAGATCTTTCACATTTTCAACTTGGCGTCTTGTATCAGTTATAATTTTATTGTTTTTTAAATTCTGATTATCATCTCCTTGTTGAACTTCATTGGTTCTCTTATGACTGTGAGTACTTAAGATAATATCTTGCATTTTCTTTTCCATTGTATTAAATGATTTTTTTAAAGTTCTATAATTTAAATCATTTTGTTCTCTCGATGCCCCTTTTCCACTATTTGAATTATCTAAAACAATTGTATATCCTTCTATATTATTATCACCATTTGCAATTTTATTTTTTGTCATTAAATTAATATTAGGATCTTCGTCGTCTTCTTTGCCATCATTTTCAACTATCACTGTTGTTTCCCCGTGGTCTGTATTATCAAAGGGTAGTCGTGAAGTGTTAGCAATGTTAGCTGAAGGCTGATTTGAGCTACCTCTTGGTATCGCTGCCCCTTCCATCATTGAGTCACCGTTATCGTTGTTATGTAGATTTCCCTCGTTGTGTGCAAAATCAAATCCATCGTCCATTACACTAATTACCGCGTGAACAAGCAACGCAATGAATATTAAACGCTTCATTACCTTTGCGGCTTATATTTATAGTCTTTTTTAAGTATTTAAGCCAAATCTATTTTCCAATACTTTCATTACACATCAGTGAATGGATGTTCTGCTCAAGTAAATACATTGGTAAAATCTTGAGAAATATAACCGATTTTCCCCGATATCCATAAGAAATCGAGCTCAATGCTGACTTGAATTCATCCACTTGATTAATGCGTTTGTTCTGCCTTAAAAACAGTTCAAATGTATTCTAATAGTTGTAATAGTCTTATCAGTGCAATCTTTGTTAGCCTGATTATATTGCGAAAACGATGTTTTGTTTGCAAATTTCCAATCGGCTATTGCGTGGTAATGTCATGTCCCAGATTGTTAGGCTAGCTACGAGCTCCCACTAGAAATTGATAATATTAGCCAATCAGAATGCTCAGAATTAATGAAAAACTTCTTCGATTCATGGCTTCTAACAGGTGCGCGCGTATTCATTGAGTTTGCCATTTCCTCGGTGCATCGCTCGTACACAGTAAACCGAGTAAGTTGAAACTTTTGTGTTGCTACAGTATTTATTTCTAGCAATCCAGATTGTTATAACGATATTGCGGGAAAAAAATTTTGGCCTACCGCAACACTTTTGAAATCTCACTTGGGCTGCAATGGCAACATTTGAGAAGTATAAAATTTTCTATAAGAGTACAATGTTTGCAACATAAAATTTTGAGGAATTCCCCCCCACAAGTTTGCAAAATTTGTTGCATGGCATATAGCTTTTAATTTTCCAAATAATTTTTTTCCAAACTGTTTAAGATGCTTTATTGAAACATGTTACCATTTATCTGTATTTGTCTTTCCTCCAAAAGATAATGTCTTTTACCACTATACCAATGTAACCGATTGTCAACAATTTTTCATTGCAGTTATCTGAAATTGTTTAACAAAGACATGACTACAAAATAGTCAATAGAGTTTTAAAGCAAGGTTGCATATACGCGGGGATTTCACTTATCCGAATTGCACTTGAGCGGGTTCCACTGGGTTGATTTAAAAATGGGGTGCCTTTGAAGCCCCATAGCCCAAAAATTAATTTGGGCACCCTCGCTTTTTCGTTCAAAAATATGAAGTACGTCTAAATTCTATTCGAAAAGTTAAACCTGTTCCAATTATCCGCAATTGCTTAATATAGCCAATGATGAATGGGGCTTCCTAACATTTCTATGCGCTGCGCTGTATCACACAAACAAACAATCGTGATTACATTAGAATATAAGTAAATCTCATTAATCATCAATTGTTTAAATACCATTCAACTACATGAATAATATATTGATGAAATCATTATCGTACTAGAGTGCGTAAAGTTAAAATTTATAAAATATAGTATTTTTACGAACTACTTCAAAAACGATTAATAATACATATTTATGATCAAAATTTAATTACACGATAATTGATTTATTGCATCATCTTTACTTGTCCCTAAATTAAAATAACAAATAAAAATCATCAACATTATGCACCAGCGAGCCACAGGCATCATAGCACCGTAAACAGCACCAGGCTTTATCGGATGTGTTATCTAATAAATTCTACATGGCTTAGAATGGATGCCCATGCTTATCATTTATTACTATATACTAAGTAGTTTGGCGTTTCCTATTCCAGAGTTATCTCCAAATCGTTCATGTGCCAGCCAATCCTATAATTTATGACTGGCAATAAAAAATCGTTAAAAAGACTTTTGAAGGCGTATTTGTGTCAAATAAGAACGCCTTTAATGATTGGATTCTTCCCAACGACTTTCCGAACGACTATGCTATGTCGCTTCATTCAAACTGCAGATCCCTACCGGGTGAAGATCTACCAAATCGTATTAAAAGTTAATTTGATTCTGTGTGATATTCCTAAAACTTTAAGGTCAAGATTTCAGAAATTTGTAAGCTTCAAATTTCCTATCCCTATCCGGGTTATGCAGCTAAATGCTTTCACCCTTTCCGTTCCTTACATTTCATTTTTGCAGTCGTTATATCAATATATTATAATTATGTGATTTACCTTGCCTTGAATTATTGAAGTATTGTTTGCGTTGTTTACAATCAATAGGGTATCTGTTAAAAAAGAAAAGAAATCCAAGAGTTGACAACTGAGCTGACCAGTCTCTGTGAGGGTTCTAACCATGAACTGAAATTTCTACAATGCTCCGTGACAAACAGTGTAATTTATGGCGATGATGAAAACCAATTAGCCCACATAAAACTTTTCTCTTGCGAACTTTCACACATTAAATGTACATTAGTAAATGTAAGCACTCCTAAATGAGGTATCTTACCTGGTGAGCTGCTTGTACTAGACATGGAGTCATATTGAACACTTCATATCTGGGCTAAAAAATTGATAAATAATACATTAAAAACTAAAGACCTACCAAATGCGGTCCTTGGGCAGTGGTTAGGGCATTGGACCTTCGCCCGCAGAGTCCATGGTTCAATCCTTAGCAGATGCACGATTGGTTTTGAGTAAGGAAGGGGGGCATACGGTCATTCAATAATTAATTACCTATCCAACCCGGTGAAAAAAGATACTACTGTACCTGATGTATGGTTGAAAAACGGTAAACTCAAAAAGACATTTGAATAATCATTATTGAGAATAGATATTACGAAGAGTAATTTGAAGATGACATACCTGAGGTTTTGATAAACTGAATCGGTTCCACTTCAACATGAAAAAGAAACAAAATGTAAATATATTGTGTTTAATGCGGAAAACAATAAAAAGGAAAGGAAATGCGGAAAACGAAGTTTCCTGGGAGAATGAAAATACAGTATACAACCTACAGGAGGGAGAGCAACACTATCAGGCTTACAGATTCAAATGTGAAGAAATTTATTTGAAATGGTTGCAAGAGGTAATCAAAACGCTGTTCTTCGTAATTCTGAATACAAGTGTAAAACTGTTCTCGTCGAACATTTCATAAAAATATGAGATGAATGAATATAATGAAAGCCATACTTTAACTATTTCCACACTGCATCAACGTTAGCAGAAGAGAAAATTCACAACCCAAGCAATAATTTCCACGTAGTAGCTCTACCCGAGATCTATGTTTAAGCATGACGACATTTCAATCCATCAATCAAATGTCTATTACCTGGTTAATTAAGGCGTTTTCATTGCAGCAATACATGTATGGGTTGTGGCTGTGCATTGCGATTGGTGGAGAATGCATTGACATCGGGAGTGGTGCGGGTTCTTCGATCATCATTGAGTTACCATGCGGACCAGACAACATAGCTTCAAAAGTAAAATTTGAATCTTAGTTTAAGATCCTAGAATTTTTAGAGGTACGCATTCACAGATCCATTGCTATTATTATTGAACTTTATTTATATAAACGATGAATCTCATAGAGTGACCAGGATTCTAGAATTCTTCACAACGTTGATTCGTTTAAGAATACCGAAACGTAAATAAATTTGCTAAACGTTATACTATGAAAACATGAAATTTAGCTCTTGGTTTTCATGAAAAATGAAAAATACATGATTCAAAAGTTTTCTAGTTCTAAGAAATGAGGATTTGATTAGTTGCTTTTTGAAATCATTACTTTTAGACAACTTTAAAACCGCGTAACTTTGGTGGTAAACCTAAAACAAGGGCACCAATATTAGAAGCGTGGACAGCTCCCTACAATCGGCCAAACTCTCATTATTAAGTTATACCTGACGATGATGAGTTAAAAGTTTGAATGTCAAGAGGGTAACTCCCATATGACGGTTATACGGGGACTTGCCACTTTTTGGGGTTCCATATTCCACTGAGAAATTACTTTTTGGCTAGAAAATGTCAGATTTAGTAACTTTTTAGGGTCTCCTTTTTAACGAAGTCATGTGACACAAATATCTTGCTCGAAGAAAGTGTAACCTACCATCGTCCACAGGAACTGATTGGAACTGACTTCCCTGGAAAGAAAAAAGAAACCTACATCTTTTCATTCATTCAAACATTTCGCATGATTGGCAGTACCGTACAATGTTTTCCAACATTGGTATAAAAATCACGTTTTAACAATCGAGATTTATACTGATACCATTGCTGTATTTATTAGTGTGAATTAATTAGAGCACTATTATGCCAATGCGAATAACATCCCGATAACATCACAACTGATCTAGCTAACGTACTAGGAAATCCATACAATATTCTATTGTAATTTATCATTACTGTATCTTTATGTAAACCCCCTTGTAAATGCTCTGTGGCATTCGTATGTTCCCAGTACATATAACTCAGTTCTTGGGAGATGTAACAATTATATGTCAATCAAATACAGTAATTATCGACCCGGAAACTATTACAATTATTCAAAATCCATTACGTGACGATAATAGCCTATCTGAGCGATGAAAATGACATATATTTGGTAATTATTTGATGTAAAACAAAACAAGAAAACAGCAGGTATGCTGCATGATACTGTTGTCTCTTTTTATATGCATTATACAGTATTTAAGTAAGAAGTTACCAACTCACGTTGCGACGCACTGCACGTCGGATTCGAAGTTTTCTGCCCTTCATCGTGACAGTTTTCTAAAAATTAAAAATAGCTCTTAAATTTCGTACTCCTGTATCAAGTACAATATTCTAATAATCTCAAAAGAGAATTTTGTTTGAATTCTGTAAGATACTTCAGTTAATCAGAATCTTGCATAATTTAACAAATTTCTGTTTTCAACTTATTGGGATATTCTACTAGGTAAATAGTAGTTTAATTTTTGTTTCAAGCTACATAATTATTTATGTTAAAATTTCAGGTGTTATTAAGTGCCGATTAGTGAAGGGACATCATTGAAATTATAGGACAATCGCTCAGTCCCTCAAAACAAACAAAGGAGAGCATGAATAAAGTGAATAGCAAGATAATTTGCAAGAACAAAATTTTTCCTCTGTATGCATCTATAGCAGTTTTCAAAATAAAAGATTAAAAGATAATAATAATTCCTGTTAGTTATATCCAGCAGTCCAACTATACAGTATTTGGGGTGACAATCTACATTATACTAATTATTGGGGTACGAGAAAATTGAATTATATTATGCAATGCTATATTACATTGCAGTTCCTGTTATTGCATTGATAATCGCAGTGTTTCTCATTATAAAGGGGAATTAGTGTTGTGGAGAAAATTCGCTTAAAGTGATTTAATCGCTGGTATATGTGCAACATTCCATTACACTTTTCATTGGAAAAAAAACTCTTGAAAAATAAAGTATAGTATCCAAAAAACATCGTACAAATAAAAATAGAGATGCTGTAAACAATTAAATACAACAATAGCTAAAACTCATTCTATTCTATTCTGAAAAAATTGAGCGGAACGCCGCGTTGCATAGGTCATTTGTCATTGCCTAACATGTTCCCATCAAAAACAAATTTGAACGCCGGTATTGTATTTTCAACCTTCTGCAGAATACGACTTATATTCGTAGGAAGAAAATATTCCATTCATTCATTATTGCAGTAGAAAAATTAGAATACATTCTAAAATCAAGACTAAAATTACCTTCCGTAGAAGTTCTTCAATGTCATCGCTCATTTCAAACGTGACGAAGCCGTACCTTTTTATAAACAAAATACATCGCATAAAGGCATAGTTTACAAAGTCAACAAAAACTGTGCTGTTTAACAAGAACAGATAATAAGAATATACAATCCTAAATTATAATTGAAGGTGCAAATGAAAATAGAAAACATACCCCTTTCCGTGTCCCGTTATGCGATCTGTAACTATGCGAACATCGCGAACTGTACCATAATCCGAGAAAAATAGTTCTAATTCAAGCTCTGTAGTCTAAAAATTAAACATTATCGTGAAGTGAGACTAATTAGCAATTTCTTAAGAATGGAAGCATAACATTGAGAATATTTATACTCACTTCAAGAGGAATCCCACCTAGAAATATTCGATTTGGGATTTCAAGTCCACCGTCACTAGTCGGGATTCCAACTGGTACTTGTATGCGAATTGCCTAAGTAAAACAATATAAAATGATGTTATGGAATATTAAATAAATGTTATGGTTTATATTATTCCAGACAAGGGCTGTTTCTTGTACATTTTCCTGTTATAGTATCTGGAAACTGGAAGATTGGAAAATGAACATCAGTAAAATGAAAATTGGGAAAGTTCTAAAAATTCACGTCGGGTAAATATGTTTAGCAGAGATACTCTATGGGTGGTTGAAAAAGAGTAATAAGTTTATTTGAAGGTTGAAAGAATTGAAACATTTTTTGCAAATAAACAAACAAAATTGCTCAAAATTAAATCATCAAAAATGTTTTCGGAAGAGAAAAACGATGTAAGAAGCCTTTTATAACTGAAAGCTGTTATTGGTAATACGCATTATTTGTTTGGTATAGAAAAAAAGAAAGGGAACAACTATTAATTAGCAAGTAGATAAAGTTTAAAAACTAAACTCTGTTACAAAAATTCCAGAAAAACAATCTTTAAGAGGGAAAACATTTGCAGTAAAAAGCCCGAACAAATGTAGGATAAATAAAATTAGCCTAATTGGGTTGCTTATAAGCGTTAGACATCAATAATGAAAACAATAAGCAATTAAATTGACAAACAATGTATCAAGTTAATTGAAAAAGAGTTAAAGAACAAAGTAGATAATATGAAATTTATTGTTTTGTATTTATTTCTTACCTGTAAAGTTGCCATTTCGTCGTCAGTTGAGGAGAAATTATCGAGGGACTATTAGGGACTATGGTATGGGTTTCTATTTATATGAAGGAATGAAATCTACATTTTTGATTGAAAGATGTCATTCAATTCTAAAACTAATTTGCATATATTACAGACACCGTTCACGTCAAAATGATTTTTAGGCAACAGAAAAATTAGACACTGTTTTTGTAAAATTAATAAATTATTATTACATCTTTTACCCTCTACACGTATTATTATAAACGTAGCTTCCGTAATAAAATAATATGTTTTGAAAAAGTAACTTTTCTATTTACAGATGTCGAAAAGTTTAATAGAGGTTACTTAATATATCTTTGAGATAAAATTTAATCACTCATTAATTAATTGATAAGATAATTATGTAAACTTCTTTTTAAGTAGCTGTTCTATCAAAGTGCATTTTGCTAGTTTGTATAATGTGCAGAACATGAGGCGAGTTTGCAATTAAATTTGAATGTAGTATAGCTCTTTTGTGATGTATAATTTTGCTAACAAAGCATTATTTGTGTAGAGTATAATCCCAGACAATTCGGACAATAAAATATTAATTTGTTCCAATTCCCATGTGGGCTAACGTGTCTTTTTCAAATGGTGTAAGATGTTCAATAAACATTGGGAAGTAAGAATGCTGACTCAATTCTCTAACAAAACCAGATAATTCATCCTGCAAATCAAGAATAAAAACATGTTCAAATTCAAAATTGCAATGTTGATTTTAAAATGCATAATAAGTGATTTTTGGAATGGTATTTAATCACTAAGTTGAAAAATATCAAGCTTAATTGTAAAATATCATCGTTATCGATGATATTACTAGGAGTTTTCGGAAGCCGGAACACATTTTACAAATCATTATGATAGTAATATACAAACTATCTGCTAACATTTATTTTGATAATTTACTGATATTTTCATGTTTATTTACCTAGAAGAAAATTTAAGTTTCGCTTTTCCGGTCATAGGTTTATAATGTTGGAGTACACAATAAAAAAATACGCTTTTTCACTGGTACATCAATGAGTCCCTCGAGAATTATTAGCAGAAAAGATTGCTGACCCTGGTAGCGTATTTTGAAAAGATTATGACCCCAATAATATTTCAATCTATTGTTTTGGAACACATCAGACATGTTGGTTTGAAATATAATTGAGAAAATGCACCTTTGTGTTAGATCGTGGTTAAATAGATCTGTCCTCTGGATGTTTATTGCATTCCCTTGCCATTGGTCTATTCAAAAGGGGTTAAACTATATACATAATGCACTTATTATTTATTCTCCAAGTACTGCACTTCCAATCATATTTTTATTAACCAGATGTTATCATAGAATACACGTTTTTTATAAGAAAATCCGGTTCCGCTTTTACCATTCGAATCCAACTTCATGCTCAATATGCAAAGATTTACTGGAATGTTTGATCCTATATATATGCAGCACAAGAAGGTTACGCCCGTAAACTATGAAAATAATATTTTCCAATGAATTCCAATTACGTAAGCAAAACTGGACAA
Source organism: Haliclystus octoradiatus (assembly GCA_916610825.1). Classification (NCBI taxonomy): domain Eukaryota; kingdom Metazoa; phylum Cnidaria; class Staurozoa; order Stauromedusae; family Haliclystidae; genus Haliclystus; species Haliclystus octoradiatus. The sequence goes on from OU744448.1 coordinate 5,126,463, forward strand.
CAAAATCATGGCCGAAGAGATTTTTGTAAATACAATCATGAAAAAATGCCGCTATGAAAATTTTAGCGAAATCCATCCGCGAATGAGGCTCAAATTCACAATCAGGATTTATAGGATTCTTGCGAGCCCTATAAATTGACAGGACCCTGGGTAATCACCCCGAACCCTACCCTCTCGGCGGCCCTGGACAAAATACTCATGAATAGCACGAATCAGGATAGTAATTTTTGGATGTGTTTAATGCCTTGAATGAGATAGTGTTTTTTGAGAGAGAGAGCTTTTCAAACCAATATTTAATGAAAAACAGGCTAGCCTGAAATAGTTATTCACACAGAGGATTTGATATCGGATAGATGAGGCTCATGTGCGGGCTTCTGTTTGATATGTCACAGGGACGTAAATCCACTCGTACAATGAAAACATCCGAAAATCTTTTCAACATCTTCTTGCCAATGTTGTAGGAATGAAAACGTAATTTTGCAGAATATTGGATCACGGCAAACAAAATAATAATCTGACCAGTACTGTCAGTACTATACTATATACTTACTTTGATTGATTGATAACATTAAAGAATTAAAAGATAATTATAAATGCTATTACCTTCAAATTTAATTTATTAATCGGATCTTCATTTTGGTCAGGATCATCGCATCCATCTTCCTCATCTTCTTCGTCATAAAAATCAAAGCCTTAAAAAATAAATATATATATATATATTAAACAAATAAATAAATGAATAAATATATAAATATATTTATTATTTGTCTTTACTGAATGTAATAGTGCTCAATGTTATACAGCAGAACGTGTAATATAGTTGAAAATAGTCAAAAATTAGACATTCATTTTGCTACTTAAGGTTTCACGCCTAAGCGATCATCAGGAAATTATTAAAAGTATCTTTATAAACATCTTTAAAATAAATTGCCTGATGATCGCTTAGGCGTGAAACTTTAAGTAGCAAAATGAATGTTTAATTTTTGACTATTTTCAACTATATATATTAAACAATACATAAAATATTAAGTCAAAAATCAGACAATCATGTTTGCTACTCAAAGTTTCAAAGTTTCACGCCAAGGCGATCATCAGGCAATCTATCGATTGAATAGATTGCCTGATGATCGCCTTGGCGTGAAACTTTGAGTAGCAAACATGATTGTCTGATTTTTGACTTCATATTTTATATATTTTGTAAAGCATGGAGCCCTATGTTCAATCAGTAAGACAACTTCCAACACATTATATATTAAACATGAATTCGATGGAAACTGGAAATGTATGCTAACTCTTTCCAATGACTCGCATATTGTATAATAAAATTGGAAATTTCAACAATAACAAAAATAACTCACAAAAAACAGTAATTTGGCAAATCAGATGGGGGGACACGTTAAACCGCAACCCGCGATTTGACAAACTAATTTACTCGTTGAATGCACCTATATGTGTTTATATTAATATATGTAGCCCTAGTGAATACAGTCATTATGTTCTGATTATGCATCTGGACAAAATGATTTAAATATGTAAGTTTTTCATGAGACAATAGTACATGCGTGCGCAGGTGATATTAGTCATGGTATCAGTCTGCGAGTTCAGTACAGTACAGCGTAAATAGGGTTGGGGTGAACAGGGTGACTCCGCAGAAGAATATACCATTTTCACATCTTTTTTGGAATTGGCAATAATTCGAGGTTCAAATTATAAAAAGTAAAGAAAATTCCGTACCTAACAAAATTTAATATAAATAACTTGACCATTATAAGGATAGCTTAAATTATGATGAATTAAATTACCTGGTGATCGCCAACGGCGTGAAGTGAAACGGTCAAATTAATATGAACAACAATTATGAATGTCAGATTTTTTGCGCTTCTTATCATTAATAATCGCTCAGCAGTTATGGCATCGAGCACTATATTAAAGCAGCAAAGACAACATAAGTACATTTACATTAATTAACCTTACCATTATAGTCACTGGCAGGTGCGAACATTGAATTGGCAACAGATTCCTTATTTACATTTCCAAGTGTTGAATGTTCATCATCATCATCGTCATCATCCTATTGTTAAAAATGTGTACATGATTACCAGGTTCAATGTACAATCATGTGATAGCCCAGTTAAAAAATCCAAGAGTCCATGAACTACACGAAGAGTCCACGAACTTCACGAACAGTGCCTGAACATCTTTTCATGTGGGTTCTTGTGAGTGAAATTGCCCAAAAGTCCATGAAAGTGTTCATGAAATGTTTGTGAGTGTTCATGAACCATGAAAAAAGCGTTAAATTTCATGGCGTTTTCTTGACATTGTCATGACATTTTCACATCTTAATATCGTGAATATGGATGTTTTTATGGTTTTCCAACCGTTTCATGGACTACAAAATTTGTAGCCTGCGTACCAGCCCCAAGGATTTTTCTGAAACCATAGTTTCCAAACCTATGGTTTCAGAAATAACCTTGGGGCTGGTACGCAGGCTACAAAATTTGTGGTTTCACAATTTTTACATTTTCATGGTGTTTTCGCAACACTATCATGGCATTTTTATGATTTTAATGTTGGTAGTGTATAATACACATGTATGTTTTCACCTATGGTCAATGTTTACCTCATCGCCATCAGAATCAGCTTGCCCTTCTTTGTCTTCCATTTGATTTCGTAATTCATTTAATAATAATTTGAATAATTTAATTGCAACAGGTATCTGTGTCCAAGATGCTGGGCCAGCTGTGGGTAAAAACATCCAAAATTTATATTATAAAACAGAGGACTACAAATGAACTTATTAGAGCGGCTATATTGGCAAATGCAAGGAAAGGCTATTGTAACCCAAACAACTATATCATCACAGAAACTTTGCAAGTCATTACTATATGTTTTTACTTGCTGTAGCTCAACCTCTGAGAAAAACAGTTCAGGAGTCCATGAACAGCTCATTGACGTTAAATGGCCCCAATGTTTTTCATAAACTGTTCATGAGCAGTTCATGAGACCCGACGGACAGTTTGTGAACAGTTCATGAACATTTCAAAGTTGAGACCATTTAACGTTCATGAACTGTTTATGAACCCTGAACTATTTTGGCAGGGGACATCATTATAGAAACGTTGCAAATCACTACTGTATGTTTTTACTTGTTGTAGCTCAATATAATGAAATCAGATCCGATAGTATCAAATAAAACTCACATGCCTTCGTCTTTTGTCGCGTTCGAATACCTATGACAAAAATAAATTGTGTCTAATCAAAACGTTTTGCATTCCAACTTGCTCAGAATTCAGAAAACCTCATTCTTGTTTTTAGATTGCCTGAAAAAGATTTACTGACTCAAATCACTTTACTATCATTTCATTCAAATGTCCTTTGTTTATTTTCCTTCAGAAAATACCGAGTAGAGTATTAAATATTACATCAACCTCATTGAAGTATACACACACAGCTACACCGTTCACATGGTAATGATTATGATTTGAAAATAAATCATATTTTGGTAAAAATAAGCATTTCATAAAAAATAAAATAATAATAATTGAGCAATTTAAAACAATCAGTAAAAGTTTTTTCGAAAAACATTTCAAGATAAAGGATAGCGACAAAAAATAAACAGACTTAGGTTCAAACAACGTTTCGCAATAGCTTAATTGCATCTTCAGGTTAAAAGGAATAACATATTAAAATCACAAAGTATTTATAGTAAAAATTTACGTGATTATAAGTTAGTTAGTTGTGCACGTTAGTTAAATTTTATAATCACGTAAATTTTTACTATAAATACTTTGCAATTTTAATATGTTATTCCTTTTAACCTGAAAATGCAATTAAGCTATTGCGAAACGTTGTTTAAACCCAAGTCGTTTATTTTTTGTCGCTATCCTTTATCTTTTAAATTTAAAACAAGAAATTGATATTAAAGTTTGGTGGCTTTGACAGATGATTTGACTTACTCAAGTCTCACTTCTTTGTTATGCTGATCTTGATGGATTGGGAAATGAAAGCTTTTCAATGAAGAAAATCAGGCAGTAAAAAAGAAAGCAGGACTTCCCCAGTCAACAGAACGATGTATTGTCGTTTGGCTTGATGTTCTCGTTGAACAGTATCACAATTTAAGCATTCTTATAAATTGACATGAAAAAATGTCAAATGAAAACTCAAAACGTTGCTCAAGTTGATAAAAATGTAATGATTTTTGTCATCAAACGATCAACATATTGACAAAATGACACAAAGAAGTCAATCTTTGGAAAAATATGACATCTGATAATTCAGAGTTTACCTATCAGCAAAGCTGAAACATTTGGTAATAAAGCAATGATAAAATAGCGAAATCATTGATTACAGGATAACATCTTACCTTGGCAGGAATCAATTTCATCACCAGGAACAACGAGCTGTTGGAAACGTTTATCATCCGTCCTCACTGCATGAATCAACAAATCTTTCATCGTTATGCAACTGAAATACAACAATTCAACAACAATCATCCCGTATCTACAGATACGACAATACAAAGTTCAATGTTATATCAAGATATTATAATGAGAAGGGCCGTTTTTGCACATTCTGGGCTGGGCTGTAGGCATTTTATACCCTTTTGTAGGCCTTTTCCCCCTACCATTAGTAAATTTTCATGCAACTTTTGGAAGCTATTTTGAGTTCTGTGATAGAGTTAATCTTCTTTTATTGCGGGCATCAATATTGGGAAGTAATTTTAATATAAAATCATGGTGAATTCAAAGTTATATAAGTACTGTAGTAATACTAATAGCAACTATTGTTTTGATTAACATCTATATTATCAGAAAGAGGCATAAGATTAATTGGGATGTTGGCATTAGCTACTGTGCCTCTGCCTAAATAAAACAGCCAATATAATGAGAATTAGTTCCCAACAACGAAGGCTACGCCACAATGGTTCCTCTTGAATGTAGGTATCGTAATGATTGCAATGTTATCTTCGTGACGGCTGATTTCCACTTGGTGGATTAATTGCACAAATACAATTTCTGAACATGAAATTTCACATTTGATATGCATCTCAACATTTTTAATGTACAGTACATGCACAGTATCATGTTTAGCTTTCAAAAATATTGTGCACGCAGAATATTTCAACAAGTGGAAATCCCCCGCAAACAAATAAGTAGGAAAAAATTTAATTTTGCTATCCTATACATACAGAATCAAATTGCAAACATCTATACTTTATAGCTATCATTATGGGATTTTGCCTTGTATAATTATTGTTATAGCAGTGGTTAAGCTTTGACCTAGGTTTGACCTTTATCCACATGATCATCAGTTCAATGTAAAGTAGAAGTACTATCGCTTTGCAGGACAGCTTGTATCGACCAGGCAGGGCATGCAGTCATAAAAGACACACCCACATGAAAAAGACCTACGATCTTACCAAGTTGAAGTTGTTCAACAAATTAGAAAATAAAATTATTCCATTCAGTCCATAAGCAAAACATACCTTACACGGATGTCGTAGCTACCGAAAAAAGTTGGTTGTTTAGCACACCATTGAGCAAATATATAATCAAAGGCAGATTGACCCATTGGACCTGGTACAGAGCTTAAGAATTCAAAAGTTGATTGCATTTCATGACGTAATAATTGTATAAATACCATTAACAGCGCCTGGTGAAACAATAACGTACAATATGTAAACACAACATGTTATAATCGAGGTTTGACAAAAGTGGGAATCCTGCAATCCTAGATTTCTGTAGGCTAGGAATTCAAATTCAGAAGGAAATAAAAACGTTCTGATTAATATGCCTCAAACCTCAAACAAAAAATCCAGAAAAAATAGTTGGTAATATTTAGAACCTTAAAGACTATTTTTTCTGTCAGATGCTAGCCTGTGAAAAACAGTTCAGGAGTTCATGAACTTGGATTTGCATTTTGGCAACCTTTATTTAGCTGTCAAAGTAGAAAGTCAACTGTTAATGTTCTTTCAAAGCAATGTGTCTGGTATTCTTTCAGAGTGCATTGTCATGGACCATTTGAGATATTCTCATTTTAAATGAATACAGTCAAACCTGTTATAACTGTCACCTCTATACAGCAGCCACCTGTCTATAGTGGTCACTCTCACGATGTCTAAAATAGCATTTTCTATTGAATAAAACCGTATGTAAAGGCCACCTTTCTATAGTGGTCAATTAATCTACTTCTCGTAGCTGGCTGTTATATACAGGTTTTACTGTATACAATATTATGTTTTTCTCACCTGAGAAACAGTCATTGTATTGCATTGTTGAAGCTTACTAAGAACTGCACGTAGGATCAGAGGTAAATTATCACCCAAACGGCCACTAGCCTGAATAAGAAAAAAATTCAAATGAATGCCATCTAGCACAGTAGATCCAATCTATACAAATTAAGATCATTGCATTATTTTACTTTTGGGTGGAAGATTTGGCAACTATGCTGATGTTTACCACACAGTTATGTTGGAGACTGGGACAATGAAAGATTCGAATTGAAAATAATTATTTTCCCATGGAAGAAATGCAGAAATACTTTCACAAGCAGTTCACCACAGTTTATGAACAGTTCATGAAAAGTATATGAACATTTTCTTCTGGGTTTATGAACGAAAAATCGCACACATTTTCTTGAACAGTTCATGAACATTTGGGAAATCTTCCGTTCATGAACTCATGAATGTTTTCACAGTATTTTCTAATTTACTTAGTATGGAAGTTGCAATCAACATATTTACTTTATTTTGTTATATATACAGTTTGTTTACCTTTGATACAAGAACAAATATCAATTTTCCTGCAAAAGACGCAGTGAATTCTGATGATCTTGGGTCAAGTAAAAAGGCTAAGACTCTGACAACATAAGAGAGACCATCATTGCCTGACCCATCTTGCCTGTTTAGAGAAAAACAACAATAAATTTAAGATGGTAAGAATTAGTATAATAATCTGATCAGTCGATAAATGTAATATAAAATAAATATATCAATAATTTGCGTAATTGTATGATAAAATATTAGTTTGTTCCCTATTTGCCTGAATACGGTCCTGAGTATGTCCATCTCACTGAAACTGCTGTTTTATAAACTGTATTATAGAGTGTTGAAGGTTTTCCCAGCAATTAGCTATTTTTGAACAATGTGTTCCAAAAATAAGAAACTGTAATTCAAAACATTATGGAATGATCATAAACGTTAAACCATACTGGCTTTTGTTTCCTGGTGCCTTTTGTATCACACAGGATCCAGCATGTTTGGATGAGACGATTCAAACATGGTTGCTGTATGGTGAGTACAGCTCATTTTTTCATTTTTGAAGTGCAAGAAGTTGACAGATGTTATAATGAATAACATCCCATGGGATTAAAAATATAATCTTCATCCCCATCATCACTTATTCAGAAGACCTTCAAATACATTGCAATATGCTAATAACATTTTTCAAAGAACCAATAATGATGATAGAAAATGATAATCTACCATGTAATGACGCTATCGGATGCACAAGAAAACAATGCACGGACAGTCTCACCACCATTCTGTAAAATAAAACTCAATCAAATAAGTATGGTATATTATCTTTTATTGATGCAATGTATGACAGTAAACAGTCTCCTATGGAGTCAGATAATATAAATCAATGAAGACTACAGTATAACCCGCTTAAGTGCAACACAAAATTGCCAACATTTTTATTGCATTTAACCAAATTTGCACTTACATCCAAAGGTTTTTAACAAAGACTTTAATATAAAATGGTTAATATCGTTTCAAAGAAAGGTTGCACACAAGCTACAATTTCGCTTATCCTAATTGCACTTCCATGGGTTACACGGTAGTATAATTGCGCTATATAAGTATTACAATGTTTTTCTGGTTTCTATATTCATAATATTGATGGTACAACGATCGATAGCAGTAAACACTATTAGATATAAAGCACTGAAATACTACTAAAAGATTACTGAATTTCCAATAATTTTTAAATTGGTGACAAAACCAGTACTTTTTTCTAAAAGTAACGGAAATTAATCTGTAGTATTTCATTCTAGTGCATTTTCAGTAGCATTGCCTTGAAGTTTTTAGTAGTATTTCATGGACATGAAAAATTCAAATTTCAAAAATAGTCTGAAATCTAGGAGATCTTGATAATTTTTTTTAATAAATTTCAATGGAAAAAGGTCGAGTTTCAGAATGCCCAAAATAATCTTAAATTCGCTAAAATGAAAATTCTTGTGCCAAATGTTTACTTAAATTCTTACTTGGATAATAGCATTGTCATCAGATTGAAGAACACAACCAGCAACAACAGGCAAAGTTTTTTGAATGAATGAATCAGGAAGAGGTTTGGGACAATGTCTTGTGATACTTGTTAGAACGTCTAAACATGACTAAAAAGAAAACGAAAAACAACTTTAATTAAAATGTAATGACAAAGTATATTTCCTTAGAAATTAGGTCAAAACTGACTAATTTTAGACATTCATTAAAGTTGAAAATTACAATAAAAATTCATGTGAACAATGGTTTATGTGTGCCAATGGATCAAGGTATCAAAACAATTTCAACTATTTATCCAAGTACTGTATGCTTCTATCCGAAGAAATGTCACTAAAGTTTAGAAAATTGACTTCTTAGAAATAAGTTGGCATGATCTTCAATGAAAAACAAGTTTGGAACCCTCTGGATGTGTATTCCCTTGTGAAAAAAGGTTCATCATTTTATGAACATGAAATCACACAAAAGTAATGTTCTAAATGTTCATAAACTTTCAGGCAATTTCACGTTGATGAACCAGCTCATGGACACCTTTTCTGCTGGAAATGAGCTCATTTAACCGAGAAATAAGAAAATTTAGAAGTTGAAATAGTTTTTTTTTTCTGTAGAAAAAGAATAAACACCTGAGAAACCCCCGTCATAAATGGAGGCGATCTGTAAGTAAAACAGAGGGTGATAGTCCAGACCGCAGGCACGTAGGATGATTGACACATTTTTGACAGAAAAAAGTAAACCCAACGACTAAAAATCTTTGCATTACATGTATTTCTTAATAAATTATATTTATTTCAAGCAGAAAGGTGTTACAAAGGAAAGGGCATAGCTGATCTTTTTCTTATAGTAATCCCTCTTGTCATTCCCACTATTGGTCCAAGTTTGGTTTGATAGAAAATAGGATATATTCGGCATTAAATATCTCCACTTATACGCTTCCAAACTAAGAAATCCTTTTCACCATTCTTCATTATTTAGCTTCAGCTACTCAAAATTTGTGTTTATTTTTTTCGTGTCTTATGCACTTTAAATCTCATGACCTATCAAACTATTTTGAGTATAATTAATGTGTAAGTAATCACATTTTCTGTAAGTAATTCACAGTCATTGTAGTTTTACAGATATAAAAATTAATTCATTCATGAGTGGACTCTGCATCACGATAACAGGCTAAAACCAATAAACCGGACAATTCATTTAGTATATACTATATTGTATTTTAATTCATTGTATCTGGTACTTACCGGGACAAGAGATAGAGTCGCATTTTCATTTGCAGATTCGATTATTAGAAGTATAGCCGGAACAAAGTCTCTTATCATAGACTGGAAGAGATAAAAATAGTAATATATATTACATCCTATCAAAACTAACTTTCAAAATCTTCAAAATGAATTTAAGACTAACTGAATTAGCAACTGTTTCCTTGTAAATGATAATAAGAATGGATAGGGTACTGTTAATACTGACCTGAACTTTTCTATAAATGATTTGGAACGATATAATGATATTAAGCAATTGGCTCACAGTTGCCTATGAGCTATTGATATTTGGCGCATAATTCTGAATTGTTCATGAACTTTCAGGCAATTTATGAACTAGTTATTGCACCGGTCCATGAAGTGTTTATGAACTCTTTGTGACCGTCCATGAAGTGTTCAAGAACTGTTTGTGACCGTTCATTAACTGTTCATGAACCCCCCAAAACTATGTTCATGAATTGTTCATGAACTGTGCATGAAGCTCTTGAACTCCTGGATTTTTCACAGGGGAAGTTTGAATTGCAAGATCAAATGCGTTTGCAAACCTACTTTTGTTCTGCATTGATACAGTGATTTGGCGTCACAAGCTGTAAACCAATCAGATTGATTGAATCATTTTTGTTATAATACAAACATTATTAGCCTATAGCTAAAGTCACTCAACATCCCCTCCTTTATCATCCCACCTTGTTCAATACCCTAAATAAAACTGATTTCTACATTTTTATTCCAACACAAATTCTCATATCCTTTCTTGCTTAATGTCTCACTTTTCAATCGATTCCATCACAGAGGGGGGAGGTAGCGACCAGGTTTGATTGTACATGATTTCACAATTCCTAATGTGACCATGAAATAAACATGTTACTATACAGTCAAACCTGTTATTGCGGTCACCTCTATAAAGCGGCCACCTGTCTATAGTGGTCACTCTTGCAATGTCTAAAATAATATTGAATCAAACCTGTATATAAAGGCCACCTGTTTATAGTGGTCAATTTATCTACTTCTCTTAGCTGGCAGTTATATACAGGTTTCACTGTGATAAATAATTACAATGCAGCAGTGTTTACCTCAGCACACACAGGGATCTCAGCTAGTGAACCAGATAGATCAATCAGAATATCTGATAAAAACGGATCTGAAAATTGAAACACAAACATTATAATAATAACAATACTATAGTATTGACATGACCGGGGCATGCATATAATATATATATATATGTATGTAAAATAATAAAATTTATGTTTATCTAATAGCAGATAATATAGGGTTCTATGTCTTCATTCGACAGAGCGGTAAATAATAATAATATATGGCGAAAGAGTCAAAGAATAGTTTCATGCATTTCACAGCAGCGTCCGAGTAAAAAATCTGTCTGAAGATCGCTATGAAATGCGTGAAACTTGAGTAACAGTAAAGAATGTGTATTCTTTGACTCTTTCGCCATATATTATTATTATGTATGTAAAAAAAATTTAGAAAGGTTGACTCAAAGATTACGATTTTAGTCCGTTACTCTGAGTTTCATGTAAGGTTGCTCTTTAGACGCTTTATTCGTAATTGTTTATGAATAATCTGTCTAAAGAGCGTCCTTACGCAAAACTCAGAGTAGCAGATTAAACTCATAATCTTTGAGTTAACCTTTCTATATCGCTCTCCATTTAGCATTGAGCACTTCTATTGATGTTTTGCCTCATACATTTATCATTAGAAAAACAAACTTACATATAAACAGACACAAATTATATAATAGTGATAATACACATGAAAAATTTGTTAATAACCATTGCCCAAGAGACTAGTTATTGTTATTGAAAACCGTGCAAAGATCCGTATTAATAACTAATTAAGCTAATGTTGAAGTTAGTGTGGATGATTCAACATGAATAGTTTATGAACAGTTTCTTAATCGTGAAAAATCTATGGAAACATTTCATGTTCATGAACATTCATACATGGGAAATGGAAGTAGTGTATAGGAATTAAAAGTCAGAAGTGAACAGTGAAGAACTGCACATTTGCAGCATTAATAATCACACCAAGGCTTCTGAATTGTTACAGTTGTAGTTAACAATACGAAAGACCATAACATTACCTGTGCCATGTTGCATAAAGAGGACCAATGCCATCTGAATGAGGTTGCATGATTGAGAGTGCGCAGCTGTTAAAGATGGATCCACCTAGTAAGTGGAATAGAAAAATAATGATGTACAGTGAAACCTGTATATAACAGCCAGCTACCAAAGGTAGATAAACTGACCACTATAGACATGTGGCCTTTATATGCAGGTCTGATTCAAAAGAAAATAATATTTAAGACATTGAAAGAGTGGCCACAATAGAGACTGGTTTTCAAAGTCACACAAATGTGAAAGAAAAGTAAGGCTGAGCTGATATTTAGTAGATTTGAGCCACTTGCCATAGGATCTGGAGCGCATTTGTACTCTCCCATCTGAGCGAATCACTGCCATAAGTCTACGCTATAAATACCCTTTTATCATATTGCATTCATATTGCATCTAAGCATAATTATGTACCTTGCAGGCTATTGTGAGTGTTTCTAATCCAATTGTTAACGCATTGCCAGTAAATGAACCAGCAACTGATGCTAAACCAGAAAGAATCCCAGGAATATGTTTCTGAATCAGGTTGTGTGGTTTCTTTTCTCGCAAATGCTCACAAAAGCTGAGTATATATTAATTGAATGAAGATCAATAAGAACATGAAATATGATATTTATTGGCCATGGTAAAATCTATTTATCAAATATAACACAGGCCAGAGGTCTTTATGGAAAAATAACACACAATTAGAAGTCCGTTTGAATATTTCCCAAACTTTTATAAAAACCTATATAAACAGGCTTCACCAACATATGCATACGAGTAATAGCAAGGTTCAGTATAGGAAGGGAGGAACTTTTGAAACTAAAAAACGGCCTCAGTGGTATTTTATTTTATTTCAAGCAGATAAAAAAACTATGCTCTCTTTTGCCTGAAAGTATCAACAAAATATTCAACAACAGGCGTTTCTATCCAAGATAAATGTTAGACATAGACAATGGCATGCATTAACGAAATAATAACAGAACCATTTAAAGAAGAGTACAAAAAACTTACAATAACGAACCTGTATAGAGATTTGATAGCATATACCTGTAAAACAGGCTGTGCTGTTTCATGGAGTGCCAATGTTGACGATGATAAGAATCTAAAATAATAAAGAACAATCAATTTGGGATGAGGGCTGGTTCAACACTTTCAAAAAACAGTTCAGTCATTCATGAACAGTTCATGAACATTTAATTGCCCGATTTTCATAGAATTTTTCATGAACTATTTAAGAACTATTCATGAACTCCAGAACTGTTTTTCAAAGGACCACAACCTCCAGAACTTTTCAGTAACGACTTGAGGTGAAAGGTCAAAGTAATTCTAAAAAAACTGTTTTTCATCTTGTAATGATCATAATTTATACCATTAACAGTTTTTAGCACACTTTTTCTTATCATAAAAAAAAAACGTAGACATACAAAGTATGTTCGATTACTATCAAATTTGTTCAATGGTAGACAATGCAGTATTTTTTTATCTAAAAGATTTGTTGAACAAAGTAGAAGTTTTTAAGGTTCAAGTAGCGATCTGAACCTTAAGGAGTTTTGGTACACATGGCATCATTATGGATTTAAAATGAGGCAATACAGTACAAAAGCCCTCAAAATTGTGTGAATAAAAATACAGAATTTATTACAACAAAATGGTGACTGACTAGATGTCTAAATTGTAGTGACATCTCTAAATTAAATTTTGGGAGGTTTATCAACTCTTAATGGTTTTAAATGTTCTTCTCCTGTTATCCAACTTATTTTATGGATCAAGATGTGATGCCTCATTATTTGGATCAATTTCAACAATGTTTCTTTGGTGATTTGTAAATATGGAAATCAATTGCCAATTCCAATTGCAACAATACTCAACAGTTTAAAACCAAACTATGCTTTACGATCTAGATATCTTCGATATTGGATTATTTTGCTTGTATATGACTCCTTATTTCTATAATATTTCCTCGATCCATAAATTTCTCTTGAACAAAGTCATGTATTTTTTCGCTTCACAGTATTTTTGTCACTTTAGTCATATAGCTGAATAATTAAGCTAGTTAGCCCCTTTATTTATTTTAAATTTGGATTTGTTATTATGACAAAAAATATTTAACTTTTCTAGGGAAAGTTTCTAAAAATTGACTTTCGTTGTTGACAACAAGTACATTTTTGACACTCAGAAATTTGGCTGTAGCCCCTTCATACAAAAACCTTTCTTTGATAAATATTTTGAAACTTGAATTATCTGAGAAGATAGTTATATATATGCACATTGGGTTCTACGTAGCTAAATCAAAATAGCAATCATTACCATCAACATAAGATGTGGTTGGAGGAACCGCCTATAACTCAAAAATAAATATGGTGACTCCCATTTTTTAGTTGAAAAAATAAAAAATGGAGTTTTTAATTACTTAAATTGAAAAAAAAAACATTTTGTAAGGAAAAAGTTAGCTTAAATGTACTGAGCCTCCTTAAGTGCCAATCTACTACCAGTTGGGTTATAAAATTCTTATAACGTAGTAATAATTATATGATGTAGTCTTGTAGACGTGTTGTTAAGTAATTGCAAAATATTTATATCATTGGGCAGTTTCATAGACGAAATAGATGCAAGGAGTATTAAGCTATACGTAAGTCGTACATGATCTACAGATTTTGTAGCCAGCGCTTGCCTAAATGTCACAGAACTAATAATAATCCAACTTATTGTAAGTACGCCAATTAGTAACCTTTATATTCTGAATAAAGCAAACAAACAAATAAATAAAAAAATAAAGTCATTACTCACTCATCTACGGTTGCTTCTGTCAGTAACGGAACATATTTGCTTGCGCACCACAATGCTTGTCCACTCAAAAATGGATACTCTATTGAGAAATCAATAAAAAGAAAACAGCTTAGTATTTTAAAATAATTTTTACAAGTAAAGTTGAAAATCTGTATATAACAACCAGCTTATGTTCCAGAAATATTGACCATTAGAGACAGGTGAGGTTTATATTAAACAGTGCTGACTCAATACAGTAGTACAGTTAAACTGGTCTTTCTTTAGCGGACACCAAACAGACGGAAGGCTTTTGTCCGGATAAGACAGCTGTCCGCTTAGGAGGGGTGTGACGTAATATGACGTAATCAATTAAATAATAGGCAGACAAATGATGAATTGTGTCAATTTTGAAAAACCAGAGTATTATGAAATGCGCTGTTGCTTTGATGAATGAAAATATTAAATAAAGTTACTAATGTAGTTTATATCAGTGAAGTGGCCACTCTAAAAATTGAATCACTATTAAAGTAAAGCTGGCCGTTAAAGCAGATTCAAATGTGTGGGTAATGGTGAGTTGATAATTTAATATGATAATGATGAGCAAGTTCTATTTATCAATTTAACACCTGGGAAGTCAATGTTTATGGAAGATAATTCACGAAACATACTTAGTCAGACACTCAAAAAGTGTAACAAAACACTACAGGCTAGTGCTTAGTTACGCTTTTCTCTTATCTCAATAAATACGATTCATGCATTATTTTTCCATAAAGATCTCGAGCCTGTGTTATACTGTATAGTCAATTTATAAAATAATTAATATATATTAAGCAATTGGCGCACAGTTCTTATAAACGAGAAGGCATCAAAAAATTGCGAGCCACCTTAGCGAGTAATTTTCGCCTTTAAGTTTTCTTCTAAAAATGACTCGAGTGCGCCAAATATCATTAGCTCACAGTAGGATCGATTGTTTTTTCGAACCTATTTTTGCTATGGTGATTTGGCGTCAAACTCTAAACCAATCAGATTGATTGAATCATTTTCATTATAATACAAAAATAGTTTTCTTTTCCAACAACATACTTTTATTTACGATAATATTTTGCATCATTTATTTGGTTTTTCGAAACTCTTCTTTGTTTATCAGATCTTTCAATATTTTAATAAAAGCTTAGATGGAATGCTTGATGCTTTCGAACATACCTGCTTTATATTGCCATTGTGCGAGAATATGAAAGGATCAATCAATCAATAATGATTGGAAAGTGATATATTGCCATTGCTCCGATAATTCCACAATTTTTTATAATACAGTCAAACCTGTTATAGCGGTCACCTCTATACAGTGGCCACCTGTCTATAGTGGTAACTTAAGCAATGCCAAAAATAACGTTTTCTATTGAATCCACCCTGTATATAAAGGTCACCTGGATATAGCGGTCAATTTATCAATATCTAATAGATGGCTGTTATATACAGGTTTCACTGTAGCTGTTAATATTCAGCTCTTAACAGTCCTGATGATGACTACTCAAGATCAACCACACATGCTTGTCTGCTGCTCTTATTACAAACTTGCATATTTTTTAATGGAGACATGAAATTTGAATCTTTCTACAGTTTGTTTCTCGAGCTGAAATAGAATGAACCCGGTAGCTTTAAAAATTGAAAAGCTATGCAATGATAATAGTCTCAGATCATATAAATACAGCAAAGTATCAATTTAAGATTTCAAATTTTGCAAATCAAAAGGCAAGAAAAGTACTTGATATTTACCAGAAGCAACACGGCAAGCCTCCAAACCATGAACATTTAGATAACTTCTAATATCGAACTCTAATTTCCCTTGATCAACAAACGTTATTATTGTATCATGAACATAGCCAAGACAAAGAAAGCAAACTTCACTCAACTTCCACCTATAAAAAACAAGTACAGTCAAATTAAATGGTATAAGGAATATGTCTGGATGACAATGTCAAACTTGCTTAATAATGCCACTATCATATGTCTCTAATAATGAAAAATGTTTCCTTTTTACTTGTGGCTGCTACACGTTCGTTCATGTGAGCTCATGACTAAGCTAATATATCATTGAAGTGCTGGCATCTTTACCATGGAACGTTATACTTCTAAATAATACTAATTTCCAATAAAATTGTAATACAGTGAAACCTGTATATAACGGCCAGCTACGAGAGGTAGAAAAACTGGCCACTATAGACAGGTGACCTTTATATACAGGTTTGATTAAACAGAAAATACTATTTTAGACATTGCAAGAGTGAACACTATAGACAGGTGACCGCTGTATAGAGGTGACCGTTATAACAGGTTTGACTGTATAAACCCAATGTGGGATGAGTGAGCCTCAAGTGGTATCCAATATTTCCTCTACTAATTGTTCAAGTCAGACTTTTGAGCTTACATTTATTTTGTAACATCAATTGCATAATGATATAAACAATTCCGATAATCAAATAAAATCCCAAATAAATGACAAATAACGAATAAATATAGAAATTAAGAAAACAATATGATCAAATCATAAAATAAAAATTAAATCAAGCAGTGGATTTGAAACATTTAAAATGAGATCTAAGAAACATCGGAAGTAATACTGCCACGCAACTATTTCGTGATATAATTGATGTCCTTGTGAAGACCAAAAATGTAAACAACATTTTTATTACCCACAGAAGAATCATACTGAGCGATGTCGTAATAGTAAAACAGTGACAGTTAAGTACTAGACAAGACATCCCAGGAGAATAATTCATATTTTGGATTTTAGCGTCCACTGAAGGTGTGAAAGTCTTGCAATTGGAAAGTTCATTTGGTATCGATATGGCGATAATAATACTATATAAATACTAATATCAAACCCAGAAAACAGTAACGCCTTAGCAATTTTGAATATGTTTAATTTTTCATTTCCTAGGAGCATTCATATCTGCTGTGGAAGTTTGTTTTGTTGATGTTCAGAATAACATAATTTAAAACAAACTATCATCGATATTTAGAGTCCAATGTAGGTTGCGTAAGTCCAGCAAATATAACAGTTTATTTTTATCGGTATGGCGAGAATAATACTACTGCAAATTAACATTATTATTAAACTCGGAAAACGGTAACAGCTTACCAACTAAGAAAATATTTAATTGTTCATTTCCTATGAGCATTCTGCTGTGAGAACATAATTTGTTGACATTCTGAAATTCAGAATTTCGAAACAAGCTATTTTTCTATTATTATCTAGATGTAAAATTGCCGCAGATACAAAAGTTTTATTTGTATCGCTACAGCGAGAACAATACTAATTAAGCAAAAAGAAACCAGTGGATTGATGAAATACATTAAATTTTGCGTTGACTTTGCGCTGTTTTCGTGAACATTTGTTGTGCCAAAAATAATGAGGCTCAACTAGAGTTGGGGCTAAATACAGTGAAACCTGTATGTAACAGCCAGCTACAAGAGGTAGATAAATTGACCATTATAGACAAGTGGCTTTTATAAATAGGTTTGATTCAATAGAAAATACAATTTTAGACATTGCAAGAGTGACAACTTTAGACAGGTGGCCGCTGTATAGAGGTGACCGTTATAACAGGTTTGACGGTAATCCAGAATAATAATAGTAAAACAATGAAAAGTAGAATGCTGTTCTCACATACAAAATCTATAAATGACATTCGGTCTTACCATTTACCATTTTTTGCAACTCGTGCTTCTGACGCTTGATTTGTTAAAGATGTTACTGCACTCAAAAGCCCTTTGATTCCGTTGTCATTAAATTTGTCACAGAGACTCTACAATGGTAAACCAGTGGTAAACAGCAACATTAATTAAAGTGCACATGACACGAGACGAGAAAATTTAATACAGATTCGGTACCTGAAGCTAAATGATGAAAAATGGTGACAATGAATTCTTAGTATGGACGTGTATCAAGCGGAGATATTTAATGTTGAATCTACACTATTTACGATCATTCATTGTTTTCCAAACTCAGAACAACACTCGGAATGACAAGAAGGCTTAATATAGAAAACAGTGAAGCCAGAATTATAAAAAGTCGTATCTCCTCTTGCCAGAAATCAAAAGTTTCTAACGTCCAAGTCAGCTATGCTCACACCTCTAGGACACCTTTTATGCTTGAAATAAATATAATTTATTAAGAAATACATGAAATATAAGTTGTTGGATTTCCTTTTTTCTGTCGAAAATGTGTCAATCATCCTCCGCCGCTTGCGGTTTGGACTGCGCACCCGCTGTTTACGTACACATCACCTCAATTTGTGACAAGTGTTTATCATATGTTTGAGCTTTTTTCTATTGAAAAACACTATTTCAACTACTAAATGTCCTTGTATCACATGTCTTTCTCCGTTAAACGAACTCGTTTCAAGCAGAAAAGGTGTCCCAAAGGTGTAGGCATAGCTGGCTTTTTAAACTTTTAATTCCGCGTGAATGGAGATGCGATATTTTAAAGTTTTCAATTGTCCTTTTTCCTATAATAAGCCTGCTTTGTCATTCTTGCTATCGTTCCAAGTTTGGAAAAAGTGACTGATCAAAAATAGAGTAGACTCAACATTAGATATCACATAAAAACCATTCTTCCTAATTTAGCTCCAGCTACTCGAATCTGTGATAAAATTTGTTCGTCTCATGTGCACTTTAATTATGTTATATTTGAAAGGAGAAAATATTTATTTATAATTAACTCGGATTAAAATCGATTTAAAATCTTTTAACTATTATATATCTATAATTAAGTAAAACTGCCCCTGCAAAAATATATTGCTGAATTGCCCACAGAACTTGATTATTAAAATGTTAAAGTTATTTCCAAAATACCTGAAATATTAAATACTTAAGGTAAACTCGACTCTTGGTTGGTTACACAATAGTAGCTTTATCAAATATAACATTGACACGTTTTACTGCATTCCGTTTACAATCTGATGTTAATTAAATTCACTGAAAAATTTGATATACAACAGTATAGCAGGGAAGACATCCTTAACTAGATAAATAATGTAAAGTTATCCACACTTGTGTAGGTATGGTGCACAATGATAAATACCAGAACTCCAATAAATAAATAAATAAATAAATAAAATGAATCAAAAAGGAGACATACTGTTCTTGCTACTCCGAGTTTCACGCCATACGGCGATCATCAGGCAAGTATCTTTATCTAGTAGATACTTGCCTGATGATTGCCGTATGGAGTGAAACTCGAAGTAGCGAGAACAGTATGCCTACTTTTTGACTCATTTCACATCCTTAACTTATATATGCTTCTGATCAAGCAAGTATTTGTCAATTTTGGCCAACAAAATATGCGAATTTAGGAGCTTCGGTACTGTAATACCTTCAAAATTGCACAATCTTTGCAATTTCATGTCTTAAAATTGACAAAATTTTTTATTGAAACATTTATTGGGGGTGGGTGAAAACATTTACTGTACATCCCTTATACCATTCCAGCCCTTGTGATAACAGTTCACGAGTTCATGAACAGTTCATGAACGTTAAATGGCCCCAAATTATCATGAACTGTTGAACCCTCACAAACAGCTCATGAACAGTTCATGAAAATTTGGGGCCATTTAACGTTCATTGAACCGTTCATGAACTGTTCATGAACTCCTGAACTGTTTTTGCAGGGGATGATTTAGGGTTGTGATCATACCTGAATTAAACTTTGAGCTGAGATTCTTATTGAATATGAGAATGTTTCATCATCTTCATCTTCAACAAATTGACTTGGATCACACGCCCAACTTATTATCTGTCAATACCAACACAAAATAAATAATAATTGACTGAATTGGTCAATCAAATCAAGATTATTATTTCATTTTAGTATTTAGCTGAAGAGGAAACTGTCTAGGAAGATTGGTTCACACAAATCAAAAATTATTTGTTCAATATTTGCACAACAGTCCAGCTGTACAGTGAAACTTGTATATAACGGCCAGCTCCGAGAGATAGATAAATTGACCACTATAGACAGGTGGCCTTTATATACAGGTTTGATTCAATAGAAAATACTATTTTGACATTGCAAGAGTGACCACTATAGACAGGTGGCCTTTATATACAGGTTTGATTCAATAGAAAATACTATTTTGACATTGCAAGAGTGACCACTATAGAAAGGTGGCCGCTGTATAGAGGTGACCGCTATAACAGGTTCGACTGTAGTTTAATTTCATTATTTAATCCCTATCCTAGTGCAGCCTAAATTGTGATAATAGGCGAGTCAAGGTATTAACCGGCAGGGTCCGACATAAACGGGAATCCTAGAATCCTAGATTCCGGAAGGTTAGAGCAAATTCTGAAGAAAATTGCTAGTTTTAATGGTTTATTGGTCAAACATTAACAAATTCAGAAGAAAATGTTGAAATGTCCTAGGATTCCAGAAGGCTAACTGTCAACCAAAGTTAATTAGTTGAGCTTTGATAGGAACTGGTTTGTAAAGTTAAACTGTACTTTAAGTAAGTACAGTCTAAAATGCAACAGGGTTACACTGTACTATAATTTTGTTTATTTCATTTCTATATCCAAATGCTATTATTCCCACAGTCAGACCTGCGAAAACCAGTTCAGGAGTTATGAACGTTAAATGGCCCAAAATTTTCATGAACTGTTCATGAAAAGTTCATGAAAATTGGAGCCATTCAACGTTCATGAACTGTTCATGAAGTCCTGAACTGTTTTTCACAAGGGCAAACCCATTCATTTCTAACTTCATTGACGAGGCTTTGTTGACAAAAAGATAATAATGCCCAAACTGTGTAGGGCCTGTATATGTATGGAATGGATGTGAAAGGTGCGCTGAAAGAAATACTTGGTCATTTGGATTTTGAAAAGATAGGATCTTGAAAAATGATTCTTTGTTTCCGGAGTTACACAAATATTTATAACATATGCACAAGCATATACAATAGAAATTATCAAAGTGTAGGATTGAATCCGTATGGCCCTTGAATAGTTCCCTATAAAAACAGTTCTTGAGTTCTTGAATGGGAAATTGGACAAAATTCATGAACAATTTAAGAACTTTTGGCCAATTTTATGTCCATAAACCAGTTCATAAACGTTTATGAGTTGTCCTTGAACCCAGAAGGAAATCTTCATGAAGTAATCAATTTTTTCCTTATGAGTGGCTGTGACAGGTCCAATTACACAAGTTAGGTGGCCACGGTTATGACTGGTCAGGTTGAGTCTTTCTCGAACCATAACCCTGTTGGCCACAGTCGGAGCACCAACCATTACACAATACAGCCATCATTTGCAAAGATTTCAAACGGATGCTGTAAAAATATGTCATACCTGTTCCTCTGTCATTTGCATATAAATCATTGTGTGTAACAAGATGGCTTCTAAATTACCAGCAACAACATTTTGAAAGCGACGAACTTCAACCAGAGCAGTAATTAATTCAAATACAGCAAATATTAAATTTTCAAAATTTAGCAATTCACCTGAAACATACATGAGATAAAGAAAGCATATTACACAAACGATATTTACGATACACAGCAGCATTTTATATCTATTTCCTGCTGGCAGGGTTCCAACATAGGCTAATTAAAATCAAAAAGAAAATAATTTGATTATATTTAATATTCTCTTCAAATTAAAGAAATTACAACATTAGAAGAAGCATTTCAAATGCACGGTTTTCTAAAAATTTTAAAATAAAAATCAATTTTCTGGAAAATTAAAACATTTGCCAGACCCTGTTGTGTCTGTTGGAAGAAAAGTGCATTTGCCATCACAAAGTTTGGTAATCCTTGATTTCCAGATAAGCGCAATGCTGAGTTGATGACAATTAGGAGAACTGAAACTACAGACCATCAATCATTAGAATTGAGTTACTAGTCAAGCCCTTATAATCTGTGGTGGTCCTTTAAGAGTGGAAGTGGACTTTCTGTAAAGATATGAGGTTAAACTAGAGTAATATATTTACAAGAGTTGGGAAACTCTTTCATGTACCGCTGCCGGCTTCCATTGGACAGATACCAGTTACATGATTTTATGGCCGCCATATTGTCGTTCCGTCAAACTCAGGTTCGCGAAAATTGAACAAAATCACAAAATCATAATTTTCGAGCCTCAAAACTTGAGTGTCCCAATTCTTATAAATAGACTATTATCATCATCATCATCATTCATTCAGTACCTGATGGCTCTAGTTTAAACTACCTACCGTCTTCGTCAACCACCTCTTCTTTATCTTGAAATGCATTAACAACAACATGAGAATATTCTTCAACATTTGAAGTGAACACTTCCCAGACAGGAGGGAGAAGAGTTGGAAGATATGTAGCCATGAACTTAGGGAAACCCTTGAGCAAGGTCGTGAAAGCCTAATTGTAATTGAGAAATACATTTTTCAAAATCATATGTGTTTGTTTTGATAAGACATCTAGAAAGGGCAACTATGATTGTCTATAACATTGGTTTTAATTGTATATAAAGTAGCAGATATAGTGAATACTGTTCATAGTGACCAGTTACGAGATTAGAGAATATTGGCTACTCTGGTCTGTAGGGTGACCTTAATATATAGGTTTCACTGTATCTTTTACCTGGTTTGGTATGTGCATTACATGTTTTCTAAGCAAAATACAAGTCTAAAAAAGTAGAGTAAAACCTCGGAAACAGCATCCTTTCCACATCATCATTTTTTTACTATCAATAAGATATGAGATCACAATTTAACGTCGAAAAAAATATTGAACAAATAACAAGTTAAGCAGAGAAGGGGTATAGAAGCTTTTAATGAGACTAAATTGGTCTTCCATGCTAAAAATAATGCTGGGTCAAGATTAATCAAGCCAAAGAGCCTGCAGTTTCATTTTTTTCCAGCATATAAAAAACATTCAAACTTGCCCAATGATTTCATAAACAACACCTACACCTAATTGCCAATGAAACAACAAATTATATCAACACCATTCAACACTCAAGCTTTAAAACTGCGCATCATATACATATTTTTAAAAAGCAGTTATATAAAATGTACAGAGATAAACTGCTATTATATATGCAATGGTCTTTATATACAAGATTGATTTACTAAATACATTTATGAAATAGAATGAGTGAAACTTTCATTAAAACCCTAATATCGAAACGTTGTCAATCAAACGCCACACAAATAATCCTCATGTGTGACTCGAAATGAATTTAAATGTCATGATTATGATATGAAGAGCAGGAAGCAGCGTAAATAAGAAAATGTCTATGAATAATGGTTCTATGATTCAAGGTTTTCTCATATTGAATACGCTACTCGTGAAAATT
Organism: Haliclystus octoradiatus; assembly: GCA_916610825.1. Lineage (NCBI taxonomy): Eukaryota > Metazoa > Cnidaria > Staurozoa > Stauromedusae > Haliclystidae > Haliclystus > Haliclystus octoradiatus. The sequence continues at coordinate 5,150,204 of OU744448.1, forward strand.
TAAAACAACATTGCACCATATTGGTGATAATGTACAACCATACTGATACGATATTCGTCATCAAACTACAATGTATATGTGCACGGGAAAATCAAGTATTACGCATCAAAACATCAATTTGAGTGCTCAATGCTAAAAGCAGAGCAATATAAATAGTAATTCAAAGATCACAAGTTTACTTCTTTACTCTGAGCGTCTTTACACGAACCCAGAGTAACGGAGTAAACTTGTGATCTTTGATCTACTATTTATATATATATTTATAAATATTTCGTCGATGTTTTGGCAGTATCGACACTCCGTCATACACTGATCGCTTGAAGAAGCTTAGAATACCGTCACTAGAGAGTCGGTGTTTGCAGCTTGACTTACACTTATTTTATAAGATTATATATGGACTAGTTGAATTGCAGTTGCCTGACGATCTCGTGGGCACACTATGCGCTATCACATCGACAATTTCAAACTTAACGTCACATATTATTTTTATTTTAACCGTGTAGTGTGCCATTGGAATTTACTAGATTCTCTCAGCACATTCAAATGTTTAATTTCATGTTTTATAGATACTAATTAATATAACTGTCATTAAATTTATAACACAACCACATAATATAAGAGCGTTGAATAAATGTCTTCTATGTGTGAATTCTTTTGGAAATTAGTTTAACTTTTTATTTTTATTTTTTTAATATTCCAATAAAGACACATACTGTATATATATATATATATACTATTATGGACATCACTAGAATGATCAGTATAGACAGGTGCTGTTGTAAAGATAAGGTAATAATAACAGGTTTCACTAGGCTATAGATGATAAAGAGACAGTATGAACAATTTATATTCACCTCTAAAATTTCCATTTTCAATCCACAATCTGATGTTTCTCCATATGGTGCTGATAACTGCATAATAAACGCTTGTATAAAATTAGGCATTGATGGGTAGAGGTAATCTTTAGGTGCAGACTAAGGCAAAAACAAAACAAAAATTAATTTGCAACAAAATGTATACTTTGAAATATTAAAATTTACCTACAATGAATTATCCTGTTGTCAATAGCAACATAATCAGAACTAGATATAATGACCATGCCTTTCGCATAAATGGTCAATTCAATGTAATCATTATCTTTGTATGTTACTGAAGTGGCACTATGAACAAGTGGTGATTATATGTAGGTGGTTGCTATAGCAGGTTTGAATGTACCTTGTAAACATCCTTCATAACAGCAATAAGGCCTGATATAGTTGAATATATTTGAACTGCTCTGCTTCTTGTTCTCACGCTAAACATCTGCAATAACAAATAATTGAAGTTTATTCAGTCAAACTTGCTTAATATCCCCCCTCTCTGGTACGACTTAAAAATGGAACATAAAGCAAGGTGGGAACTTTATCGAGGTAGAATTATGAGAGTTTGTAATGAGAATGGAAAATAGAAATCAGTTTTATGTAATGATATTAAGCAAGGTGGGACATTAAAAAGGGGGGTATTAATTAACCTAGTTTGATTGCCTAGAAATAATTGATTGATCATGTCTGCAAGATATAGTGGAGTAGTGGTTGCAGTGTAGGTACTTTTCATGAAAAATATAAAAATATAAAGCTGTATTTTTTTTTTGGATTTATGATTTATTCACAAACCGGGTAAGCTTGCAGCTTTTTTTCGCCGGGGTGGTTGGTTAAATTGGTTAGTATTTTGAAGCTTGTGTGCGTTTAATAGCCGGATGCCCTTCCTGACGCCTACCCATATGCTCCTGCCAGGGATTGAACCCCAGACCCTGCGGGTCATGGTCCAACGCCCTAGCCACTACACCAAGGCCGCACTTCACACATTCGCATATGTATAAGCTGGAAATCATTTCTGAGGTAACATTATAGGGAATAAAAACAAAACGTTATGGTTGTTACGGCAACAAGAAGAGTCAGTTGATGTCCAATAAAAATTTACAAATTATAATTGCAAATTTGTGAATATAACTTAAGCCTAAAACAATAAACAGTCAATGTGTGAACTTGTAGACATTGACTGGATTTTCAGTGCTTGGGAAAAATTTATGTTTATCTAAACGATCCCAATTCAATTCTAAAATAAAATTTAATCAAATTAAAATAATTGATTCATCTGAACCAATATGATTCATCTGGCCTTTGATTTCCGCCCTTAGTCAATAATATTTTATTTAGTATTTTTGGCTACAATTATATCTGGCGAGCACTATCTCTTGTACGAAGGAAGGAACAGTGGTTGTTGCAATAGACAGATGGTCATTCTTGAAGATTCCACTGTGAAAAAAGTTCATTGACATTAAATCGCTCAATTTTCATGAACTATTCACAGAGACAGTTTATATGAGAATGGTGTAAAGTTTATGAAAACAGGTAATTTAATACTCAGGAATTGTTCATGAATCAGTCACTCACCTTATCTTGGACAAAAATATTCAATAATTCAGGCAAGATGACTGGTGCCAAATGAGGAACTTGGAGGTCAGATATATCTCCAACAAATTCTAGAAAAAAAATAAGATTGAAAATATAATAAAATTCATGTTATAATTATATCTTACAAAATTGACCAGTTAGTCATTGACTAAAACAGTTATTGGTTTTAGCTCAATGCAATGAATATCAGCAAAATGACTCGGCAGACCTTGGTCAATATCAGCCAATCTTCACCACGCCTTTGATCAATACTGTTCAAATATAGCACAGTTGCGACATAACATATTATTTTAGCTTAGTATATCTATAGGGTGTTTCAACGAACCTGCTAATACTCTCATTGCACCATGAACAGCATTAACATTACCACTATTCAAGAATTGGATCAACATGGGAAATATCTCAGGCCATTCCTCAGGCCAATCCCATTGAATAATGTGAGACAAGACATGAGCCTAGTTTAAAAGAAAGACATAAAACGGAACATCAGTCTAGGATTCAAACATTGTTTGATTTGACTTGGTTATATAAAGGTATAAAATTGATCATCATACTTTGCGAGCTAAATTTTGAAAAGTGAATGCCATTTTCAATCCACAAGTAGTGTTGTGAATCAGTGCATCACCCATTCATTTCGAATACGGAGCGCAAAGGCCACTGGTCAATTTTATGCCTTCAACTTTTCAGTGGAATATAAGATCTAGTAAGATTGCCTTTTGCATAAAGTTGGTTATATAATGTGGTGTAAGTTGTCTTACTGATTGAACGTAGGGCTCAAGGCTATACAGCAGAACTTTAATTAATATTTATCAAATATAAAGTCAGAAATCAGACAAACATGATTGTCTGAGTTCTGATTTTATATTTTATATATTATTTTAGTTGGTTATATATTCTTGAAATGAATACTTAATTGGTCAGAATACCACTTCTGCCAGGATATTAAATATCCAGCATTTTATTTAGATATTAACGTAGTTACCATTAGAGGCCATTTATAGAATGTATTCAGTTCAAGGAGATGGTTCGTAGCAAAAAGGGAATACAAAACCAAAATAATTACAGAATAAAGTTAAAGAAAGTATCAAGGAATAGTGAAAAATCAATATAGTGCACTGGTAGAGGAAGTGTGGGATACAGGAGTTTTGATTCCTCAATGGGATTCCACAATGGTGCACATATGTTATGTTAACTTATGCATCTTTCTGGAAATTCGTAATTCCTTCAAATGAACAAAGACTTGTGCTTACGAGGTGACTGTTAATCACAATTATATACAAATTTGCAAATGTAACATTGCATAATATATATCCGCATACCACAGAAAGTCTTATTTTGCTACTTTCATCTACAAGACCTTGCGACATCATATTTCTGATGGATATTTTTGCCTAACAAAAAAATAATTTGAAATTTATCAAATATTATTGATATGCTATATCTTCATATAATGAGAGGGAATATAAAACTATAGAATTTAGAGTGGAATTAAATACAAGAAACAGAATCGTGAACAGCATTATTGGAAATCGACAAAGTAGGGATGCTACAATTCAAGACTGAAATTAAATATCTATCCAGAAATAATCCTGTGAAAACAGTGGATGAATGTTAAATAGCCCAATATTCAAAAAACTGTCCATGAACTGTTCATGAGCAGCTTATGAATAGCTTGTGAGCATTTCATTGAAAGGTTTCTAAAAGGCCATTTAAAATTCATGAACTGTTCATAAACTGTTTATAACTTGTTCACAAACAGTTCATGAATGTTTGTAAAAGCTTGTGAAGTTCATGAACAGTTCAAAAACTCAACAAGTTTTTTGCAGGGGGTTATTAACATTTTATTTATTGCATTCCTAAAACCAAACACACACAACAAGTTTCAACTAGTAGCAATGAGTCACATGATTAATTCAAAGAACAGATGTGTTATTGGAATTCGAAAATGGGTAAATTTTAATATCGATAATGAAAGCCACACAATTTATTCCGTTGAAACTGTATATTACTTTGTCATGCAAAGAAGAAAACGAATTTAAAAATTCGACGCCTGTCTGAATCAAGAATGAACAACAGCGATTCAATTGATATATATATATATATATTAATTATCTTAATTGAAATCGAATGGAAAAACAGCGGAAAACAGGACAAAATATGGGTAGGCTATAGATGTCTTGCTTTCTTTTGAAAAGCATTATTGAGTTACAATTTATTAGTGATACGCAATCAGGGTCCGACAAAAGGTTCAGCCTTCTGGAATCCTAGAGGCAGTTCAATATTTTCTTCTGAACTTTTTTGTTGAGGTTTGACCAATAAATCAAAAAATTATCAGTATTCTTCTGAGTTTACTCTATATAGCCTTCCGGAATATAGGATTGCAAGATTCCTACTTTTGTCAGACCCTGTATGCAATGAAATAGAGAAAATTTGTATCAATGAGATTCTAGATTATTTAGTAATTCGAGGACAACAATGAGCAATAAAAAACAAGTTAATTAATTGTTTCTTATCGCTCAATTGTATCACAAAATAATAAAAATCTATTCTTTATTTTATAAGCCATACCTTGCCATCAACTTCAGGAGGAACAAACTTTTCTGAATGTGATGACCAATGGTTACTAACATAATGACCAAGAATGACAGCAGCAAGCTATAAAAAGATATGTTGAAAAACCTCATATGCTGATTACATGTCAATCTGAATCATTGATTTCACATCGATTTCCTTCAAATCAAAATTGAACACTGTTGATCTAAATGCCTTATGCAAAGTTAATTAACAATCGATATGAACTACTAGTTAACACAATAACACATTTTAATTTTATGCTTTCTTTATGTATTTAAAGGATATATATGTAAGTGGAAGTTTTACTTTCCTATATAATCCGGTCAGTATTTTTTGACAAGTAAAAAACAATAAACAACAACATTGTTATACATTATAGCCTACAGGGTGTAGCAAAGAGACTACCATTCTGAAATCCTAGAATATTTTTGAATTGTTTTTTTCTGGATAAGGTTTTGCCTATAAAAATATAAACAGTGAAACCTGTATATAACGGCCAGCTAAGAGAGGTAGATAAATTGACCACCATATGCAGGTGGCCTTTATATACAGGTTTGATTCAATAGAAAATACTATTTTAGACATTGCAAGAGTGACCACTATAGACAAGTGGCCGCTGTATAAAGGTGACCGTTATAACAGGTTGATTGTACATGTTAACTTTCTTCTGAATTTGTTATAGCCTTCTGGAATATAATTGTTGTAATTATGCTAATCTATAATCTCTTAGACCTTTCCAGGGGGACCATGCTGCCCGGCCATAATGGTCACCAGTTAGTTTTTGTTATTCTTAGATGAAGAGACACTTTGTTTTGATTCAACTCAACTTTGTCATTGATTAGTTCTCGTCTCGTAAGACTCTTTGCATGGTTAGATGTTAAATTCAAACATTGTATAACTTGGTGGTATTTTATTAGCATTATTATTGTTCTTATTAATTAATTATATCATGGGAGATCACGAGTCTTGGACAAAACCAGGTCCACTGGTGTTGGACGCACAAGCTGCTGAAAATTGGCGTCAGTTTGTCGTTTGTCAGTGTGGAGAAGGATGACAAACCAGACAAACTAAAGGTTAACTTAATGTTACATTGTGCTGGCCCAATTGCTATTGAAGCTTACAGTCAATTCAGTTATAGCGAAGGAGAGAGTGCTACTTGCTACTTAGATATAAAGAAGAAGTTTGAAGAACGATGTAAAGGAGCAAAAAACACTATTTATGAACGGTTATGTTTTAATCAACGCCTTCAAAAAGAAGGTGAGCATGTGGATGCATTTGTATCTGATTTAAAGCGTATATCATTAACATGTGAATTTGGAGACTTGAAAGATTCTCTTATTCGGGATAAAATTGTTGGTGGTGTAATTTCTGATGTTCTTAGAGGGGAATTATTGAAAAAGCCTACATTAAAGTTACAAACAGCGCATGACTATTGTAGAACATTGAGGCATCAGAAACACAGAAATATCAATTTATTGCGAGACAAGCTTCTTCATCTACTGTTGTTGTTCAGCCTGTGCAAAGAGTAAAGCAGAATAAACAGTCATGTAAACTTTGTGGTTATGAACATTCGTTCAAGTGACCCTAAACGATGTCCAGCTTTCAAACAAAAATGCCGGAAATGCAATAAAGAAGACCATTTTGCATGAAAATGTAATAAGCCAAGCAAATTGGCATCTAACAATGTTGATACCGTCAGTATTGACTCAGATATTTCAGAGCCAGATACACCTCACGTCTGTTTTAGTAGTATTGAAGTTGAAATAGTAAATGTGGCAGGTAAAAAGGATAAAAGTATGGTGGAAGTTAAACTATGTGATACATTAGTGAAAATGAAGGCTGATACTTGTGCTGAAACCACTGTGATACCTTATTCACTGTACAAGAAAATAACCTCTAATGAGTCTAAACCCTTGGTAAAAGTTAAACAGTCATTAAAAGGGTGGATGGCTGACAAAGTTGTATATCTTCGTGGAAAAGTACGGTTACAAACAAGTTACAAAGGTAGAACTATGGAATAGTGCTTTTTGGAGGTAGGTGACTTTACACCATTACTTGGTGGCGACGCATGTCTAGACCTTGAAGTATTGCAGTTTATGAACTTGAATCACATTGTAACATTAGCTGGAAGTAGTGGTACAAAGAACATAGCTCAGGATGAAGTCCTAAAAAATTACATGGACTGCTTTAATGAAAACCAGGTAAACTACCAAACCCAGTTCATTTAGAAGTTGACTCATCTGTATCACCTGTGATACATCCTCCTCGAAAACTTCCATTTGCTTTATCATCTCCTGCCAAAGCAAAATTAGCTGAAATGGTTCAGGATGGAATTATTACGAAGGAAGATTGACTTACTGCATGGGTATCATCTATGCTTGTCGTAGATAAACGAAAGGCAAAGAAGAATGTAGTAATATCCACGGCACCTACTTGTAAAGATGTACGAATCTGCATCGATCCAAGAGACTTGAACAATGCGCTGAAACGTGTCCATCATCCAATGTCTACAGTTGAAGAAGTAGCAGGACATTTAGCTGGTGCCCACAGTATTTTCTGCATTAGATGCAAGCAGCGGATTTTGTTAATTGCCAGTGGACAATGTTAGTTCGAAGTTACTTACATTTAATACACCTTGGGGAAGGTACAGGTTTATGCGCTTGCCATTTGGAATTGCCCCAGCGCCTGAAATCTACCAATGGGAAATGGAAAGATTTTTGAAGGCATTCCAGTAAAGAGAATTGTGGATGATTTTCTTGTTCATGGAACCAACTGCGAAGAATTGAATAATAACTTAGTGTTGCTTCTCAACCGATGCAGAGAAGTTGGATTGAAGTTTAATCCTGACAAAGTGAAACTTCAAGTTCCAGAAATAAAATATGTAGGACATGTCTTGACTAAAAATGGTTTAAAACCAGATCCAGAAAAGAATTATACCATTAAAGTAACAGCTACTTGTGTGATAAATAATTTAAAAAAAATATGTTAGCAAGATTTGATGTACCTGAAGAAGTATTGTCTGACAATGGACATCAGTTTTCTAATACTAGGGATTTGCTAAACACTAGGCCTACACATGAGTTCAAGGAATTGGCGTCATTGTGGGGTTTTGTACACACGCCCAGTTTGCCAGAATACCCTCGCTCAAATGGTGCTGCGGAACGAGCAATTGAAATTGCAAAGATAATTTTGAAGAAATCAAAAGCGGACAAAAGAGATCCTTTTGAAAGCCTAATGGCTTATCGTAATACACCATTTCAAGATATAGGGTATTCCCCAGTGCAGTTGCTGATGGGACGCTGTACACGTACTACATTACCAAAGCACAAACAACTATTATTGCCACAAGCTGTATCCCCACAACACGTTATCACACCCCTCTGTCAACGCCAGGAAGCTGCAAAGGCCAGTTATGACCAACATACTACTGAACTTCCTGCACTTGCTGCAGGCGACCGCATTAGAATTTGAGGGAAAAGAGATAAAGAGTGGCGTAAAGCTGAAGTACTACCTTGTTCCTACTTCGTGAAAGATGAATCTGGAACTGTTTATTGAAAAAATCGCAGTGATATACTATCAACTCCTTGTGACAGCGAGATGATGTCAAGAGTACCGCCACCATTTGTAGAGGCTGCTATGTCAGAAGTTCCGAATGAAGATCAATAGCAAGAATCACATTCATCAGTCAGCTAATGCAAGTATTACTGTTTCACGTTTAGAAAGTTAACATACTATTACAATAAGTGGACGTATTGTGAAACAACCAAAAAGACTAATTACTTACTGCTAGCTTACATGATTACATTCTGCATAAACACTATTGTGTTTTATAATTTACTTTAATGGTATAATTCTTAGTTTTGTTAACGGGAAGGATGTTGTGATTATGCTAATCTATAATCTCTCCCCAGACCTTTCCAGGGGGACCATGCTGCCCGGCCATAATGGTCACCAGTTAGTTTTTGTTATTCTTAGATGAAGAGACACTTTGTTTTGATTCAACTCAACTTTGTCATTGATTAGTTGTCGTCTCGTAAGACTCTTTACAATAATATAGTCTTATGAAAAGTTATTCAAAGTCAAAGACCTTTGTTCCTGAATGTTACTATTATTATTATTAATAAAATGAATTGTTATCTAATAGCAGATAATATAGGGCTCTATGTCTTCATTTGACAGAGCGGTAAATAATAATAATATATGGCGAAAGAGTCAAAGAATACACATTCTTAACTGTTACTTCAAGTTTCATGCATTTCACTGCGATCTTCAGACAGATTTTTTACTCAAAAAGTAAAAACTTGAATAAAAAATCTGTCTGAAGATCGCAGTGAAATGCGTGAAACTTGAAGTAACAGTTAAGAATGTGTATTCTTTGACTCTTTCGCCATATATTATTATTATTATTATTATTATTATTATTATTATTATTATTATTATTATTATTATTATTATTATTATTATTATTATTATTATTATTATTATTATTATTATTATTATTATTATTATTATTATTATTATTATTATTATTATTATTATTATTAAGACGAAATTAAATTTAATTATTGACTAAGACAAAATTTATTGCTTTAGGCATAAAACAGGCACACCTTGCTACATCTAATGGTGACATAGAACGTGTAGATTCGTTCAAGTACCTAGGTTCTGTACTTCCATCTTCTTCAGATGATTTAACACAACGTAGAGGCCAGGCTTGGGCAGCCATTAGAGGTCTGAATAAATTCTGGGCGTCCGATGTCAACACTGACGTTAAGTTAAGATTGTTCAGACACACGATAGAACCTGTTCTATTATATGCATCTGAAACGTGGGTTCTATCAACCTCACTATTGACCCGACTTGACTCAGCTTATGACTCCATGCTTTGGCATGCTTTAGGAGTACATTGGCCCAACTTATTGTCTACCGCTAAACTTAGGAAACTTTCCCCTTCTGCCTCTGCTATTGCTCACCAACGTCAGATGTCTTTTTTAGGTCACATCGAAAGATCAAAGACGTACGCCCCTCAACCGCTGCATGACATCCTTCATTGGCAACCGAAGGAGATGCTTCAACGGGGCTATGGTAGAGTAGTATCTTTTCATAATGTTTTGTATCGTGAATTGTGTTATTTAAAAGTTTCTTTGTCAGCTATGTCTGACCGTGTTTTGTGGCGTTCTTTGTGTAGCAAATATGTAAGGCGTAAGAGGGACGGCACATTCCTATAATGTGACTGTCTATACTACTACTACTATTATTATTATTATTATTATTATTATTATTATTATTATTATTATTATTATTATTATTATTATTATTATTATTATTATTATTATTATTATTATTATTATTATTATTATTATTATTATTATTATTATCATTATTATTATTATTATTATTATTATTATTATTATTATTATTATTATTATTATTATTATTATTATTATTATTATTATTATTTTTAGTATTAATAATAATATATGGCGAAATAGTCAAAGAATACACATTCTTTACTGTTACTCAAGTTTCACGCATTTCACTGCGATCTTCAGACAGCTTTTTTTATTTTTATGTTTCACGTCATGAATTGTTCATGAATGTTTGCTTGTGAAAAGGATAAAATATAAGAATCTACTTAATTAGGCTACTTACCTGTCTGGTAGGGAGAGGAATAACCTTGTCGATTATTAACTCAGAAAGAAAACAGCCATACTCTATAAGTTAAAGAGATAAAGTTAAATCTATATTAGATTTATCTCAAATCTATTTCTGTGATATTTAGCCCGAGTTCCAATATCGATGCATTGCAACACGATAATTCTGATGATGCGATAAGAATGTGCTAGAAAGTGTTAAAACGAAAATTTCTAACTTTGAAGGTATATAGCTCTTTGTGTAATATGTTATAACATAAGAAAAGCAGCTAGCGTGATCGGGATGAACTGTTTAATTTTTAATGGAAAAAAGTAAAACAATTCCGACATATTTTTTGGGGTGCAGCAATTAAAACGTAGAATGAATCACAGTCAAACACTCTTGTGGAAAATAATATCGTTCCTTTTTTGGTTTCAAAAAGTGGGACACAAGAATCTCCAATTTTAATACCATGTTTAAGGTTAATTTTGACGGGGAAAGAGTCACGCTATGCAAAACGCAACAGTGACATGCACAGGATAGAAAAAAGTTCTATTCAAATCTGTTGTGTAAAAAAGGCGATGTATACACTTTAAAAAGAATAAAATCATTTTGCTGCTGTAATGAATCAATTAGCTGTTATCAGCTTCTTATTTGCTGCGGCAACAACAAAAAATTGTCGTTGAATTATTTGTATGCTGATAAAATTGGTTAGTAAATGTCACGAGTCTCAAAACCATTTGTTTGCTGAATAAAAAAGTTGCACTTTTAATCAATTTGACACAGAAATTACTTAATTTGTTGCGGAAAGTAGCCGTTTTGCTGCGGTGTTAAATCCATGACTATTTTTTATCATTCTTGAGAGCCTTCTGGAAGTCAGATGAGCAATGGAGAGATTAAAACCAAAACTAAGTAGATTCATTGAAAAATAAATAAAAATTTGCATTGGCGGGGAATCGAACCGCGGTCTCCCGCATGGCAGGCGATAATTCTACCACTGAACCACCAATGCCTTATAAATTAGCTGGCACAAGAGGAGTACATATCTATATAATCATATAATCCTAAACTGCTACCTACAACTGTCTGTGTATATGTATGCTTGCATGTTTGCTGTGATTTAGCTTTGCGCTGCACTGACAACAAAGCAATTTTGGCACGCATGATTAAGCTTTTGTAGCTTTTACCCTGATATCAAATTTCACCGGGTGTCGGGCCATTAAAAAAACACATGCATAATTATTTACCAAAATTAATGCTGGGAATCAGATTTATGGACTCACTTCTGTTAAATAATTTTGGCTTCATGTTCTGTTTTGAATAGCTAAAATACACTTTACGGCGTCTCTATCAAATACATCTATATCAATGTTGCTGATCATATATAATAGGTGATCAATTTCTTAGGGAATGACGGCGTCTTGATTGCTAGTGTACAACGCACAGATACATGGTCTGATTATATCTGTGTATTATTTACATGCACTTCTAGTGACAACCTGTTGTTCTTGAGATGATAAGATCCATGGAGTATCCAATATTTCGAAACATTTTTACTATTTGTAATATAGGATAATTACTTATTAGTCATTTAGTCGTTATCCTGTAACTGATGCTATATGCCTACCAATTCTGATTTTGTCTTATACCAAAATTCAAAACTCTGAAACTCAAAACCGAAGCCGAGTTTGTTCGCTTTTTCTATAAGTTTGGAAGAACTGTTCGGTGTGGCATCTAGCGTTGTGAATCCCTCATATAAAATGTTTTCAACCTCTTGCACTTTAAATTATGTTATATTCTATTATTAAATTGATTGACAGAATTGTTATTAAAGTGATCGAGCAAGGAACAGGACCGTCCATCGCCATTACATCTTGAACGAATGTGAGAGAAACGCAAACAACACAATACACATGTGCAAAAGACGCACATAACATTATTCACATGTACTCAGGATTCCGGCTGCCAGCACATTATCCACTTCGTTTATTTTATTGATTTTCATCATTAATACATGTAAGTTTATATATAATCCCTAGCTACTCCACAACTACGATGTAGTGCTTGCACATGTTTTAGACTAGCCTGTATCACACAGACTCCCAGTAATGTTGTTTCAGCAATGACATGTTGGTTCATATCGTCAACTGAGAGTTATGGATTTTTAGTGCCATAAAGCCCTTTAAGGCAACGAGTAGCTCATGTCGATAATGTCATGTCCCTGATAAAAACTGATGGAACCATCTACATTTCAAGCATTTAAATATAATTTAGAGTTTAGATGAAAGTCAATCAAGATAAAAAAAATGAGCTTAGGCCCACCAGCCTAGACATACTCAGAAAAATGACGTCGAAGGCGGCTTAATAAGATGCTGAGCTCAGCCTCAATTATCGTTGGAGACTAAGGTTGCCTCAAATTCTCAAAAAGCAAAAGATTGAGAAAAATCCAAAATTGAATTCTGAGGTATCTTTTATCAATAATATACAAAAATTACCTGATATTGTTTCGAGGATAGTTAGCTTTTCTTCAGCTTCTTTCCTTTCTCTGCAATCGGCAGAAAACGTTTTTGTCAGAGCTGACAAGAGAGCAGATTTAGCAGATTCCTGCTCTGTGTTCCCAGCCATTTTGGATTGTGCAGACGAGGGAGCCTCGGTTCACATGTCAAACTACTATTTGATTTCCCGCCAAAACCAACCTTGATCAAACAAATTTAGCCTATACGCAGACGAAATTGAGATGAATGAAATCCTAATTATATATTATTTATATATTATAATAGTAATCAATATATAATAATATAAGTCCACAAAAAGGGAAAATAGTACTACAACTTTTCAAGCTTGAACAAATGCAATAATAAATATTGAAAGCCTTAGAAGCCAAGGAGGAGACTATCATGGGAGTGATATAGGGGTGGAAACCATGAAACCGCAATAATTGGAGCCAAAAACCGGGGCTAAAAGTTGCAAAAACTGTATTTAATCTTCTGTACTTTTCGTATTTGTTTTTACAAAATGCACAAGTACATATTAATTCAGAATTGAAAGAGAAATCGTAAAACTGACAAAGATTAGTATGGGATAATGTTTGCGAGAAGGAAATGTGATGTGATATATATTTGATCATAAAAGCAGAAATATATTACAAATGCTATGAATTTATGACCAGGGTCAACCCTTAAGCAAATCTGCTTGTTTGTTTGGGTGACCCTATAGTTACAATATATGTTTGCGAGAAGGAAATAAAGAGGCTATCAGTTATATTTCATCAAATGAAATATAAATTAGACCATGTTCCCATTACACATTACAATGGTCTGCATTTTTCGAACTCTCTTTTCGTTGGCTAATATTTTGTTTGATTATTCTATCAAGTATCAACTAATTCTTATTTGATTTCGGTTTTTGCATTGATCACAATTTCAAATAAAATTGCAGCACTGAATTTCAACGAAAATGACCTTCTCTTAGCTAATCAGAATCGAAAAAATTTTGCAAAGCGATTTTGTAAAAATAAAAAACATACTATACTTATTATCAAGGAGTTCTATTTCTATTTGATTAACATTAAAAATTACAACAAAGGTTTTTTTTCTCTCTTTTACGATAATTGTGGACATACAGTATTTAACCTTTCTAAATCAATAAAAAACAGATTTATACTAGTTAACTAATATTCATATTGTAAAGAAGCAATATACTAGTATGTAAGTTGGAAATATTATTTTTTTTGTACAAGGAGTTGCAAATGTGAACACAATACAAGCTTGTACTCAAATTACAATTGGTAAAACTATCGATGCGGTAAATAATTTATTCGTCATCATCTTCATTGTCATCTTCTTCAGCTGCAATAAAAAATGATCAAGTTCATATCTAACATTTGAATAATGAGGTAATTGTTTGAACACATCATAAAAAAGATAAAAAATAATAACAAAAATAAATAAATGAATAAATTATATAAGAATGTAGCCAGTTATTACCTAGATAGTTTTGGTAACTATATATATTATTATTATTATTATTATTATTATTATTATTATTATTATTATTATTATTATTATTATTATTATTATTATTATTATTATTATTATTATTATTATTATTATTATTATTATTATTATTATTATTATTATTATTATTATTATTATTATTATTATTATTATTATTATTATTATTATTATTATTATTATTATTATTATTATTATTATTATTATTATTATTATTATTATTATTATTATTATTATTATTATTATTATTATTATGACATTTTCTAAGATCAATCAATGAAATCCACATTTTTTGTTTGAGAAATTTTTGAGTTTGAGAAACTCTTCCCACATTTTCAAGGCGATCTATCAAGGCCGGTCATAAACGGACCAACTCTTACCAGCTGAGATAATGTTTGCAGGACCGTTTTTACACATTTTATACAACTGCAAGATAACCTTCATCACTATGCATGAACATAAATAATGTATTTTTGTTTAACGTTTTCCCTCAATAACTTTAATTATCAACTTGAGGGGCCTTGGAAGCCGATTTTCTGATGCCTAATAGACTTAAATTTTAAGATTATTTTAAGAGCAGGTCAAACCCTTTCGTCGGACCCTGAGTCAAACAATAAAATATATTATGTAATAAACATTTTGTTTTCTAATCTGTGAGAGATCCTAATTACTTTCCAGGCAATGAAATAAGTCTGTGAGATTGTGACATAGATATATATACAAATAAAGTAGCCTACCTAACAGTGAAAAAGTGTGTATAACAGCCAGCTACAAGAGGTAGATAAATTGGCAACTATCTACTTGTGACCTTTACATACAGGGTTATTTTCAATAGAAAAAATTATTTTAGACATACCATGATTTACCAAGTCTATAGACAGATGGCCTCTGTATAGAGGTGACCGCTATAGCAGGTTTGACTGTATTTATATTTGTGTAGGCTAGTCTACTTACCAGCAGCAATTGTATCTAAACTCCCTAACAATGAAGCCTTCTCAGCTAATAGACTGGATTTTTCATCTTTGATCATCTTTCTCATTTTACCATTCAAATTGTCTTGAAATAAATGTACTTGATATCCAACCACTAATCCAATTGTCATATATAACAGATGATATTGTGGCTCTGTTAAAAAAGGATTCATTTATTACCAATGGAAATTAAATTGACACAAAAAACAATGACATTTTACCATTTTATAAAGTTTTATCTCGTGGTAAAACAAAATTTGACTGCTTAATAAAAGAGATGGTATTCATTGCAAAAATTAAACCGTCGCTTAATACACAAAAGGATTCTTTAAAGTCCCTGGTGTTTAAATAGATATTTCTTGTCAATTTTATTTTATTCTTTTATTTTGTATTACTATATTATTATCCTTTGTATATTGTATTATTATCCCTTGTATATTGTATTAAATTAGCCCTTATAAATAGTACTATAATAAATTTTACCCTTTAACTTGAAAATGATTGCATGATGCAACCGAAACGTTGTTTGTTAATGTGAATAAAAATTTAAACATTTTTTCGTCGACTTTTCTTATTAAATTAAATTGAGAATTAACATTTAACAATCAATATTTTGCCACTGTGAATATTTTTATGTCAAATCTAATGTAAAGTACATCAAAGCTTTCATACAAATGGGAAAGTAGTTACCGGTATAGAAGTTTTGATTTTAGATTGACTGATCAATAAATCTTACCAGTGCAGCCGCCAGATTGTGATGAAATTTGTCACAATTCAAGTACTGGCTCTTTGACCTTGGCTTCCTTGCTATAACATCTATTACAGTCTATTATAGTCCAGTTTGCAAAGAAGGGCACTTTTCGACGAAATCTCCGGAGGTCGGGGGTGGTCACAAAATATATGCCAACGGAGCCGGTCTACAAAGCTTGGCAGCTGCGCCCCGCAGATGAAAATGTTTCTCCTGATTGCTGCCCCTGAAGCTGCAAATTTCATCAAAATCGGCAGTTAAAATGATTTTTATTGTCATTTCTTTCACAACTTTTACTGAAATGATGGATTTTGGCGCCCCTGAAGTGAAATTTAATCAGTTGCCGCCCCCGCCTTCAACTTTTTTTGGCGCTGCCGCCGTTGAGATCTCGTCGAGATTGCCATTATTTGAAGACTGGCGCAGGAGCATTCCCTTTTAACGAATTTTTGCCTTCTCCACGGGCGGAAAAAATCTATATTCTATAGATAAAGAGTAATAATAAGGCTTCCAGAAAATTTTCGAGGGCGGCTCTGTCGTACTCAGCAAACTGGCATCTGCCGTAGGCCTACGGGCCACCTACTCTGCAGACTGGATAAGGAGTCAATCAGTCAAGAAGGACTGAAGGAGAAGGACAACTACAAGTCAACAAAGTCGACTTGTAGGCTATCACTTAATTCACAGGCAAAATACGTAGAATTAGGCAAAATGTTACTCATTAGTGAACAGGATTATGCTATTAGATTTAAATCTGACTCAAAGGCTGCAATATTGCAATTCAAATTGTGGTGTTTGTGCGACAGTGAGACTGTTTGTAAAATAAACTTACGGCGAAGTGCTGGCTTTCCACGCAATAAATTGCTCATAGAAGCAGTAAAAAGTCCTGCAGTAACAAACCAAGAGACTGTCTTGAACATCATCTTCGTTTACAGCTATAAGTCAACTCAGCTATAGCTGTAAAGTGTAAGAGTCATATAGCCTTTTTGCTAAACAAAGCTCGGCTTATCAAAACCTGAAAACGGAGAAGAAGGTATCTCTTTTGGTATTGCCTCACTTTGAAAGTTTGAAATCCACGAGAAAGAGTTGACATTGGAAACCAAAATTTCCTGTTTGTTTGATCGTCATATGTAAACTCATATTCTTTTATTGACAATTTGGTAGGTAACTAGTAAACATTCCAAAAGTTCAAATACGTCAACATCGACATGGATTTACAGAAAGTTACACGCTATTTTGATGGCTTGAGAAACTCTGAAGAATTTGTAGAAACTTACTTTGAAGATTCTTTAGAGCTTCTTCTAGACGCGTAAGTTTGAAACTTGTAGGAGTGAAACGTGGTTTGTTCCGTGTAGTGGTTCTAGGAATTCCGGATTCCATGTTCCCAGAAGCAGTACAATCATGGTGTTGAAGTATCCTTATGGGTCATACCATGGTCTTTCCAAAGGTCACTCTCATAATCTACAATTCGGTCCCGAAACAGCGCATATCTCTCTCATTCAACACAAATTACGTAATTAAAAATGCATTAGATAAAGTTTGTATAATTTCCAACAATAACATCAACTGGTTGTATTGTTTGTATCGTAAACCGGACAACTGTAAACACATGCCACAGGGCATTATTTAATTACTGTACTGCCATGTACGATAAGCTATATATAGGTATAAAGTATAAGTCCATCCGTTATAGGCTATCCTATGTTTGTTCTACTGTATATAAAATAATGTTTTTGTTACTCTTTTTGATTTTAGCGTAGCTCCTGCTATTAGTCAATTTCTATAAGTCATCTGGACACATCTTCATGGTTAACATCTCATTTATTTATAAGTGATTGTTTGTTTTATTTCAGTGTTTGCTATGACGAAGTGTCCAATGAAATGCTGCGTAGTGCTCTTGCTCGAATAGGAGACGGTACTCTTGCAAAATTGACCACAGCGCAGGTTGAAGATATTAAAATGATGCTCAAATGTAATTCTGTAAGTCTTTTTATTTTGGATTTATCGTTTATCCACAAGCCGGGTAAGCTTGCAGCTTTTTTCACCGGGGTGGTTGGTTAATTTGTTAGTATTTTGAAGGTTATGTGCGTAACGTATAGTGCTCCGGACAGGGATTGAACCCGAGACCCTGCGGGCCGTGGTCCAACGCCCTAGCCACTACACCAAGTTGAAGCATGTCAGCTACTCACTTAGCTTGGCAATATTGTATACTACACAACTGCTGCATGACATTCTTGGTTGAAAGCCAAAGGACAAGTTATATTACGGTAATAACTTGTCCTACAATCCTAATGAAATCATTCATAAAACTTCTCCTTTGGCTTTCAACGAAGAATGTCTTGCCGATAAATGACATCTGAATGTGCAATAGCGAAAGTATCGTAGAAGTTGAACGTTCTAGCCGGTTGGTAACGTATCAGGCCAAAACTGTTCAAATTCCTAAATCATGCAGAAGATTTCGATACTATTAGGTCTGCACTCACACTAAATAATAAAACAACCTAATGGTGTGTTCAAAATGACTTATGTTTGCAATAAATGTAATCGTATATGCGCCTTTGTTTGATATTAGGATAAATAATAGAAAAAGTATGGCAGTAGCCATGTACATAAAAACAATTTATACTGAAGATTTGTTCAATTGCACAGTATCCATCCCCCAATGTCTTGAAAGTAATTCCTTACTTTGTCAAATGCCGAGTATCAGTAATTTGTCAAATTGCCTAATCAAATTATGTGCTGCTGTGTGTTCACCTGTTATAGAGGTCGCCTTTATACAGTGGCCACTTCACTAATGTTCGTAAATTGCACCATCATATTGAATTTCAATGCTATTTATTAAGGCTGTTTGTCTGTTTAATATCAGCCATTTTTTCACTGGATCTCGTGGTTGTTCTAACAGTAAATTATATTTACTTAAATTACTTTATTCAGGTTGGCGGAGAGATAGATCCAGTGATTTGGAAGAAATGCTTTCGATATTGGTTGAGACAAGATACAACTGTGAAATGCATTCTACTTGTAGTTGATGTCCAAAATGATTTTATATCTGGTTCGTTGGCATTGAAAAATTGTCCGCTAAAAGAAGACGGAGCTGAAATTGTTCCTTTGATTAACGAAAACAGACAATATTTTGATACAGTTGTTTTTACAAAAGACTGGCATCCTGCTGATCATTGTTCATTTGCTAACCATTGTAAAACTTATTGTCTCCATCATAGTTCTCCATCTCTTAATGGTGATATTCCACCTGTTATGAGTACTGTGATATATGATGTCAAAGGAAAAGCTATTGAGCAAGTGTTATGGCCAGAACATTGTATACAAGGCTCACATGGTGCTGAGCTGCATGAAGACCTTTGTGTATGTATTTCACTTATTGAACATTAGTATTAGAGTCAAACCTAAAAGTCACCTCTATACAACGGAAACCTGTCTATAGTGGCCATTATTGCAATATCTAAAATTGTATTTTCTATTAAATTAACCCTGTCTAAAAAGGCCACCTGTCGATAGTGGTCAATCTATCAATGACCAAGATAGTATTTTCTATTGAATTAACCCTGTCTATAAAGGCCACCTGTTGATAGTGGTCAATCTATCGATGAATAAAATAGTATTTTCCATTCAATCAACCCTGTATATAAAGGCCACCTGTGCATTTTTAATGATCATTAATAAATTTGTCTATATGTCTACATCTCGTTGAAAAAGTTTACTGATTCAAGGACTAAGATTTCATGAGCTGAATATTTGAAATAATTTACTTTTGCACTGGATAACAAAATTGAACTGTCTTCTTTGACAGGTTGAAGAAAATGATTTGGTCATTACAAAGGGAACAACATCAGAAGTTGATAGTTATTCAGCCTTTTGGGACAATGGACATTTAGTTCAAACAAATTTATTTTGTCAATTAATTGATAATAACATTACAACAGTATTTTGTTGCGGTCTTGCATATGATTACTGTGTTGGTTTCACAGCCCAGGATTCTGCTGTGCATGGTTTTAAAACATATGTTATTAAAGATTTATGTCGATGTATTTCTGAAGCCGGCAGAAAAGATATGGCTGAGAAATTTAGGCAGAACAATGTCATAGAAATCAACACTAGACAGGTAATACTGGATTTAATGTAATATGGGATTAATGAAAGTGGGGCATCAAAAAATGTTTATATGTTTTAGATCTTGTAACTTTTATAAAACTAGCTACAAATAGGTACTGTAGACAGGGTCCCTCAGAAATATGAATAATAATTCAACACATTGATTCCAGAAGGCTAGAACAAATTCAGAAGAAAATTGACAATTTTGTGATTTATTAGTCAAACTTCAACAAAAAACTTCCAAAAAAATGTTGAAATGCCTCTAGGATTCCAGAAGGTTGAACATTTGTCGGACCTTGACTGTAGCAAGTGTGAGCTAAAATATTGCTCAAATAATAATTTGTCACAAAAATATCATGTCAACCGTCAAGCAAGTTTAAAAAGAAGCGTCACAAGTAGTAAAAGAAACGTGTGGCAGAAGAAAAAATATTAAAATGAAATTATTATTATCTCTGTCATTTTATATCAGATCAGCTTCAAAATTTTGGTGAATCATTATTTTATTGTTGGTCGATGTATCATAATTATTTATTTTAACAATAATTATCTAGACACATACACGCCCAGTGTCCGACAAAAGGTTCAGCCTTCTAGAATCATAGAGGTATTTCAACACTTTCTTCTGAATTTTTTTGTTGATGTTTGACCAATAAATCATTAAAAACATCAATTTTCTTCTGAATTTTGTCTAGCCTTCCAGGATCTAGGATCCCAGGATCCCACTTTTGTCGGACCCTGGACACGCCAGAGGTGTATGGAGTCGCAAATTGTAGACTCTGAATCTGAAAAAAATCCTTATAGAAGCGTTTGACTCCAAATCCGGGACTGAAAATATATGAAAAATAGACTCCAACTCTGGCTTCAAAACATTTTAAACAAACTCCTGTTAAAAGTCCGAAAATTTTGGAAGAGATGGTCCGAAAAATGTAAAAATATAGGAAATACTCTAGTCCGGCTCCTGCTAAAATATGGATACTTCTGCCGTGTTGACGTTTTGATCCTATTTCAGATTTTTTGAACGTCCAAGCCATATTTGGAGAATATGATCACAATGTATAAAAATGAGACATTGTGTAGCGTTTTTGTAATCTTTTTACCCCATTTCTATAATCATTTTATATGCATTTGAACTAACAAGGATTGATCGTAAAATTACCGTCTTTGTAAAAGCTGTCCTGCTGTGATTCCATTGTTTGAATGGCTCAACACATCGACTGTGCCTTGCAATTTTTTTTTAATAAGAAGCACCAAGTATTATTTTTAACAAATGTTCCCTTGAAATATCACTTCTAATTATAGGGGCAAAATTGACCGATGGGCTCTACGCGCTTAGAGTCACATGCGTGTTTGTCATTTGTATTGTTTCTGTACCTGAAACCATGCTGAAACTTGAAATTTGAATCCATGCTAAGCTATAACTGACATTTATCGATGAATTTACGCTAAGCTTAATTCAAGTTGAGCTCGTAGCGACCGCCGGTCAATGTTGCTCCTTCAATATTATTACTATCATTTTGCAATCAATCTTCTTTTTTTATTTTAGATTCAAGAAATATTAAAACAAACATAATATACACAGACAAGTTGACAACTAAATGAATCATTCACAGTATACACTTTCATTTCATTTTTATGTAATTATTCAAATTATTTCCTTAAGTTATACATACTATTAGTTTTACTTTAATTTCAATATTATTATTTCAACAATATTAAATTATATTTTGCAAGCATCTTAATTATGTATAATTATGTTATATGAACGCTCAGTAAAACAAAACAAAACAAAACAAAACGTATATTATTTTTCAAGTGCTGTGTGTTTTGTGTACACATTTCTAAACTAAATGTTTCTTTAAAAGTGTATGTTGAAATTTTGCAAAATATATACCGGTATTATGAATTAAACTATGGTGAAAGAGTCAAGGAATACACATTCTTTACTAACTTGTTTTTACACATTTTATTGCAATAATCAGAGATATTTTGTCAAAATGTAAAAAGTAAGGACATTTTTTTTTAATTGGTTGATGTATTAAAAAGAATTGAGGATTTATTTGACCACAATTTTTTGAGTAAAAAATCTGTCTAATCATCGCCATAAAATGCTTTAAACTTGAGTAACAGTAAACGATATGTATTCTTGACTCTTTCACCATATATTATTATTATTATTTACCGCTCTGTCAAATGAAGACCTAGAGCACTGTATTACGTATTACTTATTATCTGCCATTATATAAACCTTTTATTATTAATTATAAATTATTATAAATTATGTCAGGTCAAAATATTAGGTGTGAAATGTTTATAGGTGTTGAATGACATTCTGGGATCATATATCTTGAGACATATTTATACCTTCTCTTTGTAATACTCATTGAAAATTCAAATTATTTATCTGAACTTGTTGTAGCAAGTGCTTTGATTACTCTCCCAAGTTTTTTTGATAAACGTAGAGGTATTCTTTTGAGGAATAAATGTTTGTAACAGTGACTGCTTCAAATCTTGTAAAACGGAGATTCAAAGTTAAGTGACGTCAGTGTGTGTAATTTTTGGTCAGCAGAATTTGTCCATAAAACAACAACATGGTAATTGGAATTTTCGTTGTTACAGACCAATAATCGACAGCGTTTATGATCATATTGGTTGTTATAGACCAATAATCGATTGCGTTCATGATCATATTTGTTGTTATAGACCAATAATCGATAGCGTTCATGATCATATTGGTTGTTATAGACCAATAATCGATAGCATTCATGATCATATTGGTTGTTATAGACCAATAATCAATAGCGTTCATGATCATATTGGTTGTTATAGACCAATAATCAATAGCGTTCATGATCATATTGGTTGTTATAGACCAATAATCCATAGCGTTCATGATCATATTGGTTGTTATAGACCAATAATCAATAGCGTTCATGATCATATTGGTTGTTATAGACGAATAATTGATAGCGCTGATGATCATATTGTGCATACTTGTTGTGACCAAATATTAGAAACACTCGTCACTGATGTCACTTAACTTTAAATCTCCATTTTCAAGATTCAAAAGAGTCACTATTTCAAATGCATATTTCTCAAGAAGACATATCCGTTCATCGAAAAACTTAGCAAAGTAATCAAGGTAAAAAGTCTAGGTAAAAATTGAAATGTATTTTAAATAAACCGATTGGATGTTCTATTATTTTAAACTTCATAGAGGTCTCAAGATGCATGATTCCAAAATTATCCTCAACACCAATATTAGTTGATGTCACTATCCTTATATGTTATTTTTTTTTACTTTAATATAAATTATTACATGATTAAGTCAATGAACCACACTAAGAAATCATTCACAAAATATTGTTACATGAAGAAATTAATGAATATAGTTTTTACTTAAATATAAATATAGATAACCTTGAAAATGGATATTTCTTTTTTGAGTTGCTGTTACGTCTTTTTGGATTTCAATTTCACTGCACCTGTCTTTATTATATGTATCTGTAAAGTGAGATGTCAATAATTGGGTTGTTATTATTTACAATATATCGCAACAAAGGCCAGAGAAAAGGTTTTATCCTCATTAATTAAAAAACATCCAATTCGTACATGATGACCTTTGCGTACAGGTGGCTGCTGAATAGGTGACCACAATAACATGTTTTACTGTATACATTGTAACCCTCTCAAGTGCAACTCAAAATTGGCAACGGTTTTCATTGCATTTATCCGAAATTGTTTAAGAAGGACTTGACCACAAAATAGTAAATAGGCAGGGTCCGATAAAATATTTTACCTTCCAGGATTCCAATATTCCCTTCCAAACTTAGGGTGATTTCATCATGCAAACGATTTCTGGTAATTTCATTGTGCAATTTACGTTTTCTAGTGATTTCGTCATTTAAACGTTTTCACATCTTTTTATATTACAGCTTTTTTTCTTCTGATCAAAAAAACTTGCATACAACTATTTCTTCCCCCTCTTCCTGCATTTGCGCTAGACTTCCAGGAATCTCAGTTCCAGAATCTCCCATTTTATCGGACCCTGTATATATGGTTTCAAAACCAGGCTTCATATAAGCGGGAATTTCATTTATCAAAATTGCACGCAAGCGGGTTACACTGTAATACTTCAACATCAGTAATATCGTCACTAACTTGCAATAAGAAGAAAACAGAACACATTGACAGAACAATTGCATCAAATAATTACCTCGCTAATTATGACCCAGTTTTCCAAATCATGTTTATGAACACGTATTCTTAGTTCTGAAGTTTTACCAAAATCTTTAGGTACATCACCCTTCGCCACACCACCATCAAATTTACCAATGATCTGATAATCAGAGTTACTATACTCATTCTTTATTTTAAGGTCTTCTTTTTCTTCTGATTTGGATAACTCAGAATCTAGTTGTTAAAAAGAGCATGCTGTTACAAAAAGGTGTATTTGGCAGAGAACAATATAGCAGTCGGCCAACGGCAACCGGCCAATCAATGTAGTCTTTGTAGCAATTTTTTTTATTTCTATTTATATATTTGATAATATTTCTCTTCAAGATTGGCTTCCCCTGCGAAAAAAATCCACGAGTTCATGAACAATTCACGAACTTCTTTGTTTTCTGGTATTTGGTGTTATCCAATTACTGATAAAGGCCATGATCCAACAAAATGTTTTGCCTACCTCAAACCTCAACGTTTGAGATTTATGGATGAGTAATTGTAATGACATTATTTTCCCTATTTTTCTAATGTTTCTTGATTTCTATGTATCTAACATTTTGCCTATTCCTTCTGAATTTTCCTAGCAATTGGCAAACTAGGTTTTAAGGTTTTCGGACTTTGTCAGACTCTGATAGAGGCATTTGAGCAGGAGGAGTAAATTGTGCTTATGTTTTGAACTTAATTTGAACATACTTGAGCTTGAAAGCTACTGCAATCTGAACATAGGATCCGTTGGGTAAGACCGTTACGCTTTTCCTAGCTTCATTTTGCATAGAATAGAATATGAACACACTTGATAACTGTATGTTTCATACCTTCTGTGTGATGCTTTTTGACAGCACTTGGTTTTAGAAGTTCAATTGTTGCGTTATGCAATACATCTCCAGGATGTTCTGAATTGCCTGTTTCTATCTTGTATCTAAAACAAAGAAGTTACATGGAACATAGCATGATGTCATTTTGTAAAATATGAAGTCATAATCATACGCAATCCTCCAATTTGATTGGTTGGTTTATGTGTCTAGAAATTTCCGAATAAAACATTATTCAAAAAATTCAGAATCAAAATTTGACTTGAAAAAAAATAGAAAAGAACTTTAAATTTTGATGCAACATGTCTAGATTAAAGGATAATCTTTTACAGCTTTTTTGACCAGACACATCAACCAACCAATCAAAGTACAAGATTATGTTTGATTATAACGTCACATAGTCATGGATCATGACATTAAAATGAGACTGCAGGTGCTGGTTCTTTGACGGTGCATATAATATTTTATTTTAATTGTAAATGTTTAAAAGACCTCCTCCAAAAGCTAAAAAAAAATCACTTGCTCTTGATAAAGTGACTACAAAGCAATAAAAGTAATCAATGGCTGTCTATTTGGGACATCGAAACAATCACATACAAAACATTGGTGCCTGGATGGTGGTCTCTGTTTCCATTTGCTTTGACTTGTAATCAATAGGACTTGATCTGTCACCGCCACCGCACCTATAAAACTGCTAAGCAAGTGGAAATTCCTGAATACCTGTTATCTAAGTCTCTTTAGGATGTGGAAGAGAGAAAAAATAATGCCCTTGAGTGCTGTGGCCCAAATCTAACCACGTATCAACGAAAACGGAATATCAGTAGGCCGTTTGCTGCCCGGAAAAGAACGTTAATCCAATGTTCGCAAAATTGATCGAAGGAATGTCAACTTTCTTCCCCTTAATTATCGCTACGCCCTTATTCGATCACACCTTATCAGCTGAAGATCTCAAGGTCTGAACCAGTCTTGATCTTGATCGGTATCATAGTGTGGCTATTCCCTACCGAGGTTGTGATTAGCTGCCAGTTCGTATAACGTCATTATTTGCCCGGCACAAAATCTATTTGTAGACAATCCTAAACCCTAATCTCAGTTAAATATTCAATTCAATATCAATTATATACTTACTGTCCAATTTCAATCGGATCTACAAAACAAATACGCAACACATCTTCAGGCTGAGGTGCCAAACCCCAGAAAAAGCCATGACCAAGATATACTTTTTCTGGCAGATTAGTTTGATAAACTTTAAATGTTGATTTGATTATTGCTTTTGGATTAAGATGTGAATGGAATAGTAGCTGTTGTTTAAAGTCTTTATCCTGTTTGCATAAAACAACAAAATAACTATATTAGAAAATAATTGAGAATGGATGAAGCTGCTGCACAAACAAAATGATCTGTGTTTTCTCCTTCGAGAAACCTGATTTTTTATTACAAAACCTCTCGAAAAATGTTTATTTTATAGGCTCCTTATAATATTGTCGAATCTCTAAATTGGGGAGAAATAGAAACAAAATCAGCTTTCTACTGGATTTTGGCCAACCTTTGGAAAACCTAGTTGCAGGGTTGCTGGGTTTTGCTGCACCTTGGTGACTTGTAATAGAACTTATTTACCATCAGGAGAATTTTGTGTATGGAAAACTATATTTCAGTTAAATTTGTTATAGCATCCCCCTCTAAACATTGATCACCTGTCTATAATGGTCACCTCTATACGGGGTCACCTGTCTATAGTAGTCACTCTTGGTATAAGCGTTGCTGTTTTATGGTGTACCTCTACTCACAATTAAATTTTGCTTCTTTCCTTTTAAAGATGATTCTTTCCCTACATGTTGAAATAATGATGGTTTGAATTTAATTCTTAATTTTGATTTTTCTTTCTGACAATGTTTCGCATCCTTTTCAGGATTACATGCTTTTACCCATAACATATGATCTAATAGCCAATCAATTGGTTTATCTTTATAAAACATAACAAAAAATTCAACAAGTCGACCAAGATCTGATGCGCGAAAGAGTTTACCTGAAAATAAAGAATAAATAATGAAACAGCATTGACATTTGACTTGACGTTGGATACAGTCAAACCTATTATAACGGCCACCTCTATACAGCGGTAACCTGTCTATAAAGTCACTCTTGCAATGTCTAAAACACTATTTTCTATTGAATCAAACCTGTATATAAAGGCCACCTGTCTATAGTGGTCAATGTATCTTATCGACTTTTAGATAAACTTTTGAGTAATTTTAGTGACATAAAAAAGTAAAATGTAAATTTTATTTTTCAAATTTTTTTAATGATTTTAATTGATGTATCCAACATTTTGCCTTTTTCTTCTGAATTTACCTAGCCTTCCGCAAACCAGGTTTCCAAGTTTTTGGACTCTGGAATTTAGTTTTAACATTTATCATTGATTACCTATGTTATAAAGATCAAACCAGTAATACGGGAGAGACTTAATACTAGTTTCATGATATTTTCATATTATTTTTCATGATAGTTTGATAGTTTCATGATATAACTAATACAAGAGAATACATTCACGCAAAATTGAAAAATATATTTGGTATTCTAATGCAAGAAAAGCGCTATTAAAATCAATATTTATGTCCATAGTAAAACAATGAAATATTTAATGAATAATGTGTAATAAGGTAGATTTACTTTAACCACATACAGTAAAACCTGTTATAACGGTCACATCTATAAAGCGTCCACCTGTCTATAGTGGTCACCCTTGCAATGTCTAAAATAGTATTTTCTATTGATTCAAACCTGTATATAAAGGCCACCTGTCTATAATGGTCAATTTATCTATCTCTAGTAGCTGGCTGTTATATACAGGTTTCACTGTAATAGAAAAAAACATGGATGTTTAACAGATGAAGAACTGACAGTACTTACCAATAAATCCTAATGATGAAAACTCTAACATGAACCAACGATTTGATTCTTGTTGTAATGCGAATGATCGTATCGTAGATGCATAAGATGGTGATGCTAATACATCATCTTCTAATTGCACGTAAAACCGTGCCCTACTTTGTGCATACATCATTAAATAACAATAATCAAGATTTTGTTTCGTTCTCCATTTAACGCGTTCTAAAGGATCATTAAATGTTAATGGTAAATCATCCATATCAGGATAATATGATGGATCAGGTGCGACAACTTCCACAAGACCTTCCTTGATTTCTTTGCCAAATTTATTTTCAACAAGTTTAGCTTGTTTTTGTGCATCTGACTTTGATTTCTACAATTAGGGAGAACAAAAACAAAAAAAATCACAATATAAAGTACGACTGGTTTGTAAAAAGTGTCAAATTCAAATTCATTGTTCATACTATATATGATATTCAGGCCTTTCGTACTGAACCTAATTTTGAACCTATTCGAGCCTTCTGAAATCTATGATTATGTTAGACAATGCTGTGGGAACAAAAATTCCAGAAACTAGTTTTGTTTGGTATATACGTCAATGGAAATAGTAAATAACGAGAGTGTCACAAGGCCCAAGCCTCTGGGCTGAGATCCAAAGCCCTAACAACTAATGCCATGCCTCATCGTCTACTAACATACATACTGCAGCATACCATGGGTTATCCCTCCAGTCAAGCACCAACAAGGCCAAAAATGAGACCAACTCGCAGATACAGTGATTTTAAGAGTATAGAAAGGAAAATACTGAAATCTGCTAAAAGATTAGTAGTAGTATAGACAGTCACATTATAGGAATGAAAAGTGTTGTCCCTCTTACGCCTAACATATTTGCTGAAAGACTGAACCATTTAACGTGTGGTACTTACATCACCAATGAATATAATGATTATAACATCATCCCTATCGTCAGGTGTGAGTCCATTTATTAATGACCCAATTGTTGTGAGTAGATACGATTGATGCTCTCTTCTAATTGTTGGAATACCGATTGCTAATGACACTGGTTAAAAATTGAAATAGCGATTATGATATAAATATTGTTATATTATAATGAAAATGATTTGATCAATCTGTTTGACGCCAAATCCCCATAGCAAAGCTAGGTTTGAAAACTCAATCGATCTTACAATTCGAACTTGATATCACGACTGAGAATTTCTAATTTGATCAGGAGTTTTCAAAAACATTTTATGAGCAATAAAGTCATGTAGAATGTAGATGCTTGTAAAAGTTGTGCTAGTTATATTACTAAGCAATTGGTAGACAATTTCCTATGAGTTCTTAATATTTAGCGCACTCGAGTCACTTTAGGAGAAAACTCAAAGGCAAAAATCACTCGTCGAGGCGGCTCATAATTTTCCAATACCTTCCCCTTTTCTCCTTACTTGCCTCTCGTGCTCCAAATATCAATAGCTCATAGGAAACAGAGCACCAATTGCTTAGTAGGGTTGGCACAGCAATTTGGAACCATTCATGATCAAAAAATCAATTGAATGTATTCTTATTATGTAAATTACTGGAATAATAAATAAGTGGTCTGTAATCTGGTATAGTGAAACATGTACAAACAGCCGGCTACGAGATATTTAGGTAAATTGACCACTATATACAGGTGACTCTTATATACAGGGTTAATTCAATAGAAAAAAATACTATTTTTGACATACTGTGGCCACTGTGTAGAGGTGACTGTTATAACTGATTGTAGCCATATGAACAATATAGCACAAGAAAGTAATAGGACAAAAGCCAAACTATACAAAACTATTCCAAATTTCCTTGGTTTCTCCCACTAACAAACTGGTTTATTCTATTGTTGATCACGAGAACTCCACAAAATATTTGAATTGATCCCCACAAACAGACAAACTTGCTTAATATTCCCCTCTGGTGCACATTAAAAGTGGGACATTTTTAAACGAGGTACTAAAGTTAGAGTTTGCATGGCTGTCACCAGGGTCTGACAAAACCCAGCAACCCAGCAACTTCCCTGCGAAAACAGTTCAGGAGTTCATGAACAGTTCATGAACAGTTCATGAACGTTAAATGGCCCCAAATTTTCATGAACTGTTCATGAACTGTTCATGAACTGCCTGTAATAAAATGTAGTAATGTAGACGGTGTCGCCCTACCGAAGGCACCCGTACCACTCCTCTATTTCTAGATGAGTGGCTTTTTTCGCTGAGAGCAATGATTTTAAACGCTCTTTGTTGATCTCAGCCGCGACACTGCAGATCAATTTCAACAGATTTCATGGAAGATAGGTCTCGATTGTCAATGCGCAACGATGCGCCGCAGCTACTCACAATGCAATTCCCTCTGGACCATTCCATCCGCCATCCTCAGATGGTACTCATTTGATGTTTCAGATAAAATCAAGGCTGAGTTGACCATAGGGGGATTTGAACCACGGTCGATCAGATATGATCCGATCTGAAGTTCGGTTGCTCTGCCAACTGCCTGTGAGGGTTGAACAGTTCATGTCATGAAGGGTTCATGAACAGTTCAGGAAAATTGGAGCCATTTAACGTTCATGAACTGTTCATGAACTGCTGAACTGTTTTTCACAGGGGCTAGGCTAGACAACATTTCGAAGAAAACCGACCTTTCCTTTCAATTTTAATTTGTTACCTTTCGGAAATAAATCAGAATAGGCCTACTGGCCCTACTGTACCTTTTTTCTGAAGCTTTAATTTGTTTTCAATCAAGAGTTTATTGTCAGTATTTGTCTGCTTTAATTCTTGTTTTTATCTATTATTTGGAATGCTTTTCTCATTCTGTTTTCAATTTTCAATGCCTCCAAAGTAAAATATAAGTAAAATATGGCCGCCATTCAAATGTTAACAATAGAATGTCTGATTCCTTTCAAGTTCAAAGTGTGTTTGTTTGTTCCTTGCGAAGTTGTGAAGAGACCCATGAATGATCACACAGTTCACAGTCAACTTTCTTGATCTTAGAAAAACAACAAATGAAAAAATTTTGCAGACAAGGCTAATTAATTTACCCAGAAATTGGCTATTTATTATTTTCATTGTCAACATTTTCTGAAAGTGGAAATTGTTGATATTTAAATGGGTTTTAAATATATTTCTGTGAAAAATTTTTCAAAGGTTTTTGAATATAAATCCAGGTTTCGATCCGAATCCAATCCGACGGTAAAATAATTTGTTGAATCCTGGCTGTCACAAAGTGTGGAATCCTGCGGACCTGATTTCACAAAGGCCAGCAAAAATTTCATAATGTTTTCAATTACCAAGATTGCTTTTTTATTTGAATTTATGATGTTATTAAATATCATGAAGACGGATGTTTTCATTTCATGGTTTTCATTTTTTTTTCATGGCCTAAAAAATTTGTGGTTTTCACCATTTTACATTTTCATGGTGTTTTCACTACACTTTCATGGCAGTTTTCATGGCATTGGTGTTTGTAAGAAACAGGGGGCATTATTAGCAAGTTTGACAGTAGTGAAATACATATTCCTGCAAAGACCGGAAATCCTGCTTGCAGACAAAAGTTTAATGCTCTACATACCTCCTTTTCTGCCTCCAGCCAGCTGGATACCAGGTGCCAATGCATTTCTCATATTCAAAAGATGAGGTAAGGAATTATATATACTTGGTAGACTCAACCAACTACTACGTGATAAATTCTTTGGTAATAATGCGGATAACTGTTGTCTTAAAATTACTAATTGTTGCGAACGTGCAGTGTTTTCATATTTGACTTCTTGTAATCTTTGTTTCAAGTCTTCGATTTTTGCCAAAAGCATAGGTGTCATAGTACTTAAAACTTGATCATTGCTACTAGGCTCTAAAAACAAACCACATATACTTGAAATTTTACCAGGAAAAATTATGTGTTTAAGGTAAGTAACAAATTTTGTGAACTGTGTTAAACATGTGTATACTAGTGTATATTATTTGGTCAAGTAATTATATATATAATTCAATTGTTATAATATAAACAACAACACGATTTCCAATATTTCGTTCTCATGAAAGAATACTCAATCGCTGCTGTGATCTTATTGCGCTGACTCGTCATGATTAGAATAAAGACGAAATGACGTCACTTAACTTTGAATCTCCGTTTTTCAAGATTTGAAACGGTCACTTTTCAAACGCTTATTTATAAAAAAAATACTTTTATCATGGCTGTACATTAAATTAATCAAGGCTGTACATTATTTTAACGGAGCAGAGGTACAAAACACAATACTATGAGGTCTTGAAAACACAACACACTCTTTTAACGGACCAGACTTTCAAAACACAATACTATGAGGTCTTGAAAACACAACACACTCTTTTAACGGACCAGACTTTCAAAACACAATACTATGAGGTCTTGAAAACACAACACACTCTTTTAACGGATCAGACTTTCAAAACACAATACTATGAGGTCTTGAAAACACAACACACTCTTTTAACTGACCAGACTTTCAAAACACAAAATACTATGAGGTCTTGAAAACACAACACACTCTTTTAACGGACCAGACTTTCAAAACACAATACTATGAGGTCTTGAAAACACAACACACTCTTTTAACGGACCAGACTTTCAAAACAAAATACTATGAGGTCTTGAAAACACAACACACTCTTTTAACGGACCAGACTTTCAAAACACAAAATACTATGAGGTCTTGAAAACACAACACACTCTTTTAACTGACCAGACTTTCAAAACACAATACTATGAGGTCTTGAAAACACAACACACTCTTTTATCGGACCAGACTTTCAAAACACAACACATTTTTAATGGACCAAAGGTGCAAAACACACCAGGAAACTTGGAAACACAACATGCGTGGGGCTGGCATAGGGATTTGAGAGTATGGCATTTATGAAAATAAGGGGGTAAATCAAACATGAATTGATTTGTATTGTTCTTTAATTATTTTTAATCAAAAAGTAAAAGTTTGATGCTTATCGTTATGCGCGTAAAAATATCGTAAAAATGTATCTGCTTATATAGAATTGAAACTTGTGTGTACTTCTCTGCAGCCAAACTACGGTGGTAAAACTCCATTCCATTTCACTTCTTTGGATAGACCATTGATAATCATTAAAGTTAATAGACATTACAATACTGCTCAGTGTGTTCATCATAGTCGAATCATGACATTTGAAATCATTCCGAATAACAAATTGAATGTTTGTAGCTTACTTGAAATATTATTAAAATGTTTCATAAAGAGTGTTAGTGTGGACTTTTTATGACTTCTATTGACAGCGTTCTGATAACTTGGGCCTTAATGAAAAATTTCACTTGTTTTACTTTCTAATAATTATAATTAATTTATATTACTTGCTTTCCTGATTTAATTCTGAACTTCGAAAAATTATATTAAATGCAACCGTAAAAGTTTATTACCTGTAACATTTTCCACATAAAAGATAACTGATTCAGTGATACTAAAATATCTCTCTATTATTGTCATGCAAACCATATTGTAAAAAAAATTACTTGGGGGATAAGCGTATGTTGTAATTTGATATTTTTAAATGGTGCGCTTACAAATCCCCATGCCAGCCCCACGCCTGTTGTGTTTTCAAAACATGTGATGTGTTTTTGAAATGCCCCTTGTGGTTTGAGATAGTGTTGTGTGGTTGCACCTCTGAGTCACAGTACAATGGACTTCCTAGCATTGTGTTGGTTGTGCAAACTGTGGAAAACAGCAGAAGTCAAACATGCTTTTGAAATTTGACAATAAAATATCGATACATAACAATTTTATTGTTTTGCATACAGGATCCATCCTAAGGAAATTCTACACAGGATCTGGCTTAAACAACCTTCCACAGCACTGTGCCATTGTGCCAATGATTCTCTTTATTCATTGAACTAACAATACTAAAAGCTTTCCAGAATCATTTCTTGAGATCATTGCATAATTGATGGAATCATAATAGAAATGAATGAACCATAGGAAAAACATTTTTTTTTTGTAGTTGTTTGAGAAATTGAATAATTCAATATAAACTTCTTGAAGGTCTACAGTATGACTTGTCTGTAGGTATGCTGTTTTAATTTACAACAGAAGAGGCAAGGTCCAACAAAAAGTTCAGCCTTCTGGAATCCTTTTCAACATTTTTTTCTTCATTTTTGTTGTTGATGTTTGACCAATGATAAAATTACTAATTTTCTTCTGAATATTGGTTTAAGCTTCAGGAGTCTAGGATTGCTACTGTTGTTGGACCTTGAGGAGAGGAATAATTCATTTAGAAAGATGGTAAAATTAAATGAAATTAGTTTGAAATTCAGATTGAGCAGGTGATAAACAACATGTATAGGTATAAAAAAATTAAATATATCCCTTATAACAATCTTACAGAATATACGAGCTACGATAAAAACATTTTTAGCAGAATATAATTTTGAAAACAGAATTCAACATGTATTTTACGTTAATTCAGATTGATTTTCTTTATAGGGCTGGAAAATTTCAGCTCAAACTACCAAAAATAATCAAGACAGATTAAAGTGCTTTAACGATTTTGCTTTTGAAGCAAGCGACCTAATTTTTGGTTTGAATTGTACTCAAGACCTAAAAAAAACTATAATACGCTAGGCGCTGAAGCCGCAGTCACACAATCAATGTTTACATACAGCAGGAAGCTATGGGAAGCACCAAGCACTTGCAGTACTTACATACTTTGCAAATTATTGATAATGCTAATCCTATTTTTGACTTCACAGAAAGTCAAAAAAAAAATTTACTTTTATATTTTTGTATTTCGGGAATAAAATCATAATATATCAAAATTTAAACATTGTGGAGCATGGAGATTCTGTGTGGAGCGTCTTTCTGATCTTCTTTTTCATTTCTATAAATGACCATTTTAAATGCATTTGAACTAAGAAGGATTTGACCTCAAAATTAATGTCCTTGCCTATAGTGTCCTGATGTAATTGTATTGTTTGATCTGTTCAACACCTCAACTGCGTGCCTGGCCAATTCAGATTTTGAGGGTTAATGACAAGTAACATCTCTGATTTAACATTCATTCGATTCATCGAATGAGGATGATGACAGGATACTAGTAGTATTTTACCACAAACTTTCAACAATTATTTTTTTCTTACATTAATGTTACTCTGATGCTGCTAAGTTATGCCTAGTGTCCCTAGCACATTGACCGTATTTTACAATTTACATAACCCACAATCAAAAACACACAAATAATGGCTTTTTATTTTCATAGCTTTGACTAGTGACATGAACTCAAACAATCCTATTAACATAAAATTCTATAAAGTCATTTATGATGGGGAAATATTGTCAAAATCGTTTCATACAGAAGAGATTTCTCTTGGCAGGAAATGTCAAATAATTTCAGGGGTGTCACTCACTCCCTGGTCACAGTACAACGGGACAACGGGAGGCCATATGAAAGCAAACAAGCACCAAAGGAATGAAAAGTAAAAGTCAATAAGTTGAAATAGTCAAAAATTGAAATAATCCAGTCATTCGAGAGTGGGTCACAGTGTTGACTGTTGACCCATATAGTAGCCCTATTGGATCCGAAGAATCACAGCCTGAGCCAACAATTGACATAACATGATCAGTTGAGTTGACAACAGATAAAAAAAAGGCAGGCTAGCTTAGCTAGAGAAAACGTTATACATGCAGTCTCGTGAGTCGTGCGGTTATTTGAACAGCAATGAAAGATATCAGTATCACAATTGTTTATAATTTGTTGATATTATACTTACTTGGCTCTTTATTTCTCAAGATACCAATGAAAAGCATCAACGGAAAAGCCAAAAGAATGAAAAATAACGAACTTCTATTTCTTCGTAAAAAAGATATCATGTCTTTTGACTATAGTTATAAAATATTTTCATACATAACAAAGATTAAAAAGACATGTAATCTTTATTTCCAATCATATCAAATACATTCTCCCAGCTGAGGAAAGATTTGAAAAGCAAGATAAAAAATTTCTGCGGCAATCAAATAATTGAAATGTAAACTTTTGAAAATAATAAATAAATCTACACGTCTTCAGTTTTCTTTAATCGCATTGCAGGACGATCATTATGGTGGATTTATTATCATTACACCGGCAATGACCACGATTTCTAACTAAAGATGGATAGCAATAAAGGAAACACGTAAACCACCAATTATTCACTTTTATGTTTCATTTCATCATTTTTCACCTTTCACACTACCGACAATCAAACGAGATCACAGCGACAATCGTAACGACAAAATTAAGCCTCATTGTCAAATCATTATTCTGCTATAGAAAACGGGACTGTCTAAAAGGGTGACCTTGACCATGACCGTGACCATCCCCAAAATTCGGTCTCTCAAATGACACATCGCTTGTCAAATTCTGTCCTATGACGACAGAGAAGAGAACATTGAGAAAGGGGACAGGCACACACAAATATAATTAAGGAAAATCTAAGAAAACATACAGAGCGCTTTCGCTTATCATATTTATTCATTAATGATTTTTTATGAATAAACGCGTTTCCTTGTTGCTGTGCCTCGTTGTGAATTTTAAGGCAGAAATGTGTGAACTTTGAAGTTTAGAAATTTGAAGTGTCCGTTCACGGTCATGGTCACCCTTTTAGACAGTCCCATTGAAAACGAGGATTACAAAATGGCAGAAAAGATGCAAAAAAATCGAAAATCTGAATGAAATTTACTCACTATGAAT
Organism: Haliclystus octoradiatus; assembly: GCA_916610825.1. Classification (NCBI taxonomy): domain Eukaryota; kingdom Metazoa; phylum Cnidaria; class Staurozoa; order Stauromedusae; family Haliclystidae; genus Haliclystus; species Haliclystus octoradiatus. The sequence goes on from OU744448.1 coordinate 5,187,376, forward strand.
GTTTGTAGAAAATTACTTGAGATTGAACAAGAAATTATTGCAAAATATGATAAAGATGATGTAAGTTACTCATATAAAGTAGATAAATCATTACAAGTGTGGTCAATTTCCATTGAAACAATGTAATTTGATTTGAATGATCTTTTAAAAGGCTTACTAAGGTTTGCGAAACGAAACGAAACGAAACGAAACGAAACGAAACGAGATTCTTATTTATTAAAGATATTAATAAATTATTACATAATATAGAATTGTTTTGTTAACTAAACAACATTTCATCCAAATTATCGTGTTATGACTTGATTTTCTAAGTTAAAAAGCAAAAACTTACATATTTTCAAAACGGCGTAAATCCTTGTGTTTACCACGCGGTCATCTAAATTCGGCGCCGTGATCAGCTGTGGTACAAAGTACACAGTAATTGCGTCAGCCTCGGTCTCTTAGAAAGCCGTTACAGGCTGAGAAAGCAGCAAAACCATCTGTTCTAGTTAAAACAAGATAATAATGAAATAAGTTGGCAATTTACAAATATTGTGCTTGATTTAACAATAATATGTAATATTTTATTGATATCTTTAATAAATAAGAATTTCATTTCGTTTCGTTTCGTTTCGCAAACCTTACTAAGCCCTTTTAAAATTGACGAACGTCGGACTTACGAACTAAACTTCATTTAAAACAAATAAAATTGTAAACAATTATTATATAGTTATCATTGATGTTCACATTTCATGGGTTGTTAGCTACTACCAATATATTTTTGTTTTTCATTTATCAGTCTAGTTAACTGTGCATTAAAAGCGAAGCGAAGCAATAGCATTGTAAGCCGATCTGCAAAGCATGGCAGCTGCGCCCCCGAGATGAACATTTTTCTCGTGATTGCCGCCCTTGAAGCTGCAGTTTTCATTGAAAATTGGCAGTTAAAAATAATTTTTTTTGTCATTTTCTTTGTAATTTTTGCTAAAATGATGGATTTTGCCGCCGCTGAAGTCAAATTTGATCAAATTTGATCGGTTGCCGCCGCCGCCCCTAACTAATTATATGTTATGTATCGTCCAGTCTGCAAATAATGGCAATCTCGACGAGATCTCGGGGGCAGCAGAACCGAAAAAAGTTAAGGTAGTCAGCTGATCAAATTTGATTCCAGGGGCGGCAAAATCCATCATTTCATAAAAATTTATGAAGAAAATGGCAACAAATTAAATTCTAACTGCCGATTTTTGATGAAAACAGCAGATTCAGGGCTGCAATCACAAGAAAAACTTTCATCTCGGGGGCGCAGGGCGATTCCATCAGAAGTGAAACCAAAAATTTTACAAGCGTCAAAAATAAAGCAAAGAATTCAGACAAAAATCAATTGTTTTCTCTAAAATAGATACTTTTACCATCATTCCTATATATGTTTGATTGAGATTATAGACTTCGATGTAGATAAAATTAATGTTTTAGAGAGAGCGTCGAGTTGGCCGCTTGTGAATTTATGAAAACAACAACAAACGAAAACTTGAAATTTTGCGTTTTTCTGTTCATGATTTTCTAACAAAAATTACATCAATCAATATGAATTCACTTGTTTTGTATTATTAAGTAGTAAAAATAAAGAATAATGAGTGTATTTTACCTTGAAATTATATAAATGTTTCGATCACTTCGGGCCGCTGTCAGTCAGACACGAAAAAGTCCTAAATGTTTTGTTTACTCAACAGCGTGACACTTGATCGCTAAATCCTTTCGTATGCAAAGTAGAAAATAGCTCATTTGCATATTTGGCGGGAAATGTTGCTCTTTTTATCAACGTCATCCTTTAAATCTGCGTGTCTGACTGACAGAAAATATTCATACGGACAGTTCGACCTAAGCGCAACAGTCGGCATCTCAAAGCTAATGCCATAATGATCATATAATCAAAGAACCCGTGTGACCGCCTACCCGTTGTTTTGGACACTTCACACCACGTGGTAATTTGAGGTCGCTGTCGTCAATATTCAGTCATGCGTGTGGACTGTTTTATCGCATGCGGAATGGAAATGGCAGTTCATTTGACCTTGATGTTTAGAATATTATCTGTATGTGTGCTACATTTTGAACAAAAAGAACAACCAATTTACATTACCTGATGATTATAGATTTGGAAGGAATATATAAAAGTTTTAATAAAAGTGTATTACTTGTGTTTTATGTCAAGTTATGTCAGTCAGGCACAAACTGCTTCGGAGAGGTTAGTCAGACACGAAATCTTGTCAGTCAGACACGAGAAACATTTGTTTATTGCCGTATATATTTTGAAAGTATTTAATAAAATGAATAAAATTTTTAAAGTATAGTATCTTAAGAACATAATGAGAGTGATTTTATTCTTCTTTATGCCAACACTTCGCAGAAATCTACAAATGTTCATCTCCAATTGGCAAAATGGCGAGCGTCCGTGTCAGTCAGACACGGACCTTAAACTTGCTGTAGTTTATTTATATTTTGAGTTATTGTGAATATTTTTACTTTGTGGGAATGTTTTTGCCACTCTTTATTTGTAAGAAATAATAATTGATCAAACTTTGGATGGATGTTGATGCCCTATTCGAAAATATCTTCCGATGTGTCACTCAGACACGATGGAACCGCCCCGCAGTTGGCATGCTTTGCAGACTGATGTATCGTTTAGCTATGCTTCCAGGGGATGGGAATCCAAGGTCTGGCGGCGTAGTCTGGTCCTGGTTCAGGGATAAGAATTCTGGGATGTGGAGACATCCAGTTAGCCATGTGCATTGCATGCACTAGTATGCCGAGAATGACACTTTTTATCTAGATGCTAGGGAGGGAGGATTTAAGGATTTTTTCTTAGATGACAGAGCAACCGAACTTGACATTTTGATCATATCTTATCAACTTCGGTTCTAATCTCCCAAAGGTCGACTAGGCTAAGCATTGACTTTATGTAAAACATCAAATGAGAAGGCTACCATCCAAGGATGACAGATGGAATGGTCCAGAGGGAAATGCATTGTGAGCATCTGCGGCGAATCGAATGTGCATTGAAAATTGAGGCCTATCTCAGCAATTCCACTGTGACTCACACAGTTTTGCGTATTATAGACCTACCTGTTCCCCAGACAAGGAATATAAATCAAATCAAATTTGATGTAATACAAATATAGACCACGGCTTGTTATGATAATTGTATGTGATTAATTTTACAAAGTGTATAGCCGTCTGTTTGCCGGACGCCATTTGGAAATGTTATCTGTCAGGTACTCAACTTAAGCATGCGTGTTGCCTTTGACGACTGCCAGAAATTTCTCTCGCATTCATTTTAATTAATTCTAACCTCTCCAGAGACCTCAGATTTATGAAAATCTCAATATCCTTTTCGTAATTGAATTAGAACTGTCAATTTACCTTTCTCAGATTGTTGCCAATGAGTCTCATTTAATCAAGACATTAATCAATCGGGAGAAAATCAATACACTTATTGTTAATTTATATCCTGGCTTAGAAGGATATTCATTAACACTAACAAGACCAGATGGAACTCAAGTGGAAACAGCAAAGCTACCATATGAGGTAAAACTATAACATAATGTGTAATGGTGATGTAGGAATATCATTAATTAATGAACTGAGTATTCCTCTGACTGTGTGTTTTGTGTAGTTGTGATGTAGGAATATCATTACTTAATGAATTGAGTACGGTATTCCGCTGACTGTTGTCAAGATTATGCGAAATGAAGTAGGCCTGTAGTTATTACAGCCATGGGAGAGTTCCTCCAATCAGCAGATTTCTTCCTTTCTATCAGCTCCAAAACAAAGAAAGCTCTGATCTAGCTATTGTTTTAACAGATTTTTAAGAGTCTTCCTCTCTTTTGACTTAACTCTACTCTCATGCATATATTAGTTTTCTCAGGTAGCCTATTGACCTAAATTCAAACCCCAAAAATTATGTTGCTTTCTTCAATAATGAAACAAATGTAATTTATTGCATACATTTAGCCTCTTATTAAATAAACTAAAAAACTGTTTTTAATGGTAGGCGATGCTGGTAGGCCTATATTATAATGAGATGCTGTTATAGCCAATTATTTATAAGAAGAAAATGCAATCTTTCACTAAGATGATCAAATTTTAAATTCCGTACGTTATAAACAGTAATTCCTTATAAACAGTTTCTACTGTAATGTTAGGCCTAAGCAATTATTGAATGAGGCTGCGCGTAATATTACCAAAGTCTGAATTATTCTGAATATTATGCGGCAAAGCCGAATTCAATAACTGTTTTATTATTATTTCAAAATTTCAAAAGGAAACCGTGAGAAAACAAAGGACGGAGCAAAAATTTATCATTAACTTACATATTTATTATTCAAAAATAATAGAACTTTAAAACTATAATAAAATAAATATATAGACTTTTATCAATAAAATACATTTCAAGATGTAAAATCACGATGTACAATTAATTTACTTAACTTACATTTTATCATTATAGTTCTTAAGTTCCCATTATTTAGGAATAAGAAATTTGCAAGTTAATAAAGCCTCTTCTTATTCTGATAATATTTTCTCTGCTGCTTGTTTCCTTACGATCTGCTTTCGAATCTTGAAAAAATCATAAAGCCTAGCATAATTATTCGAAAATGTTGATTGTTAGGTTTACACTCAAGTCTCCACCGTAACTGGGCTTGGGTACTAGGGAATGAGATATTGATTTCCACTGGATCAAAAGAAATATGCTGACAAAATCAATATCGTGTTTTCCCTTTAAATATTTTTAACTGTTATTTTCTTTAAAAACATTAATTTGATTTCATCTCTTTGTAATCATTTGTATTTATTTATTTATTCTAGGATAGTGAATTTCTATCCTACTTAGATCTTCGTCAGGTAATATTGATCACCAATACCTACTTATCAAGACTTGTTAATAGCCTACAGTAGCCTTATTTTAAAAGTCAAATTTTGAAAAAACATATCTTGCGATCTAGACTATAATTTTATAGATTTAGTGTTCCTGGTGGATGTTCTAGTTTCAACCATATAAATTTGTAAAGATTCACTGTTTGAGCGAAAATAATACATATTATTTGCTATTATACATCTTAATTTATATATGTTTTCTTTGTATTTATTGCCATAACCGTGCATGTTAATATTTTAGTTTAGATTTATACAACGTAGCTGCCAACACAGTTTGCTTGCGTTGACATTTCATGCAGCTATTGCATTTTTAATCCGTTCTTTAAAAGCTAAAAAAATATGAGATTTTTGAGAGTTGTAGAAAGCATGTTGCTGAATGTAGCGCATGCTAGGTGTGGTCGCTGACCCATCATATCGTTTGAAAATAAAATATATATTTTGTTGAAAATATATATTCAGTAAAGTCGTGATACAGTCCTTTTTATTATCGCGGAAACATCCACTTTGTAAAGTTTATATTTTAATTAGGGGTGATTAGCTCAGTTGGCTGAGCAACCGAACTTCAGATCGTATCATATCTGATCGACTGTGGTGCAAATCCCCCTCAGGTCAACTCAGCCTTGACTTTATGTGAAACATCAAATGAGTACCATCTGAGGATGGCAGATGGAATGGTTCAGAAGGAATTGCATTGTGAGTAGCTGCGGCGCATCGTTGCGCATTGATAATCAAGGCCTATCTGGCATGAAATCTGTTGAAATTGATCTGCAGTGTCGCGGCTGAGATCTAAGGAGCCTTTAGCATCATTGCTCTTAGCGAAAAGAGCCACTCCTCTAGATTTAGAGGAGTGGTACGGGTGCCTTCGGTGGGGCGTCCACATTACTTTTTTACTTTATATTTTAATTTAATTATTTATGAAAATTAGGCGGCCATGAACCTTAAATCACCAAAATGTGAAAAATGAGCTTTTGCAAATTTTAAGGCTTCTCTCAAGATCTGTCCCAGACCCAAATCTATGAGAATTTTCTTGGAGATTGGAAAGATTTTCATCAGTAGCCTTTACTTGAATGCTTGTATGTAGCTATCTTGCTTCTACTTCACACAAAGAATATTGTTTGAGATTTCTTCAAAAATGTAAGCTAGCTTGTTCATAAATTTTTCATAAAAGATCTAGAATTTTTGTTATTTATGGAATTTGTCTTGTAGTGGTAGGGCTAGAGCCCACTTGGCCTGCGTACCAGCCTTAAGGTTTTTTCTGAAACCATAGGGTCTGTGAACTAAAGCGTGACTTTTAGCCCATCGAAAATAACACCTATATACTATTGGTAAATTATTCACACTCCGATTCACACGCTATCACAAACGGTCAATTGTCATAAAATCACAACTCTTCGTCAATCACGTCATACTCATCAGCAACAACAATGATCTTAATGATAATACGACGTAATGCATGAATTATAATCCAAACTCATGTGAACTTGCTTGGCTAAAAATCACACATTAGTTCACAGACCCTATGGTTTTAGAAAAAACCTTGGGGCTGGTACGCAGGCTAGGGCCCACTCAATGGATATTAGTTATGTTAGCAAAACAGGCCAACAAAATAAATTTTGTTGAAACTATTGTTTTTTGTTATTATTATTTCTAGCTTCCACCAATGCTTCTAAATGTCATATCTCAATCAAAGGTAAATATTTAGATGCTCAAATGAGCTTATAGTAGATATGAAAGAACAGACATATTTGATTATTGGCCAACATTCTACGTTTAATTGCTAGGCCCAACACACACAAAAATGTTGGAATCGTTTTGCTTTTGTTTCATAAATATTTAATTGTTCATCCCAATCCTGCTAGCTGCTTTTCTTATTGTATAACATATTCCAGAAAAGAGCTATATACCTTCAAAGTTGTAACTTAAGGAAGCTGCTGGAAGCCTAAAGTTTTTAGTCTCAAATCTGATCTGTCATATTTAACCCAAGTTCCAGCATTGTTGCATAGCAACACAATAATCCTGCTGATGTGATATGTATGTGCTAGAAAGTGTTAAACCAAAGAAATGTTCAATCTTTTACCCCTCTGGCTTCATGGATTGTATTATAAGGTGTGCAATCGCACACGCACGCCTCCATGCACGCCTAAACATTCCAACGTGTGCAATTGAGCGCACATCTAAATATTTCGAAAATAAAATTGCCTGTTTTTTTTTATATTATTTATTATTCAATGAAGTTCAATATACTATTATAATGGTTCTAATTTTAACTTGCTGGACAATTATTTGAACGGAGAGACGTGCTCCATTCAACCATGATTCAATCGAGTTAGGATTTAGCAAGTGTTTAAAATTTAAAGTTAAAAAAGAATAAATTTGTGTTGCCATGACAACAATCATCTGATGGCGTGCGATAGCATGCTTTAATCATTTTAGGCGTGCGTTTTATAGCACCCGTGTCATGATACAAACCATGTCTGGTTTCCAAGCACTATAGCATATTCTCTGCAAAGCCAGTTCATGAATACTAAACCTGTGAAAACAGTTCATGAACTCTTCATGAATGGTCCATGAACTGTGTACAAAATGGTTATCAGCATTTATCAAATGGTTGTAAACTTCATGAAATCAGTCAATTTGTTCACAAGGATATGACCTCCAGTTCATAAATTTCTTGGCCCCCCTCCCTGTTCATGAATTGTTCATGAAATCAACAAAAAAATGCAATGGAGAGAAATCACATTTTGTAGCAGTGAATATTTAATATTTTAATTAGACAATTCTGATGATTTGTTATTTGTTTTTATTTACAGTTGGACCTATTTTATGATGGATGTATTTTTATTGAATTGAGGGATCTACGAAAGTCATCCAGTTTAAGAAATTATGATATTTGCTTCATGATATTAAGTCCAACATCCGAGGTATGCAAATGATAAAAATTGACTTACCATCAAAGAAGCGTTATTTTTAATGACCAGTTTTAGAAATGTTGGCTGACTAAATGCTTTTTGTGTGTTAGAGTAGTTCCCTCGTGTTCATGCTCTTGTGTTTTATCGATTTGAAGATCTACCATTCAATCTACTATCTCAATAGGCCTCTTGAATTCGTATAACAATTTTCAATCATATGTAATTGTGATTGATAGTCACCTCGTCAGACCAGCTGCTTGTTTATTTGAGTAACTCCTCTACATATTTGCTGACAGATACAAATATGTGCGCCATCGGGAATCGAATGTCGGTCTTCCAGTTATCATGCAGTCATTCTGCTATTGAGCTACCAGTATAAACCAACTGGATCTCAGTTACGTATTATTTCTCAAATTTATTTTAAACATGTCAATATCAACAAGAGGTTGGTGAAACTATGATCAGACAAAGAGTTGTGGGACTTTTGATCCTGGATGACTACCACAACATCAGATTAGCACAGTCACGCTACTTTACCATCATTACATCAAATCTTTCAACATACCTAGGTAAAAGGAAAGTTGGATAAAAATCGATCTACCCAATCAATTGAATAAAAATGCTCATTGATAAATTACATTACTTTTCCTTGACAAGCCCTTGCTTGCAACAACAGAATTATGTCATGTGACATCATAACTATGGCTTATTGGGCAATTCTCATTAAAATAATAAGGGCCAACTTCTAGTAAGAAGCTCCTCTAGCCGGGGTTGAAAACTTTTTTCACTGCCTGTGACCACATACTTTTGCCTTCAAATATTTTACCGGAAATTTCGCTGGTCAAGCAATTTAAGGTGAATTAATAATTTTTTATTTTTTATTCAGACAATTGTTCATGATGTAAACAAAATTACAGAAGGTGATCCAAGCTGGACAGCAGAAGAGAAATTACGATTGGAAGCTAAACTAATTGCTGCTTGTAAACCAAATCTTGATCTTAGTCCATCATCATCATCATCAATAAATCGATTGGCTAGTTTACAATGTACAACAAGACAACTAAATTCCTATTCTATTAAAAGGCAAGTTCGCAACACAAGCAAGGTCTGAGAAATTATTTTACCTTCCAAGATCCTAAGTTTTCCTTGAATATTATTCATTCATGAACATTTTCTTATGAGTTCATGAACTGTTTGTGAAAAGTTCACGTTCATTGGGAAATTTCATATTCGTAAACTGATGAACTTTTTTCCTTTAACCTCCATATAACCGAGATTTACTTACTGCAGTTTACTGATGTTTTGAAATATTAACAATATATTATCTGTTATACAGGTCATTAAGAAGGTTTTCGCCATCGTATCAAAAAAGAATTGCTTTGAGTAGTTACCACACATCCCCTGCACCATTGAGATTATTAGACTTCATTAATTGTAATAGAGAGAGAAAACCACAACACGGAACCGCAGCAACGACTCCTAAATCAAATCAAAATTCTCATTTGACTGATATGTGGAAGCAAAGAAGTGTCACATTGGAAACTCCTGCGAGTGTTGAAGTTAGTCCTAATTTGATTACCGTAATATTGTGATTTACATTATTGTTTTGTGTGTGGTTTTTATTCACTCAAGCTTAAGAGAATGTGATGTGGCTGCTCAAAACAGCACTTACATAATGCCCTTTACTAAAATACTTATGAAAATTCGATAAATCTAACAATTTTCATTTAAAATTTGAACATAATTAACAAAGAAGATAAAACTTCAATTCCCTGATGAAGATGAACTCATGGACTGTTTCTCACATGGGATCTGCTGGAAGATGTTCCACGGCTTTATGACACAAGAGTAGGGACACAAGTGGGGAATCCTGGGATTCTAGATCCCGGAAGGTTAGAGAAAAGTTTACAAATACAAATTTTCTGATTTATAGGCCAAACATCAACAAAAAATTCAGAAGGAAATTCAGAAAATGTTTCAAGATTCTGGACAGCTAAATTTTTTGTTGGTTGCTTTTAAAGGAGAAAAAATTTCTTCTAAATTCTTATGAATTTCGATAGTTCATGTCCTTAGTTTTTCATGTTGGGGAAAGACATACCCCCGAAATCTCACATTCGTGAACCTGTACATCAACTGTTCATAACTGTTCCTGAACTTGTGGATTTATTTCACATGTGTAGTTTTGCCCATCTTTTTATTCTTAAAGATTTCATATATTTTGTCTGTTTGTCATTTTGTTAATGCTTGTGCTTACATGTTGTAGGTTGGTAACTATGCCAAGATGCATGATTATCCAAAATACACAACAGATAATACCCCAGAGAAAGTACAAGAAGTAATTCTAGAAGGAGAACGGAATAATAGCCGGCCATACTATTGCAAAGTAACAATATCAAGACGTAGTTCTACCGGCGAATATATTGGTGATCTTTATCTTGAAGAACTGAAAACAACAGAAGATGAAACTGGAAAAGAGGGGCGGTCATGTCGGTCAGTCTATGAAATATTACCTCAAATTTATTTCTGTTTTCCTTTTATAACCTAGTTTCACAAGACCAACTATTTTACTACAGTATTAGCGCGAGCATGAGTCAACATTTTTCTACAAAAATTGACTAAAACACAACCTCAACTTTTATTCGAAACCACTATGGCTATACAATGTTTTACTTGGCAGCAATAAAGAATAGAGCAGTCCCTTCAATGCTTACGTAATTTTGATGTCACACTTCACTTTTGGCGCCTCCCTAGCTCTGGGACCTCAAATTTCTAAACTTTTTCATAAAGTTCATTAGTTATAGGGCAAAATATTCTCTCTGCTTTGATTTGATTTAGTCTTTGCTGCGTTGTTTTCATTTCAAACTTCTCATGTGATTTTTACATTTTTACTAATGTGTTGGGCTTTTACACTTGAACAAACAAAAGAACAGTACTATGGTACTCTATGCCTGGGCCTTTTAAAATTATGGACATATGGCGAATGAATTGATGCTCTAATTAAAACTACACACACCCTAATATGTACCTATTACTACAAATAGGCCTACTTTCAATTCGCAAAAACGTCGCAAATGATTTCATAAGTTTGCAAGTAGACTTTCTCCCATACAGAACAGCCGTTAGTAAAGTGGAGCACAGGGGCATGTGGCACAAGTCTAGTCTTTATACAGCAGCCATATCTTTTAATGGCCTACGCACTTCAACAAAGTCCAGAACCGTAGTTACCATTTAATTAATTAACCCTGACTGTGTAGTAATTCCATGTGTAGGCTATATATAGTGGTCAATACCAGTATCTCTAAATATTCTAATTGCTGTCCTATTCAGGTTGTAGGCCTATTGTACTGTTTTATCCCTTTATCCAATCACTTTGGTAGTTCGCCTACTATAGTACAATAACACTATAACCGTCACTTATCTGTAGTGGTGATGTCTCCCGCTGTATTCGATTGAATGAACCCCGTAACCCCAAATGATGTAACTTGTCAGCTGTTTATGTTGACAATTTTGTTCTTCTGTTGTATGTATTCATAATATACATTATACAAGGATTGATATACAGTATTGGATTTCTAAGAAGAACTCTGAACAGAAATTATTGCAAAATATTGTTTATTGTTTATCCATGTTTAGATTTACACTTGGGACAAGAGCGGCAGCTCAACGGTACCTGCAACAATTCCAAGAAATGTATGTTGAGGAAAGAAAAAAACCTGTTAAAATATCGACATTTGTTGCGAGTCAACAGCACGTTCAACATGTATCTGCATTTGGTCAGCAAGAAACTGTATCTGGTTCAATGACTTCAACCTCAACAGCTCAGAATTCAACAACTAGTAACTCTTCTAATACAACCATCTCATCGAACAGTAGCGACAGTACTCATGCTTTAACTAAAACTGGTACAAGTGGTATTATAATAAAGAGAGAGCGGACTGGAATTGTACAAAATAATTCACAGTCTTCTACAATTGTTGGAACGCCTGTTGCTTCGTCTGGTAAGATGCATGATTATATATACAGTATTATCAAATCTTATGTTAGTTTTAAAATTGACATAACCATTTTACAATATCATCTCTAAAATTAGCATGCAGCTCGCAGACACTCTGTAAATCAGAAACTTGAAACATGTCATGAACATCTCATTACTAATCCATCGAAAAGGTTGTCTTTCCAAGTTCATGAAAATACTTTGCGGCGGATTTCAATGTAACGTTGAAAGCAATATATGGATTGACAATGAAACTTGGTTGCATTTTGACAGGACCTTTCAAGTTCTATAGTGCTCGTGGCACCAAATATTTTATCGCAGATTCAGGTAGCTAACTGAAACGATGAAGATTGGGGAAAAGGATTTTTCAATTGGGACGCTTACAAATAGAGATTATTTATGTTGTCTATTTTCTAACATTCACTTTTTTTACACTCAGAACAACAGTAGAAATGCCAGGAATGCTTGTTAGCTTCTATGGGAAACAGCTGAAGTCAGAATTATTCAAATTCATATCTCCTTTAGCGCGATACCAGATGTTTCTAACAACCAAATCAGCTATGCTAATTGCTATTATACAAAGAGTGCAATATTATTTATATAATCTGATAACGTTAGAATCATTTTTTACGATATTTCCATTTGATTTTATTCAAGCAACAATGATACCATATCAACGACTATCTGCCAATTCTCAAAATAACAACAGTTCTTCACAAACTACAAATGCAATATTAACAACAACATTTATACAGGTAAATATATCATTCAATTGTCCAAATTGTATGTTTTTTGTTATACAGGTAAATATATTATTACACGTTGATTGATATTATGGACTGTACGTTTAGATAACCAAAATACCTCAAAACTTTTTTGGCATTTTATTTATTGTGAAATTTTTTTCCGAATTTTGATTCGTGAAAGAGTTATTTATGAAAAATTTTATAGGCTAAAGATGTATCTTTTATCTATTTCTGAATAAATGATGATGATGATGATGATGATTATGATGATTATGATGAGCAGGTGAAAGTTAACATGTCGCTCACCCAAAATATTATTGATGTCTGTCTGAACATATTTCTTAAAATTTGATTTTTCAAGAAATTTTCTTAATTAATTATTGATGAATCTAGCTAATGGTGAATCGTGTTTACAGTAAAATCTGTCTATAACAACACCCCTAGGGGACTTTTAAAGTAGGTTTTAGGGGACGTGCCAATATAGCCAATTCTATATCAGAATAAAGATACCAAATTTCAACAGGAACATTAGTTAAACTCTGTACATTATAAACAGTAATCTGTTATAAAAGGCGACTCTATAAGCGTGTGCACTGGTAGTGGTAGCTGAGTTGTAGAGTGTCGACACTCTGTGACGAAGTCAGGGGTTCGATTCCTCGTCGGTGCACACACATTTTTCGTAATTACTAATTGTTATTACATTTCATTGTTAGTTCGAAATAACACGTCTCTCAAATAGACAAGCACTTGTACACAAGTAGGTGTACGTCAGTCATATATGTCCGTACAATGAAACGTCTATATAACAGCCACCTATGAGAAGTAGATGAACTGACCACTATGTGGAGGTGACCTTTATATACAGGGTTGATTCAATAGAAGATATTATTTTAGACATATCAAGAGTGGCCACTATAGACCGGTGGCTGCTTTATAGAGGTGACTGTTGTAACAGGTTTGACTGTAATAACATTCAAAATGATTGAATTAATATAATTATTATTATTATTATAAACAGTTATTTTTATTATATTTCTGTTTGGTTTTGTTTAGCAATCAATGCCAAGTGGATCAAACACAACATCAACGTTGACAGCATTGCCAATATCAATTCAAGGGGGTACTGTTAACATTGTTCCTGCAACACTTAATTCACAATTCAAGGTTCAGCAGCAACAAAATCCAAGAGGTGTTACAACGTCAACCATTGCTATGTTACAGGTAAAATTACAGATATCAAGTCGGAGACTTTTCTTTATTGTAACTTATAATTTAATAGTTTGTACTTTAGAGGTTTGTGTATTGGATTATGTTGCACCTGAATCCTGTAATATTTCTTTAATATATATGTATAGTAAATGGTCAAATAGTAGTACAGTGTAACCCGCTTATGTGCAATTCGGATAAGTGAAATTCATGCTTATCTGCAACCTTGCTTTGAAACCCATTAAACAAATTTCTGGTCAAGTCCTTAGTAAATAATTTCGGATAAATGCAATGAAAACCGTTGGCAATTTTGACTAGCACTTAAAAAGATAATTGTCAGAAAAAATCAGCATCTAATTTTAATAGTATCAAGGAAATCAAGAAATCTGATCGGAATTTGACCATAAGAAAACCTGATCTGAAAGTAAAAAGTCTAATCCGAGTCAAACAAAAATGCAATCGGATCGGCCTCAAATCGGATTCAAAGAGCTCTAGTGTGTACCATTTGCCAGAAACAAACATTGTAAAACCATGTGTTTGTGAACTTATCCTTGTCACTTGAGACATAAAGTGGATCATCATATACTTTCACCTTATCTTTCTTTGAATGCCTAACATTCATGATTAATTCTATTGAAGCATGAATGTGCTACAATGTTTAGACATTTGACAAAATAAAACGTATAATAATACAAGAATAATAAAAGTCAGAGAATCAGACAGTCATGTTTGCTACTTGAAGTTTCACGCCGAGGCGATCATCAGGATTGAATAGATGAATATGAATATTGATATTATTAGATATTGAATAGATTGCCTGATGATCGCCTCGGCGTGAAACTTTAAGTAGCAAACATGACTGTCTGAATCTCTGACTTTTATTATTTAATCTCTGCTATTTTTTGCATTAAGCCCTATCTTCAATCAGTAAGACAACGTTTTACAAATAATAATACAAGAATAATTATTACCCCTTTTTCAAAGCCATTTATTTTACATATTCGGTAATACATATATTTTTTAGACAGGACAAACATTGAAAGCAGCAATTTGCTGGAGTTTTTTTATCATGTATACAAATTTCGGTATAAGTAAATTAAGTACAACAATTAAACCAAGAATCTTCTTTGTGAAAATGGTTGTACAAAATGACAACACAACTAGGTTAGCACAACGTTTCAGCTGTTTGACTTGAGCCATTCTCAAGTGAATGTTTAATGATGAATTTTGTTTTCATAATAGACCTATGTTATTTATTAATAAAACATTTACTTGAGAATGGCTGAAGTCAATCAGCCGAAACGTTGTGCTAACCTAGTTGTGTTGTCATTTTGTACAAACATTTTCACAAAGAAGATTTTTAGTTTTAATTGTTGTACTTAATTTATTTATACTGAAATTTGTATACATAATAAAAAAAACTTCAGCAAATTGCTGTTTTCAATGCTTGTCCTGTCTAAAAAGTATATGTATAACTGAATATGTACAATAAATGGCTTTGAAAAACGTGTAATATTTATTCTTATGTTTTATTGATTTTAATTTCTATTTAATAATATAATGAAAGTGATACTAAATGTTGTAAAATGTTTTAATTTCTAAATTCTGATTTCCACTTTTTTGTGAGTTAAAAAGTATAAAAATCAAATTCTTTTCTTTACGTGTGTTTTCAGACTACGAATGTTGGAGGGCAAGCTATTCATGTAGGACAACAAAGACTACCAGCTCAATTTGCGGTCAGTTAAAAATTAATTTATTGTAAATTTGTAAATTGTTTAAATTTCACAGGTTTATTGATAAATTTGTTTCCATCTTAATATTTGATTAGTTGATCATAATGACACATATAATTCATAGTTTACAGAGAAAACCTGACTGGTATTTAAAGCTAATAGCAGTAATGTAGACGGTGTCGCCCTACCGAAGGCACCCGTACCACTCCTCTATTTCTAGAGAAGTGGCTTTTTTTGCCGAGAGCAATGATTTTAAATGCTCTTTGTTGATCGCAGCCGCGACACTGCAGATCAATTTCAACAGATTTCATGGCAGATAGATCTCAATTGTCAATGCCCAATGGTGCGCTGCAGCTACTCACAATGCAATTCCCTCTGGACCATTCCATCCCCCATACTCATTTGATATTTCAGATAAAGTCAAGGCTGAGTTGACCTTTGGGGGATTTGAACCACAGTCAATCAGATATTATCTGACGTGAAGTTCGGTTGCTCTGCCATCTGAGCTAATCCTCCGTAAAGCCTCATTTAAAGCTACCCCTGTGAAAAAATCCATGAGTTCATTAACAGTTAACGAACAGTTCATAAACTGGTTCATGAACTCATGGACATTTGTTTCGCATACATAATGCCATTTGAGGTCCAACAAAAGAGATATCAGTCTTTACAGTAAAAATGTGTAAATTTGTACTTTTTTCATGCGATTAGACTATTGGCGGCTCTGACATTTAAACACTAACATTAGCATTGGCATTAACATTAGTAGAATGGCTGGACAATTCCACACTGCCTTTTGTCTCTTAAAATGGAATTTCGATTCCTAATAGATGCACATCATTACTTCTGAAAACAATTCACTGAGTTCATGAAAAGTTCATGATCGTTAACTTGTCTGTTTTTCATGAATCGTTCATGAATATTGCGTCATATGACGACAATGAATTGTACATCAATGTACTCTTTTCACTTTTTATTTGACCCAGTGTTTTTGCGTTGGATTGTATGTTAGGTTCCAAGCGGATTGGTACCGATTTCTCAAATGGCAAGAATAGCAACTAATACAGGTGGGAAAGGACAACAAATTCAAACTAGTCCAACAATGGCATCAGTTCTTGTCCATGGTAAACAACTAATGGTTCAAGGACAATCTGCCTTTCTTTCTGGTCAAGCAACACATATTATACCTGGTCAAACAACTGTTTTACCTGGTGGTCAAACTGCTATTATACAGGGTGGCTCAATCTTTCTGCAAGGTCAACCTGGTCAATCGCAGATAGTTGGCACACAAGGTCACGGTCAAGCGTTGATGATACAATCAAATCAAACAGGCAATGTACAGCAAATCCACGGCAAAGCTGGTGTTGCGCAATCTGTTGCAGGTTTGTTATAATTCTGAATTTACAAACTTAATTTTGATGGATTTTCAAGACTATTTTTAACAATTTTCAAACTCTAAATTCATTGCTTTTTCTTCCACTGAAATCAACATTTGAATTTGATCAAGATAGACAAGTATAGACAGTCACATTATAGGAATGTGCCGTCCCTCTTGTAAATAACACAATTCACGATACAAAACATTATGAAAAGATACTACTCTCCCATAGCCCCGTGGAAACCTCTCCTTCGCTTGCCAGTGAAGGATGCTCCCTGCGAAAAACAGTTCAGGAGTTCATGAACAGTTCATGAACAGTTCATGAACGTTAAATGGCTCCAATTTTCCTGAACGGTTGAGGGGCATACATTTTTGATCTTTTGATGTTTCGACTCTGTTTAGAAATTATAAGGAATGGATAAAACATATGTAGAAGAAAACCAAATTTTTAATTGAAGGCAATGTACTGTGGATCATACTGTGGATCATCAAATAAATTTCATCGCTTCCTGGCACAAAATTATGACCAGACTTAATTAAAAAATGGCAATATGATAGCTAAAATTCAAAATTAAGGAACGAGCAACTTCTATGCAGAATATCCATAACATCAGTGTAGTGATCATTCCACATCATTGTCACCAAGTTGTAATTATGTTCATTGGGTCAGCAAACTGCATTCAAAATACAATAGAAACAATACAAGATTATGATAACTCATGATTTATAAGCAAGATATTTAATACTACATTTGCACTTCTAATAATGCAAAAAAAATGTTCATAAGTTCATCAACTATGCATGAAAATGTAGTCAGTTTCACTTTCATGAACTCATACACTTTTGTATGGATAGTGCATGTCATCTACGAGAATAGCCTTCCTACCACTACGAATTTCGAAGGCTACTGGATTGGGCACTTTTCAGTATCTTTCAAATTTTAAGGTGCTTTTCAGTAACATCCAGTAAGAAGAATCTAGATTAATTAAGTGTCTGTGATGAATTTCAGCATGGTTTCAGTACCCAATTCCAGTATGTTTTTAGAATGTTTTCAGTAGCCATTCATTATATCCAAGATTCATAGTGTACTCTACTCCCTGACCATTAACTGATGTCTATCTCATGCTGTTTCAGGGTTACAAGGTCAAACGTTATTCATACAAGGTGCACCAACTCAGGTAACAGCAGGACCATCATTACTGCGTGGTCAGGCTATTGTTGTGCAAAGTCAAGGACAACAGGGCCAGTTGTCAATCATTTCAACAAGTTTACCACAGAGTACAACTGGACATACACCATTGCAGATTGTTACACAAGCAGCCATTCAGGGTGATGATAATCAACAATCTTCATCATGTGAGTACAATAACTTCCATTCAGGGATGCAGGAAAGGGAATGTAGAAACCATTAATGAAAGGAGCATTTTTTAAATGGTACTGCTACTTCTGAAAAAATTGTTGAATTCATGCTGTTTATGAACCTTGTGAACTGTTCATGAAATTTGTAAACTGTACAGGAACCTTGTGAACTTTTCATGAACTTCGTGGACTGTTCATGAACTTTGTAAGCTGTTCATGAACCTTGTGAACTTGCCATGAGCCTCGTGAACTGTTCATGAACTTGTTGAACTTTCATGAACTGTTCATGTACACCTTTTAAACAGTTTGTGAATGTTAAATGGCCCAATTCTCATGAATTGTTCCTGAAGTATTGGTGAACATTCACGAACAACAGCTCATGAACTGTTCAGGAATAAATCATGAGAAATGGGCCAAATAACATCGAGGAACTGTTTTGTTTTCTCAAGGATAGCTGATAATAAGCCAATTTGAAACTAATAGGATAATTTGTTGTGGTTTTAAGACATATTTCTGCAAAGCTCTTTTGTTATTATCATGAAGGCACATAGTTGATTCTCTGCTTCTCGGTAGACTCTCATTTATTCAGTTATAATGTGATTCAAGGTTTAGATAAATAAATTCAACAAATTGTATTTTACTTTGTAATGAAATATAAGCTCAAAGCAAACGATATAACTATGGTATATGCTTGTATTAGATCACGTTCCCAATAAATGGATAGATAGTTTGGGCTTGCATACACGTTTTATGAGCTTTTTACGTGCCATTTGATATTCACAAACGTTTGACCAATTGTTTATGAACTGTTGATGATGTTCTGCAAGGCTCTACCACTTTGCCTGATGATTTTATAATTTTGGTTGTTTGTTTCATTGACAGTGAATGCTTCAACATCAAATGCTCCAACAGCATTATCAGCACTAACATCACAAGTAAACTTACTACCTGTTCAAACATCACAACCACAACAACAATTCCAAGTATCATCACAAATGATGCAATTTGCTGCTCAAAATGCCCAACAACAACAACAACAACAACAACGACACCCACCAAAGAGAAAGACAAGTGCGCAAGGGCAAACACATGCACCAGTTAATAAACGTAGGCCAAGTACAGCAACAAAACAACCTCCTTAAAGTAAATTTTGAACTATCTAAAATGAGATTTTAACATGTAATAGATTTTAGTATAATTAGAGTAATTAGTTATTCTTTATCAGTAAGACAATTACAAATTCAG
This sequence comes from Haliclystus octoradiatus, assembly GCA_916610825.1. Taxonomy (NCBI): domain Eukaryota; kingdom Metazoa; phylum Cnidaria; class Staurozoa; order Stauromedusae; family Haliclystidae; genus Haliclystus; species Haliclystus octoradiatus. Next base: position 5,206,851 of record OU744448.1, read on the forward strand.
AATACTGTACCTTATTTCAAAATCTTGCATAAAATATGTAGCAAGATTTGATGGTCAAGATTTGGTATTTAGCATTGCATCAGACTTATATAATATTTGTATGAAATCGTTCTGAAGAAATTTTCTCCACGCAATTGACAGAACTGAAAATTAAAATCTCAAAATAAAATAAAAAAAACACTAAAAAATATTGTATCATATTTATAAACATGTAAAATTAATTACTCCATTACAAAATACAATATTATTACCATATGCTTATGAATTAATGTAAATTCTAATTGTATAACATACAAAAACTGTATATTTACATAAAATGGATTTGTTTGATATACACAAGAAACAATTCAAGATATTAAGAAAATGTTATATTTTGTCCTCATAAATTAAAGTTTAGAATTTTCTTAATTTCACAGACGCGTTGTTCAGCTTCTTCAAAGCATTTAAGAATTGTATCTCTGCTTATGCTAGAACCGCCTATGATAAAAATAGAAAGAAAATTAACAGATGCTAATCGAGGTTTAAAAAATGAGAGATTCTGGGACTAAAAGAGAGTCCCGGTAGGCTAACACAAATTCAGAAGGAAGTGGGGGAAACAGCTGTATTATATAAGGCCAAATAAAAAATACTGGTTTCTCATCAGCGCCCGCATGTCAAAATTGCCTCCGCATGTTTTCCTTTTTTTTGAAAAAATTACCTTTTTTATTGTCTCAAAGTTAAAATTATATAAAATACTACATTTTGCTTTGACTTCTATTGCTTGTATTCATCATTTGCACTGTGATTGGATATATCGTAATACATTATATACATTAGAGGATGCCTAACCTATAACCAAAGCAATAAATATTTATATTGAATATGTCTTAAACATTATATATATTAGAAAAGTTAGAAAACATTTTTTAAAAAAACCTCCCGCCTCATTTACTTTTTGAAATTTTTCTGATGAGAAACCGAAATGTTTTTTATTTGGCATAAAGACAAATAATTGTCTTTATTTTTTCATTGGAGGAAAAGGCAAAAGGTGCAGTTGTTGCCATATATTCATGACAATAATCACCAAAATAAAAAGCTGGGAAAACTTCCCCTGCGAAAAAAGTTCAAATGTTCATGAACACTTCATGAACAGTTCATGAACACTTCATGAACAGTTCATGAACAGTTCATGAACGTTAAATGGCCCCGAATTTTCATGAACTGTTCATGAACTGTTCATGAACTGCCTGTGAGGGTTCATGAACAGTTCAGGAAAATTGGAGCCATTTAACGTTCATGAACTCCTGAACTGTTTTTCGCAGGGGTTAGACAAAAGATTTTGGAAGCAAAAATAAGAATCTCAGAAGGAAAAATATTTATAGGACACTGATGCTAATACAATGTAACCTGCTTAAGTGAAATTCAAAATTGCAAACATTTTCATTGTATTTGATGAAATTAGCACTTCATCAAAAAAAGTGTTTAACATAAGGCAGCCTGATCATAGTTGAGCATAGCAACTGTTTCCTTATTGATCAAGCGCCAGGGTCCGACAAAAGTAGGAATACTGGAAATCCTAGGTTAAGCGCAAATTACATTCATAAGAAAATTGATATTTTTAATGATTTATTGGTCAACATCAACAGAAAAATTCAGAAGAAAATGTTGAAATGGCTCTAGGATTCCAGAAGGCTGAAACTTTTGTTGGACCCTGCCGAGAGCCAATAAAATTTGACTAAAACAAGAAGCGGGAATGTATTTATGAGATTTTTACTGACAATTTTAATGTGAATTTCAAGGTTTTAAGAGAAACCTGTCGTTTTCGATCTGTGCCACCCGTCTATCAATTAAAATTGAAAATAGGCTAAATCAAACATCTAGTTTTATTATACCCTTAAACATACCATCTTTTCTAAACAGACTATGTTTCTGTTGGCTATCTGTTATTATGGTTAGTGTTGTGTCAGCTACATCTTCTTCTTCGTATGTTGGATCCGACAGAATGATGTCACTAAACATGAAAGACAAATAAAATAAAGTTAAATAAATGGATTGATAAAAACCACTATTTAGCAGATGAATTACAAACATTTCAAAATTCATTTTAGAAATGCTTTGAGATTTTAAAGAAATCTTAAGAAATGTTCTCAAACAATTATATTCATAAAATGCGAAGGGTTTTGTTAAGAAATCCAAAGGTACACTACGGTAATATAATAACTCTTCAAATTCCCCATCAAAATGTTTGAAAGTAGTTTATCATTCAAATCACTGTCTTTTGATTTATGTTTTTATTAAGTTTGATGCTTTATTTTTGTTTTGAATTTCTCGTATCGAAAAACAATGTATTTTTTCATTTTGTGGTCTCTGAGGTTTTACTTCATATAATAGCCTGCGTGAAGACTCAAAACAAAACTTCTCTAAAGTGTAGACTCTACACTTTGGAGAAGTTTTGTTTTGAGTCAGCACACAGGCTAGTCATATAACTGCTATTTTTCAAAAGGGATCTCCCCATGAATAAATGCAATCCTTCCCATATTCAACCTGATCAGCAAGGCGGGTAATTCATTGCTAGTTAAATCTTGAAGTGAGTTTGAATTTCAACATGAGTAATTACAACCCCTGCAAAAAAATTTGTTGAGTTTATGAACTGTTCATGAACCTCCTGAAGTGTTGATTGACAGTTGATTGAACGTCAAATTGCCTGTTTTCATTGACTTTTCCATGAACATGAGAATTGGGTCATTTAGCATTCATGAACTATTCATAGGAAAATAATCAAAAAATATTTAACTGAAAACATACTGAAATTGTTATGACTTTCTGGGAACGAGATTCCCAGAATCCCACATATTATCACACCTTCATTAAAGGGTCAAAAAAGACCAGCAGCCTTTGCATGGATTTTTTTGAAACTCAATCTTGTAGTTTTATATTTACTTCATAGTATTTTAGTGAGTTGATGATATGTGAGCTAATGGAGCTAGATTCGATATGACAGCAAAATTCTTTATTCCATATTAAATTTGTGTAATGTACTGCATTGAAATACTTCTCCCGATATATTCCAGATTTTATCGCTATGATAACTCAAAGCCGATTATGTCTTGACTGATGTTTGAAAATGAGACTTGAAAAAGAATAAATGTCTTTTTTCAAATAATCCCTGCCGGTCAAAAATGGCCCTTTAAAAAGAGATTATATTTTACGTAACTTCAAATTGGCTACATTCGTATTTTGTCTGAATACAAATTGGTTTAAAGTACAGTATTGTTTGTAGGCCTACTATATGTAAACAAAATTTTGCCTTTGGATTTCTTAACAAAAACCTACGCATTTTATGAAAACAAATAAGAATGTTTTTAGGATCATTGGTAAGTTGTAGGATTTTTCGAAGACCTACAACTCGTCAAACTGTGACATATCAAAGTAGGAACTTATAGATCAGTCAATATGATCCTTATATTCGAAAAATAAATACGATAACATTTATTTTCTTTGAATTGAACAAGAAATTTTATGAAGATCGAAAACTTTCAGAATTTTGCCCAACTTTTGTCAAACATTGTTTGCAGTACTATTTGTTCCACCATGCAAGTGTCTGCAGCTTTATTCTTGTGAATCTCAAATCTAAACATGTTTTGACCCTCAGCACTGTTTAAAATAACATTCAAGGTTTCCCGTCATCACAGACATAATCAATTGCTAATTGTGATGTGATTTGTAAAATGATTTCGATTTCCATACCTATCAAACACAGCAAATGAACATGGTATTTTAAAGTTTGTGATAAGAGATTTTGATTTTTCTTTCATTTCAAATGATGATATCTCTTGAGTCTTTTTATCTCTGATTATTGATGGTAGCTTTACTATATAAACAAAAAAAGAGCAAAGTTTGAAAGTCAATTCTATTATATTTAATGACATGTATATGTCTCAATTTAACACTATCAACTTGGGATGTGTCTATACTATTTACGATATGCATTGCCCACTACTTCGGTAGTTTGAGCACTCTAGTATGACACAGATGTTTTTTATTGAAGTGGTAAATATTTCACCACATTTACTAACTCATCTTGACCTAGGTATATACCAAAGTCTGTCCCTTGTTTCACTGAGCAGTAATAATTAAGGCTAATGGCCAGAAACAAGTACTTGTCTGTTGCTATTTAATGACATAGACGTATTATATTTATCCATGTATTATGTAAATAATCAAACTGTCATCATATTTGTCTGTTGCTATTTGTTTATAGTTTATCAAAGACAGTTAATTAAACAGTGACATTAGTACGCAAACTATCATGCAAAAATGTGACAATGCTATATGAATAAACTAGCTAGGCTACTAACTAACTTTCCTATTAATGAGGGGGTCATGCACTATGAATAAAAAAAGTTGTGAAAAAGTTGTGAAAAAGTTATGAAAACGAAAAAACTTATGAAAAAACTTGTGAAAAATTAAGTTTTAATTTCCTATTTTGGAGCAGCTTGTGAAAAAGTTGTGATAAAAGGGAGAAAATATTAATCTAATCGAAAAGTGATGAAAAAGTTGTGAAAAAAGCTGAGTAAAATTTGAACCTCCAAAATGTGATGAAAAAGTTGTGATAATCTGGAAATTAATTTGGCATAATTCTACAAAATCTCAAGTGCCGAATTATGGGACCTTTTATAAGAAGGGGACTTGGGGGATCTCATAGACAGAATCTTCTATTAGGAGGCTCTGCCTGTTCTTCCTGTAGGGGGTTTGGCTAGTTCGATGAAGCTGGCCTTTGCTATAATCATACACGTCAGACAATGCAATTACCAGATTTTAGCAGATTTCAGATTAGTTAACTTATCATTGAAATATGTTAAGAAACTATAAAAAGCTTTCGTTTTCTGACTATTTCTAACATTTGTCATATGGTCTCGTGTGTGATATGGTTATGATGTAGAGCAGTATAAATGGCTATTCCTTATACATACTATTGCAGTTTATCAAGAATAAAGAAAGAAAGAATTACAAGTCCAGCAAATTAACATAGCTTTATTGTTTTCAACACTTAACATTTTACAATTATTCTATAAATATTATTTTATTATTTGCGAGACTGTAGGAGACTCTTTTTACAAATCCTGCTTTAACATATCTTTGAACTAAATTGCAGATACTTTCCGAATATAAAAAACCAGTATTTTTCTGTATTTTCAAATTGTTGAATAATTCAACTTGAAAGTACACATCTTTAACAGCATCTTTTTCTAGCAATAGAATGGACAAAATTCGACCATATTCTTTGATTAAATTATCGTCTGATATGATTTTTATGTATGATTGCTTATTTTTATTTTCTGAACCATGCAGGTGCATTGAATGGCCAGTAGACTCGTCTGCTAATGTAATCGTGTCTGTTCTGTAGGCTTTGGTGAAATTGATATTGAGGTCATGAATATGTTTTACCTGGGACACTTTTCTATGGAAAAAAAATATTTATTTATAGTAGTTAGAAAGTGAATGCTCACTTGGTTATATATAGCAGTAACATTAGATAAAATGAGGCTCGTATATAGGTCACTATTTTTTCTATGTTCAAAGTCAAATTTAGGATGATGTCAAATACTGTTGCATACATTCCCGAAATGTGATTAGAGGTAATAGCTATTTTTTCTGCACTCCCTACTGCAAATTCTACCATGCATTACAAATTATTATTTCAATGGATAAACTAGAGGTGTGCGTCGGATCATGTTTTCTGAAAAGTTAATTCGAGTCAGATCAAATCTGATCGAGGAGGATCCGGTTCGGACTCGCACACCTTTAGTATGATACTATAAACAATACAAATCGATAATCTACATATGTCATTATGATCATATATTTGTTCATATAATCACACTGAAAGTCCTGCATAATAGACATGCAGTGGTTACTCATTAATTCTGCGGGAATGTTGCCAGATAGCAGCTCTGACCAGCATTGATCGTATATCTATGGATTGAAAAGAAAAGAATTGGTTAATAGTTTGTTTAATATCACAATTTCGAAGAGTATGGCAATGACAACACATTATTACCCTGTATGTTTCGAAAACAGTAGCTGATGGATGTTTCCGATTCTTAACTCGTTGACAGATCCACGAGTTGAATCGTTCGAATGGAAACATCCATGTTGATTGCAGTGGACCATTTCGAATGATCCCTTCGAGCAAATGGCGGATCAAATGAATACTAATATCCTTGATAAATAAAATGATCAATAAAACAATTAAAAGTAAGATTAGAGTACTTTCAATATTAAATAGAACATGTATTAATCATATGTTGTAACCTGTAATGCTACTGGAAAATCACGTTCAATTAATACCAAACTTTTTGAACATTTCATTTTTAACAGTTCTAAACTTTCCCGTGTGTGAGGTCCATATACAATTTCTTTCAGAACATCTAAAAAGGTGAATAATGATTTTTCTTGTGGTTGTGGTAAAAGACCATCTAAACAATGCTTTAGTAATCCTTTTGTCGCAAACTTAATGAAGAGAAAACAAAATAACAGAATATTAATAAATATACAGAATATTATTTTATATGAGGCAATTGCAATCACATACCACAATCCAATCATGGGACTTCATGAACAAACGTTTGGTAAATGCCAATTCTGGATTGCAGCCATAATCACTAGGTACAATCAGTAGCTTCGATCTTTCTTTAGCGATCTCAACCTGTTGTTTATCGAGGATGTAAGGCAATTTTGGATGTGCCGTGCGTGATGGATTGATGGTATCATACTGATCCAATGCTGAATTGATGTAGCGACACCGGCTGAGATTTTTGAACTTTTTTTCATCTTTAAGAACTGACGGTAATTGAATTTGATAAATATTTAGGACTAATTTAAAAATAGATTTTATGACATTCGATATGGTATGCATGCCATCAGGTTGAACATCAACTATAAAATTATGATTTGGCAAATAAGAAAAGGAATATTTGCCTTTGCATCCAGTACCAGAGGCAATACATTGTTTAACTGTCATTGACAATGATGTGTCATATGCAGCTCTATCATTAGCAATGTCTTCCTTTGTTCTTAGACCAGGGTCAGCAAGATGCTCTTTGTTCTTGAAAATGGTGTCATATCGAAGCGGATCATCGGGTGCTAAATAACGACGATTTCCTGGCCATACTATCTTACGGCAATGTTTGCTAAAAGAGCCTGATAATTAAAAATCAAACGTAACAGTTACACTCACAATTTTACGTATCATAGGCATTGGGTATATTGCATATTGTTTGTTTTCTTACCTCTCATGTTGCACCAGCAGCATCCTCGGTACGCTCCTGATCCAGAACATTTGAATATTTTATTTATGCCAGGATAATCGAGGGTATATGAGAAAATCATTGTTTTTAGTATAAAATACTCTTCTTTGTATGCATCATATACTTCCATACCGTTCAAACTAATTAGTTCATCTACAAGCAATTGAATGTATGGTTGCATACTTAAAGGTTCCTTTCCTTTATTTGAAGGAACGATGCCAAGTAAAAAAATGTTTGCAAATAAAAAACGTAAATGTCGCGGAAAATTAATTAACGCCACAGACATTGGCCACATGCTTTTACACTGACTTGCTTTTTTAAATGGATCAATACCATCTGTTGAAAATAATAATGACAATCCTCTAGCATCTCCGTTAAAATAACCATCTTCTTTATATAGTTCTATATAGTACTATATCTTGACTTGTCTGGAATAGCAAATTATTTGAAATGAAGTAACCTCACCCATTGAAAGGTATGGAACAAGACAAATACGTACGCAAGTATAAAAGATATACGCAAACGATGTTTGGGTTTTATTTTGGTTTATCGTTCTCGGAAAAACTGCGTTGTGAATTGAGAGACCTAGTGACGAATTTGTTTCCAAGAACTGGGATAATCCTAAAGTGGGTGTATCCTACAAATATTTTTATTATTATTCGTAAAAATAAATAATGGTTGATATGTATTAACATTCATTCTAAATAACGTTAATTTTATTTAATAGTAATGATAACAATGCTGCTAATAGTTATCAATATTAATGACATTAATGACAATTAATTTTATTTTCAGTTCAATACGTTAAAACGTTTGGAAATGCTTTCCAGACATACATCATACCTAAAAACGTTGGAACTTGAAGGGGTCAATGAGATGGAGTTGAAGGACTCGTTGATGAATATAAGTAGCGAACACCAAACCACCACTGTCCTACATGCATCGTCAACAAACTCAATGATAAACTCTAGCGAAGTTGATAACAGGTAAAATATTAATATATTACTATATACAACTATTTCCAAGAGTTGGTAATTCACAACAAACATTATCTTGGCTGGCATTGTAGCTTGGTATTTATTCATTATTTAAATTTATAGATTTGATGTGGAAATGATGAGGCCAAGGGCAAACATGGCCAAAGACTCTGCCCCTCAAAATTATTATAAGGTAAAGTCTGCAGCACTACATATAATATACATATATAGTATCTCTCAATCATTTCTATGTAAAACTATTTCCAATGTAAGAGTACACTTAATTCATTAAACGTCTTCATTGATACCTTGATATTTTGTCAATTTCAGAATTTGATACGCGAAACAGCAAAAAGGTGTGGCATGTGGGACGTGCCACATAAGTTGAAGGAGTGTGAGAGGAGAGGCCTCAAAACAAAATTAATGAACGTTGTAAGTATAAATATACAATATACCAATAAAATCACTATTGCAGTATCAGACTTGTGAATTATAAAAAATTTTGTCATATAGCTTCTTCAAAAACACCCTGAAATCCAGGTTAATATCAAACTGCTAAATAAACATCTAGCAGAGTCTTTGGCCAACAGAAGGTCTTATCTGAAAAGACAACAAAAAAAGGTAAAGTAAAATGTATGTTATCCGATGTTTCCAGAATAGAATGAAGATATTGAAAATTGTGCACCTTGATTATTTTCTGTCTGTTTTTTTTTTGTAGAGCTTGGAATTTGTCACTCCACCAACAATTACATCAAGTGGTTCTGCCATACCAACAACATCACGTGAAATTGAGCAGCCACATAGGTACATATAATAATTGGATATTTGAAAATGTTCCTCTTCCGATGTGTGATGATAGTATATACATACATACTGTAGTTATATATTATTTTTTGTTATATTGTAGAGAGAATGAGAGATCACAACTACTATACAAAGCGCCTAATTATTATTATTTAGGGTGAGCAATTTTGATAGATACGATTACAACTGACATAGTTAAAATGTATTATTGTTTGCATGATTAAACAATAGTCAAGTACAGTGACGTAAATACTATATTTTATACCACTACAACTGCAATGCTTAGATAATAATATCTGATCAATTATATTAATTCAGAGAAACGGTTTCCATTATAAGAAAAGAAAAGAAGATAGGAACAGCAGTGTTCAGAGGACAAGAAGGTGATTTATAGTATAATGCGAAATACTAATTTATGTAATGCTCTAACTATTTAATCTGATTCATTTTTGATTAACGATCAATATTTTGTTTTTTGAAGGTATACTAGCAAATCTCATTCTCGTTGGAAGAAAAATAAACGCATTAAAGGACGAAGTTCCTCTCCCAAAAAAAACGTCCTCTGGAAAGCTCTATCTAGAGGAGCTAGATGTAAGCTTTGCTGCTCAAAATTGGCTTGCAATGTCCTATTTTAATATTTTAGTTATTCATAACAAATTGAGCTGTATTTTTGCTTTTTTGCACAGATAAATGAAACATTTCAATGGAAGATAAATGCATTAGAAAGTTTCGCACCTATTACAAGCGAGGTGTACACCTCAAAAAAATCAAAAAGAAAAATTAAAAAAAAATATATAAAAAGTTTGTAATATTTAAAAATTGTGATATTGTTATTAATAATTATTAATTAATCAGAAGTTTACATATATATTATTATTATTATTATTATTATTATTATTATTATTATTATTATTATTATTATTATTATTATTATTATTATTATTATTATTATTATTATTATTTGTTTCATTGATTAATGTTAATAAAAAATGCAAATGAACAAATAAATGACTCATTATTGATATAAGATCACAAAGATGGTATAAAACGAATAAAACCCTGCAAATCTAGGGGATAACTGGATACAGGGGCAGGCGAATAAGTACACCTGGGAAAATTATTTTTTCACAACTTTTTCACAACTTTTTATTTCACAACTTTTTCATTATTTTTTCACAATTTAAAAAAACTTGTGAATATTGCACGGTTCACATGTTTTTTAACTTGTGAAAAAGTATTGAAAAAAGTTGTTAAATTTCATAACTTTTTCACAACTTTTTTATTCATAGTGATGGGGGAGGGGGTCTGAAAACCGTAAAAAAACACCAAAAATTATAAACAAAAACCGAAAGCCAGGGCTAAAAAATTGTAAGAAGCAAGACTGTTTTCAATCTTCTGCTGTTTATCCTGTGTACCACATTACGTCTAATAGACATGTTAACCAACATTCCTAAAACTATTGGAAGGAAGTTACAGCATCTAGAGCTGAAAAATATACGCCAAAGACAAACTGATCCACGATGTGACTTTTTAATCCGTTTGAAGGCCGCTAAACAGGATAAACTTGACTTTTGAGATTCAGGTGTCTAAGAAGGCATTAAACTGTTGATTGTTGAGCAACATATCTTAATTTACGATCAAATTATCCAAAAGCCAAGGGCTTTTTTTTTATTTATCATTTTTTCACGAACCGGGTAAGCTTACAGCTTTTTTTCACCGGGGTGGTTGGTTAATTTGTTAGTATTTTGAAGCTTGTGTGCGTTTAATAGCCGGATGCCCTTCCTGACGCCAACCTATAGTGCTTCGGACAGGGATTAAACCCGAGACCCTGCGGGCCGTGGTCCAACACCCTAGCCACTACACTAAGGCCGTACTGTACGCCTACCTTCTGAAAGTGACACTAAACTCGATAGCAGTGCAGCATCAAATAGATTCCCATCGTCATTAATGCATACCATATCAACATATAAAACCCAATACATCTAGATATGAAATGAGAAAACAAAAGATACAAACTGATATGAATTCATGAACATTGTAAACCGTTGATAATAGGTTATGATAATGCTTTTGAATTCATCATTTCATCACAAACCGGAGAAGCTATTAGCTTTTTTTCACCCGGGAGGTTGGTTAGTTTGTTAGCGTTTCTTTTTTAAAGGGCCATTATTGATCGGCAGGGATTATTTTGAAAAAAATGTATTTTTTAAAGTCTCATTTTCAAAAATCAGTAAGGACATTTCCAAATCGGTATTAAATTTTCACAGCGAAGAAATCTGGAATATGATCACGAGAAGTGTTTCAATCGCAATAAGCTACAAAAAAGAGTTTCGCAATTTGCAAAGACCGTTTTCCAATGTAATATGGAATAAGGAATTTTGCTGAAAGAAAGTATAATGAAGATAACTGTGCATAGACCGAGCGCCACAGAACTAAAATGGCAGGTTTCTCCGGGCAACTTGAAATTCACATAAAATGTTCATAAAAATACTATAAACACTTTCCCGTTTCTTCTTTTAGTCAAATTTTATTGTGGAGCTCACCAACGATGAATTTGTAAATCATTTCCCAGTCAGAGCTCTCTTAATTCATACATTTCGTGTTTTCGTCATGCTTCTATGGATTCGCAAAATCATGGGAGAACAAAAGAATCGAAGACCATCAAGCTCACATGAGCATTTTCTCAAAACGATCAGAAGGCTTTGACCATGAATCATGAAATATAAATTGGATTTTTGAAGGGTTCACAATAAAATTTAATTGAAACAAGAAATAGGGAATTGTTTAGCATAGGCCTACTTTTATGAGCACTTTTATGTGATTTTCAAGTTGCCCGAAGAAACCTGCCGTTTTAATTCTGTGGCGCTCGGTCTAGCATATTTGATACTGTTTTCCTGTTTACGAATCTATGAGATTTCTTGCAAAGAAGAAAAATAATGGAGATAATTAGCTTAATTTTTGTCATTTTGACAACCTTAAGTCAGTGGCTTATATTTTCGTATTTCAATTACACTGCTATTATTGAATCTTGGTCAAAACAAAACAAACATCATATATCGTTTCTGAGTGTTTAGAGTATTGAATGGTTTGCTACAGCAAAATTGATTCAAACCGTATTTAATTACTGACTCGGGTACTGACCTTTGCCCATGTTATTGACTCCCACGCACAGACATACTTTTCTGCTTCACAACAACTTCCTAGATTTTAACATGAGCATGTGAGTTTTAATGGTCGGATGCCCTTCTGACACACCAATAGTGCTCATGCTACGGATTGAACCCAAGACATTGTGGGCCGAAATCCAACGCCCTCGGCATTGTACTAACGCCCTGCTTTCTGATTGACAGTCCTTACATGAACTGTCCGTGAATCTTAAATGGATCAATATTCATGAACAGTTCATAAAAAGTTCATAAAATAGGTCATTTAACATTAATGATTTGTTCCATTCATCAGACTTTCATTGCAAAAAATGTAACTTAGTTCATGAGCATCTCATCAATGTTTGTAGAATTCTTGAACAGTTCATGAACTCAGTTATGTTTTCGCAAGGGAAAGCCCAATGAATGTTCAAGCAAAAAAACAAAGAAACATCTCACCTCTTTTTCTTTGTCAACGACCAACAGACTTTTATCGATAACAGAATGACTACATTACAAGATAACAACAATAAGATTAATAGTCTACGCATAGACAAGATTACAGTGAGACACGGGTGGCAATACCGCAATATACCGCAATATACAAAAAACTTGTATGTAAAATATGTTCATGTTTGATATTTTATTGTATGATCGAACCATTGTAAGTTATAATTGTCTTCTTGTATAGTTCAATCAATTATTTTTATTATCAATTAGTTAACCTCATTAATTAGTATAATCTTATTAACCATAATTTCATTAAGCATAATTTCATTAAGCATAATTTCATTACGTATTGTATTCATGAAATAATAATAACCAAGTGTTCTCAATTATACATATAAAAGTAGATTTAACATTTATTTAATCAGATTCCTGAAAGTTTTATAAGAGACAGGATTGTACACCTTAACTCAGCTTGTTGTGTTTTCTGAGTGGTGTTTGAATTTCTCATTTGTCTTTTCAACTTTAATTCTTCAATAAACTTACAAGCTAACGGGCCAAATGGCAAATACAAAATTGAAGATCACTGATGTTGTTGGAACTTACAATGGAGAAGGGGACGCAGCAGAATGGTGGTCCCGTTTTGAGATAATCGCAGAATTACAAAATTATGGTCAAGCGGATGTTCTTTCATTGGTACCACTGTTATTGAGAGGTCCACCTTTTTTGGTTTATCAAAAATTATCGGTGGAAGATAAAAGAGATATCACGATAGTCAAGAAGAAGTTACTATCAGCATTTTCATTGTCTCGGTTCGCAGCATACGAACAATTGCGATCGAGAACTTATAAGAACGGAGAGAATGTAGATGCATACTTTAGCGACATTCAGAGATTATGTGAATTGTCCGGTATGGGAGGTGCAGGAGTTGCGTTTGTAATTGGGCTACCAGAGAAAATCGGTATGCAACTACGAATACTTGGAGATGCATCTGATGCTGATTTAGTATCAAAAGCCCGTGTTTTGGTAGAGGCGGATAATGCAAAGGAATTTAAAATGAATGAGCCTATTGTCTTAGCTGGAGTGAAAGCCGTTAATTACACGAATACTAGCACTACTAAGAAATATTGTTATAAATGCAAATCTAATGGACACCTGACTAAAGACTGTCAAACTGAGAGAAAACCAGGAGAACCAGTTACATGTTATCGCTGTGGACAAGAAGGGCATATATCCTTTGGCTGTAGAAACCGTTCGGGAAACGGCCTGGGGATCGTAGCGTCTGCGGAGCCAACTTCGATCCCCAAAAATTAAAAGGCTTACTAACTATGGAAATTATCGTTAATGGAAAATCTTATTGTGCTTTAGTAGACACTGGTTGTTCTTTCTCTATTGCGTGTAAAGATTTTACTGAAAATTTACAAGTAGTTCCTGATCAATGTCTTATTACAATGATGGATAATACAAAGGTTTCATCTATGGGTATTTTATCATTCAATATTACAATAGGATGTATATCAAAAGCTGTATTATGTCATGTGGTTAGGAAATTAATTGATGGTATTGATTTTATTTTGGGTATTGATGCAATAAAAGCATTTGATGGTCTTTATGTTAAATCAGACGGCTCTTTTGAATTTGGCTGTCAACGGCAACCATATTTATCGGCTGTTGTTGCTGCACCTAATATTATCAATAGTAGTAAACCTTTAACGCATGATGATCATGTTATATTAGATGATACAAATTTTAGTGCTAAATTTAATGGTAGTTGCTGGACGGTCGCCTGGAAATGGACGGACGGCCATCCTCCTGATTATATGAAAAATACTGTTAGTCAATATGGTATGGATAAAGCAACAAAAGAATCCTTTGATAATACTCTGGATAGTTGGATAGAGAAAGAATATCTAATTTATTATGATGAAACCAAATTTGGACCACCGAAAGCATTAATACCTTTATTCGCTGTTACGCAGGAAAGTAAAAATAAAGTTCGTCCTATTTTTGATTTTCGACAACTTAACCAATCTGTAGATTTATATACTGGTGCAAGCGATATTTGTCTTGACAAGCTACGTCAATGGAGACAAAAAAGTAACAAATGCGCTGTTGTAGATTTAAAAGATGCGTACCTCCAATTAAGAGTTGATGAAAAGTTATGGCCATATCAGACGGTCATTCATCGAGGTAAACGCTGGTGTTTGACACGCCTAGGATTTGGGCTCAATGTAGCACCTATGATAATGTCAACTGTATTACGAAAGGTGTTAAACATGGATGACAATGTTAAAAGAGGTTGCGATGGCTACATAGATGATATATACATTGACGAAGAAATCGTGTCTGCTGATTATGTACGTCAACATTTATTAAAATATGGCCTTACTGCAAAACCTACAGAGCGTATTGATAATGAATCCCCTGTTCGCGTTTTGGGGTTGAATGTTCATTCTGTTGGTAATCAATTGCGTTGGGAAAGGTCAAATGAGTCCCATTTACGCGATATAGACGTTACTACTTTAACAAAGCGTGAACTGTATTCACTTTGTGGTCGTGTAATTGGAATTTATCCAGTTTGTGGGAGATTAAGAGTAATGGCTAGTTATCTAAAAAGGGAAAGTACTGGAATAGATTGGGATGACATTGTACCTCAAAATGTACGGAAGCATTGTCAAGAAATGTTACAGCATGTACTTAACGAGAATCCATCCCGCGGTCAATGGAATGTGGGCAAGCAAACCAAAGGTGAAATATGGTGTGATGCCAGTTCATTGGCTTTAGGTATTTGTGTTAAAATTAATAATCATATTGTGGAGGATGCCTCCTGGCTACGAAAAGATATATCTGCTCATATTAATTTAGCAGAGTTAGATGCTGTTTTGAAAGGATTGAATTTCGCTATAGCTTGGTCTTTATGTGATATATCTATTAAAACTGATTCATCTGTTGTTCATGGTTGGCTATCTAACGCTTTGTTAAACAAATCTCGTCTAAAAACAGCTGCTTCTAGTGAACTATTAATTCGCAGAAGAATAGATTTATTTGCTAATATTGTAAAGGAATACGATTTGAAAATTAGTATTGACCTTGTTCGTTCTGATCAGAATATTTCAGACAAATTGACAAGAGTTCCTTCTTCGTGGTTAGCAAATGTTAATATATCTGCTGTTGGTACTTTAGCACCACTTATTACTTTAAAATATTTGCATGAGATTTGTCACGGGGGAAGTAAACAATTACGTTATTTAGCCCAATCTGCAAATTTAAATGTAACTGATATTGATATTACTGCTATTATTGATTCCTGTGACAAATGTAAATCAATTGATCCAATTCCTGTTACTTGGGAAAAAGGAAATTTATCTGTTGATGATGATTGGTATCGTTTAGCTATTGATGTGACAAAATTTAAAGACGAAAAATATTTTACAATTGTCGACGCTGGACCTTCAAGGTATACTATTTGGCGTCGGATTGCAAATGAAGGTACGGCTCAAATTCGTGGTCAATTATTATCTATATTTACTGAAAGAGGACCACCAGCTGAAATAATTTGGGATAACTATAGCACTTTTAAGTCTAATGATATTTGTACATTATGCGAAGATTGGAATATTAAATTATCACCACGTGCTGCATATAGGCCGCAAGGCAATGGTATAGTAGAGCGTAACCATCGGACAATTAAAACTATTGCGTCTAGATCAGATTGTAGTATTTCAGAAGCTGTTTATTGGTATAATAATACAACAACACATCGTATGTCTAAGCCGCCTTCTCATTATTTGTATAATTATGCTCCACGATTGAAATTTGTGAAGCCATGCATACCAGTAAAACAATTTATTCCTGATTATTTAGCTGGTGATTATGTTTGGGTTAAACCTGATTCAACACTTAGATGTTATAAACGTTGGTTGCCTGGTATTGTTATTGAACAATTATCTGCACAAAAGGTTAGTGTAAAAGTTAACAATGTTAGTTCAATTCGGCATGTTGCTCATATACGAAAACGTCATTCTACTGTTGAAGATCAATCTGTTGAAACCGCTTCCATTTCTAATCCTGATGGTGACTCAAGTTTATCCGAGGAATCGTCCACGTCGGATGATGATGTTGATGAAAATATTCCAGTTGGTCGGCCGATTCGAGAGCGTAGACAACCTCAATGGTTAAACAACTTTGTTTTAGATTTGTAAATCTCGGGGGAATGTATGTAAAATATGTTCATGTTTGATATTTTATTGTATGATCGAACCATTGTAAGTTATAATTGTCTTCTTGTATAGTTCAATCAATTATTTTTATTATCAATTAGTTAACCTCATTAATTAGTATAATCTTATTAACCATAATTTCATTAAGCATAATTTCATTAAGCATAATTTCATTACGTATTGTATTCATGAAATAATAATAACCAAGTGTTCTCAATTATACATATAAAAGTAGATTTAACATTTATTTAATCAGATTCCTGAAAGTTTTATAAGAGACAGGATTGTACACCTTAACTCAGCTTGTTGTGTTTTCTGAGTGGTGTTTGAATTTCTCATTTGTCTTTTCAACTTTAATTCTTCAATAAACTTACAAAACTACCACAGGTTATAACACACATAGATAGCCCGACAGAGTCCGACAGAGGGTTCATCCTTCTGGAGACCTAGATGCATTTTAACATTTTCTTTTGAATAGTTTTGTTGACGTTTGACCAATAAATCATAAAAATATCAATTTTCATGTGAATTTGCTCGTGTAGCCTTCCTGAATCTAGGATTGCAGGATTCCTACTTTTGTCATCGGTAGGCTATGTACAACTATTACAACACAAAGTAGGCACGAACCTGTTGAGCTGAGAAGTTACAGCTTGACTAAGTGTTTGAGACTTAATCGAAGGAGGACCGCTTCTGTATTCAGGTGAACATAATGGAGACAATTGAACATTGGCAACTGAAATAATCAAACAGACACATAATAATCATCAACACTCTGTCAGTTTTGCAGAAATACATTCAATGAAGAATTCATTTCAATGGGGGAATATACCAATTTCAAAATCGTTTTGACTTTCCAATGACTTTGTGATTAGTTCCTGTTCAATGTAAGCAAAAACTTGTAAATTATAAGCCATTAGTGATATATTTCAGCAAATGATGATATGATTCGGTAGGCATGATGAAAGAAATATTTAAAAAAACTCACAATTTTGATACCACAACTAACAACTGTATTTCCTAGGCGAATCAGCGAAGAACCTTCAGCAGTCTTGAAACAGCCTAACAATGATAAATAAACATGAGATTGAGGAAGGCTGGTTTACTCTTTAACATCAAAAGTGATATCTTATAGCAAGATTTACCGTTTACGTTGACAAACAACAAATTGTGCATTAAATGTCATCATGACCAGCCAAATACTATAAGTAAAAAGTAATGTAGGCCTAGACAGTGTCGCCCTACCGAAGGCACCTGTACCACTCCTCTATTTCTAGAGGAATGGCTTTTTTCGCTTAGAGCAACAATTTTAAACGCTCTTTGTTGATCTCAGCCCGACAAAGCAGATCAATTTCAACAGATTTCATGGCAGGTAGGTCTCAATTGTCAATGTGCAACGATGCGCAGCAACTACTCACAATGCAATTCCCTCTGAGCCATTCCATCCGACATCCTCAGATGGTACTCATTTGATGTTTCAAATAAAGTCAAGGCTGAGTTGACGACGGGGGATTGGAACCACAGTCGATCAGATATGATCCGATCTGAAGCTTGGTTGCTCTGCCATCTGAGCTAATCCTCCTTACATAAAATCCTAGCCAAATACTATCAAAGTATTGGTATCAAAGTAAATGTAAAGGTTTCAGAGGATGAGTTCAAAATAAAATAATCAATTATTCCTTACCTTTATCATATGAAATATCCCGAAATTGCATTAATTTTCTACCATCAGGTCGAACTTTATGTTTCTGTTTCAAAAGTAAACAATCAAGGATAGAATCAGGGTCCAACAAAATTTTAAGCCTTCTGGAATCCTATAGAGGCATTTCAGCATTTTTTCTAAATATTTTTGTTGAGGTTTGACCAATAAATCGTAAAAACGTCAATTTTCTTCTAAATCTGCTCAAACCTTATGGAATCTAGGATCCCAGGATTCCCACTTTTGTCGGACCCTGAATAGAATATTTTGTAAACAAAAAAGAGATCTAAATCAATATTCTTAATTGTATTTGTTGACGTCATAAAAACAAGCTGGGCCAAATATAGCCCACTAGGCTATAGGTATAAACAATTTAGCATCAAATGTCAAAGGGAGCTCTGTTATCGTCTGGGAAACCTGGAAACCAAGTTTCAGAAGACTTGGTACGTTTGGAAGGAAGACAAAAATATAATGAATTTAAAACTAAAAAAATAACGAAGAAAGGTTTCGAAAAGATTGATGAATAAACTTGAGGTTTGTGGATGGAAAATATTTTTGTAAGACTCTGAGCATACAAAATCATATTTTGATATAAAAAAACAAGGCTTGAATTGATCGCAATATTAGCCTAGGGCAGTAGCTATAGGGATTTTGTACACAAGGACACATGAAATGATAATGCTGTACTTACAATAAATTCTCGAAAGTATTCAACTGGATGCGCAATCCTATAAGAATAAAATGATCAATGTTGACATATGTAGGGTACATACTTCAAGATTATAGGAAGATCAGCGCAGAAAATAATAGGGGCCTACAAACTCTTATATGGTTTTTAGAGCTATAGACTGCACTCAGGCGCGGATCCAGGAATTATTTTATGGGGGTCAAAAACATTACGTCATCAAATATATTACGTCATATGCCACGCCCATATTTTATGAACTTTGCTTGAGAGATTTTCAAAGAAGAAACGAGACATCAAAAAGGCACAAATAAATCAAAATCCAATTACATTTACACGCATAACATTACAAAATCTATTTGAGGATATCCAATTGAAGTTTGAACGCCAAGAATTAGTTTCCCATGTAATTCCATGGTACTCGCAGAAGACGCCACGTGAAGGCTCTCAGCATGTCTTCCAAAAATTTGGTACCTACTATGCAAGCTAAGCATTTCTTGTCAAGATACATTACTCTGCCTTTTCAGGAAATTCTGAAAATAGAAAGTCATCTCAATAAATCGTATGTTCATATCTATTAAAATTTCAATCTTCGTTTCTCAGCACAAAACTTAACTATCACTTTCTCTACATCCGGTTCAATTTCCTGATGGACTTGCATCAAGGCAAGACCAGTCAGTCTATCCTAAGTCATTGTGCTTCTTGTGTAAGTCTTCAGTCTACGCATGGTTGAGAATGTACGCTCAGCCTCACACGATGTTGATGGTACAGTTGCTAATATTCTTAATGAAACTTTGATATTGTCAAAGCAATCAAAATTCAACATTGCTAGTGTGGCTAGTGGACCGTCCGGAAGGCAGCTACTGTTTTGCGTTCCCCAATACTGCTCCCACATATCCATTTCTCCTTCAACTGCCTTGAACATGGGGAGGTCTTCAGCATAGAATGCTGCAAATCTCAAGAAAGACTCACGCCATGTCAATTTACTCGTTGGGTTCGTAGACATCAGGTGCATTTGGGCAGGAATTATGCTCAATCCATAATATACATTTGAACAGTCATCTGTGAACTTTCTAGCTAATTCTGTATTTAAATGATCAAGTATGGGTATAGTGACAGTCAGTTTATAGTACTCACATGCATTACTTGACGGTGGATTATTCCTATTCATTTGCCTGTTAGCTGTTCTCTTGATTGCGACTGGAATATTTACTTGCTCTCCTAATGCTATTGCTTCCTTAAACCATCTATCATGTAATTTGTCAACAGTGTTTCTAGCAATCCTAATGTAATTCTTCAATGCCTGAATAATGTCTATGGCCTTCATGACATCATTTGTTTTTGACTGTAACAGTTTTGTGGCTTCCTTAGTTCTGTCAAATATAGTTCTGGTCATCACTAAAACTACTATGAATTGAAATGATGAGACAATAGCAAGGAATGATGTGGCCTTGGATGAAGTGACTGCATTACATACATGATCTACATTAAAACTCATCTCCTCTAGTGGATAAAAAATTGGAACAAACAACTCCTCAAACAAATCTAGCGCTTCAATCCTCTCAACCCACCTAGTTGTACACACAGCCTTAAGTTTTATACGTCGAGACTTGCGCGCATGTTTCAAAATGTTGTTATCCAACATTTTTTGCCTATTCTCTGATATATTAAAAAAATTTGAAATACATGTCATTTGCTCTAGTACATTCTTAACAAGTGGAATGGAGCATGTTTGACAAATCACTAAGTTTAACTTATGACTATGACAGTGAACGTATAAAGCCTTTCTATTTACTTCTAATATTTTCGCAGACACACCATTAAAACTACCAGCCATAGTACTTGCTCCGTCATATCCCTGCCCGCGGCAGTCGTCCAAATCTAAACCTAGGCCTGCAACAGCCTCCTTAATTGATCTGGCAATGTTCGCTCCGGTAAGACCATATTTACAATGGAAGAAACCTACAAACTCTTCTCTCACCATACATTTGTCATCCACATACCTTAACACTAAAGACAGTTGTTCTTGCTTAGAGCAATCAAGACACTCATCTGCTATGATAGAATAAAAACGGTTTTGCCTAACCGAATCAACAATCTGCTCAGATATAACCTCTCCGCAAAAACGAATAAGCTGATTCTGAGAAGTCTTAGATAAGTAACTCGCATTTCCTGCACACGTTTCTAAGTGTGCCTTGAGAGCAGTGTCACCTGCCCTTACCCTAAAATTCACTAGCTCAATGAAATTCCCTACTGGTTCTCTCGCATACTCTCCTGGTTTAGGGTGATACTTAGAGTCATCACGATGTCCTCTTAAAGAGATTCCAGTACGTCCACAAAACTTAACACAGTCTATCAGCGGTCTTATCTTAATAATATTCTCTGACTCACACTTTTCTACTGCACCCTCAAATATACGACCTGTTTTATTTAAAATTGATAATAAGATATCAATTGTGTGACTATGCAGGCACGCTTTCGATCCTGCATTAGCTACTCCTTCATGCTTTTTTATTCTTCCGCCAAGATCATTATAGGTAATGAAGGGTTCAGTATAAAACCTCTTTATACCCTTAGATTTCTCAGGGAACTTATGCCCAAATAATACACACGAAAGACAGAACGCTCCATCAAGGCTAGGAGAGTAGCACAGCCAAGGATTGCCCTTAAAATAGGCATATTTAAAACTCCTTTTGTTACGCGTTTGGAAAATTATAGTTTATGTCAGGCTTATACACATTCTTAATTACATCCTCGATTTCAGCTTCACTCAAACTTGCACCCTTTCCTACAAAATTAGCTATATCATATTTACGCCTACCTTCTACTCTCGTTACAACCTTAGGTGCCTCATTCAAACCTCCAGACGGTTTTTCGAAAGTCGGACTGCTTAATGGAACATCATTATGACTTACTGTTACATGACTGTTTACATTACTTGTGATATCAGTAACTTGAGTACAACTTGATGAATTAAATGATGGCTTACTAGATTTCTCTGTAAGTGTAAGTGTTGTCTGTACAGTCCGTTTGGTAGGTATGACTGAGGAAATTAAGTCAGATTGGCTAGCCTGGGTAATAAAAGGAAGCTTAGTTTGAGCAGAGGCAGTGGTTCTCTTAGTTTTAATGACTCCAGCAATACCTGGAATAGTAGCCTTTCGTTTCCCAAGAAGTGGGCTATGAAATAATGGAACATAGTGGTTAGGAGCACAATGTACTCCACTGTTAACAGTGCCAGCATAACAAAATAATATTCTGATAGGCTCTTGTATGTTGCATGGTAATCGGGGATGAATAATACAATTGAACAGTGCCTGAAATCTACAGTCGCCAAAATCAGAGTAGAAAGATAAAATATTCCTGTTAATAACTGACGCCACTGCTAAAATACAAAGAAAGCTTGCCCAGCTTTTCTCAACACATATCAAAGAAGCTTCCTTCTTAACTAAATCTTCTCCTTTCAATCCAGAGTCTAACGCAGCATGTGAAACACACAATGGTAAAATGTTAGCTTCACTGCTGGTTATCTTACTGCCATGCTCTTGGTATGCCTTGCTAAATAAAGGGTGGTCACTATAAAAGCTAGCATTTAAATGAAGTTCAAGACCAGTTAATATACGAAGGGTACTTATCATTCTGTTATCCCCTACAAGAGCCATTGAAACAGAGCTGAACAAGCAATCCCCATCAGCCTGTGACCTAGGAAAGAGATAGCAGCAAACAAGAATAAAAAATGAAATGCAAAATTTAACAAATTACTGGATTATTCGATAACATTATGTTATTTCCATAGGGAAATCAATATCAAATTCATAAATCTTCTAAAATTTTTATTAATTTACTCAGTATCTAGAGAAACTTTGCTAGCTAGTTCAGTAACTTCAGTTCGTGCTATAGATCAAAAGGATATTTCAAAATGTGTACGTCATATAATATCTATCGGCAAAAACACTTAAATAAATAAATAATTTATGACATATACCTAATAATGTACAGCATGTTTCGATTACAAAAATAGATTATATTTTGAAGTTCAAATCCGGGCTTTTCCTCAGGGGGGTGACGTCAGAGCAACAACAAATGCATTGAAAGCTATATAGAACAATTAATCCACCGAAGATTTTAGTTTTAGAATTAAAATGCCATACAACAAATATTGTAGTTAAACATGGTATAAGCTACTCTCTGGGGACATGGAATTGTGCAGTTAATTTAATGATACATAAAATGCCATAGAATAATTGCAGGCCATGATTATTTTGTTCATAATTTTATTTGGATAACTGATATCGATATAAACATTTTATAATAAGAAAAATAACAACAAAAGTATGTATTTGTTTATATTTCTAACCAGGAGGAAATGACTATGCTAAACAACATGACTAACAATTTCGCCAATATAAACGTGAGGAATGGTATTATATTCATATCAAATATGACTGTGGACACTGTCAAACCAAACGCCAAAACTAAATAAAATACCTGCAAGCTTTTAGGTGACCTGACTTTGCCCTCTGCGATTGTTTACTTGCAGGGTTTTTGCCGTCTGTTGACCTGTGAATATCAATAGAATAGGCAAACACAATCGAGTTTAGATTGTACAGATCAAAAGATAGATTAATCCACGTGAAGTCTTTGTTTTATAAAATTGTTACGAAATAATGAGTCTACTTACGGATTTCCATCTGGGTTAGGCCTATCATCAGTTTCTGCAATTTTTGAGAGGTATATTCGTGAATTGAGATCTTTAAACATTGATTTACCAATTCTGCTATATAGCTCATCGTTCGATACGTAAGAATAGTTTGCAATATTCTCTGACAAACGCATATAATAAAATCGTTTCGTAGCATCATCTTTTTCAGCAAGCATTGCTTGAAGAGCCAACTCTACTAGGTCTGATGCTTCCATGTTGAATGCAGCGTGCGACTAAGGCCGTTGTAGGAAATTGCAGAACAGAAGTATCTAGAAGCGCCATGTGAAGTTACTTTGAATTTGTCCAATCAGATAGCAAGATAACACATCACGTGCAATTTCTGCGAACAGTTCTTGCGATCATATTTTGCAAATTACGACCCTGACAGACAGCCTGAGACAGACAAAATTTTCATCAAATTCTGTAGGTCAAAACTACCACGTGGGTAGGTCAATTGTTATTTTTTTAGTCAATTCACCAATCGGTGACTCGAACGAACAAAAGAAGTGGGATGGGTGGTCAAAACAGCTCCCGGATGAGTAGGTCAGTCCTGTTTTCTCTTTGACAACGAACTCGCCGACGGTAGGTCAATTGTTAAAAAAGTTAGAGACAGAAACAATAGACGGAGTGATAAACAATGGATTTTCTACGACCGCAAAACTGTAATCGTGACGCTGGTGTGGATCTTTTCTACTGCCGCAGCTTACCGCAGGGCACGTCTAGACTTACATCAGTATATTACGTAATATAATACAACTGCGGAGGGAATCATGACGCTGAACATTGAATTCAATACGACCATCATAATAATTTATTGCAAAATAAATACGAAAATTAAATATTGAAAATATATGGTTAATAATAATTAAAAAGAACATGAAAAGGAATGATAAATTGATAATTTTGATAAAATACAAAAATAAATTTATCATCAACAAAAGAATGATGACGTAGTAAATATAGTGACGTCATCTTAAAATTTACCGAAAAATTTAGGGGTGGCATTTGACCTACGTGCACCCCTCTGGATCCGCGCCTGACTGCACTTACAAATAGAAAGTTTCTTCTAGATGCATAAGAAGCAAAAATTGCTTTCATCTCTACTACTATATAAAAATGACCTTCAAAACTTTGCACACGCTAATCTCAAAAACCATGCAAAGAAATCATGAACATCATACATCACTCGAAAGCTCTTTTTGTGGTCGGAACATAGGCTATATTTAATTTTGAAAAATCAATTGAATTAGGCGTAAAATTGAAAAACCAAGTTTTCTGTAAAAGATCAAAGCCGCCGCCATGCAGAGCAAAGCCGTGTAGGCAATGAACCGTGAACATGATCAAGTTGTTTTGAAATCTCGAACAAAAGCAAACCAAAAATTGGGATGTTGGGATGACGACGAAAACTAGACTACTTTCTACTTTTGTGATTAATGACTACTTATGTTTAATATGTTTAACTGTCACTCCAGTTAAATTCTACTTTTCCAGATGTAGCTCTCTCTCTATTTAAAATCATTTATAAATTTTATCACAGAGTTCTGTGTTTAGGCTACAAAGTCAAAAAACCTTTGAATTTAAACAATATTTGGATTCAACCGTTAACATTCCCAAACATCCGTCGTATGATATTAACTACCAAAACTATTTAGTAATAGCGACAAGGAAAATCATAATGAAATGTAAACATAAATAAATCTCAAATCTCTAAAGGCTCCTGGTCCCAAGGATAATCTCGACATTTATTCAAAAAAAAATCAAGCCGCTAAATTCAACGACAACAACAGAGGATCCGGTTAGGTTAGTGAACCGCGATATACATACTTCCAAAAGTTAATAAAATACATAATTTAAAGTTGATTGCAAAATCGTAAATGTCTGCTATGGTTGTGCTTTGACATTCATAAGCCAATTTTTAAATTAGAAACCTATTCAAAAAGTCTTAACCGAAATGACAGTATTGATGATTTTTTTAATATGGTTGATATTGAATAAGATATCTGCAGTAAGGGTTATTAATATCAAACTGTAGTTGGAACACTTGGAAATCATTTGGCAAAATCTTACTTTAATTAATACTTTTTAAATCATGAAATATTATTAGTATATATGCAGTATATGCGGTATGGAAGGATTATGACATTTTAATTAACACGCTTTCATTAGCTTTTAATAATTTTGTTTCAATTTTTTATGGCATTTATGTATGACGTATTTTCTATACGGTTAATATTCAGTTAGATCTCTGTAGTAAATCATTATTATAGTATACAATGCTGGAAAACGGGGGTATTATGACATTTTAGTTATAAGCGAAAAGTGTATAGGGGCCTACATATATGCCACATACATTTATTCAATGCTTCTTTGACTTTAATAAACTGAAATTGAAATGGACAAATAGTGTAACTGAAATCCGTACTATGCTTAGTTTAATATTTTCCAAAATGCTTCAATAATCATTGTAACATTGTAGTCCTTTTAACTATAGCAAAGTATTTTTCAACGTAATATAAATTAACTGAAATCGAATAACACTTTTGAAATCTTATAAAGCTTAAATTGTAAGATTCAATCTTTATCATATACCGTTCATGTTACCAAAAGCTTTTTGATTTTGAAATCCATACTATATATAGAGACTATAGAGCTAAACCACCTCGTTAGTGAAGAAAATTAAATACAGTTTATCAACAGTAGCTGCATTGGGCCGAAGGCCTGCAAGGCCCTCCGCAGGAGCTAGAAAAAAGCCTACAAAAAATTTTGCAGGAGGCACGAGAGACTTCAAATATTATCTCGGGGATGGTCCAGTCATGCTCTTTTAACAGGCAACTGTGGCTTGCGGATTCTATATTCAGATGTTCCAGGTCAAACACAACACTCCAGGGTGTTAATATACAGTAGTAAGACTGTTATTGTACATTTTGATGATCTTAAACAAAAGTATGAGTATATGACATGATGAACCAACAGACAGCTGAGACAGACAAGTCACATGGTGTTAGCTGTTAGGTTTATGTGTTTATTAAAATTCTTGGCATGCCAAATTCTTTGGCACTTAGTTATTGGAAGCAGCCAGCAGACAGCATTAGCCTTTGGTGCAACTTTGGAGAAAATGTGAATATAAGATATTCGGAAAGATTAGATCCTCTCCTCCAGACCTCAATTTCTTATCAATTCCCAGAAGATTCTCAGTCAGCCAGCCTCCCTCCCCTCTCTAGTTATCTTCTCCTCAGATACTCTGATTAGATTAAGGTGAATAGATAGCCTATTGGAACACAACGGATTTTAATAGAATTTTTTTCTATTCGTACATGTCACTGTTGCGTCTTTGCATGGCGTGACACGGTGACTGAAGAAAAAAAGTTCTATAGGCTATCGCTATAGCAAACTTGCAAAGAAGATCCAAATCCGTTGTGTCCCGGAAGGTGATCTATTATCTATACACTTTAAACAAGGTTAAACCAATTTAATTTGCTTACTTGAAATCATCTGCCATGGCTAATAAACAAGATAGATTTTGAATAACATCTAGATAATATAATGTGTAGTCCAATTCAAATTTATACAAGGAACATGTGACCATAAAAATACAAAACTCTATTGATTTTTGATGCTCTGTTGTGATAGTCTCAGTTTGGGATTTGTGAACTTGGAAGCGCGTTTTGCATAAATCTGAGTTTCAAAGTCTTCATAGAAAGAGAAGAACACAAAACGATGACAAGAATCTGACCTACATTAATTTACTTTTGCTTTAACTGCAAATATGATGTTGGATTTTTGTAGCCTTTTCTGTGCTGCTGGAGTACTTGCTGTGGTTGCTTTATTCGTAGTAAGTGTTCGCGTTATATCGTGAGACTGCAATATTTCTATTTACTCAGCCTATCAATCATATCGAATTGATCGGTCTGACGTTTTATTTGAATGATATTAAATCCGAGCATCGATAAAATAGCATATATTGACATTGTCCTATATTTAAGGGATCCTACTTGCTTATAGCTGAAGGTTCTGCCGCAAAACTAATACACTCTCAACTCAGTTTCAACAGATTGGCTGTTATTCTTTGTTTGCCTTGCCTTTGACATTTTCTATTGTGTTAAGTGCGGGAATGCTGATGCAATATGAAAGCATCGTTACTTAGCTCAACTTTTAAGACGCGATTGTATTTAGAATATTGATTGAAATTTATAACCATCAAACATTTAGACTAGCTAGCAGATACTCCCCATCCCTTTCTACCAAATAGAGTTCAAAATCTTGGTTTTCGGAGGGAATGAATATTTTAAACCCCCTGTCAGTCAGTCCCAATTTGAAAACAATGGCAATCTCGAAGAGATCTCGGGGGTGGCAGCGCCGAAAAAAGTTAGGGGCGGGGCGGCAACTGATCGAATTTGACCGCTGGGGCGCCAAAATCCATCATTTCAACAAAAATAATGAAGAAAATGATAACAAATTCATTTTTAACTGCCGATTTTGATGAAAACTGCAGCTTCAGGGGCAGCAATCACGAGAAAAATTTTCATCTCGGGGGCGCAGCTTCCATGGTTTGCGGACCGGTCTGTTACTCTATGTCAACTATTGAACGTAAAACTCTCACCTTACTCAGAATTGAATGCAGTTTATCTTACTAAAATATAATGATGTGAATATATCAACTTGCTTGAAAAGTTAATTAAATTTAGTCAAATATTTAAATATGAAGCCTGCTAAATTTTATTTCGCTATTTGTGTTTTATTGTGTTTGCGTTCAATTATGCAACTGAGTAAAATAATAATCTACTATATAAACATCGATGATGTCTGTTTGTACCTACTGTATTCGAGATTCACGCTTCTCATGGTAAAACGTATCAAATCCATTCTTTCCGTGGGGTATCTTATAATTTTTTCAGCAACATAGGCCATATTTTATGTTCATATCTTTATATTCCTTCAATTGACAGTCCGAAGCATATTTTTTCGTAGGATTTCTCTTGCGGCTCCATAGAAAGAACAAATTACATTCTCATGTTCCTCACGCAATATCTTTCACACCCGACTGACCTTCAGTTCTATTGTTTATTTATCACTTGGGTTAACTTCTAGCAATTCAATCTTCTATATTTTTATTTTAAAATTTCACCCAGCGGAGCGGGTCTACTTCACTAGTACACAATAAAACACAAATAGTAAAATAAAATTTAGCAGGCTCCATTTTTTATTATTTTACTAAATTTAAATTAACTTCACCAAGTTGATATTCACGTCATCATATGGTTACCAGTCGTATCGTCCATTTTCCATTATCATTATTTAATAAATCAAACACGACAGTTTATATTGATATAAATATTAACTTTAAAACATAAATAGATTAATACAAGTTAATTTGTAATGCATCATTGGTCTATTTAGCGTTGTAGTTTTACTGACTTGTTTCGAATTTTCACGCGATCGACTTCCAGCGCGTATTTTGGTCAAGTTATAATTCAGATGATTAATGTCTGATTTGATGCAATCACCTCCACGAGTAATCTATTCAATAATGTATTTTTAAATTAATTAATTAATCCAGCTAGAAATGAAGAAAGAACGTTTTTGTGACTGGACGCTATTGTAAACAAAAAATATGGACGATGTCCCGACTGGACGTTATGACCGGATGCCCATCATATTTTGGTAAAATAGATTTCAATAAATTTGACTGTTTGGTCCATGAGATGCTAATAATCCGCAAGAGAAAACCGACTCCCGACACTCAGAGTAACTCTATCCGTTCCCGGCTTCTTTTGTTATATACAAACTATAGCTTTCATGTAATTGAATAGATTTTCCTGTTTTGCATTGGTAAATTATCAGCAGTATTTCAAAAAATACAGCATGTATTAATTTCTTTCGATCTATAACCTATAAATAATTTGTAACTTAAATTTTTATTCCTTTTTGAGCTGACAGTGATATCATGAATGATATCAAAACTTTTTCACCAACAACTACTTGTAGTTTCTTGTTGCTATCCTTCATTCTAAACTGAGAGTCTGCCATTCCTTTTCTCTCTTGTAATAATCTGTTGTGTCACCACCTCAGGCTGAAAATCAGTTTAAAATATCGAAACAATGATTCAAAGCTAAACATCAATTTGAACAGTCAATGAAATGAGCGATAATATCCATTGAAACAAAGTAAACATAATCTCATTGTTTAGTTAAAGGAGCAAAAATGACCGGCAGGCGCCACGCACTTAGGATCACGTGCACGCTTATTGTTATAACACAATGTTCATTGTTGACATGAATTTTATTACAAGTTAGGCCTGCGTATAACAATTGTTTCAAAGTGAGACGGTTGAATTACGCTAACGCTAAGCATAAATTCAACTTGTATTCGCAGCGGTCGCCGGTCAATTTTGCCTCTTTAACTGTGATAATACTCTGATTTGATAACCACTTTTGACAAAGATTCTGTAAGGACTTTATCAGTCCCTGCACAATCCATTCTCTGCAGTCTATCTCCAAACTGTAGTGAGTGTATGCTCTTTGTGGTTTGAGTTTGATCTGGTTGCACATTTTCGTCTATTTTCTGTATGCCGCTGACTACAAATAAGATTTATTTAGAGGCATTTGAAAGACAATTTATAGACTTCTTGGTCCAACCTTCCTGAAAATTTAAATAATGAAAATGAGAATTTAAAAATATATTTGGGCAACACCAGTTGCAAACTCTGCTGTCTAAAATCACCTGTTATAGGGCTATAAATCCTATAAATCCAGCTTAATTTCTAGGAGCAAAAAGTTATTTAAATGTAGCCTATTTTCTGATCTGTTGCTTTGTCCTAGGTGTTCCTTCTAGCAAAATTCAGTAGTGGAGATGCTATACCTGTCACATACAGGTACAAGAAAGAACAAGAATATATTGACCCTGAAACCTCAGAGCTCAAGAAATTCTCATTTTTATCAGATAAACCTGAAGTTACATTATCAATTGTCGTACCATCTTATAATGAAGAAGAGCGACGTAGGTTTAATTGATTAAGCTCTCTATTGATTTTCCAAATTTGAGATAAATGAATTAATGTTTAACGGAAAAACATTTATCTTGTTTACTTCTAGTACCACAGATGCTTGACGAAACATTTGAATATTTAGCAAATCGTCAGGTAAGAATTAAACCAAGTTGGGTCCAACCATTTTCTTCTGAACAATCTGCTGTTGCTGAAGTTTAACATATTAATTGGATATTTAAACAATATGTCCCAAGCGTTATACCAATTATTTATTAGACCTAAAACCCCAAAGCTCAAAAAATTACCATTTTTATCTGATAAACCTGTAGAGCTACATCATGAATAGTTGTAGGCCTACTATCTTATAATAAATTAGAGCGACGTAAGTTTAATAACATTATACTTGATGTCGTTGGACCTCGGCCTGCATGGTTTGGGTTCAATCCCTTGCAGAAGCACTGTTCGGAAAAGCGACAAACACGAGAGCGACCGCGATTAAAGGACTGAGATTAATGATTCTTTATCATTATTCACTAAATGAAAATATCATACAATCAAATTAATGCTATCATATACTACAAATATACATATACATAGACAGTTAATTAACAAATACAAACATTGTCACTTACATCGTTGGCTATTCCAGGCGGCGGAGTATACAAATGTAGCCTTCTCCTTCTCTCTATCTCTACAACTGACAATATAATTCTACATACGAAGTTTACAGGACAAATTAACAGTGGGATATATAATTTACGTGACATATAAGCACATTTACAGTCATTACATGCTGCACTAACAAATCTACATATACAGATAAGGTAATACAAAAAGCTAATCAATATCACAATAATATCTAAATATTAGTTACATAATATTCTTAACAGGCACTATTGGCTGGTGTGAAATAGCATCTGACCATTAAACTCACATACGCTCCAAAATATTTTGATATATTGAACAGTAGTTAAAATAATTTATATCTTTGATTTTAAAATAGGCAAAAGATAAAGCATTTACTTATGAAATTATTGTAGTTGATGATGGAAGCAAAGACAAAACATCTAAAGTAAGTAGATTTTATAATTATTATTCAATGGTTGATAATAGATAGTAATCAAGGCATTGCTTATGTGTAGTTATTGCACCAAGATTCACATTTACTGTGCATATATTTTTAAGAACTTAGCTCAAATATGTGTGTGACCCTGCTGAATTCAATCTCTTTTTTCTCAACGAGATTTGCCTTCTTATTCCTGAGCTTTGATCAGTTTGCACCAATAACAAATTTCCAAATCAAAATCGAAATTACACCATTGTAATTTTTAGACTCAAATACCTAATGATCACATCAATTCGCGCCACAGTCGAAGTTGCTTAATATCCCCCCTCTGATGCGGATGAAAAGTGGGACATTAAGCGAGATGGGATGTTAAACGAGGTTGGAATATGAGAGGTTGTATGAAGAATTGAATATAGAGACCAGTTTTATGTGTGGATATTAAGCAAGGTGGGACATTAAAAGAGGGGATATTAACCATGTTTGACTGTATACTAAGCAAAAGCTTTATTCTGTATATGTGATAATGCATTTTATTTTCTGGCAATCATTAATTTATAGTAGCCCTACGTCATAAGAATTGTATAATATTACTGTGTATACACATGAGCTCATTTTGTTGTATCGTTATGTTATTACCTTCAGGTTGCATTGGATTTTGGAAAGAAGAACTTATCAGCTAATATTCGTGTTTTAACGTTATTTAAAAATAGAGGAAAAGGTGGTGCAGTAAGAATGGTATGTAATATACAGTGAAATATATATACAATCAAACCTGTTATCACGGTCACCTCTATATAGCGACCACATGTCTATCATGGTCAGTCTTGCAACATCTAAACTAGTATATTTTATTAAATCAAAACCTGTATATAAAGGCCACCTGTTTAGAGTGGTCAATTTATCTACCTCTCTTAGCTGGCTGTTATATACAGGTTTCACTGTAGTATTGTTTGTATTATAACGAAATGATTCGATCAATCTAATTAGTTTAGACTTTGATGCCAAATCACCATAGCAAAACCAGGTTCGAAAACACTAACAATTCGAACCTGATATCACAAATGAGAATTTGCAATTTGATCAGAAATTTTCAAAACCAATTGCTTAATATAAACAGCCAGCTATGAGAGGTCTGATAAATTGACCTTTACAAATATTACCCCCCCACCCAATGCAATGATATTTGTTACATTAGCAACTTATTGTCCTTAGAAAATTATCAAGCATAAGGCAGACAGCCTACATATAGATTGTTAATTTAATGGAATATGGTTGCTGTGTAGATGTGACTGCAATGACAGTTGTCTAAACTTTCTGAAAAATGGATCTTCAATTTCTAAATAATTTTTTAAAGAATAAATAAAAATTCATCTTGTTGTTCAAATTCAACTTGTTCTACAGGTACGTACATTATTAACAATTTTTCTTTTTCTCTGACAGGGTGTATTTAATAGCAGAGGTAAACTTATTTTATTTGTTGATGCTGATGGTGCAACTAGATTTTCTGATTTGGATCAAGTTGAAAAAGGACTTCTAGACTTAACAAAGAAGAACAATGATTTTGCTATCAGTATTGGTTCCCGTGCACATCTCCAAGATGAAGCTGTTGCAAATGTGAGAATTATGTCTTAAAAATATTATTCAATATCCCCATATTTATCAAGAAGTGTGGGGATGCTCTATTGTCTACAATTAAACTATGAATCAAAGAGGATCATGTTAGTTATATTCAGATAAACCGAACATTGTTTTGACCAATCACGCCTTGGTCAAATGCAGCTCTACACATGCATTTACATTATGCTAGATGTTTTTTTATCCTATAAAAAATCTACCTTCAAATAAACAATTCAATTGATATGATGTACTATGTATGTGATCAGATGTAAAGATGTGATACTTCAACTTTAAATTGTGAATTGTGATTGTGCATTTTTAAATGTAAATTTCTATTTTGCTTCCAGCGATCATTACTCCGTAATTTTCTAATGTTTGGCTTCCATTTCCTGGTTGATGTGTTATGTGTGAAAGGAATTAGAGATACTCAGGTGAGAACTAAACTATTATACTACTAGTGAAGTGAACCCGCTCCGCTGGTGCATTACAACTGAACAACAGACCAATGATGCATTACAAATTAACTTGTATTAATCTATTCATGTTTTAAAATTAATATTTATATCAATATAGACTGTCGTGTTTGATTTATTAAATAATGATAATGGAAAATGGACGATACGACTGGTAACCATATGATGACGTGAATATCAACTTGGTGAAGTTAAATTAAATTTAGTAAAATAATAAAAAATGGAGCCTGCTAAATTTTATTTTACTATTTGTGTTTTATTGTGTACTAGTGAAGTAAACCCGCTCCGCTGGGTGAAATTTTAAAATAAAAATATAGAAGATTGAATTGCTAGAAGTTAGCCCAAGTGATAAATAAACAATAGAACTGAAGGTCAGTCGGGTGTGAAAGATATTATGTGACAAACATGAGAATGTAATATGTTCTTTCTATGGAGCCGGAAGAGAAATCGTATGAAAAAAATACACTTCGGGCCGTCAATTGAAGGAGTATAAAGGTAGAAACATAAAACATGGTCTATGTTGCCGCAAAAAATTATAAGATACCCCACGGAAAGTATGGATTTGATACGTTTACCATAAGAAGCATGAATCTCGAATACAGTAGATACAAACAGAGATACATCGACGTTTATATAGTAGATATACCCAGAGCCATCTATTTACAAGAGTTGGGACACTCATGCCATATTTGTTTTTTGACCTGGACCCGAGCACGTTTTTAACAGCAGTGCGCATGTGCAAGAGAAAGTTGTGTGTTTTTCAGCCATTTTGGAACTTGTGTGAAATGGTTTGCAATCGTTTAACATGATACAAGAGTAATTTAACCATCTATTAGTTGTCTTTCTCCATATTTATTTGCTGAACTCTCAAAATAAGAATAAAATTTACTTCAATGTATACTTTCTTATCGATCTCTTCAGCATGTTGCTCGAAAGTAAATCAGATCAATGCTATTGGAATTGCTAAATGGACAAGGAGTTTGTGGAGTATGGACTACATCTCTTACTCTCTTACGCTTATTCTTTGCAGTCAAATACAACTGTTTTCTAGCTCTTGTCCCCAGTTGGAATAGTAAACAATATTTTATTTCGATTACTATTTCGTCTATTAACACAACAATTAATAATTTAATAGCATATGTTTGTT
This sequence comes from Haliclystus octoradiatus, assembly GCA_916610825.1. Taxonomy (NCBI): domain Eukaryota; kingdom Metazoa; phylum Cnidaria; class Staurozoa; order Stauromedusae; family Haliclystidae; genus Haliclystus; species Haliclystus octoradiatus. The sequence continues at coordinate 5,242,099 of OU744448.1, forward strand.
TTCACTGATAAAAGTTGTATTTTTCCGCGCGCTTCGTTTAAAACAGGAAACCTGGTGCCAAAAGAACAAGAACCCTGGTGCCGAAAGTACGAAAATGGCGTCCAAAAAATCACGTGAATGGCATTTGTCCAATAGGAGACGATAGCGGCACATGAAAGCGTGTCCCAACTCTTGTAAATAGATGGCTCTGGATATACCAACTTAATGCACTAAGTAAACCAGTAACAGAGTGTCCGCACTTTGTACAGGAGGTCTTAGCTTTGATTTCTCTGTCCGTGCACATATGTTGTTTGTATTTGTCTGTTATAAATGTGTTTATATCTCTCAATTGTAATGCTATGGAATTAATTTGTTGAATTCATGGATTACTCGTGAACTTTACAAACAAACAGTTCAATAAACGTTAAATGGACTGTTTTTCATTGATTTTTTATGAACAGTTCATGAAAGTTAAATTGCTGTTAACTGGATCAATGTTGTTCTCAGATGCATTTTCGGTATTCTAATTTATATGTATTTCACTTACAGTGTGGTTTCAAACTTTTCACAAGACAAGCTGCTATGAAAACATTTTCTAGTCTGCATGTAGAAAGATGGTATGCCTGTTAGTTACAATGCTGTGATGATTTGTTCGATAATTGTTTGATTAAATTCTGCCAATAAATATTTTTTCAGTCATAGTTTGATAATAATTAAACACAAAAATCAGACATTCATATTTGCTGCTAATATATTTACACCTTTGAGGATCACTTTCATCTTTTATTCCAAACTATCTAATAATACATATATTATTTCTGTCATAATTTTTGTATAGGTAATTTTTGTACATTATATTCTGCAGACAGCACTGTCAATAAGTGCAGGATCCTGAAAAACTGGTTCCCAAAACGCCAGCACAAAACCAGAAGGTTTCCAATTTGATCAAGATTGTTTCCTTTTTTGAAATTATAATTTTTAGACTTCATACTTTCTATGTTTAGAAATTTGAGTCAGGATCGTGCTTCAAAGTAAGTTAAATTTCAGAAATTTTCGTAACCTTTCTGAAGAATTATGAAGCATTATTAAATTCAATCCAGGAAAGTTTTTTAATTTGGCAACATGATTTCCGGAAGACTAAAACCTATCTGACACCTTAATCCAGGGAATCTCAAAAGTGGGGATCCTAGATCCCGTATAGGTACCGCAAATTCAGAAGAAAATTGATATTTTTCTTATTTCCATGCCACTCCTCAACAACAACAAAAATTGAAGAAAAAGTTGAAAATGTTAGAAGATTCCAGAAGAGTGAACCTTTTGTCTGACACTGCCTTGATTGTTGTACTTTACCTTTGATTAAAAAGGTCTATCATATCTCAAAAAACAATGGCAGCTCAAATGTGTTTTATTGAAGTGTGATGTTAACTTTCTATCTGTTTGTGTTCAGGGCTTTTGATGTAGAATTACTTTACCTAGCACAACAAATGAATATTCCAATTGCTGAAGTTGCTGTGAATTGGCAAGAAATGGACGGTAAGAATGAATTCATCTGATTTTTCTCCTATCATAAATTTTCTTGCAAGATATTTATCATTATATTTTAAGGTTTCTAAACCAGTTTCCATAATATATGAAATTTCCACTTCAAACAATTGCACCAACGAAGAGGTTTTTGTTGAATCCATCCGTAATTGGCCTCAAATAACTTTGGGGCTATTACGCATGCTAGTTGTGATTGGTTGTGCAGGGACCCAGCGAATGAGTATGACAGCTTTGCATGTAGTAATAGCGGCAATAAAAGCATATAGAAGGTGTAAAAGCATAAAGTATGGAAATAGATATCATACCAACCAAGTACCTAGGCCTCATCAGTGGATGAGTTTAATTAGTAGTATACATGACAGTCTTCTAAATCATTGATAGAATGGGCTCAATCCCTGGCAGACAGGAGCTCTACTCAGGGGTGGCACTTGAAAGGGTGGCACCAGGATTTCCCCGATGAGGGAGCTGACATCCCTGCATTGGGGCTATACCAAATTTCCACGTTACGTAGAAGCAATTTGGCAATAGTCTCTAATACTGGAATGGAGCTAATTCCTATTGTTTTTTACAAAATATGTTAAAAGAAATTCCACAACAGGGGGATGTAGCCCCCTGCCACCCCTGGCTCTACTGATTGAACGTTGGTGTCAGGAAGGGCATCTGTCCTTAAAATGCACAAATGATTCAAAAATACTAACCAAGTAACCAAAACACGGTCAATGAAAAAAGCTTCAAGCTTAATACCCGGTTTGTGTATAGACGACTAGTCCAAGTAAATACTCTATAGAATTTTCTACTTTATGGCCTGCCTGAAGACGAAATAAAGACCAAGACATTTCTCATTTAATATACTGTAGTCTTAAGTGTTATAATCATTCATCGATGCCTAAACTTTTATTTATTGTCTTTGTATGTAGGCTCGAAAATGATTCCATTATTCAGTTGGCTTCAAATGGGCAAAGATCTGTTATTGATTAGACTGAGATATGTTATTGGTGCTTGGCAAATTAATAAATCATCAAAGCCTAATTGTTTTGACATATAAATTTTAATGAATTTATATTGCTAAGATGGTATAGCCGTATAATAAATTAATATTATGTCAATAGATTATAGAAAATAGAGATTTACAATAGACTCAATGATTCAATCGACAAATAACGTTTTAGGGAATATCATACAATCTCATAATGTAATCAGATGGAATGACTATACTCTGATTAATTGAATATGATGACCTAGAACAAAATAGAATACTGTCATTGATCTTACTTTGTGATCTATGTTGTGAGTGAGGGAAATGAGCAAATATCGCTAACAGTTTTTCACGCCACAATAGTTCAGAAGATCCTCATATATTTTGTAAGCCTTGAATGTTTTGATTTTTCAATATGAACAAAAGAACGATTAGCAAACTTTCACAGAAAACGCCTTTCTTTGAACAAAGTACAATATATTCAACAATGTACTGTACTGTACACATTGTGTACAAAACTTCAACTGCTCGTGCTCAGAATCATAAATAGATGCGAGTTAGTTTATGGAATAAAACGAATGAAAAACCCACATATTGTATTCAGCGTCGCGGGACGGTTAACGCCCACAAAGGTCCGAGGATCGAATCGTGAGGGGTTTTTGGAAATCAACACCTGAAAACCTGCCAACTTGCTCTCTATAATTCAGCAGGTCTGTTTTATTCGACTTTACATTGTCCGATTTTGTTTGCATATTGTTATTTGATATTCACCACGTGTTTCTATATGTGAACATTTGCATTGTGATCGTTTTACAATGGTTTCGTTTGTCCTTGGTTTCATTATTTTCTTACTATAAGTTTGTTGGGTTATTGCTCGACGGGAATCGCAGATTTTGATTTTTCTGTTTTGTTTGACTTGACTTGTTTGGAGTTCAGAACAACTCAGTTGATGATTTGTGCAGGATTAAACTATCACATTTCACGCAAGATTTAACATGAATATAACTGCGTACTGAGATATATCCGCTATTCCGCTTGATAATACTCAGCCAAATTACAACAATCGGTGAATCGAAGTATACGTGATATATATGTCGGAACAGAGTCCGAAACACTCGTGGAAAATCGTTTAGAATTCAATAAAGTAAGTTTGATATCAATTCTATCTGCCTCTACTTCTATATATACTATTTTGGAGGGTATATTGAAACAATCTATTTGTGTGGCTTTTACTGATAAATATATATAAATATATCTATTCAATAGTCAATTTGTGGGCATTTGTCGCAATGTTTTCAACTAATTTTGAATTCAATGATTACTTTTCTGCATATTTGTGGTCGCTTAAATTATCGCCTTTGGTTACCCTTGCCAACAGCTTAAATATACTAATTTTATTTATAAAACAAATGTATATAGTGGTCGAAAATTTATATTTAGCAACAGATTGACAAAAATGTGATAAACCGATTCATCTTTCCAAAATAGTAAAGCCAGAAGCTGCAAGCATATATCATGTCAAGTTGAGGATTTGAATGGCGATGTTATGTAGATTGAAATATTTCTAGATTGATTTGATCTTATCGATCATACTATATCGCTGTAAGATCTGATTTAAATATATCCCGAAATATATGAATGTTGCTATTTTATCATAATTTTGTTGTTGGTTTTCAGTCACATTAATCCATAGTGATTAATCCAATTTTTGAGTTTCTGTTGTTGCATTGTTTCATATTTGCATATCTGCATATTCCACACTCCTCAGCTCAGTAATCGGTAAAGTATAATATTGATAAATATTTACCGCGTACATATTATATAGATTGTTGTTGTTATGAGCTTCAGATTCTTTGTCTCGATAAATTCACTGTAGTATCACCCTTCTAGTATCCTTACCCTCAGTCTCCTTTTCAACTGTATAGCATTTGATGTTCTTTGTAAAATGTTTTATTTTTAGATATTGGATTATGTATCCCAAAGTTTCAACTCCTAAACGACAAGCTTCTATCAAATTCAAAGGCGAAGAGAAAGAACAACTTATTTCGTCTACAATTCCACCTTTGTTTTCTCCAAGACACGAAAGTCATCCCCACTTACCGAAATACAAAGCAAGAAAGAAGAAGTTATCTAAACTGTTTAAAATTATGTTTAGTGGTTCAAGCCAACCGAAACGCCATTGTGATATCAATACTAATCTACATGAAAATGAATTGAAAAGACAGGAGATGAGCTCATTAGCTCCTCTTACTCCTCCTACTTCTACAACCCCTGAAGAACTTTCAATTATAAACATTAATAACAGTATCGATAAGGACGAGTGCTCCAACGTGCAGGAATTATCCGCAAAGGAAAATTGTAAAAGTCGGTTATCATCTCATGAAGAGAGGAAAAGTAAATTACCTGTTAGGAAAGCATCAATTGCTACTGCTGGAGATGTTGATATAAAACAGCCTCCATCTATGATACAAGTGTTATTTCAATCTGGTAAGAAAGTTGTTTCAAAAATACCTGTTCCAAACAGTATATTAACAGCATATAAAGACTCGAAAAAGGTACAAAAGAAAAAAACAGAACGACAATTAACTCTGAAAGGCACAAAGAAAGTCCGAGGAAATTATTTATTGAAACCACGTTTAGACGCGAATAACAATTCAAATGCAAGAGGTAACTACAAGTTTCACCTTAGGCTACTTTAAGGTTATTATTTATTTGAACTGTATAGTAGGGGTAAGAATGCTAAGCATTTAGAACATAATTGTCGCTTACTTTCCGTAACTTTTTATTTGATCACCACGTGGATTGAAGCGTCAATATTGTGTCTCGGTTGCTATGGTAATTAAGCACTATTGAAAAGAGCACACATGGTTTGGTTATGAAATTGGAGTCACCCAGGCCACATAAATATCCGGTCAAAAATGCAACTCATAAAATGATAGTTTAAGGAAAATAACTGCCTTTCAGAAGATATATTAATTTGTCGAGGGATCTATTTTTATATAAGGAAGGTAAGCGAAATTGTTGTAGTGTGATCTTTGATCAGGCACTTTGAAATCAGGAAAACTTTAGCAGTGTTTCCTGATTGGTCATTTCGATATTTCCACAGGGAGGAATTGTATGTTTACACGTGAAGCTCAAACCCAAAGTTTCGGCTTATTCATACATTTTCATGATAACATTTCATGTTTAGTTTGCGACAACAAAATGCTTATCAAATAATTGACGTACGATCTCCTTCTAGCATGTAGCTGTTTACATAAACATAACATTTATCAATTTTATTATGCTGTCAAAGATGTTGTAGATTATTTTGTGCGGTTTCAAAATTCATGGTAAGACAGACCTATATATGTTCAATGTCTATGCTCTCTTATCATTTTTTATTGTTGTATTGTCGACATTAATCTTTCCCTCTCCGCATGAACCACTTCATGTTATTAAATAAAGTTTTGTACAATGTTTAGAATTATTTATTGTAGCTTGTTGTTCCATTCTTCCAATTTGAAAAGAAGCATTTGTTAAAATTTGTGTTTCCAATCCCTAGGGATAACAAAATTATGATAGAGGCAATCGTAGGCTACTTTTGAACATCGCTGCAAAAATTATTCTAACATTAATGCAATATTATTTTCTAGGGTGCATTTTACAAACTCCGACGAAAACCAACACCATGGGAAATAAACCAACAAGGATAAAAGATAGAACATCTTCTATTGATAATAAAAAAGCTGGGAAAATTTCAACAAAGAAAGGATTAAAGATCGAAGAACGAAGTGACAGTAAATGGAAGCCGGGTCGTGGTAAAAAGACTCTTAAAAAGGATAAAAAAACACCTGTAATAAATACGGTGTCAAATGAATATTCAACAGCAAATAATTCATCAGAAGCATTATTTAAAGCAGCAGTTATTGCATTATTACCCGATAATAAAACTTATAACGATGATGGTAATATTTTGAAAGCATTTGATGAACTCATCCACGAATGGAAAAAAGAATATTCACAAAAATCAATTGCTACAGAAGCGTTAGCAGTTGTTATCAAACATTTAAATCTCAAGGTAAGGCCTACATTTTCAAAGTAATTCAATTAATATCGTTGAATATGTATAAGTCTTCTAATGTATTATTTATAGGAGCTCATTTTGCTATCGTTTGAATTTTCTTGTGGACTTCCTCATCTGTTTTACTCATAGACTTATTACTTGGAACATGTTCTAAATAAGTCAATGGTTTGACTAGGCCTACACCATATGAGTAATGAGGATCACTATACATAGTCAGCCCAGTATGCAAAATATGCGAAGTTAATATTTTAATGAGATTTGTGCGGATTTCATATTCTTTGTAATTACAAAAGTTTAGTCAATGATGCAGAATTCCAGAAGCACAACTAGGCCTAATTAGGGGAGGGGGCAAAACTTGACTTTGATGACATTTCCCTCGAAAAATTTCCCTTTTGCTGCACTTGGAAAATACTTTACTCGTCGACGGCTCCACGGCTAATATCGACATACTTGCATCCAATAATTTATTTCATTACCAAATAGACCAATGAAATTGTGTGTTTTTGTTTGATTAATATGGGGAAGGCCTATTCTGATTTCAATTTTCTATGAAGATTGATTATATTTTATAATGTGGGTTATGGCGAGCAGATATTTGAAACTACAAGCTACAGCATATGTTGTGCAATCAGAGAGTCTCAACAGAGAAAATCTGCAGACTAGACTTGTGATACCCCTACGTGTTACCGCTCGTGATACCTCTGAGAATAATTTCAGTGCTCTGCATCCACGTCAATATTTTTTCTGCCCTTTTTGAATACTCACCATTGCCTGCGGGTCTTTTGTGGCTTCACACTGTCAACCATGTCTGTCTCCCACTTAATCCCAGGTCAATGTTATTTCCTTGATAGTTTCACACGCTGGTCATATAGCCTACTATTTGTGGAATTTTGTGGTAAATGATAGTTTTGATGGAATTAATATTATTTTTCAATTCATTTGTTAAGACAGGCTGATGTTTTTGAAATAAGAAATAATTTAAACATGTTCTTCATGAATTTCTGGCACCACACAACTAATGAATAAAATTGAATGCATTTCAATTTGACAAATTAATTGGTCTATTGTTTGTCTATTGTTCATCAGCCAATCACAATCTGGTTCCAGTTTTGTAGAACTTGTTATCGATTGGCTGATAAACAATAGATGTACAACAGATTTCTCATGTTTAGCCACTCCCCCTAATTCAGTCAAGCGCAAGCTTTCTGTCGATATTACGTAGACCGTATTAATCATAAAAAAAATATTTGGATCTGCACGCAGGCTAAAGCTATCCAGGATAATCAAATATTGTAGATTTAATTATTTACAGAGCATAGGCCTAGGCTACTATTTGTATAGAGCATATCATTTGATCTTAATTATGATAATGTATATTGTAGAATCTCCCTATCCCTACTGCTGCTTGCTACCATTCATTGTGATTGGACTTTCTTGCTTTAAGTTTAATCAGCGCAGCATTAATTTGTCGTTATCCTGGTAGTCTTCACTACTGACACCGAAACCATGAAAAAAGTGTTAAATTTCATGGCGTTTTCTGGGCATTTTTATTGCATTTTCAAATTTTATTAATATCGTGAATATGCATATGCTTGTTTTAATGGTTTTCAAACTTTTTCATTGCTTAAAAATTTGCAATGTCTACTTTTTTTACATTTTCATGGTGTTTTCACAACACTTTCATGGCATTTTCATAGTTTTGGTGTTGGTAGTGCTTGTTCGTAGCTAAATATATACTTGCTCTAATATTTCAAAATATTTAATCTAGAATGAAGAAGATAAAGATACACTTTCAGATTCATTATGTAATGCCAAAATACAAGAATTGAGCTATTGCAGAAGGATGCTTTCTTTGCTAACAACAGAAGAAACCCCAGGTTTGAATTCACTACATTTATATCTAGATAATCTGGTTTACATAAAAAGTAAGGTGAAGTTGTCCACACTTGCGCTGCATAAGTCAGGCATGAGAGAGTTACTCGGAAAAGCTGATTTCCTCGTTTTTTATCAGCTCTGAAACATAGGAAATTCACCTAAAACATTGTTTTTTTTATTGTTTTGGTACTTTTCAAGGGTTTTTCCTCTTTTTTGACAGAGCTTGACTCTCATGCCTGATAAGTAGTAGGCCTAATGCTCTTATGGTAAATACCACAGCTTTATTAAATAAGTATTTAAAGCGAGTCAAAATTTAAAAGACATGGCAAACCATTTGCTAAAGCATCCACAGCCGGATATTTCATGGGCGCCTCCGAGATATCATCGTAAAGGGCTTTAATAACAGGCTAGTTATGTTTAATGCCACCGGGACTATAGTTAAGGTAATATTTATGTTTATCAACTGATTTTAGACGCTTCTGATGATGATTATGATGTACACAAGCAATTAGAAGATTCCATCATTCAGGTCCAGGTAAGTTCATAATGGTGACACTTATTGTAAACATTTATTATACTCATTTATCTTTTTTCCAATTTGATTGAAATAAATTTCTATCTATCTATTTCTACTTACAAATACGATGGACAATTGGTTTACAAAGTTCTGTATGAGGGTTGGATCGGCTTACCAGTAGAAAATTTTATAATACATAAGGCTTAGGCCTACTGTTTAGTTCTTTAGGTAGGCCTAATAATTTCCTTTTTTTGTCACAAATGAGGTAAGGTAATGCAGACCGTTGCAGAGGATGTAACCTGCATCACTCTTCTATTGTTGTTAGACATTGACTCTTCACTCTTGGGACTATCATAATAGGCCTGCATACATGTGGATGATTAATGTGCCATGTGAAACATATTTAGAAGAAATTACTGGTAGCAGATCATGTGTCCTGGATCCGAATCCCTGGATTCAGCCTGATCTTCACCTTTTGACCGAGGCTAGATATGGGCCCATGAAATATTCAAGGTGTAATTTAATTTCTTTAGCCACACACAGAATAGGGCTATGTAGCCTATGTTGTTGTTGTTTATTTGTCAAAAATATGTTGACCGAATTATATAGGGAAGAGTACACTCCCACTTGCATATATCCTTATAATACAATAATATATTAAAAAAACTAAATGATGTTATAGGATTGAGATATTATTATTAGTTAGTTGTACATTTTACATAAGCATTCCAAATTTCCCTTCTCCAATTCCGATTTGAATGACAATAATGACTTTGCTTTAACTATGAAATACAATGATGTCATCTAGGCACTATACTACATGAGCATAACATTATTTAACATATATACTTGTAGTCAGAATGGGGCTAAATTGATTTTCAAATCCTATTTTCAATTGTTTTGGGACCAGGACCTGGATTCTGGTCTAGATCCGAACACCTCGGATTAGTACAGTCTAAGATTCATCAATAATGGGTTTTATCTATGTTTGCTTGATGAGATAACTAAATGGATATATAGATAATATTCTAATTCCTTCCAGAAAACCTCACCTGCATCTATAACTGAGACATGATGTGTTACCCAGTATATCTCATTGTGCTGACCAAGCATTGGATTGTTGCCATACATGTCAATTAATACAGTTTTATTGTTTGAATTTACTAGACAGAAAATTTACAATTAAAAGAAGAACTAAATGGAATAAAATCTAGAAGCTCTCCTGCATTGTCACTATCTGGAGATACGGTAGGTCAAACAATTCTTATTCGTCAAATATTGATTTTTTTGATATTTAGGCCTATTCCAAGACAATGCTACAAAACATGGTCTGACAAGATATGGCAACATCGCACCATTAGGTTTCTATAGTCTGCCAGGGGAAGTTCTGAAGTAAATTTATTAAATGTTTACGTTTTGCTACTCTAAATATGATAAATAAAAAATGAATCGTTGGATTAATTTGTTTACAAATACTATTTGTGAAATTGTTCTGTTTCATTAATGCAAATTTCTGCAATTTAGTATTTGTAAATTCTAGTGGATTTTTGAGGAACCACATATTATTAAATGTTTTCTAATTTCCTGAACTCCTGCAAAAACGTTTAAATGAGTTCATGAATTTTATGGCTTCTTTATGAGCCTAACGAGCACCTTATAATTTTCATGAAATCTCATGAACTGTTTTAAGAGGGAAAGATTCTGTTAGAAGTTGATGTTTCTGTAAAGAAATGTTAAAAAAACAAAAACTCACTCTGTGTGACTGGGTGTAGCTACAGTTTAACTTTATATATATTGTTTTAGTTTTTCTTTACAGCCATCTCATCAATGTTCCAAATGTAAAGATGTTTCTGCTGAAATTGAAAGCCTTGGTATTGTACTTGACATGAAGAATAAAGAAGTTCAAAAACTTAATGTGGAACGTATGAAATTACTACAGAAGGTGAGATTACAGCAAATTTAGTTTTCAGAGATCCACGGTATAACTTTTCAATGGATCCAATGTGTCCGTCCATGCATCTGTAATTCACATATGTCACCTGACGAGTGATTTTAGATTATCCATACAGGGCTGAACTTGCTATCTTTCTTGATAAATGCTTGAAGATATGAATGGATGCTGTATATTACTACAGGTTTTGACAAACTCAAAACTTGGGACTACCGGCACTGATTATTACCTGGGTACTCAATTGCGCACTGAACAGTAGCATTAAATTTCTAGGTACAATGTTTCAATAGTTTTTCAGTAGGCTATATATACAAGACTCATTATGAAATGATATTAGGCTTTATCAAATGCTTACATTTTCTGAATTTTCGACAAGTAGCAACTATGTGGAAAATGGAAGGAAATTTTCCGAATTAATTGTTTAAATTCTGAAATAACTATATGAAATCCAATTTCAACTCAATACTTTTACTTATAGATACGGTAGCTTCTCAAAAATGTTAGAATTTATTCATTCCAAACCTGTTTTAATTTCATTTCCAATACATTTATTAGAATCCACATTGTGTTATGTATTTAAATGCGATGTACCTTATTAATAGAATGTAAACAAATTAATATGGAAATTTCCAAAATTAACTGTGGCATTTCATTTTGAATGCAGAATTACAAAGAGTAATTTATTTTGCTATTCTCGGCATTAATTATCGAAAGCAAACCTTTCATTATATTTCTAGTTTGAGAAGTATTATGAACTTGAAAAAAAGTATGAGATGTTAAGCCGTGAAAGTGAGGCAATGTCTGCTGTACTGGAGAGCAAATCAAAATTTGAAAGGTAGGCTGAATAATTCCATCCATAACGGCTTGACATAACAATACATTAGCAATACTGTAACCAAAAAATTCCTATTCTGTTAATAGTCTAAGTGGTTGAATTGGTTAGGATAATGTGTTGATATCTTTCACTAAATCAGATCAAATGTACATTATTATAATTAATGCCCCACTTCACACAAATTGATAATATAATTTACATTTTAAAATTCAAGCTGGGAGATTTTCTGGTCTAGTTCACTGCAACCTTCAGTTACCTGATGTAACAGGTATTTCCATATAACAGACACTTCAATAGTATTGTCACCTGCATATAGTGGTTAATTTATGTAGATCTTGCAGGTGGATGTTATATACAGGTTTTTCAGTATGAGTAATTGTTTCGTTGACATGAACAGGTATGTAGGCCAGCTCTGTCACAGATGGGGATAAATAAAAGTTTACATTTTCAAAATGTGTTTATTTATTTCTAAAGAAATTCAATATTCAAATGTTATAACTATTTATAAATCATATTGCTAACAGCTGCAAACCTAACCACCTGTTATTGAAGCATTTGCATAATTACGGTATGTACCCCTGCGAAAACAGTTCAGGAGTTCATGAACAGTTCATGAACAGTTCATGAAAATTTGGGGCCATTTAACGTTCATGAACTGTTCATGAACTGTTCATGAACTCATGAACTGTTTTCACAGGGGTAGTATTCCCCTTAATGATGTGTGACAGTCAAACTTGCATAGTATCCCCCTCTGGTGCGGACAAAAGGTGGGACATTGTACGAGAGTTTGTAAAGAGAATTGAAAATAGAAGTCAATTATATCCCGGGAGATTAAGCAAGGTGGGATAATAAAAAGGGAGATATCAACTGAGTTCCACTGTATGCCAATTTTTTTTCTCAAGCAATATTTAATGACATTGACATGTCAATAGCCGCCTGCGTCACAGACCAAAACATTTTGAGAACATTAGGAAAAGGTTATGGTCTGTGGTGCAGGCTAACATGTCAATAGGCCTACGCTGCCGGTAGTATATATTTTTTATCTTTATGGTCTATCACTATAAAACTCACATTTATCAAGAGAAAAATATTTAATAATATAACAAGCATGTGGCATTTCCATTCATGCACTTGCTTTATGCACCATTCATACATTCATGAAATTCAACTTTATGAAAAATCAATATATAACATAGTACATTATTCATCTTTATTAAATGCGATTATTGATAGATTCTGTTATGGCTTTATTATAAATAATATTGATGCTATTATTCAGGCAATTATCTGTCGAAAGAGACTCTCTTGCGATAGATCTTGAAAAGAAATCACGTAAAGTTGCACAATTATCAATGGAGAAAGAAGAATTACTGTGGAAAGCATCTAATAGCACGATTGGTTCACATTCTCCTGATATTTCATTCCATCGTCTATCTCATCCACCTTTAAATAATTTCATGAGCTCATCTCCAGTTGTAAACAATTCTGAAAAGCCTTTGCGTTCCCCAACACATTGTTCTTTTACCATCCAAGAAAATTAGATTTATTAGAACATTTGAGTATTAATCTTGAAAATATTTGATTAATATGATATTATAATTAGGCTGTGGATCAGCTGAATATTAATGGTTTTGTATATTTTTTTGTATATAATAAATTATAATTTAATTTTAAAATCCTTAACTTTACATATTGTTTGTATAAAAAAAAAAATATATATATATATATATGTTTGTAGATGAATTTGATAAATTAAATGTATATACTGTATTGTAAACTATACAGTCAAACAGGCCATGTTATCTACCTCGTCACCTGTCACCTGTCTATTGCATCAACCCTCCATATAAAGTCCACCTGTCTACAGAGGTCAATCTAGCAATGACCAGGATAGTATTTTTTATTGAATCAATAACCACGTATCTATAGTGGTCAATTTAGCAATGACCAAGATAGTATTTTCTGTTGGATGAACCATCTATATAAAATTATAATTGCCACCAATCAAAATAGATTTTCCATTGAATCAACCCTGCATATAAAGGCCACCTGTCTATAGTGGTCAATCTAGCAATGACCAAGATAGTATTATGGTATTTTCTATTGAATCAATCATGTACATAAAACCAACTTATCTATAGTGATCAATCTAGCAATAACCAAAATAGATTTTCCATTGAATCAACCCTGCATATAAAGGCCACCTGTCTATAGTGGTCAATCTAGCAATGACCAAGATAGCATTATGGTATTTTCTATTGAATCAATCATGTACATAAAACCAACTTATCTATAGTGATCAATCTAGCAATAACCAAAATAGATTTTCCATTGAATCAACCCTGCATATATATATATATATATATATCCATGATTACTTGATACATGATAGAGATACAGTTTACAATTATGAGACGTGATAAACCCACCTTGAGAGGCCGATTGAGATCAATGAGATTCTCAGAGAAAAATTTAAATTGCCCAATGATCATGTATAAATCGTATCTTACTCTCCGTACGGTGGGTCCAAATATTTTAATTGTGGTCACGATCTTATTCTTCTGATTCAAAAATTCGCACAGCCAAATCATTGAATATTCATATTTCATTGACACATTACCAAGCCTCTTATGCCTCGACTCACTCTGCCTAAAGTTACTTGCACGTGGGCTAGTTTGCAGACACATTCAACATGGCGACTTCACTATCGCGCCAACTGACGAATCTGCGCTCTAAAGCCCCAGATAATACCTCTCATTTAGGACCTAAGGGTCGTCGCTCATTACTATTTGAAGAAAAAGATGCTTCTTCAGTCTCTCTTGATGCTATTTTTTCAATTGGTGTTGCTGGCTTCAAAGAACTTGTGTCCATCGATGAACGATTTTCAAAGTTTGAAAATGGTCTATTTAGTGAAACTGCAAAGAATGTTGTTCGCAGTATAGAAACAGCAACGTTCAACAAACAACTAGATAATCAAATTGAAGAACTATTATATGCACTTTCACCATATTTCCTTTTAAAGCCCACAGCAAAAGTATTAGAATGGCTATTCCGACGTTTTAACATTCAAAGCCATAATTGTAATGCAGTTTTTGGCTGCATACTTCCCTACCACGAAACAAAATTATTTGCTAGAGTTATTCAAATGATTCCATTATCATCACCATCACATCACTGGAAATGGTTACATCAATCTCAACAAAAGGGTAGTGCACTTGCAAAACAGACCTTGCTTACACATTGCACATCAGATCTATCATTTCTGAGTTTTGTATGTGCTATAGTTGATAAATCAATAACATCTAATATTGATGGGCCACCTTCAAACCTTAAAGTTGTACTATCATTTTACACCACAACGCTTTTAGGTGTTATTCATCGTAGTTCTAAGATTGATGAAAATATAATTTCAAAGATAATGCCAACAGTTAATGAAGGTCTGACATCAAATTTTGCTGATTACAAATGTTCATCATACATGATACTTGCTCAGCTATGCACCCAATCTAAGTTCAAGGCAAAGTTCTTGACCAATGTTTTGGACTCTGTGTGCAAGGTGAGTGAGTGCATACATGGCAAGTCTCCAAAGATCATAGATCACAGGGCCAGTCTGCAGATTATGGCAATGGCGCACCCAAGATTCAACGATATTTAGATTGTTTACGGTCGAATGTCAACAAAGTTTTTGCTTTTGCGCACCCGAGATCTCGGCAAAAATTGCCCTTCTCTGCAGACTGGTCAAAGGGTAATACGGCTGGAAATATAAGGCTTCAAAACATCAATTCTCACTTTAGGGGCACACACAATACAGACCTACAATCCTACATCTTAAGGGCATAATATTAACTGTCAGCCTTCGCAATCAATCTTCGAATATGCACTGATTCACAACACTACTTGTGGCTTGAAAAATGGCAATTCACTTTTCATTTTGGGGCCCGCAACACAATGGTCATTTCATTTTATGCCTTTAATCGATGATTTCAATAAAGTAAGGAGACCCATTGAGATAAAACCTACTTCTGACCAGCATATTTGTGACAGCATTTTTACGCGGGGGGGGGGGGGGGCACGAGTTTATGGGCTCAAATTCTTTCTTCAGAATTGCAGTACTTTGCTTGATCAAATCAGCTGCACTTGACCTCAAAGCACACTCATTATAGACTATTTGAAGCGTTTGTATATAAGTTTATAACATAAAATTTGGTTCTTGATGAGGTTCTACCTATATTTTCCTTTCGAAGTGAATGAATTTCTCATTTGAATTTCTTAGAGATCTAGATCCTGGGTTATTGGTTTTGTTTACTTTAAATTACTCATGTTTTTCTCTGTTTCATTTGATAGAGTGTACAAAAAGAAGTACCACTTTCAGCAATTCTATGTATAAATCAAATTATCAACCTTGGAAATGTTGAGCAGTTTTCAACAAGGTTAGTAAATTGTATCTATTGTTATATTTGCTGTATATCTTCTCTACGTTGATGGATCAACACAGGCCGTCACCATAAGGCATTTCCATTCAATTGTATTTCTTTGATTAAAATCTGGCTCCATTTATTTCACTGTGTTTTAATTTGGTATTGCATTGTTTTGGCATAATTCCTTATTTTAGATCCATAAAACATCGATATTATATTCCTGTTTTCCAACTGAAAAAGCATCAAGCATCTGATGTTTGCAATTGTTTGCAATGATATCAGCAAGCATACATTTGTTATTCACCTTTCATCACTCAAAATCAAATCTTCCGAATCTGCTCTAACCTTCAGGAGTCTAGAATTCCGGGATCCTACTGACTGACACTGCTTCTCTGAATGAGTGATAGGCTAAATCCCGTTTTGAGAACGGTTTTGATATTATATCCCTTACAGTTGTTGTGAGCATAAATTAAACTCTCCATAAATGATGGAAAACTTCAGCAAGAAGGTTTCTAGCCTGATGACATTCCTTGCACTAGATAGTATCTGATCATATGGAATGAGTTCAACAACTAATTTCATCTTTGTTACCGCATTTTTTAAATAAGATATGATACATTTAAATGTAACACTATATTTCAATTTCAGTGCGTACAAGTCACTTGCAGCTACAACATTATTCCAGGAAGGATTAATGACATTTTCAAAGGATTATTGCTTGGATAAAACAATCAATTTATTCTTCAATGCTTTTATATGTAATCTTGTTGCTTCATTGGAAGATAACAACAAGCATATAAATTTAGATGAAGATGTAAAGAGAGCAAAAGAATTTCTAAGAGAAGTATCTGTTAGAGATGAAAGTACAAGAAAAGATATGGTTAGGTATGTCATTTGTTGACCGGAATTTTTATAATGAAAATCACAATCGAACTTGACATAACCGGTTATGCCTGTATCACCCGGCCACCTTCTCAAAAGATCATTGTTTTCACTTGCAAAACGGATCGGTTAAGTCACTCTGTGATCAACATACAGGATATTTGGATTAAATCCAAAGTTGTTTCAAACCTCTTCAACAAACCCAGCTTTTGAATGTTGGTTTTAAAAGGTAGTACTGTGATAACGCCTGAAAATGCATTACACTTTATAATATGGGTCATAGTGATAGCTCTGTATTGAAGTTTAAACAAGAAGAGAAGCTTGGCTTAGCCTCAGGGCTGCATTGTACATTCTTATGTCTCGCTACTGCCTGGGGCTAACAAAAGTGGGGATCCTGGGATCCTAGATCCCGGAATGCTAGAGCAAATTAAGAAGAAAATTGATAATGTTCTTATTAATGGGTCAAACCTCAACAAACAATTCAGAAGAAGTTCCAGAAGTTTCCAGAAGGCTAACTGTCAGACACTGGCTGCTCCATACTAGTGTTAATATAGCCCCATCTGCTTATTGAATATATCCAAGATCTGATAAAATATTTTTCCTTCCGTGATTCCAATTTTTCCTCCCAAGCATTTCCAGATGATTTCATCATGTAAACGTATTCCCATCTTTTTATTTTACATCTACTTCCATAAAAATATGATACATGTGCATAGTATTACTTCTCTGTCCAAGAGAATAAAGAAACTCTTTTTCTTCTGCTTAGAAAACCTTAAATACAACTATTTCTTCCAATTCCTTCTGGAATTGTGCTAGCCTCTCAATTGTGCTTGTCTCAGAAGACTCTCAGTCCCAGAATCGCCCATTTGATTAAACCCTGAATATATCATAGTTGCTATAGGTACATCTTAAACTGTTCATGTAGTGAGCGATTAATCAAGTTTATCAATCTCTCCATTAATGATGGAAAACTTCAGCAAGAAGGTTCTTAACCTGATGACATTCCTTGCACTAGATAGTATCTGATCATATGGAGGGATTGATGTTAACAACTTTGATGTACACAGTGAGATTAACCAGGCTAGAAGTCATGAACATCTATGTGTTGAAGTGATAGGAATAAGCCAATGGAAGTTCCCTTTGATCTGAAACTTGTATATACTAACTGCTATTCATAGTATACTTTTAGCACAACCTTATGCATGTTCAAAAAATTGAGCAAAATATCTCAACTTATTTCTTCTGAATTGCAGCACTTTGCTTGATGAATACATGTCAGTGAGAAGCTCTATGACACTCAATAAATCAGTAACAGGAAGGTTTTGTAATTGGATAGGTTGCTTGCTTGCTGTCCTCGATACAAGGTTAGTAACACCTTACTCGTTGTATATGATTAAGAGCTTTTTCAATTTTTGCATTAGTCTACGGCTACTGTTTTGGATTCTAATCAAGGCTTATAATATTACTAGTGAAGTGAACCTGCTCCACTGAGTGAAATTTGAAAATAAACTTTGATCGATAGATTAATCGAGAAATATATTTTTACGAATATCGTGATCACATGAGCACTGAAACACTTATTATCGTTTTCCCACGCTTGACTGTTTTAATCACGAATTGGATTTCACACTTATTTGATGATTTTTGTAAGTCAAACACCGATTTCACACACTTGTACGATGGCTGATTTCAACAGAGAATCACAGTGGATGCCATGCATTTTAATGTACCGATTTAAACTATTTATTTAAAATATAAAGAAACAGATTCTGAAATTTAAGCAGTATTATAGAACTTTTGAGATCATTAGCTTTGCTGTCATCAAAAAAATCGAGAATTATTTATGAAAAATTGGCTATAACCGTTCTCAAGCTATTTTTGGGAAATTATGATTAAACTACTAACAGTAGGGGAGACCGGGTACACATCAGACGCTTTTCGGTTTCTTACTTCTAATTATTTTATTTTTCGCTCGAAACAAATAAATCGTATATCATTTAATAACTAATGTGCCATGTTTAAAAGGGTAAATTGTTGGAAAGTTGAATATATTCGAGTGCCGAGTATTTGATCATTCTTTTACCCCTAGTTGAGCGGGGTGACTGCGGCCAGACTGGGGTGACTCTGGACAGTGAATTTAAACTCTCAACAATGCACGAAACAAATGTTTATTGACATCAATCGAAAGCTTCATCATTCATCTGCTCAGAGAAATCAATGAAATTATTCATAAATTACAAACCATGCTAATATTTATATTTTTTAGCTCGTCGAAATAGTTATCGAAAGCCGTAGATTCAAGTGATAACTCAGCGGCCGCAAACGAAAACAAAACATGCTCGTAAATCAACAAGAGTAAACCAAACTCTTCAACATATATAAATTGAGACATATCTGTAATTAAATGCACTTCATACTTGATTTTTCATCCACAATTTGATATTCTATTTAACTAGACCATATTATTTCCATATATTCTAAGCCGACGGATCACGCATGCTCTGAAATGTTTACACAACATCACAGCTGGAGCGTGTCAAACTTGAATGGATTGAGAAACTTGACACCAACTTAATTTTGGATTTACCATTGTTTCACAGCTTGATATTTACTTCTTCATCGCTTTGCTATGTTTTGACGCTCTGATCGTAGTCACCCCGTTCATAAACATTGAAGAATATCATTTCTGCAGTTGAATTTTCAAAGCGCACGAGCATGAAACTTCAGTATGAGGCACA
Organism: Haliclystus octoradiatus; assembly: GCA_916610825.1. Lineage (NCBI taxonomy): Eukaryota > Metazoa > Cnidaria > Staurozoa > Stauromedusae > Haliclystidae > Haliclystus > Haliclystus octoradiatus. Next base: position 5,261,878 of record OU744448.1, read on the forward strand.
CAACGTCACTGGCTTCAAAATGGTACCAAATATCAACATGTTGGTTGCGTGGATTTTCTTCGTCGAACTTTTTCTTCGAGAACAAATAATACACAAAAGCGGGACAACGTTTCAAACCATAATAACTTTTTTATTACTTGATGAAATTATCTAAAATTTTGGCAATAGGTATGTTTTACCTTTGTATTTAACATACTGAGAGATTGTATTTTTATTTAAACTAAAACCGTTCTGTCCGAAGTCACCCGCGTTCGAAGTGACCCCGGTCTCCCCTAACAATAAAATCGATGAGCCCATCCACATTTCCAAATTTTAGTTTTTTTCGACCAGGCTAATAATCATTCCTGTAGCATTCATATTTTTGCTATTCAAAATACAAAATATATATATCTCAACCTGTTTGGGGGAATGCAGACAATACAGCATGCTGCGATTGATTTATGTCCTGTTTACAAGCAAACCAAGGAAGATAACCCACCTAATTAAGTCACTTGCCTTAGCAGACCAGGCTACTGTGGTAGCCTGTTTGCATTAGGCGGGTAACTAGTATCAAATTTTCAATTATTTGGATAGTTTCCCGCTGCAGGCGTCATTTGTTCTCTAAATGATTCAATTTCAGTGTGCATACTTAGATACTTAGAGCAGCTTTAAAGGCTTCAGCTCAGGTAGGAGGGCTACTAGGGTTGTAGGCCTAAACATACAAAAACAAACTTAACTTGATAATTTACTCGCCTACCCGGGTAACTTGCCCTCCTTGGTAACAGGATCTTAGAAGCACTCCAAGATAAATAAATTAAACAATTTTTAATATCCTGTAGGGGAGACCGGGGTGACTTCGGACAGAACGGTTTTAGTTTAAATAAAAATACAACCTCTCAGTATGTTAAATACAAAGGTAAAACATACCTATTGCCAAAATTTTAGATAATTTCATCAAGTAATAAAAAAGTTATTATGGTTTGAAAATTTGTCCCGCTTTTGTGTATTATTTGTTCTCGAAGAAAAAGTTCGACGAAGAAAATCCACGCAACCAACATGTTGATATTTGATTCCATTTTGAAGCCAGTGACGTTTTGTGCCTCAAACTGAAGTCTCATGCACGTGCGCTTTGAAAATTCTACTGCAGAAATGATATTCTTTAATGCTTATAAACAGGGTGACTCCGGTCAAAGCGTCATAACATAGCAAAGCGATGAAGTAAAATATCAAGCTGTGAAACAATGGCAAATCCGAAATTAAGTGGGTGTCACGTTTCCCATTCCATTCAAGTTTGACACGCTCCAGCTCTGATGTTGTGTAAACATTTCAGAGCACGTGTGATCCGTTGGCTTAGAATATGTGGTAATAATATGGTCTAGTTAAATATAATATCAAATTGTGGATGAAAAATCAAGTGTGAAGTGCATTTAATTACAGATATGTCTCAATTTATATATGTCGAAGAGTTTGGTATACTCTTATTGATTTACGAGCATGTTTTGTTTTCGTTTGGAGCCGCTGTGTTATGACTTGAATCTACGTCTTTCGATGACTATTTCTACGCGCTAAAGAAATTATAAATATTAACATGGTTTGTAATTTATGAATAATTTCATCGATTTCTCTGAGTAGATGAATGATAAAGCTTTCGATTGATGTCAATAAACATTTGTTTCGTTCATTGCTGAGAGTTTAAATTCACTGTCCAGAGTCACCCCAGTCTGGCCGAAGTCACCCCTCTCAACTAGGGGTAAAAGAATGATCAAATACTCGGCACTCAAATATATTTCATTTTCCAACAATTTACCCTTTTAAACATGGCACAATAGCTATTAAATGATATACGATTTATTTTTTTCGAGCGAAAAATAAAATAATTACAAGTAAGAAACCAAAAAGCGTCCGATGTGTACGCGGTCTCCCCTATTCATTTTTTTTCATTTATTGAAAAAGGTATTCAAGTATTGTTGATACTGCTATCAGTGAGGTTTTCAATAAATTTGGCACTTTGTCAGATAACTCTGCTTGTCTTACATGGATTGAAGAAATTTCATCTCACTTATCAAACACAGCTAAGCATCAGGTAAAGAATTCTATATTCTGTCATTCTGGTATTATTTAGCATTGTTAATGGGATTAGTGTGCAATAATTCACCTTCCAATAGCAGTCCGTGTATTTCTTAATTCTATTTACTGTATTTCAATCAGAAAAAGTGTCCCAACTTTAGGTGTGTACACGGCTGACTTGGACGTTAGAAACTTTTGATTTCGCACGACTAAATCAATAGACTAATTTAATAGACTAAAATTTGTTTATTTTTGAACACTGACGAGGTAAAATAGTTGGAACATCAGAAATGTATCTATCAGACAATTACATGATTCGTTACCAATTCTGAATCGATTCTGTCTGTGATTAATTGAGCTAGAAACATTTATTCCTGTAGTGAATCACCAATGCATGAATGTCACATAGGATGTCATGCACAATCCCTAACCTTTATGTTAACTTTTATTCATAGATTGTTGCTGATTCAAAGTTACCTCTGGTCACAAGTCTGTTGCATCATCAATCCGTGATTCGCCTTCAAGCTGTCAACAAACTTATGGAAATTGCATCTACAAATGTAAGCTTGAATTTGAATCAATATTGTCTACAATTCATATAAAGGCATGGAAGCTGTTACTATAGCCGACAAAATGCATCACAAGTACAGAGTATACAAAATTACAATTGGCTATGTATTGTCAATGAAAAAAGTTAATTTGAATTAATTTCAAGGATTGATTTGATCCTGATGGCATGTGAATACAGTCAAGCTCAAGCCTGTTTTAAAAATCACCTCTAAACAATGGCCACCTGCCTATAGTGGTCATTTTAGCACTGTCCACACGGCAATTTAAATTTACATCAACATTCGTAATCCTATTCAAGCTACAATAATCCTCCTTATTTAAATAATATTCTTCGCATGTGATGGAAAGCAAATGCAATGAAGATGGTCTTCTTTTAGAAACCATTTTATGACACTTCAATGCACTAGATAGTATCTGATCTGAAGAATTAATAAAGTAAGACAATGTTTATTACATAATTTAGGAATGGCACCGGGTAATTGTTTAATATGTTAAGGCATTCTCAAAGGGTTCAAATATTCTAATTTCTACCAACTGGACTAACTGATAAGCAGACTATGTTCCTTAAAATTCTTCAAAACGTATTTTGTTATGGTAATTTTTCATATCACACACTGCATTCTGTTTAATTCTTTTTGTACAAACTTACAAAGGGTATTTATTTATATAATCTCATTGGACAGAATTTATTTTCGTCTGATTTTGCAGAGACCCTAATTTCTCCTAAATGATGCAATCTACCTAGTTTCATAAAGCTCTTTACCGCACCCAATCATTGAATTCCCTCTAAACCTCAAGTTTATCTGGAACTGCATATATGTCATAATCAAAGCTAATGTGTAGTTTGCAGCGTAGTAATTTAGCATTCCGTTTCTTTGGCTTTGTATTTTAGGATTGTAAAGAATCTGATGCTGAGTTTCTGGAATCGTCTCTCTGCTTGAGACTTGATGATGATAATGTTGATGTTGTTAAAGCAGTTCTGAAGAAACCTAATGTGTTGATAAAATGTGTTGGTCAATCTGCATTAATGGGGCACTTGTCAAAGATTTTGAGCAAAGGGTGAGTGCTGGTCCTAGAACTAAGAATGTGTGGCTTGTATTACGGCCGTGACAACGTCAGTGACGCTCAGTAGCGACTATAGAACAAATACGTTTTGATTCAGAGACTTGAGGGCATGAAGTTGATCATTGCGCTTTGCATGCTCAAAGTTAGTAAGTGAATGCCATTTTTCAAGCCACAAGTAGTGTATTGAATCAGTGCTCCATGCACTAAATTTGAAGATCAAGCACAACGGCCGCTGGTCAATTTTATGCCTTTAACACAAATGTTTAGCCTTCCTGAATTTTGAAACATTTTCAACGTTTTCTATTTGTTGAGGTTTGGCCTATAAATTTGCAAATTATCAATTTTCTTCTGAATTTGCTCTAGCCTTCAGAGATATAGGATCCCAGGTCGATCCCGACTTTTGTTGATGTTGCAGTTTTATAGTTGTGATCGCTATAACAGAAGTGACTTCATATGTATAAATGTTGATATCTTCCCAAGTGATGGAAAGCGAATGCAATGAATATGGTCTTCTTTCAGAAACCATTTTATGACATTTCAATGCACTAGATAGTATCTGATTGTGAAGATAATGAAAAATGTCAACCACAAAATACTGATATTCATTATGAAAAATTTAAAATATTCTTGTCATTTATATCCATGTAGAGACTTTGAAACAAAACTTCTTTGTGCTGGTGTACTTTGTGAATTTTCTGCAGAAATATGTGATGACAAGCTATTCAATTCAATAATGCTGTCATTGCTTCATGATGTGCTTATCTCATTTGAGCAGCTAGATAATGCCAGGAGGCTAGCTGAATTGTTATCTAAAGCAACAATAGCTAAATGGCATTGCGTTGTCAGAGGAGTGAAGGAGGCTTTTGAGAAAAATGGTAAGTCTTTTTATGGGATACAGTCAAACCTGTTATAACGGTCACCTTTATACAGCGGCCACCTGTCTATGGTGGTCACTCTTACAATGTCTAAAATAGTATTTTCTATTGAATCAAACCTGTATATAATGCCCACCTGTCTAAAATAGTCAATTCATCTACCTCTCGTAGCTGGCTGTTATATACAGGTTTCACTGTAGTAATAATAATAGTAATATTATTAATAGTAATAATAATAATAGTAATAATGACAAATACTGTAGTTGTCTATCAGCAGATAATCAAAGTGTTCAATGCCAATGATTGACAGAGAGTAAATATTAATAATGATAATACATACACATATAATGATAATAATAAGATGTGCAACTGAAGTATTAATAAGGTCAAACTCAAAGAATAGAATTTAGAGTCTCGATCACGTTTGGCTGACAGTTCAAATGGATTTCTGATGAATCTATTACACAGTTACTTGAATACTGCCAATATTGCACTATTGACTATTCAAGCTGAGTTATTTGAATTAAGTTCATATCTGATAAGACTCTGTTGCCATACAATTGCTAAAACCGTACATTTACCCCTGCACTGTTTCTTATAATATCTGCAGTCATTGTTCGTACGGAAATTAATTTGGCACAAAATGATTAGTTTGTTGATGTGATCATTCTGTTGATTTCATTACATCATTGTTGTGTCATATATTACTTCGTAAAGTGTAGTTTACATGTTTATTATCCAAATACCATTTGTCATGTGATGTATATGTCATTTGAAACCGAATGAATTGAAGTCAAGGCATCTGTTCAAAGCCGAAGTCGATGTATCTGATATCTTAAAATCTTTGTTTTAAAAAAATCAAACAATAAAAATATTGCTATTTTAGATTGGCCAACACTTCAGAACAATGGTGGTCACGATGAGTTGATTTGCAAAGCAAATATTTTATTATTCGAATCGATTGCAAATTCTTTGGCAAAATCAGAATATGAAACCATCAAGGTAAGATTATTTCAATGAGGCCAAATTGAGTTTTCTACTCTGACATGCATACACATACATGCCTTTTGTCCCAAGTACTCTGTTACGGCACAATAATCAAATTAAGATATTTCTGTAACTGCAAAAGTTGTAAAGTTGGTCTAACTTTTAATTCCTAAAATTGTTAAAACCGTACAGTTACCCCTGCACTGTTTTTTATAACAGCTGCGGTCATTGTTCGTACGGAAATTAATTTGGCATTGGAATGATTATTTTGTTGATGTAATCGTTCTGTGGATTTCATTACATCATTGCTGTGTCATATATTACTTTGTATTATAGCGAAATTGATTTGATCAATCTGATAGGTTTAGAATTATGATATCATATCACCTTAGCAAATTTAGGTTCGAATTCATTCATTCTGTTTATTTAACCTCGTATTTGACTGTGGCAATACAGGAATGCCACAGTTACCGCGTGGGTAGGCTACGTTTTACAAAGTAACGAGCAATTAAAGACTATTTATACACTAGCACAACACAACACAATCGATTTTACATTTCGAACTTGACATCACAAATGGATTGGATGGATTTGACAAACAATGGATTGTATTTTAAATTTCTTGGACAATATATTTACACAGCAAAATGACAAATACATGTTGCCATTTTTAAATATTTGTCAAACAGAAACAAATTGTATGCATGAGCAACCATCAATCTCAACCCAATACTGTAACTTGTGGTGTATACTCAGACCACTCCTTTTTTAATTTTTGTAACTGGTTTGCCAAATTTAACTGAATTTCAAGTGAGTCTTTTTGCAGATGATACTACCCTTCAATGGTCTGACAGTAATGTCACCCAGTTGCAGGAGAATGTCAATGCAGAATTAAACACTATTTCAAAGTGGTTTTACGACAAGCAACTCACACAAAATTTATTATTTTCAATAATCAACGTATCAAGATTAATCTGCAAATAAATAACACACAGATCGAGCGATGTGGAATAAACGAAAAAGAAAAACATGTTAAATTCTTAGGACTATTGCTTGATGACAAATTAAACTGGAAAATTCATGTTGATTTTGTGTGTAAGAAAATCCGATCATTATGTTATACATTGATAAAATTAAAAAATTTCCTTTCAAATACCTACAAATCGCAAATATGCTTATCAATAGTCAAACCTCAGCTTGAGTATGGCCTTCCAATTTGGGGCCACTCAGTGAATTGCAATAAATTAAAAACCCTAAATAAAAGATGTGTACAAGTCCTTCTGATTTGTAGTCCTCTAACCCATGCTGAACCTCTTTTAAAATCTCTAAATATTCTAAAGTTTAATGATCTCTACATTTTGAAATCGTTGACTTTCTTTCGTCGAGCCATAACAGTAAAATTTGCTCTGACAACTAAATCAATTTTCGATTTTTGCAGTAAAGAAAACGCATCACAAATTAATTTTCAATACCATATGCAAAGACCACCTTCCTGCAACGGCTCCCTAGTCACAGACTTCCTACACTTTGGAACAGCAAAAATGTACTCTGAACCTTTCCCAGTTACTGCAAACTTCTCCCGTTTTGTGAAGAATTCATTATTAAATGCTTACAGCTAGCTTATAAATGCTTACCTGCACGGTAAAGAACTGGTACGTTTGTCAATCAACAAACTAACTATAGTCGACTGTAACTTAATGACTTACCTAATTTAGAACAAATAAACCTTCATCAAATAGCTACTGACATTTTATAACTCTTTTCCTGATTCATTATATAATACATACATATTTGTCCATTTATTTTACATTGTCTTTCTCCTCTTTTCTTTCTTTTTTTTTTAAACCGTTATTCTTAGCTATAATAACTAAAACCTATAAATTATCACGCGTCTCCCAATAAACAAGCATTTATGCTTAAGGGATGACCACAATCATTGTATCAAATTATAAACTTTCATCTTTATCTTGTATTTATCACTAAATTTTCAATGATTGAAATTTATATCTAAATATATATATCTAAATGAGAATTTCCAATTTGATCAGGAGTTTCCAAAAAAAATTATGGGCAAAATGTTGAAATTGAAATCATATGTTCCTTTTTTAGTTACAATTTATCAACCCATGGAATGATCTTCAACACACTTCAAAAGCTCTTCAACCATTATTTAGTGCTATTGCGATGTTGCTTGGCAACCGTTTATCAGCAAAATGTACTGGGTTATTTTGCGTTGATATGATGTCATTGTTACTTAATAAACAGCCAAGGAATGTCAAGAAAGCAAGCAAAATCACCCTTCGGGTAATTATAATATTAAATGAAATATTAAATAAGCCTGTTTTATCTCCAAGAATATTTATAGGAAAATTGTTTGTTACCGGTATCTTGAATCTACTCTGTTTTTGCCTTCTTCATTTGTAAGGATGATTCTGACATTATTGACCTACTTAAGGACAATGATCCTTGTGCGACAAAAATAGGGATCCTAGATTCCGGAAGGTTGGAGGAAATCCAGAAGAGAATTGATAATGTTCTGATTTATGGGTCAAACCTCGACAAAAAATTAAGAATAAAAATGAGAATTTTCTAGGATTCCAGAAAGTTGAATGTTTTATCAGACACTGACAATGATGATGAACATTTATTACAGCTGCTGACAACATATTTAGATCCGAATGTTTTACATGCTACAGTGATACCTGTATATAATAACCAGCTATGAGATGTAGGTAAATTTACCACTATACGCAGGTGACCTTTATATACAAGGTTGGTTCAATAGAAAATACTATTTAGACATAACATAGATGACCACTATAGACAGGTGGCCCCTGTATAGAGGTGAGTGCTATTACAGACTTGACTGTATATGTATTAATAGTTTACAGCAGTGCTGTATTCTCATTGTCATTGGTTACCTTGCCATGGCATTATTTCCATACAAATCACATCAGGTGGATAATTCGTTTAATCTCTTATCATTTCCAGTGGTTAGAAGGTGATGAACAAGACTGTCTCAACCAATGTCTTCAGCATATGGTTACCCAACAGGCAGATGAAGAGCATGAGGAATTTAACCACGGGGAACGTTTATACTTTCTTACATTAAAGCAAATTATCAAAAGTTGTCCGAAACTAGGTGAATAGCTTTAATTTACTATTGCTAAATTATTTTGAGTGTTTACTATCTTGATTGCAATATTTGAAAACAAAAATCGTGGACTGACTCTTGATGCAACAAAAGATTATGAATTGTAAATCCAGTTCAATTTAAAGGTGCAAAAATCATGGACCGATGAGTCACATGCGTGTTTGTCGTTTTAATTGTCTCTGTGCCTGAAACCATGCTGAAACTTGGAATTTGAAGGCATGCAGAAGCAATGACTGACTTTGATTGTTGAATTTATGCTAAGCTTGATTCAGATTGAGCTTGTAGCGACCACTGGTCAATGTTGCTCCTTTGATAGTATGATATGAATACCTGATTCATCGGCTTGTTTTCATTGACTTCTTTATTGATTATTATTTTCTGTAGGAGATTCTGTTACTGATAAAACAACTATTCAGAAGGTAATCCATTTATCCAGGGCTGCAATGTATTAAAAAAAAACAACAGTCAATGACTCGTACTATTATTAAGTGTGTCATTATATAATCAGCTATTACATAAGCTCAACAGTCAGATTATGTTCCTTTGAATTTGAATTGCTATACAAACATTACAACAATTACAACTCTGCAGACAAGAGTGTAATGAATATATTTAGTTGTACTACAAGGGTTATGGACAAGAACAAGCGACAAGACATTGGGACAACATATGCTAGGAACAGGAATTATGTAGTTAAACTCATCCACTGATGATCTCTAGCCTAGGTGCTTGGTTGGTGTGATATCTATTCTATGTTTTATGCTGCTTTTATTCTCTATATACTCTATATGCTTTTGTGATGCTTAATGCTGCTATTGCTACATACACCTGTCATTGCAGCTTCATGTGATGATATTTGAACTACTTGCAAAGAGTGGTGGCCAGCATCCATCAAAGAGAAATTTTGTGTCTCTCTATCGTTCATTCTTGGAATCTTTCTTTGAGGTTAGTTTGACTTGAAGAATTTTAAATTTGATTACCAAAAATGAATTGTTTTATATCTTATTCTCCCCTCTACTCGTTTAATGGGAACGCAGACATGAGAGAGTTTCTCGGAAAAGCTGATTCCTCGTCCAATGGTTTCGTAAAATCACTGGTTTTGCTATTGTTTTCACAGTTTTTGACTCTCTTTTAACTGATTGTTACTCTCATGCCCTGGATTAATACAGTTTTTAAATGTATCTCCATAATCAAAAGGCTATATTATACAATTCTCAAGCAGTCCTGTGGAGAAAAAAATGGATGTTAATTAACTTCTCAAGTTCTGAATAAATGATGATAATGATGATGGATAGCTCTAACCTTGATTTCAAAAGACACAATTTTTATTAAATCAACACACAAGCATCTGTTTGATAACAATGTGTTTAATTTCATGTTTCTCCGTTCTAGGCCATTTATCCTCATTCCGGAGATATGGTTGATTTCTTAAGTTCAATATTTTCATCAAGTGAAGCAATTGATTGGAGGAATCTGGATTCAAAGCTTGATGCAATTTCTATTCAAGTGTGTAGTTTACATGTCACCAGTGTTGCATTGAAAAGAGTAACAAATGCATCAAATGATCTACAATTGTCTGTTTTTGTCAAAGGTAAGACCACAATAACAATATACACTCTTTGTAGTCCAGTAACAATAAGGGCTGCTCAGATCAGGTTACTCCTATCAGCTCAAGATCAGTTGTTGAAGTAAGACATACAGTAAAACCTGTTATAACGGTCACCTCTATACAGCGGCCACCTGTCTATAGTGGTCACTCTTGCAATGTCTAAAATAGTATTTTCTATTGAATCAAACCTGTATATAAAGGTCACCTGTCTATAGTGGTCAATAATTTATCTACCTTTCATAGCTGACTGTTATATACAGGTTTTACTGTAGGTCAGTATAGTGGAACCTGCTTTAAAGTGCAGTTGAAATAATTGTAGCCTAATTCTTTGACCTGTAGCAGAGGTCAAAAACTTTTTCCAGTGCCTGCAACCTCATCATTTTGCCTTCAAAGTACCTGCAAATATTTTACCAGAAATTTTCCTGGCCAAGCAATTTAAACTTACATCTATAATTGTACCTATGACCTGTTACAATTACATCTATAATTGTAAAAAGTCATCACACAGCTAATTCATGGTAGGCCTATATCAAACTATTTGATGATCAATTCTTTGTTAAATGTTTTTGTTCAAGTGAACATTTGTATAAAAGTATAAATACAATGAATGAAAATTATTTATCATTTTAACTTGTGGTTGAGCAATATAAGAGAATTTTCCTTAGTTTTTCTGGGCATGATGCTTACTTATGATTACAGATTAATAATAATTACAAAATCAAATATTACAATGCCTGCATCCACAAATCATATCTGTTTTGTTTTTATTCTAGTGTTTCCTCAACTTCTGTCTCAATTATCACATCCATTATTAGTTGTTCGTCAAGTTATACTTCAATGTTTCCAAGTCATGGTAGCATCCAGTTTGAGTGTCAAAAGCTTTCCTCTAAAATATACCATGGAAGGCTTATTAGAGCACAAAAACGAGATCATTATGGATGCGCAACGTGTGCCATAGTAAGTTAAATATATTTGTTGATAGTCATGAAATGGTTTATAAAAAAAAGGAATGTTTATTAATAACAACAATGTCTGGGAACCCACAAGGGGCTACAATACATGAGTGTGTCTCATTGACAGGATCATTTCTGAAATCTGAGTGACAACGATGGAGTCAGCAAAACATGAATTTTGATTCAAAATTGGTACTTCGTAAAAAATCAATCATCTAACGGAGCAATATCAATGAGACTTTAGCATAATTATTGCATTTCAATTTTACTACTGTAGGATCTATTTTGTAGCCATTCATTGTTCAGGAAGGTCAAAAGCAGGCAATGTTCTAACTCTCCTCTTATTTGTGAATAATTTTTCTACAATTTGATATGTAAATCAACTATATTGCGCACAGCATTAAATGCGCAATAGACCAAAATATGGAAAAATGCTCTTACTATCCTCGCTCTCCCCTGCGATTGATATGTTACAATTACTTAACAATCCCTGATATTGTTTAATTTATTAGCATATGCAAAGACATCCTTTCCAAAGCAAATGCAACGAAGAAAGAGAAGAAAATTGAATCAAATGCAATGATTTCCTTGGCTAAAACAATTGTCAAACAGAACAAATCTATTATGTGGCGGCTGCTGCGTTACTTCAAACATGTTCACAATCCTGTAAGTAGATAACAACGTTATTTTTACATGATGCCGATAACTGAGTATTTTTTTCTTTTCAAATGCTAAATAAAATACATATAAAAATTAAAATTAAGAGAAATTAGAAATTAATCCAATCGATTGTTGTTCCTATGTAAATACTTTTTTTCTGCCATGCTGACCAGATCTGTTTACTTCAGTAATGCTTTTAAATAAGTTCTTTTCAATTCTGTACAGTTTCTTATTTTTTTAAGAGTTCATTAACCAGGCAGCACCGACTTAGGCGATCAGTTTTTCCCAACTTTTTATTAAATTTGCCTGAAGCTTCAAAGTGTTGCAGAGCGATTCCTGCCTTCCACACAGTTGTGAAATGATATTATACTTTTGTTGTTGGATATTTGTGTCACTATCATATCATCATCATCACAATTGTGGAGCGTCACAGCAAATTTACAACCTGTGTAGTCAGGACAGAATAACAGAAACAATCACAGTGCTTGATTTCTTTGGTGAAACTGATTTTACATGATTTGTAACTGGGTTTTGCAACACACATTTAAACGTCTCATGGCTGTAATCTGTTCACAGTTTTTTTTTCAGAAAATTAGAACACATCTTCTTTTTTTTTTTGCTGATCATGTAAGATATTTTGACATGATGGAAATTTGAAATCTTACTAGTTTTTTTGTTGACTTATTTTTTCAAGGCTGTCATGGAGCAATTTTGGCCAATATTAACCGAGATTATTGAACTGTCAAAAACTCAAGGTACGATATTTCTATGATGGTATTTATTCAACACACAAATCAAAATGTTTGTGATTAAAAGACGTGAAAAAGGACACAGTGAAACCTGTTTAAAACAACCAGCTATGTGATGTAGGGAAATTGACCGTTATATGTCTATTGCCCTTTAAAGAGGTTTGAAACATTTTGAAATAGAAGTAACGCCATGCGCTTAATTTTTCAAAATAATGTGGCAGATTCTAATATGAAAATTAGTTGTTAATACATTAGAAAGGAAATTAAGATCTATTTATATATCACATCTTGGCGTGGCAACACTTTAATATTTCAGTGATGTTGCCATAGAATATTAACCCGGGTACCCCCTTTTTAGTCCGTAAAAATAAAGTTCTGAATGTCTAAATTCTATTCTGTAAATAATTCAACAGAAGGAATATTTGCTGATGAAAGACTTTGCAAGCACAAAAATGAAAAAACATGTGTGTTAGCCCTTTATTGCTTGCATAAACTCATTTTAACCCTTACTAGAATTCAAGGGGAGTCATTATTAATTGTTGATTTCATGATTGATTTCTTAAGCACTACAGCTTCTTTTCTTTCTGTGATGTCATTTTACAGTGAGGTTTTATGCTGTGGCGCAAAATTAATTGAGACTTATTAGCAGTTAATCACTTATATGATTTACATGTCAGTCAGTCATCAAACATTGAAGTCTTTGCCACTTGACTTTTGGCCTTCTAATCCCAATTTGATGATTGAATTAAAAGAACCATCGTTGCTATAAAATTACATGCATCTTTGTTACATCCCTAGAACTTACATTTGTCGAGCAAAGTATAGTGAAAACAATCTTCAGTTTCATCAATAATGAAACCGCCAACATCTTCGAAGTATCACCTATTTTCCTGTCAACTTATATCGATATTCTTAATCAAACTACTGCTTCTAAAGACGGTATGCTATTGCAGCATATGGCATTGAAACAGGTAAACTCTATCATTATTCCTATCAGCTTTCATCACTAAATCTAATGTAGCCTACTGGACTAGGCTGTTCTTCAGATTGTTTTTTGTCAACATTTCTATCCAATCCAAACGGAAAACATTACGTTCCATGTGATTTAAAAATCTTGAAAAGCATGCTTTTGTTGGTACAATTTTAAAAAAAGTTTAAAAAATTCTAAACTAAAATATTCAAAAATTATTGTGTTCTTCTTGTTATCGCTAGCCTAATGTGTTGATCTTTTCACGCTCGAACAATAATTTAGAACAATGCGAACAATGGAATATTTTATTTCAAAAATCTTACCAATCCACAAAACTATTAAAACACACATTAAGGTGCCCAATTCAGTAAGTTTTCTGTAGGTTTTCAGATTTGCAAAGTGTAATAATTGACTGATTACCACTTATGTAAAAACAAGCCAATAAATCTGTAAAACTGGTTATCCCCGATAATGTTGGGAATAAATCTCTACAAATAATCTCTACTATAATGTTGTTTGTCTATTTTTTATAGTTGGACGCCAAATTGTTTTCTGCCATTACTGATTCAAGTGTAAAAACAAAAATGTGGCAAATGCTGTTGACATGCCTTATTGAGTCTGAAGACCCTACATTTGCTAGTCGCGTCAAAGTCACATTACAAGAGGTATGCGTAACACGCAATTGAAATCCTTGATTTCAAACTACAGTAATTTTCACTTCTAATTATTTTGATATTAAGTGACCTCACAACAATAGATTTTGTACCATCTTTGTGATAATAGTTTACATTTGTAATTTCAGCTGAGGCTTCCCACAGACGAAATTGTGTCACTTTTGAATACACTATTGAGCGATGTTGACAAATCAGACGAGCCAAAAACAAAACGATCTAAGCGGTATGTATCCTTTAGATGAAATGCTTATTACAGCTGCTTATTGTCGCAATGTCGTGCGACGGTTTGCTCCGATACAGAGCAACCTGTAAAATTGTAATAAAAGCCACTTATGTGAGTAACAGTTCCTGTTGTCTTAGCATAATATGGTATTGCGGGAGTTAAAGGGGAGATTTAGTCGATTTAATTAAGAATTGGGTTGATTGATAACTGGTAATACATAAAGTGCTTGTTGAACTATACAGTAAATACCAGCAAATGGAAGCAAGCTTGTGGCAAAATTTTTCATTTCTGGCAAATGTAAACATAATTTTATATTTTTATATTTATTTTCACTGTAAAATGCCCAACGCCACATTCTTTTGTTTCTGTCACTGTAGTTCAGTGGCATGCCTGCTATTCATTGTTATTTATTTCAGACATGATAAATTTTAGACTTTTAGCGGATTTCAGACTATTTTGGGCCTTGTGAAACTCTAGTTATTGCTTTTCTCCATTCAGATCCATTGAGATTGATCAAGATATTGTAGCCTAGATTTCAGATTATTTTTAAATTTCAATTCTCATGTATGTTATTTTTATTCTAGATCTACTCAACAAGGCCAAAGTGGTGTGCATTGTTATGAATCCCAAGCTTGGACGACATTTGTTGTAGTACTTGAGATAATTCGAACTTGGGATGGTATTGACCAAGGGCATTTGATTGTGCCAGTGCTGTTTCATTTCTTTGCAAAGTAAGTGAATGACAAATGATTCTTAAAAAGTGTTAAAGGACTGTTGATATGTAATCATTGCAATCAAGTACAAACGTTATGGATTTATTCAAATTCCTGAGAAGTTTATTTGTGTAGTCGCAAAATGAATCTTTATGGCTTTATCTGTATCTGTATCGGTATTTTTATCTTTATCTTTAATAATAGTTGAATAGATTGCCTGATGATCGCCTCGGCGTGAAACTTCAAGTAGCAAACATGACTGTCTGATTCTCTGACTATTATTATTTAAGCTCTGCTATATTTTGCATTGAGCCCTATGTTCAATCAGTAAGACAACGTTTTACAAATATCTTTACCTTGGATCTTACCCAATCACAGTTCAGGCAAAATGTTAAGATTTATAAAGTAATATAGTCTATCAGTGCAGCGCTGTGGCATTTTCTGAAACAGCAATGTTCCATTTGACTAAGGACCACCTACCTATAGATTTTCAATCTCTACATTAACCTATTAGGATAAGCTATACGTTGCATTATTACCCCCGTTGTAAATTGAACAGTGTACGAGTTTTCCTCAACTTGTTTCAGGTGTGTCCCTCTTACTAGTGAAAATTACTCATCGGCTGATTACATCAAACAAATTATCATGGCATCAATATTATCCATATCAACGTCTGTTGTCAAGGATCATCCTCATGGTAAATTTGTCATATATGATTACATTATAGAAGATTATGTTTTATTAAGGTTTAACTTGTTTGGAACATGTTTATTGTATATTAAGTCGATTTTTCTAGGTAAATTTGATAGGCTTTTAGATAGTAGTACTAAAATATATATTAGATAAATAACATGGTACTTTGAACTATAACATTTTTTGGGGAACTATGAGATTTATCCTGCAATCCCAAAGGCATTAACAGGGGGCATTACTTATGTTGATCAAGCGAGTCAGCGCACAATTGTTGGATATTTTGTTGAGTTTGTGTAGGCCAATTACGATTATTTTAATTACTTTATAAGCTTCTGTTTGATTTAGGCACGCTCAAAGCTGAAACATTCAATGTTGAATTAATTGTGCAATGCCTTCGTACGTCTGATGATACACAAACCCATCAAAAGGCATTGATGCTTCTCCGCATGGCTGCAGATGTCTTCCCTGTAAGTACATAAGCCGTCACTCTTGGATTCAATCAAAACCGATTGACAGCGATGCAGGATAGCTTTTTTTACCAAATCGTAAATTTCATTTCTTCCTAGGACCAAGTTCTACATAATGTCATGACAATATTTACATTCATGGGTGCCAAAGTTTTGCGTCAAGATGACAGTTATACATTTGAAGTTATTGATAAAACAATGGAGACAATTATACCTGTGCTGCTCAAGGTATTTGAGTTTTTCAATCCAAGCAGAATTTGTAATCATCTGATTGTGTTCAACATAAATGCCAGGACATATTTAATTGACCTGAAAATAATTTTCTTGATTTCTTTTTCAGATGAACGATGGTGCATCAGTGTCTGCCCTTGAGGATCTTGTTAAAGTTATTGCAAGAGTCTTTGTTGATGCTGCACCTCATATACCTGAACATCGACGTCTTTCCCTCTTCAAACATTTTATTGCTGTCCTTGGTCCAGACAAATATCTGTATTTAGTTGTATTACTATTACTTGAAAAGTTTGTATCTGTTCATGGCTTGAGCAATTCGAGAGAGGTGTGTTTTTATCTTGATTTTGTTGTAAATACAACCACAATTTAAATAAAGTAACGCATTTTCTTGAACGCTACTATTTTCTTATAATTTCAGAAATCTGAAGCGTTTGGTGTTGACTTCTGCTGCACATTACTAACTAATTACTCATCCACAGTTCAGGTATATTGGATATTCTAGCTAGTCATAATCAACCCAAGTTTATCCACTCACATACAAATGGTTTACAATTTTTCTATACTTTTTAGGCTTCCACATTGAAGCGGATTTTGACTTACGTACCGGAACTTCCAGATGAAAAACCAGATGGTAATGCAAGATTCTATTTTTCCATTGTGGGAGACTGAGAGTTGGATATCTCCTGTGTATACATATTTTTGTTGTCTTTACAGACAAAACAGCTGTAGTGAAAACACCACGAAGGAAGAAGCCCACTGTAACATCCTCTTGTCCTGTATTTGATGTTGGTCAAAATACAGCAAAACAATTACGCCAGTTCAAGTACATTGTTCTTGATTTTGTATGCAGTGCTCTATCAGACACGTCATTAGTTGACAAGGTAATTTGGATTGACTCGAGGAAGTCAATAGTTATTGTTGCACCGGTAATTTTAGAACAGCAACACGCAATCTTATCCAAGTTCACCAATAGTTGAAACAATATAACAAGGCAGTACTACTTTCTAAACTCTATTTGACAATCAACAAATGGATTATAAATGAACGGTTTTCTAAAATAAGATAACAATTTGAAGTAATATCAATAACAATTACAATGTAATGTAAATACAGTAACAATTTAATAGCAATTAACAGTAAAATAATAAATACCTTTGTTTATCTTCACAATTTAGTACTGGACAACAGTTTAAACACTTTGGTTGTCAAGTAAATTTCATACACTCTTCTCTCAACGGAGATCACAATACAACAACGATAATTACAGAAATCTAAAAACATCATTACAAATAAGGGCGCTGTCACGTGACTTACTTACATCCGTTACTCGCAGAGAACAGTTATTTTAAATTTCGAAGAGCCCAATTTGCTGAATTATCTGTCTATTTGGTCAATCGACACTGCAAGTGACACTTGTATTATGTATCATTTGGATTGGTGTTGTTTTCCTAGCTTGATTGTTAGCAATTGTGCTTTTGTTATAGTTTTCCAATGCCAAGGGAAATGAACGCAAGGATGTTGATTCGACATTGTTGGAGTAAGTAACAAGTAATATTGATGAATTTCCTGCTGATTGCCTAATACTGTTTTTGGTTGTGATTTGATTGTTGTCAATAACATTCTGTTGAAAAGATGGCTGTTCTCAATTTCCAGATTATATAGTTTTGTTTGGGTATGCGAATCTGTTTCAATGCTGTTTAACGCTGTAAAATTTACATGAACTTAGTGAACAGTTCATGAAGATCTCTTTTTTTGGTTTGTGAACAGTCCATTAACATGAATATTTCCAAATTTTCATGAACTGTTCATGGAAATTTCAAGACCATTTAGGCAATTTCATGTTCATGAATTTTTTTCACACTTGATTCAACAATTTCTGCATGTTTTTAGAGTGTAATTTAATTACTAGGATATGTTAATCTAGATCTAAAAAATAATCTAGTTGCAAACGGTTTCTTCTTTCTTTAGAACCCTGGAGATCCTATTTGTATTTGCCAAGAGGTTGGGACAAGCTGTTGATGTGCATAACAGTGATGCCACTTCGAAATTCTGGAAAGCTATACATCATAAATCATGTGACGTCAGTGAGAAAGTGAGTCCAATATTCATTATGAAGAGCCATCTATTTATGAGAGTTTTGGGGAGCCATAATTTTTATTGCTCAAAAACCCGCCATTTCCGTTCCATTGAAAAACAGTCAACACGCATGACTAAATATTGACAACAGCGACATCAAATTACCACGTGGTGTGAAGTGTCCAAAATAACGGGTAGGCGGTCACACGGCTTCTTTGATTATAGGATCATTATGGCATTAGCTTTAAAATGCCGACTGTTTTGCTTTTGAACTGATTTTTGACTGATTGAAAACAAGGTTAGCTTTTGAACAAACAAAAAGTTGAATTCATTATATTATTTTTGTGCGCTTTGTTCAAATTTTGCGAGCCTTGGTTTGATGGAACGAAAATGGTGTCCATAAAATCACGTTGCTGGAATCTGCCCAATTGAAGCTGAGAGCGGCACATGAAAGGGTTTCCAAACTCTTGTAAATAGATGTCTTTGTCCTTATGTAGTAGAGTGAACATTTTCAGGGCCAACCTTGTTTTGGCATACTGAAGATAATCTTATGGGACCATGCTTTTGTTTTGAGCGATTTATTTCACTCAAAGCTGTTGTAGTATGAACATTAGTAGAACCTTTTTCTAAATATAAGCCTTATGGCATTTTATTCAACATGGCTACTAACTTCACACATGTCTATTGTCTATTACTGTGTCTGAATTATCAATGCATTAACCACAATTATTGCAAAGGCAAAACAGGATTAGACTGCACTGTCTTTGCTCAGACTTGTTGGTTACATTAGATTGACTGCATATTTGGTATTTATGGCATTTAGCTGCTTTTTTTGTTTCCATTTACAATTAAACAATTGTTGTTTTGCACAGGGGTATAGCCCAGTTTGAAATCAGCTACTGTATGACTCATAATCAGTACACATAACATTTTACATCTGGGCGATTCCATCGTGTCTGACTGACACATCGGAGGATATTTTCGAATAGGGCATCAACTTCCATTCAAAGTACAATCAATTATTATTTCTTACAAATGAAGAGTGGCAAAAAGAATCCTACAAAGTAAAAATGTTCACAATAATTCAAAATATAATAAATTACAGCAAGCTTAAGGTCCGTGTCTGACTGACATGGACGCTCGCCATTTTGCCAATTGGAGATGAACATTTGTAGATTTCTGCGAAGTGTTGGCATAAAGAAGAATAAAATCACACTCATCATGTTCTTAAGATATTATACTCCACAAATATTATTAATACTATTAAATACTTCCAAATATATAAGGCAATTTCTTGTGTCTGACTGACAAGATTTCGTGCCTGACTAACCTCTTCAAAGCAGTTTGTGTCTGACTGACATAACTTGACATAAAACACAAGTAATACACTTTTATTAAAACTCTTATATATTCTTTCCAAATCTATAATCATCATGTAATGTAAATTTGTTGCTCTTTTTGTTCAAAATGTAACACACATACAAATAATATTCTAAACAACAAGGCCAAATGAACTGCCATTCCCATTTCACATGCGATAAAACAGTCAACACGCATGACTAAATATTGACAACAGCGACATCAAATTACCACGTGGTGTGAAGTGTCCAAAACAACGGGTAGGCGGCCACACGGTTTCTTTGATTATAGAATCATTATGGCATTAGCTTTAAAATGCCGACTGTTTTGCTTGATCGTAACGGTTCGTATGAATATTTTCTGTCAGTCAGACACGCAGATTTAAAGGATGACATTGAAAACAAGAGCAATATTTCCTGCCAAATATGCAAATGAGCTATTTTCTGTTTTGCATAAGAAAGGATTTAGCGAACAAGTGTCACGCTGTGGAGTAAACTAATCATTTAGGACTTTTTCGTGTCTGACTGACAGCGGCCCGAAGTGATTGAAACGTTTATTTAATTTCAAGATAAAATACACCCATGATTCTTTATTTTCACTACTTAATAATAGAAAACAAGTGAATTCATATCGATTGATGTAATTTTTGTTAGAAAATCGTGAACAGAAAAACTCAAAATTTCAAGTTTTAGTTGCTGTTTTCATAAATTCACGAGCGGCCAAATGATTCTAATTATTATGCTCTTTTCTTGCATAGATTTACTCTCTGTTACCATTCCGTTCATTTGTGGTTGTGATGGAAGGCCTTGTCAAAAGTGATAATGTATCCGTTAAGAAGAAGGGTCTTGAAATGTTATCAGCGAAACTAAACCTTGCCAAGACTATCACAAGAGCAGAGGTGAGTCACGTGAGGTCTATTATATTAATATTAGCTCTCATTTGTAATATCCTTTGGCCAAGCTTGTGTGCATGTACCAATCCTCAGACCTTTACGGGAATAAATGAAAGGAGAGTGATAAATCACTCTCCTCAAAATGTTTAGGAGAGCTGTTAGGAGAGTGATTTTGGAAAAAAACAAATGTCAGTGTTCATAGATAACTGACATCAAAAATAGTAGATTTGGTTTGTTATTCATCAAACTATCATCATTGTACAATATTTTTTACAACAAATTAAAATAATTTGTCACATTTAGCAATTTAAAAAAAAGTTGTGAAAAATTTGTTTTTACTTTTTTGTGATGAAAATATTTATCCGATTTTCCTTCAAAAGTTGTATGTCTTCAGGAGCTTTTTCTGCAAATTTGATTTTATGAAATCCACTCCATTCGTGAAACTCTCTACTGATTTGACTATAAGGTTAAAAAGTTTAAAACGAGAGAAAAATCTACGATAAACGCACGCGACATAAATTGTAAACAACATCATTCTATACGATTAACATTATTCGAAATCTATTGTTTGAGAACAATAGTGCATGTATTCCCATAACAACGCGATCAAATTTCACGCTGTTAGTCGAGTGAAATTTTAATTGATGTCGAATGGAAAAGACGTAGCCAAAGTCCAAAGTTTAACATCGATATAATTATACACTGCTGATTAAATCATTATATTAAATCATTTATTAGTTTGGATTAAATTGTCTTCAGTTTGGCTAAAGACAATATATTTTCTTACCAATTTTTGTTTTACTTCAACTTCAAGAAAACCAAATGCTCTTAAAGTCGTTAGTCGTTCGATCGACTGTTGGATTTAGATTTTTCAAAATAGTTTTCTTTGAAATTGAACAGAGACAGTTTTGATAAATAATTTACTAACTAATTAGATAATTATTATACTATTATAAATAAGGAAAGTGTATAAATCGTTGTAAGAAATCACAGTATTAATTTGTCAAGGCGCTCTATTAAACGCTCTCCATAAGTGTAAACAAGGAGCTCGATGGCGCGCGAGAGCGATCGCGCGCCTTTCCCGTAAAGGTCTGAATCCTATTCCAAACAAGGACATCCTTAGCTCATGCTGTGGCTTGTGTTATTGTGAATCACATTTGAATTATATTGTTCTGTTTTTCCAGGAAACTTCCTTGATGTCACTAACCCAAACATTGGTTACAATTATTAAAGATGGTCATGAATTGTCTTCCCATTCAGCTGTTGAACAGCAAACCGCTCTCTACACCTTGAAAATGCTAATCCGTGTTTTATGCAAAGATGAGAGATGCAGCGACTTCCTTGAACTAGTCCCAATAGTAACTGCTGTTGTCACTGCTCAACATTCTAGAGATGCTAGAGTTGCTGCAAGTGCAGTGTTATGTTTGTCGGAATTATGTCATGCACTGAAGGCGCTTGTTATGCCACATCTGGCAACTTTCATCCCACCAATATTGGCATTAACCATTGAGGATGTTGAGGAGAATAGGTTGGTTGCTGTCTCTTTTGTTTATTCATTAGGTTACAAAACAAATATCTTTTTACATGTAGTTACATAAACTGCATAGGAAATCCTTCTTCTTCAAGTGATAACATGCCGATCATATAAACTATGCTTGTAATTATTCATGTGAAACCGAATACAATTGCTTATTAAATTCAGAGCCATGTATAGTACAGTGAAACCTGTATATAACGGTCAGCTACCAGAGGTAGATAAATTGACCACTATAGACAGGTGACCTTTATATACAGGTTTGATTCAATAGAAAATACCATTTTAGAGATTGCAAGAGTGACCACTATAGACAGGTGGCCGTTGTATAGAGGTGACCGTTATAACAGGTTTTACCGTAATGCAAATTACATTTTCAGTCAATTGCGTACTGGTAGTCACTATGTGAGCCCAAGTGCTTGTTCATGTAAAGTGCACTGAGAAGCTGTACAACAAATGAAAATATGGATAATTTGTTGTCACTCATTGCTAACACCATGACAACAATGATATTAATGAGGCAACATTCACAATCATCTGCATAAAACTTGTCAATTGTTTTAATCAATGCCATGCTGATACTATTGTAGAATCAATCAGAACTGAATGATTACCTATTTTTTGTTCTCTAATTTCAGCAAAGCCCTAGTTACATTGAGTTGCTTGACATCACTTGAAAAGATTATTTCATCGGTTGCGCCTTTCTTGAGTCCATATATCAGTCAGATGTTAACAGTAGCATGTCAAGTGCCTATTGTGCTTTCTAAGATTGAAAATGTTGCCAAAGAATCAACAGCACTGACCAGTCAACTCTCATCCAAAGCAAATACATTGTGTGATTCATTTGCCAAACATTTTGAAGCAAGAATTTTACTACCTGGCATTTCAAAATGCTACCAGGATAACATTGATTCACCAAATGTATGTACATTGTACAATTGTGGATATTAGACACATTCTTAAAGTAGCAATTGAGACATTGTCACCCTACCCCCCGCCCCCCAAAGAGACAGACCCATGCCATTCTTGTTTATCTAGGCGTGAGTAAGTGGGCTCGTTTTGTGGAGAGCGTAGAGGATACATGCCGATTACTGGCTAGGCAAGCTCTTGCCCTGTATGATTACGGCAGACATTCAGCATATAGAATTAAATAAATACGAAAGATTGTGCCAAAATACAAGCAACTTCAATCCGAATTGGGTCGGATATGCACACCTTCGGTACGAATCCACTATCCAAGCAGCAATACCCTTTTGAGCTCTTTATAAAGCAACCTGAGACCTCACTATGATCATTCTATATAAAAAGATGGAATGGAAATCATTGTTTGGTACCTGTGTACTTGCATTCTTGGCAGTCAAATTCAAATGAAGCTGATGTAGTATTTGTAATTCACCAATACAGATTATTTTGTTTGAAATTGTTTTCTTTATCAATTTATGGTCAATACATAATGATGACATTTATAGATTTGAATACATATAGGGAACCACAAGCATTTTACAGACAATTTTCCACAATTGTTGGCAATCCTTCTTTCTAATTGGGCCGTTCTCAGGCCTTTGTGTGTTGTTTTTACACGTATCGAAATTCATATCGTCAGTCCTGTGAGTAAGTTTGTTAGGCTTTTAATGATAAATACAAATTAATTGGGTAACCTGGTAAATGAAGATGATTAGGATAAAATGTTTTACTTGTGTTTTAATGCCTTAAACGTTTTCTTTTACTATAACTGCACCTTCTTCGCGTAGGTGTGTTGCTCTCCTCTGATGAAAGTTTTAGAACAGACTATTGTGGCTATGTCACGTGATGGTATCAAAGACCAGAATTCTAAGCTTGTGTCCATGTTTGTCAATCTTCTTGATGCTAGAACAGAATGGACGTGTTCGTCAACTGAGACACCAATCATCGTTGAAAACTGCATTGTCAACGCATTTTGTTGTTACACAATCAAACTGTCTGAGAAAGTTTTCCGTCCTGTTTTTCTTCAGGTAACTAAGTAGATAAATTAATCTGTAGTGAGATATTTCCATGTTTTGAGTATAACAAATATGCTAAGGAAAGGAATGATAAAATTTGTATAACAAACATTTTCCTCAAGGGCCATCTATAAAATTTGTTCACATTGTAAATATTACAACCGACTGTGCAACACCACTCTTGGGAGCCTGTCATTTCTCACATTTGATAAGCAAATGGTCAACATTTACATGAAAGGAAACTGACTTCTGGAAATACATGGTTGAAGTTGTAAAAGGCATGTTTATTCACCCTTGTCTTTAAAACTAACCATTATGTTTCTTGTTTGATTTTCAGCTGTACGATTGGGCAACCAGTGAACCAGAGAAGAAAGACCGATTATTGACTTTTTATAATCTCGCAGCTTCAATTGCGATAAAACTCAAAGGAATTTTCATCATGTTTGTTGGGCATATTCTTCAACAATGCTGTGAACTATTACATTCAAGTCATTCTAAAACCAAGGGTAAGTAACAATCAATGTAAGCTCGATTCTTCTTTAACGGCATACAATTTTACCAAGGAGCCTGCCACTTGAAACCTTATATTGTATGCTACACGAAAAAACATTGCACCAAAGTACCATTTCAATTTATTCACTGATGAACCCTTGATAGCTGATTCCATAATGATTTGAGAAAGTAGTTTGTTCTGTAGCCAATAAAACCTCTGAGTTAAGCAAATGTTGTTTTCTGGGTTATTGTAGAGTGAGAAAGCGAAATATTTCAAGTTGATCAACACTTCTAATCAGCAGACGCAAGAATTTTCAAACTTCAATGGTAGTCGACCTTCAAATTTCTGCTAATAAGACTAGTGGTACTGTTTTAAGCCTACTTATGTATGTATGTTTGAAACATAATCTGCATAGGTACTGTTGTATCATGAGTCTTGGCAATAATAGGAACCTAAATAAATCCAAAGTCATTCATTATTGGTGTGTATATTTCAATCATCTTTGTGTTCTGTCTATTCTAGATGAGGCATCAATTTTTGTAACAGATGGTGCATTGAAGTCAGCAGAGATCAGTCATAATATTCTCAAATGCTTGCATTCCTGTTTCATGTATGACAACCAGAAATTCTTCAACAAAGAGCGATTTGATGCCCTGTTGCAACCTCTTGTTGATCAAGTAAGACAAATTTATTTTTATGGCTGTATTTACTCGTTAGGGGATCTTCCCATTTTCGTATTTATGCAACATAGTCATCCGTCTCACTGTTTTAATTTATATCATCAACATTTAGCTGCCAATGTTTGAAACTACAAGAGCAGCAATCAAGGATCAATGAGCACTAAAGTCATAACTGATATTAGTACGACTAACTCAAATTATACTCATTAGATTGTAGTAAAATCATTGGATGTGATACTGATCGCTCATTGGTTGTTGTTGATGTTTGTGACAGGCTGCGTAAAATCATAAAATCACTGCATTTGACTTAAAGCCCCATAACGCAACAAAATAGAACAAAAACAGAATGGTGATAGTAAGAAGCAAGAGCTTTGTAGCTCAAATTAGATCAGATTAGACTAAATGAGTGTTCCCAGACTTCTTCTATTAGTATTAAAGGTCTCCATTAATTATATGACGTAGCTATTCGATTTCCTGTTGTGTATTAAGCCCCTCTGTCATAAGAATACAAAATGAAATGTTATCTTGAAAAATGTTGATTTTTTATCTAGATTGACAATATAGTTGGTACGGATGAAGAATATTCATTGCGAATTACAGAATCAGTTGTTCCTTGTTTGGCATATTTTGCTGTCGCTGTTGATGAAATTAATCTTTGGAAAATATTAAATCAACAATTGTTAAAGAAAACACGCCATAAGCAGTCGCAGGTATACAGTGAAACAACAAGAATATTATCATTATTGTTGTTGTTGTTATTATTATTATTATTATTATTATTATTATTATTATTATTATTATTATTATTATTATTATTATTATTATTATTATTATTATTATTATTATTATTATTATTATTATTATTATTATTATTATTATTATTATTATTATTATTATTGTTATATTGTTGTTGTTATTATTACAGTGCCTATTGTAGTTGTGTTTGAGATCCCACCTGCCTATTGCCTGCTGAATTTGTAATTCGTATATTATTGTTTTGCAAAGGTACGACTGTCTACGCTATTTGTTTTGGAAGAAGTTCAAAAGAAAATTGGAGAAAGCTATGCTGCTTTACTTCCAGAAACTATCCCTTACCTTGCAGAATTGATGGAAGGTATGTGTTGGTTCTTCTCATCCAAGTCAACATACAATGATGATAAAATACTTAAATACAGTATAATAATATTACAATTATTATACAGTCAAACCTGTTATAGCGATCACCTCTATACAGCGACCACCTGTCTATAGTGGTCACTCTTGCAATGTCTAAAATAGTATTTTCTATTGAATCAAACCTGTATATATTGGCCACCTGTCTATAGTGGTCAAATTATATACCTCTCGTAGCTTGCCGTTATATACAGGTTTCACTGTGATAACATTACATATTATATATTATTTTTTCAATCATCATATATAATTGTGATTGACTGTCATCAAGTAAGCAAAAGTGCTTGTTCAAAAATCAAACCGCTGTCTCCAACACAATGCACAGTCACTCTGCCACTGAGCTACCAGTGAACACTTTGTAATTGCTTTGCATTTTCTGTTTATCCAGATGAATCACCCGATGTTGAAAAGAAATGTCAAGAAGTCATTTCACAATTAGAACAAATTGTTGGCGAATCGTTACAAAAATATTTTTGAATGACAACACAATTATTAATCGTATAGTTAGCAATAATGTAAAATGTCATAGACATGATAATATATTGCGCACTTTTCAATGTGAATCTTTCAAATAAAAAGAGAATTTTGAATTATTTTCATGTTGTTGATTGCCCTATTACGGCATTATTGATTTGTTGGTATTTTGCCCAGTAAATTGGTGAAGAAAAATGTGCACTCTTAGTATAATTTGAATTACTAATGCTAGGAATTGTAACCAAAAGTTTATATCAAAACAAACTCCACGTGACCTTTGACAACGTGGACGTTAAAACAGGGGATTATGTAGATTCTAAATTTGCTTAGAAATATAATTTTGAGCCTGCACGCAGGCTTAGGATTCTGAGTTATGTCATTACTCTGAAAATGAGGCTATCCACTTATCTTTGATCAAAATGGCGAAGAGAAACGAAAATTGTACAAGATTTGTTATCTCTTAAATATTGATGGACAAGTTTTCGTTACGTGATTGGATGCTGTACTTTTCTGGCGTTATAGGTTGGGGCAAACCATATGGATTTGCTGCCATTTCTAAAGCTTAATCAATAACAAAACATATCTTTAATCTTGCTATCTAGCATCCATATCATACACAAGGTATTTATTTGAGTTTCAGTTTATGATGTCTATCGTATTCGTTTTCGATACATATCGGAAGCACGTTGCTATTACTTGTTGATAGTTTACAGGAAACTTGTATATTATCAAACTAATCTCAATAGAACGGATTTGATAGCGACAGGCACTGCAGGCAGTATTTAAATGTAAATAGTTAGGCTAGGCTCTCTCAGCAGTCAGCAGTCAGCACCGCTAGCAGTAGGGATGGACCGTAAATTTGGCTGTGGTTGTGGCTCCAATATGTCAAAAAATTTTCAGACTAACATTTTTCTTTGTAAAAACCATTGCAGGGGCCAGGAACCAAACACCTGCCCTGGACCCATAGGCCTAGCCGCCTAGTGGAATCCTTGAATTTGGAACTCCAGATATTCACGCCAAGTCAGCATTTAAGAATACGCCAAAATGCCCAAATTTAGTTGAAAACTATAGAAAATTATCAAATTTCCACGCCAAAGAAATCAAATTGCAGACATAAGAATTTTCAGACTTTTAGCGGATTTCAGACTATTTTTGGACCTTGTGAAAGTCTAATTATTGCTTTTTCCCATTCAATTCCATTGGAATTTATCAAAATATTGTAGATTTCAGACTATTTTTGAAATTTCAATTCTCATATCTGAAATTGGCATAAAATCAACTCATTTCTACGCCGGATATGTCTTGCGTAACATACATGTATTCCACTATGGCCCTGGACCTGGAATTGGATTGATGGAATAGAAGAATTTGTGTACAAAAATCCAATTTGCAAAGTACGGTAGCGCGGCCCTCATGATAATATTCCAAGTCTATCGAACCCCCACAATGATTTTCTCCAGAAACCCTTTAGCCCCTAAATTCTTGGAAATAAGATGGAATAAATCAATTTATTTTCTATTTATTCAAAAGAAAGGTTTTCTTCCTGCGAAGAGTGCAATATTGTGTTAAACCGCCCTTAACAACAGGCGAATGTTCTAATTTCTGTCGTTGCTCCTGAGATCCTATCCAAAATCACTCTAGGCCTACTCTGAAAACTGAGGAAAGATGCCTGAACTTAATAATTTCATAAAAAATGTAGAAAGGTATGAATAATAGAAATAATAGAAATTCTATTTCTGATTTCTTACAAAAGTTGCAAATCTCAGGTGTGACATTCATTAAAAAAATGAGAATAATCATTTCAAAGGCACAATGTGGCAATTGGCAGAAATTGCCGTTCTTTGCAAATATTTCGAGCCAAGAAATAATGGCCAAGACGGCATTGCTGCTTCACAGCTCACAGGAGAACATGGTTCTGTATTTTCTAAATGACTTTGGCTACATAGATTGCTGAGAGCGTCCTAAATTAATATTGCATGTTCAGCAGGGTCCGACAAAGTCCTGAAACTTGGAAACCTGGTTTGCGGAAGGCTAGCAAAATTCAGAAGGAAAAGAGAAAATACTGGATATAAAGCTGAAACTAATTTGAAAAATATGAAAAATAATACGTTTTTATGTCAGTAAAATTAATCTAACGTTTATCTGAAAAGTTGAGGTTTGCAGAAGGTAAAACGTTTTGTCGGACACTGATGTTCAGGTTCACCTTTTAAAATTTGTCAAGCCTTTTTGCGTTTCCTGGCAACTCACAGGGTAGGTACTCAGATTGGACCTAGCCTACATATGTATTCATTGCACATAATATAAATTATTGTTATGTATATATTATACATTGTATTACATAATATAATTTTTATGTTTGCAGTTGTTCATGTAAACATAAAACATGGGACAGATATTTTGTTTGGCGTTTGGTAATACTGTTACTGTTAACAACACAAGATACAGAGTTATCAAAGAAATTGGAGAAGGAGGTAACTCAAAAGTGCAATTTTGACAAATCTATCATCTAAATCTGCCTTTGGTAGGGCGACACCGTCTACATTACTTATTATTTTTATCATCTACTACTTTATATATCATCTACTAATGTAATTCTTGTCTGATGTACTCAGCTTTGTTGGCTACAATAGGGCCGACTCATAAAAATTAAAATAAATTTTTTTTTACCTTAACACGTTGTACTAAGTGCTTTGATTACTTTGCTAAGTTTTTTCTATAAACTGATATTTAATTTTTGAGAAATAGGCATTTGAAAAAGTGGCCGTTTCAAATCTTGAACAACAGAGATTCAAAGTTAAGTGGCATCTTATTGTCTTTTTTCTAATCACAACGAGTGATAACCACAACTATCAAGCATCAACTATTGAGAGTAATCAAGGCACTTAGTAGTTAAGTTTTAAAAGGTAAAAGAATTGATTTTTGATCTTTTATGAGTCAACTCTATTTGAGCAAACCATGTAAATAATTGTTAGCCTATTCATAGTTTCTTAATGGTAGGCCTGCAATTGGTACATCACATCAAACTAAGCAAATTTATGCTTTGTTGGATTGAACTGGAAGTACTCAAATGATACAGTGGCTCCTGTTTTATCTGGAGGCATGATAAATTCCCTCTGATCCGATCAGTGGAATTCCTTGTTTTCTATCAGCTCCAAAACAAGAAAAATAATAATCTAGCTATTGTTTTAATAGGTTTCCACTTGGGGATTTTCTCTCTTTTGACTGAACTCTATTCTCATGCATCACCTCAAATTCATAATTTAGTTCATTTATATCCTGGCTTTTTTAATATATTTTAGCATTTTCTTTTGTTCAACTTGTGAAGCTGGGAAACATGCAATACGCTGTGGTAAGAAGATTATTTGTGACATACATGTTTATATTGTACTATCAATGAATTATCACCTGCACTGCTCAGAGCCATCTAGAAAAAGTTGAGACAAGTCATTGGAAGACTGCAAAAATCGTTCCTATTGAAATGAGTCTACGGTCTGAACGTTTTATTTTATAATTTTCTGCTGTTCCACAGACTACTGTTCAACATGGTGCAACCACACTTTCATTGAATTGAACATACTGTGTAGGCCTATTGAAGCCTACAAGTTGTAGATTTAGGCCTACAATTTACAATAATTATTGTAGGCTATGGTTCTACTAAGGTTTTTTATTATAAATCGCCATTATCATTCGAATCATTTGGTAGCCTACAAATCAATAACGTAAATGCCTATTTTTCATAAGTTAACTTAGGTCATACATTATTTTGTATTTTAGAAACGCGTACGTATTCAGTTACCAGAGCAAGAGCAGGTAAGCCTACCATGAATATTGTATGCCAATAAATTTCAAAAATTGTAATATAATGTAATCGGTAAAATATTTTTTGCATACTGATGCTGTTCCACTCAACTTCAACCCCTAAAAGGGCATTTTGGTAAAGTGCTAGTGTCTTAATGTAGTGTCTAGGGTGTTGGACCTCGTCCTGCAGGGTCTTGGGTTCAATCCCTGATACTCCTGGTAGAAGCACTATTGGTTGACCCTGGGAAGGGCATTCGGCCATCAATCTCACACACGCTCCAGAAATACTGGGGAGTTTCAGATCTCGTTGAACGACGACGGTAGGATCACGTCATTTACAACTTCCTGTTCTGATCGTCGTACTCACGCAGTTTACATTTCAGATTATTTTGGCCAACGACGGTAGTTCCATTTCTTTGCAAAACATGAAAACAATCATTTTGATAATGTCAATCTGGCGAATACGCATTTTGTATGTTATGGATTTTGAAGATAAAACAACGCTACATATTGCAAAGGTCTAAAGCAATCATTAATGCAACATAATTGGGAGAAGATTTCTTTCAAATGAAATAATCAACTAATATTGTAAATAAAGACTAAAGGAACAAAATCATTTCGGCCAAATCTTATTCATCTTACTTTAAACCTTATGGTGTTGTTTTCAACATGTTTATGTAGCCAAAGGTATTTGACCACGCAAAAGACCATACACTTCATCCAAGTATATATTTTTCAAGTGTATTTATCAATAAATTCTGATAGACAAATAATTCAGTGCATATCTGATTGATATAGCAGTACTAAGATTGTATTGAATGCACTTTCTATGCTACATTTGTCGTATTTCAAAGTTGAGCTTCGCTATCGTTCACGACGACGATAGATTGCTCATGAACCGTTCACGTGAACGGTTCTTGTACAGAGGTGATTCCCCAAAGAGATGCGCAGACGCACTGCGCACCCTTCTAACGTCGTCGTTCATGCAATCTGAAACTCTCTACTAACCAATTAACCGACCATCCCGCAAAAAGTAGCTAGGCCTACTAATATAGCTTGCCTGGTTTGTGGTTAAATGATAAATCCAACAACAACAAAAATTTGTTCATTGGTTTGCGTACTACAGATGATTTCCAGTGTCATTTCATTATCCCCTTGCCGCAATATCAAGTTAAAGCAGAAAACTGCTTATTACAATACAGTCAAACCTCTTGTAACAGTCACCTCTATACAGCAGCCATGTCAGCAGAGTGTCTATAGTGGTCACTCTTTCAATGTCTAATATAATATTTTCTATTGAATCAAACATGTATATAAAGACCACCTGTCTATAGCGGTCAGTAAATCTACCTCTAGTAGCTGGCTGTTATATACAGGTTTCACTGTACATTGAAGACGTATAGACTGCACAACATTCTATTTGTCATTTATGATTTCTCATGTTTATTTCTGACAATATTGCTAAGATCAGTTATAAGGGACTAGTATGTTGTAGTAGCTCAGATCAACCATAGTTCAGATCTGCCCGATTGTCTGTGGTTATACTGATATTGAAGGTGTTTACAAACTAATTTGTTCTACTAATGTTACGACTTACACAACTCTCCTTGGGAAACATTTAGACCAATCCAATTATCCTGTAAATTTTTCTAGATTTTCTAACGGTTACCGTTTTTCAAGTAACCTGTAATGTTACTAATTCCCTTAGCTTCTGTTCTGTCTATTTGCAGATGGTTAAAAAAGAAATTAAAGCTCATGAATCTGTATCACATCCAAATGTAATGCAACTTGTAGATAGTGAAATTGTTCGTTATGGCAGTGACAAAGAAGGACGTCTTGTATTTCCATTTTATCAGGTAACAATTAACAGTAGATTTATCTCCAATAAAACATTTTAAATGCTAACTATTTTCTTTAAGTATCTACCCTTTATTTTAATGCAAGAGTTAGATAGACTAAAACACATGACAGATCTTCCAATTGTCATATGATATTCAGACATTCAGATGATTCAGTTTTGATCAATCAGACATACCGGTAACACCAACACATATCAATGCTTGTCACTTGGTGAATTCGAACACATTGGCAATTAGTTCTTGGATTCGTTATGAGAATTTCTGATACTGTATTTTTGTCCTGTTTTCAATCAATGCAATAAAATGTTATGCAGGCAAATTCATAAAATGCCCATTTTTCATGGAATTTTCCTGAGGTGGTCATGAAATGTACGCAATTTGAATCCACATTCATAAATTGTCCATAACCATAAATTCTACGTAAATACTGGTGAACTATTAATGAACTGTTCATGAACTAAACTTGATCTGTTCGTGAACTGATTAATTTCTTTTGCAATGTAAATTCTAATTGATTGAGCAGAGGGAAAACATTGATAACAGGTGTTTAAGATAGCTACGTTCTATCCTGTATATTGGAAATAAATATTATCATTTTTTCTCTTCATTTTAGTATGGTACTGTTCAAGACCTTATTGAGAGACTTGCTATTAAAAATAAATCGATTCCTGAAATGGATATCCTACATATATTTAAATCATTATGCCAAGCTGTTGACTCATTTCATGGTCTAGATGTTGCATTAGCTCATAGAGATATCAAGGTTTGTATGATCATAAATCTAAATTGTAAATATATATCCATCAAATTCACTTTTCTCATACATTAATAGATATACAGTCAAACCTGTTATAACGGTTACCTCTATACAGCAGGCACATGTCTATAGTGGTCACTCTTGTAATGTCTAAAATAGTATTTTATATTGAATCAAACCTGTATATAAAGGCCACCTGTCTATAATGATCAATTTATCTACCTCTCGTAGCTGGCTGCTATATACAGGTTTCACTGTAGAACAAATATAATAGACGTTTTTGCTGGATGTAATAGTGTTCAATACTGTATAGCAAAGCATTACTCAAGTATATTCAAGGTTCATAAGGTACAATTGTAACTCTTTTTAGATTTGATTACGTGGTCAGTGTAAACCAAAGCCATCTATTTACAAGAGTTTGGACACTCTTTCACGTGCCCCTCATAGCTCCAATTGGACAGATACTAGTCACATGATTTTATGGACACCATTTTGTTCCGTCAAACCAAGGCTTTCGAAATTTGAACAAAGCGCGCGAAAATAATGCAGTATCATGAATTCATAAATAATATTGATCAGAAGCAAAACCTCGTTTTCAATGTAACGAAATTGGCACTTTTTGAGTCCCAAAAGCTGTGTGTCCCAGCTCTTATAAATAGATGGCTCTTGTGTAACCAGCCTAAGTGCAAGTCAAGACTATCAACGATTTTCATTGCAGTTATCCGAATTTGCACTTACCGGTACCCGAAAATTGTTATTAAATACATGACTAGTGACTACAAAATAATCAATAGAGTTTTGAAGCCAGGTTGCATATAAGCAAGAACTTCACTTATCCGAATTGCACTTAAGCTAGTTTCGCTGTAAGCCTACTCTTTGTAACAATTGGTTGATATTCCACAATAGAAACACCTAGAGGTAAATATCCAATATCAAATATAAT
This sequence comes from Haliclystus octoradiatus, assembly GCA_916610825.1. Taxonomy (NCBI): domain Eukaryota; kingdom Metazoa; phylum Cnidaria; class Staurozoa; order Stauromedusae; family Haliclystidae; genus Haliclystus; species Haliclystus octoradiatus. Next base: position 5,296,534 of record OU744448.1, read on the forward strand.
ATAACACACAGCACTTTGTAATTTGTACAAGATACTTGTATTATTTAGACCTCTTTTGGTTATATATCTATCTATCACATTGTTTTTTGTCATATTTATAGCCACATAACCTTTTACTATTGGAAGATAATTCAATTATACTAATGGACCTTGGCAGTGTTGCACCCGCTATCGTAAATATCAATTCAAGGTACTGAATAGATTACAAATCTACTCAGGAAAATATTTACCGTAATTGGGTGTTATATTTCTGTGAGTGAATTTTATAGAAGTGAAGCATTGAAATTACAAGATCAAGCAGCAGAACAATCGACAGCAGCATATCGGTAAGATTTACTCCAGAAACTTGTACATTGGACTGGTGCAAAAAATAGATTGGAGGCACGATCCATTTTCTCGTTTGACTTGACAATTTTTTTAATTTTCTAATAACGGAAATTTTGTGAATCATCATATTTTATAAATGAATTTCTTTTTTCAAATTTAGAGCTCCAGAATTGTTTGAAGTACCTTCTGAGTGTATAATCAATGAAAAGACAGATGTGTGGTCACTTGGTTGTACTTTATATGCCATGGCTTATGGAGATAGTCCATGTGATGGTTCAGCATTATCAGCAATAAGTGGAAGAGTTAATATACCACAAGACAGGTATCTATTCTGATCTTAAACCTTTCATTTTCAAATAGCAGAAAAGCAGGATCTGAAAAAAGTAGGAATCCTTCAATCCTAGATCCTGGAAGGCTAGAACAAACTCAAAAGAAATTTGATAGTTTTATTATGATTTATTTTTCAAACCTCAACAAAATAATTCAAAAGAAATGTTGAAATGCCTCTAATATTCCAGAAAGCTCAAACTTTTGTTGGAGACTGGAAGAGAGGTTAGCCTACTGCGAAAAACAATTCAGGAGTTCATGAACAGTTCATGAACGTTAATTGGCCCCAATTTTCATGAACTGTTCATGAACTCCTGAACTGTTTTTCACAGTGGTATTAGTAACATTTACATTTATTGTAAACATTTATCATATAAGATCACTGTGTGAAAAATATTTGTTTTCCTTTCAGAAACCTTAGGAACGTTTTGTTCCCTTCCAAATATATATATATATTCTTTATTTTGTTCACTTTCAAGTATGTATAACCTTCTCCAAACTAGATTTCCATTTTATGAACGTTGCTGGACACTGTTCAAGATATACTGTATAATATATGTCACTGTATTTCGTCAATACCTCATACATTATTAGGTGTTTTGTCATTTGGACAACTTTCTCTGACAGCAATTTTTTGAACCTGAATGCCATACTTTACATTGGCCTTTAGTAAATATTAACATTTGATGCATATTTGACTGGATGACATGTTTCGTTTGAAAATGTGGCTCATGGCCACACACTTAATATTCACGATACAGAAATCCATGTTTATTAGGCTCAGCTTAACCATTTACACTCCATTTATTAATCAATCAAGCGGACACCATTCACTAACACCCTATAATAAGATGCCAATATAACAGATGTGGTAGGATCCATCTACTAATGATGGACACACATCAACATCATATTAAGTAAAAATAAAAAAAATAATTTGAATATAAATATAATTTGTAAACCTCTCCTTTGTATGTTTTCATAAACATTTGTTTTGAAATATATTGATATATTATAAAAAAAAATGATAAACCTAAAAAAAAAAAATCGTTAATCAATGTGAGCATTTTGACATGATTTCAAGTGATTGGAGAATGTTTTGACATTGCCCTGAGTTCTATGAAAATCAATTATCAGAATCACATCAGTGACATCACCCGTTACATGTTACAAATCATGAAGCTTGTGCTGGTTAAAATTCCCTTTTTCATGAACTTTTATTGACATTTGCTCTAATGTGAATTGTTATTGACGAAGTTTTAAATATTTTTGTTGCAGCGCTTATTCCTTTGAGTTAAATGGACTAATATCATGGATATTAAAAGTGGAACCAAAAGAGAGACCATCAATTCATGCTATACTTCAAAGATTACAAAACCTTGCTCCTAAAGGATCAGTACCAGATCTTGTTGCTGGAACATCAAACATGCTCTGATCAGTTGAATAACAAATTAAACAATCCCAAGACACAAAATATTTACGTGTGGATTTGAAAAATCATTTACTTACAAACATTTAGAGATTCCAAAATGCATTAATTACGTGGCTTCAATATGGCTGATGATATTATTTATGACATGCTTTATACAGGGATTCAATTTAAATTCGAATTTGCAATTATCTTCTTGTCAGATATTATCGCATTAGACATTTATATTTTATTAATCAAGCTGGCTTGACAATGAGACCATGTAGGCTAGTATGAGGCCACAGTTCTACACATAGTACCAGATATACAATATGATATACCTAATCAAAAATGCATTTGATATAGTAGATCCTGCCCTTCTTACACTATGAGATTTTAAAGTACTGAAAATAAATCAGTATTATTTCAGTACATTTTCAGTAGCATTGTCTTTTTCAGTACTTTTTCAATCTATTTTCAGTACTTTAAAATCCCATAGTATTATTTGCTAAACAAGGGCAATGTAGGCTACATTGAAGATGCGGGTATTGTAGTCTATATAGTCTGTTTGGTGATATTTGATGTACCTTCATACTGAATTGTGATAAAATTTGTTGTACTCATGAAGGTATATCACTGGATGATCTATAATTATTTGTAGTTAGGTTATGTAATAGTAATTATAATGTTAACGTTGACGTTAGTACATATTTACAGTAATTGGGTTTTTTACAACAAATTTATCTTTACCAAAATGTTATTCATCAACATCTTTATTGTGCATGAACTAATTTTTCTAACTATTTATTGCAAATGATATATATGTACTATATAAATTGTTAGTACAGTATTTCCAATAATGTTAAACGATAACTGTTTAGCTATATGAAATATAGAGGTGCTAGATAAACCATATAGAAACTGCAATGTGTGTTATGATTTGGTATATTATTCGTTCTTCTTTTTCAATTTGGTTCCACTATAGATAACCCAAACAGTATTGCACATTGAAATAGTTGTTTACAGGGGTGACAGAGTGCTATAGTTCCCTTGTCGGGGATACTCAGCTCCCCAATCGGTATCTAGGCCTACTAATAAAGTTACATTTCAAAATATAACAGAAGCTTTCCAAGCGCCTGATTAGAATTGACAGTGGGCGAACCATTCCATTCCAATTTGTTGAAAAGTAATTTACCAGAATAATACACCCTATCCGTCTCCAAATCACATTACTGGTAAGGGTGATCCTGAATCTTGAATCAATATGTAGAGTAAGATGATTATAGGCTACTAAATCTCCTGAAATCTCCCCAGTCTTTCAGATTGGAATTAGAACCGCGAAATCAGATGAGACTTCATCAAAAGGCCAGCAAGCTGCCTTTCATTTCTATCGAAACTCACTGATAAATTTTAGAATCAGATCCTAGCAAGATCTAAAAAAGCTATTGGATTAGATGAATTATATACTGAAAGGATAAATCAATACCAGCAGTATAACGAAGAATAGTCTTTCCTCTTTGAATTTAGGATGTTAATATTGTATGTTATTAAAGTAACACACTGATACAACTCAAGACATTAAATGTAGCGACTGGTAAAGCAAATTTAGGTGAGTGAAAATGAGATTGCTAGGCTACTTTAGTACTAGGATGTCAGATTTAAGCATTGTCCATGAAGCATACGTCAGAGACCAAATCATTAAGACTTATTTTATTTCGGACTAACTGTAATCCATAGTGGAATCCTTGAATTTGGAACGCCGGATATTTACGCCAAAATTACGCTAAGTCAGAGTCAGCATTCAAGAATACGCCAAAAGGCCCAAATTTTGTTGAAAACTATAGAAAATTATCAAATTTCCACGCCAAAGAAATCAAATTGGCGTAAAATCAACTCAGTTCTACGCCGGATATATCCGGCGTAACATACATGGATTCCACTATGGACTGTAATTACAGTAAATTATGCACAGGCCTGCCCTCAACATGATTTCAAGTCTCTCAAGCCGCCCGCAAAAGTTTATTTTACGCAATTTTATGTCAAAAATTGTTTTTCTGCCCATGAAGACGGAAAAATTCTGTTGTAGCGCCTGCGTCTGGGACAATTATTCCTCTGGCGTTCCAAGAGCTCTACCAATGCCCAGTTGAAAAGAATTGTCCTTGTGGGGAATGTAATCCCGCGCAATCTTCAGGAGTTGATAATAAATTCTGTTGACAAATAAGTGCATTCTCCGCGCAAAACCAAGTTTTCTGAATTCTTTGCAACTAGGCAACTCAATTTGGGAAATAAATATAGGGCATACGTCAGAGACCAATTAATCATTTTCAGAATATAATGTAACCTCATTCATATCACTGGGCAACAAAAAATGGACTTATTAAGCGGGTTGTGATGTTTAATGGAGTGAAATAATTGAGTTTGACATGAACTGTTAAATTGGAAAATTACTCATACGAAGCAGGTTGATAACAACAGTAGCCTAGCGATATTAACTGAGCTACACTGTAACAGCATTGTGAAATGTTTTGTGAAATTACCTAAATATTTTCACAACACTATATAGATGTCAATTTGATAAGCAAGTTTCTTAGAAAATTTGTTAGGAACAGTGCAGTACAACAGCAGCTTCCGATGATAATTGGATGAGAAAATATTACATTCAAGAATGCTACTTCAAAGCTGTGTAGTATGCATCATAATTGTCGTTTCTTATTCAGAGAACAGTTTACATAAAAACGTTTTTTCGAAAGGACTGATGCAATATAATTTGTAACCAAGTTGGGTACCATGGATTTTAAAATAAATGTGCAGTTAATCCTCAATTGAGGTGCTACAATCCAAGAAGTCCTGATTACAGGGTAAACTTTAGCCTCAAAATACCGATGGTAAACTAAATGAAACTAATTAAATGACGTGATCATCATTGTCTATGAATATCACTTTATTGCTCGATTTACTTGCTTTTGTGAAATATTATGGAAATTGAGAGACAGTTGTTTTTCTGCAACAGCTGCTCGCTGCAGTTTCACGATTTAGAATTTGCTCATGATCAGGATCTGACAAAAGATTACGGAAGGCTAGAGCAAATTCAGAAGAAAATCGATAACTCCTTGATTTATAGGCCAAAGCTCAACAAAAAATTTGTAAGGAAATGCTGAAAATGTTGTAAGATTCCAGAAAGCTAAACCTTATGTCAGAGGCTGCTCATGCTTAAAAGGAGTATCATACTCGACTCCTTTTTAAACCTATCATACGCATATCGATGCACTAAAAGCCTTTTGCATCTTAATCAGACCCTGGCGATTGCTATGTCCCTTCCCCTGCAAAAAACAGTTCAGGAGTTCATGAACTGTTCATAAACTGTTCATGAACTTCTTAACTGTTTTTCGCAGGCTTCCTATCTCCGAGGATATATTTGTTTTGTTGATATACTTCCATAAAAAAATGTTCTTGGATGTTCCATTTCAACATTGGACTTTTGTATGAGTAAATGATTTGCATTCTCATTATGTTTCTATGCTTTGTTTATGTTAGGCTGTGGAAATTACAATCTGCTCTACAAATGTACGAACATAAGTACAAGTGACTTTAAGAATTTCCTTCCTGGATTATGAATGAAAATATGTATCGGAGAGTGCTAAATCAGATTAAATCATGGACTATAAATCATTGCTCACCTTTGGTATCAAGTTGACAAAAAGCATATGTATTTCAAAAATTCAAATGCAATCAACCAATTGACCTATATGATTTACTAAGTGATGGATCGAAGAGACACATGATGACAAGACTTTGAGTCTTTCAGTGGTGATACAAAATGATGGATGTTACAATACCAAAATTGCATTTATTCCACATTTTCAATTGTTAATTTTCTTTGCTATCCGACGTTTATCTACTATTACAGTACTAGACCAACATATTGTATTGCAAGCTGGATTTTAAAATCATTACTTCAGAATCTTGATTATCAAATTAAAGCATGGCTATGGATACTCAAATAACTTACATCCCTGAAACTTATGCTGTCAAAATCTGTGAAATTTTTCTATGGCCTATCTATATCACACAATACAATAATTGTTTATGCTGCTCTTAAGTTTATTGTAAAATAGTCTTCAAGGTATCAGACAATCATTTATATGTAAATATATCAACATTTAGAGCCGAGGGACAATGTATTTCAAATGTTAATATTTTTATTTGTGTCTATTTTGGAATGTCTTAATATGAGTTTAGCGTCTGATGACATGAATGTTTGCATTTTTCCATTGTAGTAACTAATAAATTTACCTGGGCTCTTACTTCCGTAATTTACAGAAACCGGTATTGCACTGAACTCTAAAGTACATAAAAACTACATACACTGTATCTGTTTTCCTGACTCCCAGCTTTGTCCATTTTATCATTCCTCCTTTGATTACAAATACTGATTAGTTTTTTAAAATAATGCTATTATACTGCTTCTATATAAACAATGGACCTCATTTGACCTGTTCAACTCTTATAACAAGTGTTTCAAAAATTGTTGAAACATGAAAACAGACAAACAATGGGGATATTATATATTGTAAACTGTATCAGTCCATGTAACTATAATGCTCAACGGTTTTTGTTTGTTTTGTATTTCATCTCAAAACATGTTTCTGAGCTGGAGAAAAACAATCATGTGTCTGTGAATGCAAAATTGCCCAAACTATTAAGGATGTCTCATGAAAATGTATGTAATTTCACGTTCATGAATCGTACATGAATTCTTTTCTCAGAGACTTCCCTGATTTGTCTTATAGAATTTCTTAATCTGAGACTAGTTTTTACAACAAACCTTAGCCAATTTGAATTAACTCGTACAACGTGTCCTCTATGTTAGGAATGTTTACAACTTTATTTTATCTGGATGGTAAGATGAACTATTATACAGGTCACTAGAAAAATTCACAATAAAAAAGACAGAAGATTAGTATCAATTATTTTGTACATTTTATTTGCTATAGGAAATACAGTGGAAATACAACATTCTTCTTCAATGGGTATTTTGATCAATTGTCAACATTTTTCTTCAAAATCACTCCAGAGTATTTATCTACACCAGATAAAGTATTCCAGCGAGTTTCAATAAGAATAATTTTCAAATGCTGCTTTTATACTCAAAAACTGTTTTGTGGGATGGGGTATATACAGTGGACATGCACAATTCTCGTTCAATAGGTATTTCAGTCAATTGATAATATTTTACTTAAAAATCATACCAGAGTATTTATCTACATCAGATAAAGTATTCCAGCGAGTTTCAATAAAAATAATTTTCAAATGTTCTTTTTATACTCAAAAACTGTTTTGTGGGATAGGGTATATACAGTGGATATGCACAATTCTCGTTCAATAGGTATTTCAGTCAATTGATAATATTTTACTTAAAAATCATACCAGAGTATTTATCTACACCAGATAAAGTATTCCAGTTAGTTTCAATAAAAATAATTTTGAAATGTTGTTTTTATACTCAAAAACTGTTTTGTGGGATAGGGTATATACAGTGGACATGCACAATTCTCGTTCAATAGGTATTTCAGTCAATTGATAATATTTTACTTAAAAATCATACCAGGGTATTTATCTACACCAGATAAAGTATTCCAGTTAGTTTCAATAAAAATGATTTTCAAATGTTCTTTTTATACTCAAAAACTGTTTTGTGGGATAGGGTATATACAGTGGATATGCACAATTCTCGGTCGATAGGTATTTCATTCAATTGATAATATTTTACTTAAAAATCATACCAGAGTATTTATCTACATCAGATAAAGTATTCCAGCGAGTTTCAATAAATATAATTTTCAAATGTTCTTTTTATACTCAAAAACTGTTTTGTGGGATAGGGTATATACAGTGGATATGCACAATTCTCGTTCAATAGGTATTTCAGTCAATTGATAATATTTTACTTAAAAATCATACCAGAGTATTTATCTACATCAGATAAAGTATTCCAGCGAGTTTCAATAAATATAATTTTCAAATGTTCTTTTTATACTCAAAAACTGTTTTGTGGGATAGGGTATATACAGTGGATATGCACAATTCTCGTTCAATAGGTATTTCAGTCAATTGATAATATTTTACTTAAAAATCATACCAGAGTATTTATCTACACCAGATAAAGTATTCCAGTTAGTTTCAATAAAAATAATTTTGAAATGTTGTTTTTATACTCAAAAACTGTTTTGTGGGATAGGGTATATACAGTGGACATGCACAATTCTCGTTCAATAGGTATTTCAGTCAATTGATAATATTTTACTTAAAAATCATACCAGAGTATTTATCTACACCAGATAAAGTATTCCAGTTAGTTTCAATAAAAATAATTTTCAAATGTTCTTTTTATACTCAAAAACTGTTTTGTGGGATAGGGTATATACAGTGGATATGCACAATTCTCGTTCAATAGGTATTTCAGTCAATTGATAATATTTTACTTAAAAATCATACCAGAGTATTTATCTACACCAGATAAAGTATTCCAGTTAGTTTCAATAAAAATAATTTTGAAATGTTGTTTTATACTCAAAAACTGTTTTGTGGGATAGGGTATATACAGTGGATATGCACAATTCTCGTTCAATAGGTATTTCAGTCAATTGATAATATTTTACTTAAAAATCATACCAGAGTATTTATCTACACCAGATAAAGTATCCCAGTTAGTTTCAATAAAAATAATTTTGAAATGTTGTTTTTATACTCAAAAACTGTTTTGTGGGATGGATAGGGTATATACAGTGGACATGCACAATTCTCGTTCAATAGGTATTTCAGTCAATTGATAATATTTTACTTAAAAATCATACCAGAGTATTTATCTACACCAGATAAAGTATTCCAGTTAGTTTCAATAAAAATGATTTTCAAATGTTCTTTTTATACTCAAAAACTGTTTTGTGGGATAGGGTATATACAGTGGATATGCACAATTCTCGGTCAATAGGTATTTCAGTCAATTGATAATATTTTACTTAAAAATCATACCAGAGTATTTATCTACATCAGATAAAGTATTCCAGCGAGTTTCAATAAATATAATTTTCAAATGTTCTTTTTATACTCAAAAACTGTTTTGTGGGATAGGGTATATACAGTGGATATGCACAATTCTCGTTCAATAGGTATTTCAGTCAATTGATAATATTTTACTTAAAAATCATACCAGAGTATTTATCTACACCAGATAAAGTATTCCAGCGAGTTTCAATAAAAATAATTTTGAAATGTTGTTTTTATACTCAAAAACTGTTTTGTGGGATAGGGTATATACAGTGGACATGCACAATTCTCGTTCAATAGGTATTTCAGTCAATTGATAATATTTTACTTAAAAATCATACCAGAGTATTTATCTACACCAGATCAAGTATTCCAGTTAGTTTCAATAAAAATAATTTTCAAATGTTCTTTTTATACTCAAAAACTGTTTTGTGGGATAGGGTATATACAGTGGATATGCACAATTCTCGTTCAATAGGTATTTCAGTCAATTGATAATATTTTACTTAAAAATCATACCAGAGTATTTATCTACACCAGATAAAGTATTCCAGTTAGTTTCAATAAAAATAATTTTGAAATGTTGTTTTTATACTCAAAAACTGTTTTGTGGGATGGATAGGGTATATACAGTGGACATGCACAATTCTCGTTCAATAGGTATTTCAGTCAATTGATAATATTTTACTTAAAAATCATACCAGAGTATTTATCTACACCAGATAAAGTATTCCAGTTAGTTTCAATAAAAATAATTTTCAAATGTTCTTTTTATACTCAAAAACTGTTTTGTGGGATAGGGTATATACAGTGGATATGCACAATTCTCGGTCAATAGGTATTTCAGTCAATTGTTAATATTTTGTTAAAAATCATACCAGAGTATTTATCTACACCAGATAAAGTATTCCAGTTAGTTTCAATAAAAATAATTTTGAAATGTTGTTTTTATACTCAAAAACTGTTTTGTGGGATGGGGTATATACAGTGGACATGCACAATTCTCGTTCAATAGGTATTTCAGTCAATTGATAATATTTTACTTAAAAATCATACCAGAGTATTTATCTACACCAGATAAAGTATTCCAGTTAGTTTCAATAAAAATAATTTTGAAATGTTCTTTTTATACTCAAAAACTGTTTTGTGGGATGGGGTATATACAGTGGACATGCACGATTCTCGTTCAATAGCTATTTCAGTCATTTGTTTATAGAAAATCCCAGAGAAACCAGAGAAAGAGTTCCTAAGAATTTTAGCGAACATTTACTTCAAAGGTTAAACTAATGCATTCTTGCTTTGGGGGATTTTGCATAGATGTCAATAGTTGATGAGGAATGGTTTTATTGCAGTGAAAGTCATCAAATATTGCATAGTAAACCCATTTAGTAGCATGTTGTTAACCTTAAGAAAGAAATCATATCAAGAGGCATTCAGGCGTTCAACAGTAACAGTTTTAAGAGGAGATTATCATTGAAACTAAATTCTTCAAGAGGCAATGTTACTGTCTCTATGACGTAAATTGAGTTATCTCGATACATTGACTTATAGCACAGATATATGACCTACCTATTGCAGAGTCGCAAGTTGGAACAAACACAATCAATCACAAAATCTAACGCATATTCAATATATAGCTATTATCATATGTATAATAGATTTCTAAACATTTCTAGAGCATAATCAATGTTACATTAGTTACAGTCTTATATAATCCCAACTTTATTCCAATTGAGTTTGTTGTACAAATTTAAAGTATTTGTAAATTTGTAGGCGGCATACAATTTATAGCTAATGCTACAATCTCAAACAGTCTGTTTACAGATGTAAAATGATCATGATAAATTTACAGGTGTTGCCATGTAAACACAGTCTGAGGTGTATTTGGTTTCTTCAAGTTTTGCTCAAGTACAAATCAAATTGGTCATATTCTTGGTTAATGGTAAATTATGTAAATTAACCATCTTTTTATGGTGGTCATTACTTTAGCAATATTCCAAACAGTTCATTACAAAGTGTTATAATATAGTTATTGGAACTAGTGATGTCCTTCATTCCAATGTGGTGTAAACAATGGTTTCAGCATTATCTTGCCATATTGCTATTGTTCAACATCATAGAGTAAACAGATACAGATGATAAATCATATGGTCTCAGTTTATGAAATAAGGTGATTTGTGCAATTTGAATATCTGCCAACTTGTTCATGCCGATTGGACATAATAGCTTTGGAATAACCAATCCCATCGTGCATTACAAAGAAACGACCTCTGGCACGAAGCTATTTGTCCTCATATCCTATAAAAGATTGGATAACAAGAAGTTAATATATCGAGTAAGAAGCATGTCATATTTAAAACAAATTCTACATCTTTGTTGTGTTGTTGGAACGTCCAGAATTAATGAGTCAATTGACTAGGGCAGAAGTATTAACTTGACCATGAAAAAGAAATGTCATACAGGATATTAGCAAAAGCATTAATCCAGAACTAGTAAAAGTTTTAAAAAGTATTTCTAAAATCTTCAAAATGTAGATGGGATGACATTGTTTTGACAAATAGTTGGTTAATTAGTAACACAGTTTTAAATGCTATAGTTTGAATGCAACTACTTTCAGATTATTGCCAGCAAGTGTTAACTTGTTTGTTATACAAATGCATGTTTGGCAATTAATTGATTATAGAAGCTCTACCGGTAGACAACTTGGTATATGTGTCTACTTGTCAAATACAGTAATGGTTAAAACTTTAGTGGTTCAGTTACCACACTATTTTCAACAGTTTAAACAATCCAGCAAATCTAGCTAGCTAATTTTGTAAACAAGCTGATTAAAAAGTAGGTCCTATAATATGAGAAATAATTTTTCAAAACAGTTAAAGTGGCATGACCAGTATATAGGTCTAACTTTATTCGCTTTTTTCTCTATCTACTTGTGTAAAAACAGTATATCTTTAGAACTTGATATGAAATAAGCAGCCATTCAGACAAAGAAGCAAACCATAACACAACTGATCTATTTAAAGCAAAGCAGCAATCATTGGTAATATCATGAGATGATCCTGACCAGTTGGTCAAGGCTGAAGTAAACTTGTAGTGAAGCATAATACAGTATAGCATATCAGACACTTGAGCTGTTTCCATTTATTGCATGGCTGCTTTATCATTCCTTTCTAAGTAGCTTTATAGCCTATATAATAGATCTGATTGCAGAAGTAAAATCTTGCAACGATATACTAATGAAGTCAATACATCGGTGGGCCTAGTCTGTGAACTAAATTTTGAATTATTTTGATTGGTGTAGACAATATAAATAGCCTAGTATTTTGATAATTTTTTCGTTTCAATGAGCATGTACCTAACATCATTGGTCATGAACCAGTATTTTTGATTTAAAGTTATTAGATGTATCTATAGGTGTAAGCAGTCTGGCCTATTAAGGTTGATATGTGTGTGTGGAGTAAATATGGTCTGAGCTGTGTTATCCATGTAACTGTTGGCTCAAATTATAATAATTTCAATATTGGAAAGAATGCCGTTTGCAGGCAAGATATTAAACGCAGATTCGCTTTTGCTGATGAAACCCTACCTAGATGCATTTTTAATATCATGTCAAATTTATATAGAATCAAATCACTTCAGCATACTTGTTGAATGTCCATGCAAAAGAGCTTGCATGTCTGTTTTGGCTGCACACACAAATGCTCCAAAATTTAGTTTTTTGAGAGAAACACAGAAATGTAGGCCTAAAGGTGTGTAGTCAATAGTCATGGACTCACTATCATATATGTTTTAATTTATTGAAATTGAGACGCGCAATAATTTTCGTGGCTGAAATTCAAACCACGCATTTCATAATTTTATCCGTACTTTATAAGAACATGACATAATTTCCATGATTATTTAGATGTTATATCCAAAATTTGCCAACATATGTGATCCGTCCGACGTCCGTGCAAAATTACACCAGAATTTGGCTTTCAGCCGCGCATTTTCAGAGCAATAATACCACCTTGGCCGCGCACAATGCAACCTTTCCAATCTGGAACACTGCGATTGGGACATTGAGCACAGCAACGGACAATGCGACCAGATTGGAAGAATGCTGTTTTCAGGCAAGATCTTGGCCGCGCGAGCACTCCTGCTGCTGGCATTTCGTAATTTTATCCATGTTTTACAAGAAAATGTCAACATTTCCATGATTATTTACATTTTATATCAAAACCTTTCTTAAATGTAAAGGCCTAATTAATCCACCCACGCAAAATTGCACCAGAATTTGGCTATGCTGTCTGATAGCCAATAATCGTGCAGTGTACGAGGAAATTACTGAGACAGACCATATAGCAAGATGAAAAGCTAGGACTAATAATTTAATTGATAGCTCATGGTCAATTGGTCATGATTGATCATTTGATCATGACATATTTACGTTATTATCGGGCATATGTTATCCAAAATAGCTGTGTTTATCCTCATAATAGAACGTTCAATTACAATAACCCGAATAAAAGAAGACTTACCTTTGGATGGATAGAGTGTATTATTCCAATACAATAGTATTTTTAGATCTTGCTAGGATCTGATTTTAAAATTTATCAGTGTGTTTCGATAGAAATGAAATGCAGCTTGCTGGCCTTTTGATGAAGCCTCATCTGATTTCGCGGTTCTAATTCCAATCTGAAAGACTGGGGAGATTTCGGGAGATTTAGTAGCCTAAAATCATCTTACTCTACATATTGATTCAAGATTCAGGATCACCCTTACCAGTAATGTGATTTGGAGACGGATTTGCAATTTCTGTCAAATCCGATAATCGGCATACAAACCGATAATCTGGGATTTATATGTTTGAGTTGCGATATATATGTAAGGGTCTGGATCAGAGTATCGAGTGAAGACGCGATAAATAAACACTGCTCATTAAGCATCAAGCATTGCAGCAAACAAATCTGAAAAGTACGACGGTTGCACACAGAAAGATAAAATCAAATCGCAGAAACCATCGGTAATAGGATCTATTTCAAATCATACTCCAAGACGGTAAGGACAACAAGGTAAATAATAGTTTGGAGAAAATTATATATGGATTTATGATCTTCTTTCCACTTAATAGATTCCGTGCAATACTCAATTTTATCAAATGAATGTTGTCGAATTGAAATTTACCCACGCGACGAAGACGATCGTGAACTACATGTATTTGAAAATTTTTGATTGTCATGTATATTGCATGTGAGCTGATAATATCTTTTGGGAAAGTCTGTTATCTGATCAGGGATAATCTTATTGATAGTTTGTTTGGCTACTAGCTGCAGTCAGGTCAAACTTATCATAAGTTGACCTGAACTTATCTTATTAATATCTGATCTCATCTGACCCCGTCTATTTGTGGGTTTGTTTTTTGTATTGAAGGCCTACTAAACGTATATTTCCTGTGAAGGAATTTCCAAATTTACACGCCAAGCTGTTAATCTTCTGTGTATGGAGGTAAAGTACTAAAGATTTTGAAATCACAGCTAATTTCACCAAACGTTCCGAAGCGTGTCTTCCCTAAACATACCAAACATACCAGACATAATGCCAGACTCTACCAGACATAATCCCAGACCAGACTGGAGGTGTGTTTGGGATGGATCCGGATTCCAGGATCCAGCAAGATCCTCACTTATAAACTGGATCGGATCTTGATCGTTGCTATGAATGATGAATGATATATTTTGTGATTTTGACTGGCAAATAGGAAAGTTTACATTATATGAATTGCAATTTCTTGTAGCATATTTGCATAAAAATTGTCAAAAAATAGATAATTAAAAAATAAAAAATAAATAAAAATTAAGATGAAAAAATGAAAAAAATAAAAAAAAAAGATAAAAAAAATAAAAAAACAATTTGATAATCGATTTTAGCCCATTGGGCCATCGTTATCATACCATTTTAAAATTGAGAGCAAAAATGTTTTTTTTCAAGCAGCCCATTGCACTCATAGCCCACGGTATCCCTGGCCACTAGTGAGTTGCCAGCTGTACACACAGCCTGATACAGCATACAGCGTTATTCTGCTCAGATCATATATGACCTAACTGTGGTTCAGGTCCCCAAAGGTCAACTCATCCTTGACTTAATCTAAAACACCAAATGAATAGCATCTAAGGATGTGCGGATGAAATGGTCCAGAGGAAATTGCATTTTGAATAGCTGAGGCACATTGTAAGGCCCATCTGCCATAAAATCTGTTGAAATTGATCTGCGAGCCACTCCTTGGGACGGCACGGGTGCAGTCGGTAGGGCAAGCATTTTGATATAGCCGAGCTGTACACAACAGGTATCTATCACAATTAAGTACCGTTTTTTGCTGTTTTTATTTTAGCCTTTAGACGCCTTTACAATGAGTAAGTCGCCACAAAAACGAACAAGCAAGCGTAAACTTGAACAAAAGGCAGCCTCTGTTTCGACTCCAGAAAAAGTGGCTAAGAAACCTTCATCAAAAGAATTAAATGCTTACTTCAAAACTTATAAAAATGGCACTGGGGACTTTCACTGGCCAATCTTCCGTGAAATAAAGAAACTTTTGAATTCTGAGAGTGTTCTGTATCCAGGATGTCATCGTCACATAACTGCGTCTTTGATATTCCCTCATGTTGTTTATGTTGATACCTATAAGAACATAGCCGGTTGTTTCACTGACCAAAAAGTTCTTGAATGGGTCAACAAAAACAAAGAATATGATCAGGAACCTAAAATTACTTTCAAATGTAAAAATTTTGAATCATCTTTTGGCGAGAAAGAGGAAAGTTTCGATTTAGTTATGTCAATGAGTGCAGGTATTGTAACAAAATCATGTTCTAAATATCTCAAAAAATCTGGTTATTTTCTTGTTTCTGATGCTCATTTTGATGCCCGAATGATTTATCTTGATTCTAATTATCAATTAACACATGTCTGGAATGATTCAAAATTATGTTTTGATGATGAAGAAGAAGAATTAAATGATCATTTCACAACTACAAAAGGTGAAAAAATAACACAAGCAATGGTTCAAGAAAGTATTGATAAACCAAAAGCAAAAAGATCTTTTAAATTGAAGAAAGAAACACTATTTTATCTATTCAAAAAACTCAAGTGAACTGTGTTGAAATAAGCATTATAGCGTAGAATTTAATTGATTGTACTGGGAACCTTGAAGCAAAAGAACAAATAAAATGTACCTAGCTAGCCAGTATTTTTAACCTTTGTACCTATAAATATGATTGGAAAGACGATTGTGTAGCACGAAATATAAATAAAAAGGTGTTAATAGTGTTGAATACAGGGGTGGCACCAGGATTTTCCTGATGAGGGGGGGGCTGGCATCCCCGACAGAGGGCTATACCAAATTTCCATGTTACATAGAAACAATTTGGCAATAGTCTCTAATACTGGAATGGAGCTAATTCCTATTGTTTTTTACGAAATTTGTTAAAAAAAATTCCCCGACAGAAAATTTAGTCTTCCCCGACTGGGGGGCTGTAGCTCCCTGCCCCCCTCTGGTGCCCCCCTGGTTGAATAGAAAGGAAATTGCTGAATTACACATACATGCACTCTACTTAATGTCTCTGCTGTCATTCCATCCTCTCACTCAGGCATCAAAAATTGTGCCTTAATCAATAGCACTTGATGGCCTTAATGATTCAGGCTATGATTCCCCAGGTTAGTGTCCATTATCAGTGACCTGTGGATACAGTATAAGCCAAAATTTGGGCTAAACCGACTTTAACACGTTAAGCGAAAATGAATTTGACCTTTGATCCATGTAAAGGTCTGGATCAGAGTCTCACATGTGATAAACATTAACACAGCAAAAATACCGAAAAATTTCATGAAATATCCCAGAGTATGATGAAATATTAGTTATTTGAAAGCATTTAAATTCAAATCATACTCCAACATGGTAAATGAAGATGAACACAAGGTAAGGAATAGTTAACAATTGACTATATTGCAAATTATAATCTTAATTCCATTGAAAAGATTCCGTGATACTTTTAAGTTTGTGCCAACCATTTAACACACGTTGTGATGATCAAGATGGGAAATAATGTTGACGATATTTCAGCCAATAGATCATTTGTATCGTTTATAATCTAAATTTATTTCAGTTCATTATGTTCATTCTTTGCTACGTTTTTGTAGTTTTCTGTTAGAATTATGGGCTAAGATAGCACTATAAGCCTATCTATTTTAGAAAGAAGTTTGTTTTGGCTATCAATTGCGGTTTTAAGCCGCAACAATCAACAATAGAATGTTAACATATATATGCACATACCTTGAATGCAACCTAAATCTTATAATCTGACGAACTGAACTCCCCTTTTCAGCGTATCCTTTTGATCCTTAACATTTAGCTGAGTAGCTAGAATGGGCCCGAACTTCATTGTAATTCTTACACCTATAGCTCACTGCTGTATGCTCATACAGTGTTCACTTCACACCACGCCCGATTAGTTCTACTATGTTATTTATTTGTTTTTATTTGTGAATACATTGGATAAAAATGAACATTTAGGCTAGCCTAGAAAATTGTACTGATTTCGTACAGGATTATATGATAGGTTTAAAGTTGGACCTCATGATTTACTTGGTGTGACCTCGCCACTGTTTTGTATTTCAACATAAAGTTATTGACCAATCAGGTCAATACGAAAACCTAGCAATTCGTCTGGTAGAACAGCGGTCAATTTTAGAGCTGTAGCTCCTTGTTTTCTAGCCGTTAATGCCAAAGAGACGCAACTGCTAAAATTACGTTCTTATAGGCCTACAATAATAACCTTAAATAGTAAAAAAAAATAATGTATCAAATCTCTGTGATAGTTGTTTTTTTCAAAATTGACCTGTAAATGATTTATTAAAACAGTTATTGATCTCCGGCAAGGTGAATTTCGGCAGATCTTGGACATTTCTAGCTGATAATGTAGCCTATTCTTTTCGCCGTCGATCAATAGGCTAACTGTTAAATGTACTTGAATGTGTTTGTGTGGACATGTCTTCCACAGGTTCTCTGTTGTTTCTTTGTGCAAATTCGTTTATTTACATATCGCTTGAATCTCTGTTTTTCAATTGTGATCTATAAGTCGCATGCTTTGATTTTTCTATTTTAAATTGAACTATTTGCGGATTCCCATTTTAGACATGAAAATTAGCTGGGTGCCGAATTTCATGCATGATATATAAAGAAGATTGATTTTAATTTGTAAATAAATTAGGTAGAAAGGAGGATTACAGACAGATATTTCCATTCTTTCCTTGTATCACATTGTGAAAACGCAATCTTCTGCTATCATGTAATCATCATCAACATCATCATCATCATCATCATTTATTCAGCACCCGATAAGCTTGGAGCAATGAAAGTTCTAAATGAGAAGTTATGTTACAAACTCTTATTACTGTTTTATATATCCTTCTCGTATATGTGTTGTAGCCTAATGTAGGCTCATAATCAGTCATTTAGAAAAATGTTTTGTGTAGGCCTAGACTCAAAGGTTGCCGAATAAATAACAATGATGATGATAATATAAGAGTATCTTTTATTAGGCATGAGGAATTGGTAATATTTCTTCAATTTCACAAATTTTGTTTTCTATATTTGGATAACAAAAATGTTGGCATCATGCGTTGTTATTGAATTAATTTTCCTATTCAGGCTTTTTGTCAGAATTGTTATCTGAAGTCACAATAAATCACTTTTGTTTACAATGTTTCCCTCTCTCTCTTTGTGCAATAGCTCTTGGAAAGTACAGTCCTTATTGACGAAGTGAGGGAAAAGTTTTTAGGAAAAGGTGGGTTCAAAATTACTTGTACCACAATTCATTTCTATTGAAATTATGCCAGCTGATATTTCATAAACTGTAGGCTACAATAATACATGCAGGTGTTCCAATTGTATTCAAAATTGATCGAACTGTTATTTTTAATCAATCTGCTTTAATGGTTAAAATTAGTTTGCCACACATTCTTATTTATATAATATATTTAGTGTTTGCTACATAATAAATAATTTTACTGTGAACATTGTCCCGACAATAAGTAGGAATCCTAGATTCCGGATGGTTGGAAAATTTTTTCAAAAAATTGATATTTTCATGGTTTATGGATCAAACCATACTAATGATGATGGCCTAAAGAACTTGAATTATCAAGAGCTATTGAATAAATAGCATGGCTAACATCATGTACTATAATGCTTTGCAAATAGAGTAGCGTCATCTACCACAATTCTTTGCAAATTTACTCTAATTTACAAAAGGATTCGGGACTATTTTGTTGGTAATAATTTATCCTACAAACTTCTGAAATGATTATTTTACATTTTAGGTGCCGATTTGACAGGATTTGACGAAAGAGATGTTGACCGTATTCGACGTGACGACCTTTATGTCTGGCTATTTTTACGTCATAAACAAAGAGATGTTGACAAAGCACAAGAAATGATAGTTAGTAGGCCTACATTAGTATAACATGTGATACATAACTGTGTTCTTGTTGTAGATGCATATATAGTTAATGCACCCAAATCTTTAGGCCTACAGTTATGGCACCTGACCAAGAGACTAAGATATTGTTTTTCATCTCGCAAGAGATCATGTAGAGATAAATAGATAGTTTATTCAAATAAATCATTGCAGCCGTGGCAGGCTGAAATACAATCTACTTTACATAGTTTCAATATAAACTTGAAGGATAGAAACATATAAATTACAAAATCAAAGGTTTGCTTGCTTATTATAAAAATTTAAATCTTAGTATATTATTTAATCTTAATATATCTGATTGTTGTATAGCTGGCTTTGCTATAACAGCATTGAGACCCAGTGAACATAACAATGGCTAAACTGGATCTTATTTTTCCTTCGTATAGCCGGTCTGCGTATTGGCGCTGAATATCGCATACTAAATGTTTGTACTGAATTCATATTGTTAAATTAAATATTTACCTAATGTTGTTCCTGTTATTACTCAATTTCCTTTATTTTAAAATATTTGCCAATTGTTCATATGTTTCATTATCCAATCATAGCTTACTGCCAAAAAAGTGGCAGTGGATAGAACAATCATTAGGCCTACGCTAAATTTGGCGCTAATACGCAGACGGACTATACGAAGAAAAAGTCTGTCTGCACGCAGACTAAGATAACATAGATAGATTACAGGAATTACATAGAATGCTGACGTAAATTACCCATAGAATACATGTTCACATATATAATGCATAACAGCTCGATAATCACATGCAAAGCTATATACACAGTTACACCCCACCCCCATCCAACTTGGCGTGCCAAAAGGAGTGGCACTTACACTTTTCAAACCTGAGCAAATAATTTCAAACAGACTTGAAATAATACTGCGTAAAATAAAATGTGTATGGTTATATCCTCTAATTAATTAATAACTAAAATGTTAAATGTGTTTTCGATGAGCCCTTTTTGGTATATTCAATTCAAGCATGTCTGCTTTTAAATACCATATAGCATCTTAATTGCTATGCAAATTCAACATCTATTTGAATTTCCACATATTCAATTTGATTCGCTGTCTAAGAAGAATTAAGGTGTATTTTGTAGGCATAGACCTACTATTTTCTAATGTTTTCCAAACAATCTCCACTCAAAATCTGATCATTTACTTTATGTAGGTATTAAGAAACTCTAAATTATTAAGCAACAATTAATTTTAATATATTTCTGTTTCAGATTGACTGTTTGCGCTGGAGAGAGTCATTTGGTATTAATGGTAAGAACCAAGTCATTCTCAAAAGTTAATGAAAAATAATAGTACTGTATTTCCATTGTCTAGTCTAGGCTCTATATATAAGAAGCATATACAGGAATCAAACTGGATGAACGATTACCTCTATACAAATGGCCAATTGGCCATCTATAGGCCTACTTATAGTAATTCACGATGTCAGTGCTCCAAGACCAAGTGGCAATTTTCATTTGAATTATTCCCATTATATAGGTCACTTATCTATAACAACCAATGTCACACCTGAATGTTATGCACCAATTTATGTCTTTTGTATTTTGAAATTAATTTACTTTAATATGTTTATGTGTCAGACTAGCCTCATTCTATTAGGCCCTCATTTCCGCGCGGCGCTCCAGTGAGGGCCTAATAAAATTTAAGGTTAAAAAGTGTGCCAGAAACCAAAAATATGGTGTTCCCAATCACAGCGCACCTTGGTGTCATGTGAGTTACAGCCAGGTGTTGGTTGGTCGGCCCATCGAAGAACAATACAACGAGGCGTGAACAGAAATTGAAATTTGCTGAATTCAGCTATTTTGAATTTCAACATTTTGTAAACAAACTGTCGAAGAAAACTAAAAACGTCAAAATTACGGTATTATTTTGGATCAAATTGGAGCAACAGAATTATAGATAATAGATTACATTATCTCGAAGGACTGTATGAACATTATGAAGGCCTTTTATTGGCGTAGAATACAAAATAAAAGGAGAAAACATCATGAATTGACGGAGCGATCGCCATCGTTGTAAGATTGTACGGTAAGCACTTCCGTCGTTTTGAATCATGATTTAAATAATCAAAATCAAAGAAATATTCAAAATGAAAGATCAATTCTCCAACATACAGCATTACTCTGATTCAAAATTCCATTTCTCCGTAATTATATAATTAGAAATTGACAATATGACAGAATTAACGATTGAAATATAAACTTTAAAAATGATTCAATCAAGTTTGTTTACATTTTAATGTTTTATTCACCAACCAGCGCTCAATAAAACTTCACGTGATACCAAGGTGCGCTGTGATTGGGCACACCATATTTTTGGTTTCTGGCACACTTTTTAACCTTAAATTTTATTAGGCCCTCACTGGAGCGCCGTTGATGGAGTGAGGCTAGTGTCAGACCAGCCGCTTTATCAATTGATTAATCAATCACGCATGCTATATGCACCGAGGTTGTCACAATCTATACAATTCGTTAGCAGAACTTCAGGCGCAATGCCTGAGGGAAGAGCTACGGCATCAGAAAGGTCTCTGATGAGTCCCTTGGCAGGGACGAAACACATGTCAGACCAGCCCCTTTATCAATATGTTTTTTTTATTACAGATATTAAAGAACGTAGTTTAAATCGTCGTCTATTTGAAATTGGATTTCTTTTTCCTCACAACACCAGTATAAGTGGGAACACCATAGGTATTTTAATTCTGTATTTGCGAACGATCTCACTTTTTATTAGGTCACAGCCTTGATGAATGATGACTTATCAATAGCCAATAGTAGGCCTATTTATGATTTTAACTTGGTAGCATACTTAGCAGCAAGTAAATCATATATACAGACATTAGTTTCATCCAGTTTGTAATGGGTTTCTGTATAATTTATAGAGTGAGAGTCAAAAATGAAACATGCTTGAATTACGCTACTTCAAATTTCACATCAAAAGATGATCATCAGATGATTTATTTCAACTAGATCACCTAATGATCTTTTTCTGGTATGAAACTTGAAGTAGCGTAACTCAAGCATGGTTCATTTTTGACACTCATTCTATAAATGCTGTACTGTAGTTATATTTATTTTCATCAAACAGTTACACCAAGAACTGATGTGGAAAAATGCCACTATTATTATTATTATTATTAATAATAAAATTTATGTTTATCTAATAGCAGATAATATAGGGCTCTATGTCTTCATTTGACAGAGCGGTAAATAATTGAGTAAAAAATCTGTCTGAAGATCGCTGTGAAAGCGTGAAACTTGAGTAACAGTAAAGAATGTGTATTCTTTGACTCTTTCGCCATTATATTATTATTATTATTATTATTATTATTATTATTATTATTATTATTATTATTATTATTATTATTATTATTATTATTATTATTATTATTATTATTATTATTATTATTATTATTATTATTATTATTATTATTATTATTATTATTATTATTATTATTATTATTATTATTATTATTATTATTATTATTATTTTTATTATTATATTTGTATAATTTAGCCTTAAATTATATGTTCTCTATCGTGAAGCACGTACTGCTGGTGAACTTTGTTGTACTTTCTGAATTTTGTTCCAAACTTTTGCATTAATTCACTTTATCCTTTCTGCTTGTAGAAGCCTCAGGGTGTAATCAAGATTTCCCTGACAAGGGGGCTATTTATAGAAATATTTTGCAAAAATGTTTGAAAAAGTACCAAAAGTTACTGTTATTGAATAATACTTAGACTAGAAATAGAAGTTTTCAAGTCTTACTATATAATGCTGATTATATAAAGTGGATTTCTATAAATATCCTGCCTGATGTCCAATCTATAAGTTTTCTATCCAAGTATATTTTTTATTTTATAATAGTTATATTCAGAACAAGGCTTTTTAGAAAGGACTCTCACAATCCTGTTGAAGTGAAACGATTTGTAGCATTTGGACTTGAAAAACTGGTTAGTGATTTAATTAAATTTAAATACAATTTATATTTAAAATAAGATGTAATGATTAGAATCATGTTTGTGTTTGCCCAGGTGAAAATTCTATCTTTGGTTATCTCTTAGAATATTATTTTGCTGGTCTCAGCTTCTTAATGGATAATGTTTTCACAGGAAATCTATGGTCTATGGTATTTGTTTTTTAATTCTAAAAACAATATTGGCAAAATAATATAACTACAGTATATAAGTATCTATCTTAAATTTGGTCTAGAATGTATCCATACTGCATAAAACATGTTAAATTTATTGTCTGTTGTTGTTTTGAGAAGGTTGTGTCCATATCAATTGTTTTATTCTGGTACATAATGATTTTCGTCTGCTGAGTTGAGTGCAAAATAACAACACTAACAACTCAAAACCAGAAATTTAAGGCCAATAATTATTTTCTGAATCATTCTGTACTGATAGTGAAACATTTGCATAATCTCCAGGTTGCAATTGCAAAATATTGACTGTTTTGGCTTACTCCACCGTTTTGTTTCTGATGTTCCTAGTGACATTGACAATCATGGTCTTACTTCCATGAAATATGTCGGAAGAATTAATCAGCAGTGTCATAGCTGAAGTCAGTAACAGGCAGTTTTGCTCTTTTCGAAAACAGGCACTTTTCTAGAAATAGAAAGACACAAATACCTTGGTTATGGAGATCCTGATTACATTATGAATTTGAAAGCGATTGAAAATATACTGAAAACTGATGGATTGGGTAGGCTACTGAAAAGTTACTTACAGTTATTCCTACTCAAAATTTGACAGTTTATTAAATATCTACTGAAAAGCACCTAAAAATTGGAATCCTACTAAAAAATAGCCCAATTCATCAGTACCTTATCCTCTATAAGTTTTCAGTAGGTCTTCAGTGTTTTGAAAGTCATAATGCCGATTACTACTTCCAATCCTATTGACATTGCAACATAAAATATATGATGATCAATTTCACAACATTCAAAGATACATTTAAAATATATAATCTTCTTGCCATGCTGCCATTACCTTGGACCTTTGGAAAGTATTTCTGTTTAGAACTGCTTCTAATTACTCAATATTTAGTGTATGTTTATATATTTTTCAATGTTCTGAAAATATTAAATTTTCAAATTTTCAACTTGATATTGCATATGTTTTTAGGCTCGACAAAACCCTGGCCAAAAAGTGCTCTTACTATTTGACATGCAAGAATCTGGTTTAGCCAATATGGTATGTGGTGAAACCTGTGACATGATAACATTATATCAACTGTCCATATTGATTAATATCAGCTTGCAGATTTCATTGTGATGTGATTAATACTTGAAAGCTGAATTCTGACCATTTACTTCATATATATATTATAAATATATATACTATTCCTTCAGATTCGGTAATTATGCAGATATTTATTATATGATTATAAGGCTCATTTAGCAATGCAAGTTAATAGTATAACAAAACATCCATTTATAACGCTAATTTATAATCACAGCCGTAAATCCTGGCGACTGTAGGGGTGAAGCACCCTAAGTAAATATGTTGAGGAAAAATCAGGCAATTTTGACACGATAAAATTGCAAAATTGTGCAATGTTGAAGATATTTAAGTACTGAAACTTCCAGTTGAGCATATGTCATACCCTTTTTGTTGGTAGCATTATAAATACCCTTCAGTCAAGATCAGGTAGCTATAGTCGTGTCTATGATATCAGAGCCGTTCCTAGTATGAATGTTTGGGTTGGGGAGTGTGGAAACCCCCTGATATATTAGAGGGTATTGGAAGTGTGTAAACAAATAGGCCTAAAGCACAGCACATTTATTTTTGCTGGCTATGTTTGTTTGTTAAATAACATAATATAAATTCGTTTTTTGTCTTTATAGGACATGGAACTTATAAAATTTGTCATCACTTGTTTTCAGACACATTTTCCCAGCATGCTAGGTAAATTATTCAGTCACAACTCACAGAAAGCCTTTAATGGAAATTAATCGCTTGAAAACTGATATAGCAATGACACCGTTAATCTCCATCTAATGTTTTTGAAGATGTTCCACAGAATTTGTGATATTTGATAGCATTGAACCTTCATTAGCTCGTTTATTAACTATAGCATATAACGTCATTGTAAATGGTGCGTACTTTTCAAAACTGCAGACAAATATTTCCATATTTCGATCTCTGCAAACGCGTATCAGTTTTGGATTGCATTTCTTCCCTTTAACATTCGATTGTCATTTAAAACGATTATTATGATTGTTAAACATCGTTGTTACAATGTATGTAAATATGTTTGCTGTAGTTTGAAATTTCCCGCCAAAATGTTAGGTTATCACGTGACTGATGACGAATTGATGATCAATGCTATATAGGGCCCATGTAAACTCTATTCGGAAATTTGCTAGATTTTGGCCCACCGTATTATCTCCTGTGAAAAACAATTCAGGAGTTAATGAACAGTTGATTTAACGTTCATAAACTGTTCATGAACTCCTGAACTGTTTTCACAGTGGATAGGCAAAATATAACTGGTGAGAGTGAAATTTGCCCGTTTCAAATGCAAATATAGTGTATTAGAAATTACGAGGAGAAAATGATCAATTTCAAAGGCAGATATAAACGTTAAGAGCACGAATTGTCGTCTCAATATCAATTTTGCCATTGTTACCAAATTTTCATCCGAGCTTTCGTGGGAACTACATTAATATTTTGGATATTAGGATATTTCATTTTCAAAGTCTAAGCGATGATTTTATTGAAATGTTGGTTCGTTTTTTGGAAATTGTGACCGCACATATTTTTCCACCCCTCCAACAACCCATTAAATGGAGCTACTTCTTCCAGATATGCAGTGTATACGCTCTCTGGATGGCAATACTTATGATATTTGATACAGTGAACTTCTTTGTCTTTACCATCATTCGTTCAATGCCATAGAATTTACGCATTAACTTTTTCAAGTGACTGATTAAATTTCATAAAGACATATAGTTATACTATAGTTATATTATAGCTGGTACAGTAAAACCTGTTACAATGGTCACCTATATATAAAGGCCACATGTCTATAGTGGTCAATTTATCTACGTCATAGCTGGCTGCTATATACAGGTTTCACTATATTAAGAAAATATTTAGTATGTAGTATAGAAAAAAAAGTTATATTTTAAATATTCTTATAATTTGATACTTTTTAAACGTAATTTTGACTTATAGAGTCTCATGTAATACACCTGGCAATACATGTATGATTGTATGTCTACTCAATGTGTCTCAGGCATTATTCTCCAGTTAAAATTGAAAAGCCTGGCATTTGCAGATTATAACTGGAATAAGGCAACCAGTACTTCAATACAGAACAACCCAAAACTCCCCTGGTCCTTTCTGGGTTTGTCGTATTACGCTGCGTTTGAATCATGGCTCATTTCTGCTTATATAAAACAGTCATTAACCTTTATATAACATCCAGCTGTAAGGGGTAGACAGGTGACCATCCAGGTATAGGCCTAGGGGGTAGAGGGGTAGACAGGTGACCTTTGCATACAGGGTTTATACAATATGGAATTGTATTTCAGATATACGAAAAGTGACCACTATTGAAAGGTAGTCACTGTTTTATAGGTGACCCTTAAAACAGGTTTAACTGTATCATTGACATCAATTGACTGATGTATCATCTTTGTGGTTGTTTTTCTATTATTAGTAAATCACATTCAAACTTCAATTCATCAGACACATCTATACGCTATATTATTTCCTGACATGTTTATGTAAACACAAAATAACAATGCTTTTCTCTTTTCTATAATTAATCTGTGTATATACGTGCGCGAAGCTAAGTTTTAAATACGCAACAGGTCTAAAACCCGGACACAGATCAAATTCGGGATAAAATTTCCGACCGTAAGCCGAGACATGTACTTCGAGATACGAAGGAACAATTGAATTCTACTTGTGTTTTTTATCTGGAATTTCATATGTGTCCGGGTTTTAGACCTGGCGCAAATGAAAATTACATCTACACGTTGTTATGCCTAGTTACAACTTACGTCTACACGATATATATTTCAGATGTTTAAATTAACTAGATTTAATTTTCTCGTTTTATAGAATATTTAATTGTTCTGGAAATGCCATGGATTTTATCCGGTAAGTCCTGAGCGATCAACATTTCTTTATGTTTATTGATAATGTTATTTTGTTTCGTGTAAAGCTATTAAAAGTTATTTCCATGGAGCACCTTATTTACTTTCGTGTGTTTATTTTCCCCGCAGCGCGTCTGCTATAAGGTTCATGTCATCAAACTCTATCGCCTTAATTTTTAATAAATATATCTAATTCTGGTCTGCATTGTGGTTTCATTCGAATGAAAACGCTCGATAATGTACATCAACTCAATTTATTTTGTATGATACAGCTGCTTGGAAGATTGTTAAAGGATGGCTTAGTACTGAAGGAATTTCTAAAATTAAGTAAGTATAGTTATATATTGAATTGCTTGAATAATTTCAATAATCTGATTCTATGCTTTAGAAATTGATACTGTATAGTGTATATGCATGATTTGTACAATGAATGCGCTAATCTTTAATGTACTTTAGTTTAATAATAACGTTGGTAAAAATGTGGCTGCTATTTCTGATTATTTACAATAACTGTTTAACCTTGAATCAAGTGACACTTGTGTATTCAATATAAGCATTCGGTAAATTTCTTCCATGTATAATTCATGTTTCATATTTGGACATATACTTTAATCTTGCTCCTTTGTTTCTGATTTAGGTTTGTCAATAAAACTGAGATATTACAATACATTGGTGTCGATCAATTACTCACTAGTATGGGAGGAACGGTATGTCACTCAAGCGTACATAACTGGTCCCTTCAATATCCAATAAAAATTCTCAATAAACTGCTTCAAACCTATTGTAATCAGAGCCATCTATTTACAAGAGTTGGGACACGCTTTCATGTGCCGCTATCGTCTCCAATTGGACAGATGCCAGTCACATGATTTTTGGATGCCATCTTTGTTCTTTTGGAAACAGGTTCTCAATCATTTCAAGTGAAACGCGCAAAAAAACACACACATTCTCCTGCACATGCGCACTGTTAAAAACGTGCTCGGGTCCAGGCAAAAAGATACAAAAATGGCAGAAGTGTCCCAACTCTTGTAAATAGATGGCTCTGATTGTAATTAGTGAAAGTAATATTGTGCGATTGTTACTGCAGATCTGCTGAAGTATTTTTTTGCGATCGGATTGTTTCCAGAGGAGGAAAGGGAGACTTCCATTTCGCTTTGGCGAGGTTGTTCAGATAGAACTTTGTTAGAATGACCACACAAATGTTTCAGATTAAGGAAAAGATTAGCCTGCCTGCAGACAGACTATACGAAGAAACCGTTTTCGGGGATTGTTCTCAACTCTTATTTCGCATTAAATCTTTGACTGTCCAGTGTCCAAGCCTCGTTTCAATTGAGCTATGAGCTCATTTTCAATTGAATTCTGTACATATAGCTATACTGTATTGACAATACAATTATTCTGATCATCTATTTGTACGTGTGTCATAGGACAAATTACATAAAGAACCCTTCACTTGAAATCTCAGGATTTCTTGTGATGTTTTGTTACTTGTTTTTCTCTTTACATTACCATATAGTTATTTACATAATCAACGTTCTTCATCTGATGATAAGAGTGTGCAATAAAAAAGATTGTTTAACGTTTCGTCATCTTATTCCGTTTTCATCTTCAGAATATATAGTTTAAAAATCTTAATCAAATACTTGTCTCATACTTCATTTATTCGACCGAACTATATATTGCTTGTCATTCTCAATACTCTATACATATACATATATATATTACATCTGCAATCTTTATTCTGCTCAGCTATCAACTTGTAATGATTATAAATTAATTAATTTTTCAAGGCCTTCTTTTTATAAGAAATCCTAATATATACAAGACACTTTTCATGCTTGCGATTATTTACCTCCTAAATGCTAAGAAAATAATCTACTTTAACGTAATAACCATCTTTCAATATTATTATTTATTTTTTGACAGGATAAATTCGAATACAAATACCCACCTCAACCATTTGATTCCAAACCATCCACTGATCTAGAATCATCAGTTACAAAGTAAGTTATTATGTTATTCAACTTCGAAGGTATACAAGTATCTCTCTCTCTTTGGAATATGTTATACAATGAGAAAAGTAGCTGGCAAGATCCGGATGAACAGTTAAATATTTAATAAAATAAAATTAAAACGAACCCGCCTTTCGTTTTGTGTGTAGAATATAAATGTAGCGATATCAGCTGAACATCACCGTCAAACTCTCTTGTGGTCCCGGGCTTGTGGTAAATGATATGGTTCTTTTTTGGTTCAAAAAGTGGGACACGAGAATCTCCAAAGTAACTTATTCAAATTTAATTATGACGGGGAAAGAGTCGCACTTTGATATGTATACGGATAGAAAAAACAAGTTCTATCTGAACTAAATCCGTTATTTCCCAAAAGGCGATATACACTTTAAATTATTCATATTTAATGCAAATTATTATAATTGATACGTATACCGCAGCTGTACTTCCACAGTAGACATTGTGTTAGAAATAGAATGCTTATATAAATTTTACATTGTGACTGGAATAATGAAAACGGTAAAAACATGGTAAAAATAGTCCAGGTATCTGTTTTGTTGTCAACTGTGGACAACAAAATCAATTCACATAAGAATAACGGCAGGTTAAAGCTCCAATTAGGAGTTCTGGTTGAAAACTACCTATTTCAGCCTATCGCAGTAGACACAGTGGAATAAAAGGTCTTGATTAAAAAAGAAGTAATAATAATAAAACTACGTGTATTCGTTGCGTATTTGTTGCTAATTGCCTTTCTTTTTATTATAGTTCTTCTGTGTTTGCGACACCCATGTCGAAAAAAGATCTCGAATTTAATAGTATCTCAGTATCAATGTCAGTCGATGCGAATGGTAAAGATAATGCATTTGAGAAATATGAAATATTAAAAAGGAATGGTGAAGAAACAGCATCATCAATAGAATTATCACTAACTGATAGCGTACAAAAAAAGGTATTTAATGGAGTATTTTAGAAATTGCAGATGTATGCGTATACAGTGGACACTCTCAGGAATTCATCATAGAGCCATCTATTTACAAGAGTTGATACACTCTGTCATGTGCTGCTCTGGCTCCCATTAGACAGATGCCAGTCATTTGATTTTATTGACGCAATTTTCGTTCCGTCAAAGCCAGGCTGGCGAAATTTGAGCAAAGCACGCAAAAATAATATCTGATTCATTACGATGCTGAATTCTCTGATATTGAACTTTCGTCATTGCTTTCATGATAGTTTGTTTTATTTGTTCTGCGTGATCATGAGTCGAAATAATTAGTTTTACTGACAGGAAACTCTTCGTGATGCATCTATATTTTTACCAAAATTGAGTAACATGAGTAACATCGTTTCTGTATATAATTTACTAAATTTCGTCAATTTTAGTTAATCAACTCGAAAAATTCTGTGTTTTCAAAAGACGATGTCCATATTAGAAGTTAGTGGTCCATGTTCTCTAAGAAGTTTATAACCCAGAACCATTCATTTGTAAGGGTTGGAACACGCAACTTTTAGGGTGCAAAAATCACCATTTTCGTACCATTGAAAACAGTGTTTTGCTTTTGAGCAAAAAGTTTTTCAAATTAGTCATAGTGTTATTTTTACGTGCTTCATGTGGAATGCAGATCCTTCTCTGATTCATATGTTCTTCATTTAACAGTCAAAAGGAGACGAAAAAGATCGGGTCAATTCGTTTTCGTCCAATCGTTCATCGTCACGAAAGGTATGTATTAGTTATTACATCTGTCTATAGAAGAGTTATCAGACTATAGAGCTTGTTTATATCATTACCAATAATTACAATCATTTAATACAATTTCACCCGAAAAACATCTCTCAATATGAGTTTAAGGAAACACCATGCAGTACATTGAAAATAAAATAACAACGTACTGCCCAACCAATCAACATTTGAAGATTAATTTGATAGACAATGTAGGCATCAAGAAACTGTTGATCAGCTAATGATGAAATGCCTTATTTTCATTCTAGAGGGATCAAAGGGGAGCGAAAAAAAGTCAGTTGGAGTATATTGGCCCACTCGTTACGATATGGTAAGTACTTTGTGCTAGTATCATTCGTTAAGGTTGCGAAGCTACGATAGAGGAGTCATCGTCATCATGATCACGTGCTTTGTTAATAAACGGACTGTTTTTCGACATCGTGTTAATCGTCATTAGACACCTTATCGTGTTGATTGTCCTTTCATTTATTTCTTTAATTCAATACAGTTTAATTCAATTTAGTTCAATATCTTGTTTTATTAATTAACCCCATCTCATCAACCAGTTCATGAAATCTAACAAGTCCCCAAACTCATTTTATGACCATCGAATATTTAGAATTATACCGCTCTACGAACGTGGTCCACAATTCATAATAACTCCTGACCCCGAACCCGAAAAAGATCCTCAATCCCAGGAATATCATATGACCACGACAAACCCTCTGACTATCACTCAAACTCCGAACTCGGAAATATCCTCAAAGCCCACAGAGACTCCGATAGAGGAATATAGATCAATACCATGCTTATAGTTAATTATTTCTTTCGATCGTTTCGCTTATTTCAATTATTTTACTGAATCCAATTTGTTGACACTTGTTTGAACTCATTACTTCTAGTCCTGCTGAAGAACTTATATTCTGCGGATCGGACACTTCATCAGGCGAAATATTACAAATTCTTACCTTAACAAACACTACATCTAGTATGGTGGCATTCAAGGTACAATATAACATAATTATTTACAATAATTCACGCTATTTATTAATTTTTCATTTGAAGTTCTATAAATCTTTTAAATTTGACTTTTATTAGGTCAAAACAACATCACCTGAAAATTTCAGGGTCCGCCCTAGTTCGGGACCAATTGCTTCAAACTCGTCCGCTGAAATCAACATTCTTCTGCAGCCTGGTAAATTAATTCATTTATTCATAACGGCTCCCATATATACCACGATCGATCACGATATCTTGCGTCTTGCGTTGTATTTATTGGTGATTATTACTTTACTGTTTATATTTTTAGGTCATGCTAATAACCTTCGAAATGATAAATTTCTCGTGCTTAGTGCTGTTGTTCCTGATAAGGATAAAGTCACAGGAGATCTGAGTAACATGTGGAAAACAATATCAAAATCAAATATTATGGAACACAGGTATGACAATCACAAATGATGTGAATATATCGGGGAATACTGTATATATATATATATGTTTTATCCAACATTTATGACATTTGTGAAATAATAATATAATGTAATATGAGATGAACACATGTATGTGATGTGAGAGTGCTCAATGTTAGAGACAGATCATAATATATAGAATATACACAAAGATGAGGCAAAAGCCTTGACATTTGTGACATGATTGTTGCTATTTTTAGACTTCGTTGTCGGTTTGAATCAAGTTCATCACCAGTGCCCTATTCTGAAACTTATGATACTAAGACGCCTCGAAAAGATGTCAAACTCGATCCCATGCAGCAACTTGATAAGGATATTCGCACTCTTGAAGAAAAGGTAGGACTTAGAAAAATCACATCACATTGTTGACCTTCAGTCCAATGCAAAAAGCAGGTATCTCATCATGGTAATGAATATATAATGATGATGGTGATGATTGTTGTTGAACTATAATTGATTTAAGGATGCTCAATTGTTCATCCCTATGATTTACTTGTTGTATGCGGATGTACATCGCACGTGATTCGTATTTCCTGGAATGTTCATTAATACTTGGCTGACAATATTATTATAGTAATATGATTAGGCTATTTATAGGTTGCAGAAGCTGGAAACACTTTCCAAAGCTCCGCTACATGGATGCTACGCATAATAAAATAAAGAAGAGGTAGACTTAAAATGCTTCAATATGCATGGATGCATGGTTCAACTCCTTTCTAATATAGACATTGTAGATTCATTAGCTGTAAATTAATTTGTTTGGTTGCGGTATTGCTTGCAGCTCTAATGTGTATTATGGATTTTCATGATGTAGTTTTGAAGAGGGAATATTTTGAGATATTCAAAATTTGAATATTATTATCTGTTCCGAAAACGATTCTCAGAGATATAAGATTAAACGACGATTGATCTGGGCATTAGCCTATTATGCACGAGGTTACCCGGGCTACCCGAATGGATATGCTATATAAATTTTCAATCCAGATTACAGGCAATGAAAGCGGTTAATATCCTTTCGAAAGTCCCAATTTAGTTTTTATGAAATTTGAAGAAATATGTAAAATATGTATAAATAAAGATGATACTATAATTAAAAAAAAAAAGTAAGAGTAATGAGAGGATACTTTTGAATCATGAATTACTTTAACGCATTTTATTTCCAGGTAAACGAGCTTCACCTGGTTATTAATCGACTGTCACGTGATCTGCGTGGACTATTGGCTATTCTTCTTGTTATATTATTAATCACAGCTGCATTTGGTTCATATTTCTTAGCACATTTTACAAAAGACCGTTTATTTCCATTGCTATGGTAACAACAGAAAACAATGATTGACATTTCCGTTGGGAAAGCCAATCAGAGATAATATTTATCAAAGTAATTATTGACATATTTGTGGATGTTTCAGATTTGAAGTTTCATCGCACATTATTTATTTCAAATGTTTCATTTTCGTTATATATAGTAGGAATTTTAAACT
The DNA here is from genome assembly GCA_916610825.1 of Haliclystus octoradiatus. Classification (NCBI taxonomy): domain Eukaryota; kingdom Metazoa; phylum Cnidaria; class Staurozoa; order Stauromedusae; family Haliclystidae; genus Haliclystus; species Haliclystus octoradiatus. The sequence continues at coordinate 5,330,950 of OU744448.1, forward strand.
TTATTCACGATGATTTTATGCATATGTTTTATCATTCCAAATTTCCAACTATATATAAAATATGATTAATTTTAATATCATTTATGATAATTGCAGTATAGTTCTATACAAGATTACATTTTTTCTGAACTGGTTTCAGTGTAAAATTTATAAATCCTTCTCTGGTAGATGAAATTATAACATTTTGTTAAGATGATAATTGATAATACACGCTTAATGTTAATTTCCAATTATTAATCAATTGAATTTTAGAAGAACATTTATGTAAATATGTTCTGAATTATTTGTAGAATAAAGGAGATCTCTATCATTATCGATGTTCTGCTTGTAACTGCTCTTGGAATTTCATTTTACTGTTTCATTCTTCGAAAATGTTTCGCTTTGAGAAATGTCAACTAGCCGAATTTTCGACTTTTATTACTTTTTATTATTAACTTTTCTTGCGCTCTCGGCTTCTATCGGGCAGATGCTATGTATGTATGTATGTATCACGCTTTCTCGTCACCAGGACACTGCGCGATCAATGATCATCCGCCATGTTTTTCGGTCATGTGTTAGTTCTTTAATCTCAAATGAGTATAATTTATGTTTCATTATTGCACCAGTATTCGCATTTCTTTTACATATCTCAATGTTTAAAGCTCGTAAATCATTTTCAATGGTTTTCAGCCATGTGAGCTTGGGTCCTCCTCGTGGCTGAGGACAGAATTTCTCTGCCTCGAAGAAGGCCTTTCGTGCGGGTGTATCATTGGGTAGTCTTCTCAAATGGCCATACCAACTTAACCGTCTTGATTTTACCTCGATACTCCATGGCTTCTGGTATGTCATTGTATACAGCTTTTCATTTTCTATTTTGTCTTCCCATGTTACATTTAAAATTCTTCGTAATAATTTCCTTTGAAATATGTCTATTTGATTATTATGGTTATTGTTAATTGTCCATAGCTCACAATTATAGAAAAATATACTTTCTACGTGTGTCTTAAATATCCTGATCTTTGTTTTTATATTAACATTTTTGTTTTCGAATATATATTTAAGTTGTTTATATGCATTAATTGCTAAAAATTTTCTTCTATTTATATCTTTATTTGTGTCTAGTAAGCTACCCAAATATTTACAAGTTTTCCATTCTTCTGAAACTGTCCCTCTTTTGATAGTGTATTCTTCGGTTTTTGCATTGTTCACTTGCAGATTATAGGTTTGTAGAGCACCTGGTATTTCTCTTTTCAATCTTTCAGTATCTTGTTGGTTATTTGTAATGTGGCTAATATCATCAGCATACTGCTGGTCTATGATTAGTCTATTATTTATTTCTTGGGTATATGAGTGATCATGAATATGTGATGGATTAACGATTGATTGTGTGTTTTTTAATACATGAGCTAAATAAATTACAAATAATATTGGACTTGAGCAGTCTCCTTGCGGTACACCCACGTTGCTATTTATATCTTTACCTATCTTATCATTTATTTTAACTTTTAAGATTACATCTTCAATCACTATTTTCATGATATGTATTTCGTCATTTTCAAGTATTTCTTTTAAAATATCAATCATTTTGTCTCTCTGAACAGTGTCGAAAGCTTTTGACATATCAAGGAGTAAAAGATTGATTTGATAGTTTTCTGAAATTATTGCTTTTTCTGCAAGAACTTTGAAACTAAATACTTGCTCGGTGGTGCTTCTGCCTTGTTGATAAGCTGCTTGGGATTTTGGAATTTTTTCATTGAATCTATGGACGCATCTTGTCAGCATACAGATTGCTAATATTTTTCTTAGAACTGATAGTAATATCACTGGTCTTAGATGGGATGCTGGGCCAGGTTTTTTGCCTGGTTTAGGTAAAGGTACTAAAAAGCCTTCTCTTATTTCTTTGGGAAAATTTCCTGTACTTGCAATGCTGTTAAAAATATCACTAATTCGTTGACATAATATGCCTGGACCATGTTTTAATAATTCAGCACTTAAATGATCTACACCTGGACTTTTACCATTTTTTAGAGACTTTACAGCTGATTTTATTTCAAATGCATTGAAAGGCGTAGGCTACTCATTTTTGTCGGTTGTATAAATTCTATTTCTTTTTCTGAAACTTTGTTGGAACTCCCTGGAAATATTCGGTAATAATTTTTGACTGTTCTTCTTTGTCTGTGGAAATGCCATATTTTCCATTTACAAGTAGTTTGCTTTTTTTGTTATTTCTTTGTTGTAACTGTTTAACAGCTTGAAACATTCTCCTGGAATCTGGTTTCGACTTTTCAATTTTTTCTACCATCTCCATTATTTCTGCCAAATCTTCCTCTTTTAATTTATTTTGTATTTCTTTCATAATAATATTTCTTTCTTTTTGTAGACAAAGTTTTTCTGATTTATCATCACTGGTGTTGATTTTATCTCTAATATGTTTTTGTTTGTCTGATAGAATTTTGATGTTTTTATTTGTACTTTTTTTACCTTTTGTTTTATTTCCAACTACCTCTTTTGCAGCGGCATTACATGATTCTACAATGTCTGACCATTGATCTTGAAGAGCAAGAGGATTTGTAGGCCTAGAGTTTAAATTTTCAACTACTTTTTGTTGGTATTTTTTTTATTTCCTGGATCTTTCAATGCTTGAATATCTAATTTTTCCTTGGGTTTAATAAATTTTACTTTGTACCATTTTATATTAAGCTTTGCTTTAACTAATCTATGATCTGTGTATGTTTATATGCCACTGTATGATCTAGAATCTTCTATAAATGTTCTATGTTTTTATTTCATCATTATATAATCAATTTGATTTCTATAGGGGTTTTTCCTTAATGTTCCATTTTTGTCATTGTGGTCTTGCACTCTGATGGGTGCTTCCCATGTTGTTCGGTGTGCCATTTTATGGAGAAATATAGTATTGCATAGTACCATTTCGTTTCTGAGAAGCATTTCAGCAAGTGACCTGCCATTTGAATTCAGGGTACCTTTGCCATATCTTCCTATCACGTCTGGAAATTCTTCTCGGCCAAGACCATGTTTTGGCGTTCTGATCTCCTCCTACGATGCAGATATCTCTGTTATTTATTTTCTGGATTACATTTTCTAATTGTTCGTAATATTCCTCGTTTATTTCGGGTTGTTTTCCACTTACATCTAAAGTTGGTGCATATGACGAGATAAATATTATATTTCTATTACTAGTTTTATTATTTCTATTTACAGTGTTAAGTTTTATAGTTGCTGTACATATACGATTAGAAATTGTCTTAAATTCTACATTTATTCCTTTTTCTATAACAATCCCCACTCCATGGTAGTTATTTTCTCGATTTCCGGTATGAAATACTTCGTACGTTGTCTTTTTATCACTTGTTTGAATATCAAAAATACCTTCTTCTTTTAATTTTGTTTCTTGTATAGCTAATATAGACAGTTTGTAATTACACATATCATTTGCTAATTGTTGTTTTTTTAATGCAGTGTTCAAGCCTCTTACATTTAAAGTTCCTACATTGAAAGCTTGTTGTATATGATTAATTGTTTTATCAGACATGTTTGACGGATGTTGATCATGACTTTTTGGTAACGCTTCTCTAAGATTTGTGAGGAGTCACCCGTCACAGCCGGCTTTTCAGAACCTGTAATATTATATTTGGCAAAATGTTGAGCTTATTTACTTACCAGGAACAATGACATATATTCTTACCTTGTACTGGTTTTCTTTGCTGATGTTTTAAACAAATATATACCAAATCACAGAATGCACAAGCAAATAAATGATAATACAGTATCACAGCGTGTTTAAAACTTACAAAAATAATATATAACAACAAATTTGAGACCGGGAGGTACAAATTTTTGATAGCAAGATAAATAATTTCAGTTCTTTTATAAGGTCTAACTAATCTTATAATCGTCTCCGTTTGTTAGCAGACAACAAAAGAAAAGAAATAAGTATTTGTGCTACCAAAACGGTATCAAAGTAAACAAAAGAACGCCCAGTTTTCAAATAAACAAAATATAAATCTAGTACAACAAATTTGGAACCGGGAGTTTAACTTTTTTGATAACAGGGAGTTATTATTTCAAATTATGTAAAGTCTAAAACTATTGGTATTAAATCTACTCCGTTAATAGCAGACAATAAAAGGAAATGAATATTTTTGCTACCAAATGGTATCAAAGTAAACAAAAGAAAACGCCCAGTTTTCAAATAAACAAAATATAAATCTATAGTACAACAAATTTGGAACCGGGAGTTTAATTTTTTTGATAACAGGGAAATATTATTTCAAATTATGTAAAGTCTAAAACTATTGGTATTAAATCTACTCCGTTAATAGCAGACAATAAAAGGAAATGAATATTTTTGCTACCAAATGGTATCAAAGTAAACAAAAGAAAACGCCCAGTTTTCAAATAAACAAAATAATACAGTGCAACAAATTTTGGAAACGGGAGTTTAATTTTTTGGATAACAGGGAAATATTATTTCAAATTATGTAAAGTCTATAACTATTAGTATTAAATCTACTCCGTTAATAGCAGACAATAAAAAGAAATGAATATTTTTGCTACCAAATGGTATCAAAGTAAACAAAAGAAAACGCCCAGTTTTCAAATAAACAAAATGTAAATCTATAAATCTAGTACAACAAATTTGGAACCGGGAGTTTAAATTTTTGATAACAGGGAAATATTATTTCAAGTTATGTAGATGCTAGTCAGGCGCGGATCCAAGGGGGGGCAAAAGGTGCTTGAGCACCAGTCAGATTTTCAAAGCTGTGATGTTGCCGCAATGACGTAATTTGATATTGCCATAGAAACGGAAGGATTTAAGTTATTTTTGCGTTTGCCATATTTTGCTGCTGATAGCAGTCCCGAACTCTCCCAGTGAACGATTTCATTGGGTCAATGATTCAAAGCAATCTTCCAATCAGCAACAAGGGCTGAGCACCCCTGGAAATCTAAAAGCCAATCGTATGTCGTCTTTGAGCACCAGTCAGAACAATCAACATTCCATTCTCGCTTTCGCCCAATCGTTTCAACCAATCATATTCTCTAAATTAGGAATCTTAGGAATTTGAGCACCAGTGAGCACCAGTGAGCACCTTCATTGCTTTTTTTAGTGCTAGAATTAGAATGACGTCAAGTAATCAAGTACAATACAAAGTCCGACTGTGTTGTTCTCAACTTCGTGTTAACTTATCAAGTCTAATCAAGTCAAGTTGTTATGCCTTCCACTTTTGCAAGCATGGCGTCCAGTAGATAACAGCAATTGGTCATCTACTCTCAGTCTATCTATGTGTTAGGTCATTCGTCTATTCCCATTATTATATTCCGTACATAAGGGGTAAACACAAACAAATCCGGCAGGTAGCAGCAGCACGTGGTAAGGGCGATTGGCTCCGGGGGTCTTTTAGATCGTTGTTGGGTCGACGGGTGCGGCAGAAAGAGTAGGGACAAAGGATTATGCCATGGTAATCTCTCATCTACATCTCAAATACAAAATAAAAACTGCAAAGTCAATAAAAAGTACATTACAAAAAACACAATTGCAATGCTGTAAGAAGGAACAGTCATGTGTGGATATGTAAATTGTGCAGACCCCGATTGTATTTTAGAAAAAAGTATGGGCAACGAAAAGCAGTGCTAGAGAATTGCAAGCATGGCAGGAGGAAATGGTTTCACCTTACAGTGAACACGTATTATGGTAGCAAATATTGAAGTTGTATGCTAATAGAAATAATGATTAGATTCACAGATTTCGTTTGAATTGAAAGGAATGGTAGAAATAGTAGACCATAGAGAGTCGCAATTTGCAGCTGTTTAATTTGCACTCACAATCTCATATGGAGGGGCTAAAGTTCAATGCAGAATGTATCGCGCGCACGAAAATGGAGGGCGGGAAGACAATTTGAAGTTCTTGGTTGGATCCAGCCAAACAGCATGTAAGAAGGAGAAGTGGCCGAGACAATACGGTTTAACGTTGCAAAGTAATTGTGTTGTGACTAATTGGAATGTCACTGACGTTGAGATTACCCAACAGTATTACTCCCCTAGTGGTGGTGGATATGTAAGATGAATAATGATAGATACATAAATTATTATATGTACACTATATTGTATTATTGTGTTTAAATTGTATGTTCCATAAAGCCATGCCAATTAAGAGGTAAATTATGCAATGAAAGATAATCTTTTAAGTGAGCCTATAACAAGTAGCGGTAAATTAATCGACTACGGGACAGAGTAAAATTTTGAATTCTCATATGCATGAAAACACAATTTCAAAATCATCCTGATGAAAATACAATTGAAGAAAAGACCAATAAGAAACTAATACAAATCATATAGCGTAAAAATTTTTTAACAAACTGTACAAAGTGTACATTCCCATCTAAATCATATACAGTCTGGCTTGGAAGTTTCAATTCTAGCCTATTCATGCTTTCATGATGCTTTGAGGGTCACTAAATATGAAGCTTATCACATTTATCGGTCACATTTATTGGAGAAAGAATAAATATCGTATATATGAATAAAAAGTTCACACAAAATATTATGTGCAACGCTGTGAAGTATTCGTCATGTCAACCCGGAAATTCTAGATTAAATCAATCTGGTCTGTGTGGTCGGCGGGTCGGCGGGTCGGTATTTTACACCCACCCATTTAAAACGAGGTATTTTATCATGAAAATGAGGTTTTGAAAATGACTACGACTGCGAGTAATGGTAGTCAAACGCCGTTAGCCTGTGTGCATTACGTCAGAACTCCATTTCATACAGCGAGTGCAGCGACTCTCAGTTTCATGGAGCGGAACACGGGATAGAGGCTCTTGCCTAGAGTAATGGCTTGCAGTAACGGCTTGTGTTAATCGGTAAGCAAACTGGCTCACGTCTACCATGCGCATTGCAGTCAGTCAGAGTTTAGAGTCTATGTAAGTTATCTTGTAGCCTAACTCAAAGTCTTGATTCACATGTAAAGAATATGCGTGTAGCTCAACAGCTAACCTGATCAATAGTGTATTCAAAAGTCAAAGACATAATTCAAAAATGTTCAATGAACATATGGAGTAGAAGTAGATACTAGATGGGGAAGGAGGTTTCATGAAACATAGTTTAAGCTAAAAGGTAGGCCATGATGATTTTTGTTAAGGAAAGGCAAAATGTAGCTGACACTAAATTGCACAGGCCTCATATCTATATAATGAATGAGGGGCTACATGAAATTGAGGGTCATCGTCAATTCGTCATAGAAGCAAGATCATGGTTATTAAAATATATGAAAATGGAGATTTGATATAATGGGAATCAGAAACGAAGTCGAAGATAGAATTGACAATATAAATTTAAAATCACATTTGAAATGGTAAAAAATTGACCGTGAAGGTAAGCATGGGAAGAGAATGAGGGAGAAAGATTGAAGAGAATAAAACATGGTAATTATGTGTTTGAATGTTTGATGCTTTTATTATGATTAAACAAATTTTTTCCACATTGAACAGTCACAAACAACAAGGTTATGACCGAAATTCAGGGTCTCATTTAACCCTGATGGAAGTGAACTTCTTCATGTTGCGGTAGGATGTGCGTTGATTGCGATACGGACCCTCCTCAACATGTCTGGAATGCAACTATATGGTACGTGTACACCCATGAATAAAAAGGCACCTGAATGACGGTGATGCAATATTTAGGAAAAGGAAATTTTAGTGGAAATTGTTTATAATGATGATTATTAGTGAGAGGCTGAAAAGTTAACGTAAACATTGATGGAGGAGATAAATTTTTAAAATGAATTAATGATGAAATTGAGGAATTTAAATTATATTCTGTAAAATGATTAATCGCAGATGAAATGGGAATCGTTTAATAAATTTCCATCAATGTTTTATGTTAGCTGTTGAGGCTCTTACTTGCTGTTGTTGATTGTATACATTTAAACGCAGAATTCCATAGCACTGATATGAAAATTTGAAATAAATTGTTGTTTTTTTAGCTTCGTAGTAATTGGAAACGGTAAATTAATGAAATCTCGATTTGCATACAAGTGTTATGAAAGACCTTTGTTGATAATGGCTTAACAAATTAATGTGGCTACATTGATTAATGATTATTAGGTACAGAAGATTGATTAAAATTAATTAGGATTAAAAAGATAGAAGAAAAGTTTAGAAAAGATTGCAGATTTAGGAAGGCAATGGAATTGATTAAGTTTTAAAATTTTAACTGGTTTTGCGAACTGCATAATTTAGACTTGTTATTGTTATAGTAGACTATTTTTCTGATTTGCTGTGTGTATTTGATTAGTTACGGGTTATCGGATTAGGCCCAACATTGATAAGTAGATATGAGTAAAGTGGTTTGTTTATATGTTCAATGCATCAAATGACATAAATCAGCAAGCCAAGGTTTTAAATATATTCTAGTTTGGATTGAAATGCTTTAGAAGTTTTTGACGAAATAAAAGCAAAGACATGTTACAGTTTTGGCTGTGTCTCGTTGTTGTTCAATGAAGGTTGAGATAATGTTTTTTTCTTTTATGACCGACTTTATAGAAAGGAGACAAATAAATGGTTTGTTAGTGAAGAAGATGATGCATTGAACATATAATTAACATATATTGTGAATGATTTACATTTTTAATGCTATGAGCGTGGATATGTGTATAGCGTCCATCAATTCAGTGTAATGAAAATGTTAACAGAAGTTTTAATGTTCATTTTTAGATTTGATAGTAGGATACTGAAAATGTAAAAACGGAAAAATGTTTGAAAATCACAAAAATGGAATGTGACTTTCAACGAATTGCACTGAATCGGTTTCAACTGTTACGAGTTAAGTTAAATTAAGTTAAGTTTGATTTGTGGAGTTGGTTTTAGTTTGAAATGTGATAAATTATTTGATTAGTCCTTATGCATTGAACTATTTACTTGCGGGTCAGAGAGGATATAGCTGCAATTAAATTATATTTTAATGTGATTATGTTAGACATTGTTACACCGTAAATCCCTTCAGTTCAAATGGAAATATAAAGGTGAATTTGTAGGTACAATGATTGTAAACATGAGTTTGAATGTCTACGAAATCAAGAATGGAAATGTAACTCGGAAAACTTTTTAGTTCCAAACGTGTGTGGGTAAAAATGTGAAAGTCATATTAACAAATTGAACTAAAGCAATTGACGTTGTTCTGTAGTTTAAATTTGACAGTACTTTAAGTTATGTTAATTTGAATGTGATTATTGATTATGATTGCCTTGAAAGTTATAAAAATTGCATGCAACTGTTATAATTGTGTCTTGTGTCATTCATGGATAACGTATCACTGTTGCTCCTTCATGTGATTAGCATCTCACAGCCAACCACGCATCACCCTAGGCAACAATGAATGTTCACTTTTCGTTTGTTTTATTTCAATAACCTCATTGTTCATGACCGTTTTTAATTTATATAAATTGTGATTTTGATGAATGATATAAATTTTAAAAAATTTGGTAACTTTGTAATGAGTACAGTGTTTATAAGTGTTGATTAATTGAGAAATTACAAAATTTCATTTACATGTTTGTAGCCTATTGTGATTGACAGTACCTTTGTGATAATTATTTGCATGGTTTATCTTTGGTTGCTGTTCAATTTGACATTATTAGCCTATATTTACATATTTACAGTGCTGAAATGCAAGGAGACAAAAGTAAATTAATTCTAGGTTGTTGTAATTGTTGCAATAATAATAAAACTAGACACAATGTTACATGATTGAATGTGAATTTTTTCCTTCCAACGTTGATTTCATCATCATTATCATTATCATTTATTCAGAAATACCTGACAAGTGTGCATAAACTGAGAACAGTATTAACACAATTTTTTCACAGGGCTGATTGTTCTTATCAAAGTTGTACAAAAATGGATAAAAGATTTTATGTATTGATATTAGTACACAGATATATCATTCATTTATTATTATTTATTATTTATTATTCATTCATCGATTTTCATTTTTATATATCAGTAACTCATTCTTTAATTCTCCGAATTCTGATGTTGAGAGGTGTGTAAATAAGATAAATAAAGTAATATACATATCTCATTTATTCAGTCTATTATAATAAACAATCGGAATAACAATCAGAATATATATAATTTTCATTTTTTTTCTTCGAATTCTGGTGATGAAATTTGTTGATTGGTCATAATGTACACTATATTGTACTATTGTGTTTAAATTGTATGTTCCATAAAGCCACGCCAATTAAGGAGGTAAATTATCTAATGAAAGAGAGTCTAGCAAGTAGCCGTCAGTTAATCAACATTTAAGCGACTACGGTGCAGAGTAAAACTTTAAACTTTCATGTCTGAAAACATAAATAAAAACATCCTGATTAAAATATAATCGAAGAAAAGACCATATCAAATAACGAACGTCCCTGTCATTAGCAGTAAATCAAAGTTTGACCTTGAAATCAGGTGAAAAGAAAATATAATTAAGAACGTCTAAATCCTATAAAGGAATAAGTAAACACATCTGAAAGCAGGACAGCCACGTAATGATAATAATCTAAAACGGACAGTTCTAAACTTACAGTTAGAAGCCCACAGTCGAAAGGCGAATAGCCAAAACCAAGCACGTGCGCGCGTGGCCAAAATTTGAAGAGAGTAGTTCATTACACTTTGCATTAAATTTATACGCCCAAAAACAGAAGCAAGTAAGGCAAATAAACCAGCATAACGATAAGCATTGCAAGGGGCCTTCATAGCATAGCATCATTCCGAATAACACAGCACAAGGTACGAAGACAACAAATCAAACGTCGCTCACCTTCCGTGAAAATCGATAAACCATGAATTTCAAAGTCAAACAACGACATCCAATGGCAAAGTAAACATTAAAGATGCTAATTATTTATTACAATTAAATTCTTCAGTACAGTTGATTAAATAAACAGTAACTAATTGACGCAATTTATTAAAAAACAACAATTACAGAACGGTGGTAAGGTAACAATCTCTAGACTCCAAGACAAGTGTCAGACTCATGAAATTGGCTGAAAAACAGATTAATTCAGAGTGTATTCCGTAAACTACGACAGCTATGGTATAATTAATAAAACTGATGTGAGTCAATTCAATGTCAACAGCAAAAGACCATTGTTGAAAACGACATGATTATATTGCTCGATAGGCTTTGTTGACGTCAGGAATTACGAAACAACAGCTCAACACTTCGTGGCACGGCGTTCCTTTGAAGTGAGCAATTTCGTGGGTTCTGAAAAAAAATAGATCGAAAGAAAATTAAAATAAAATACTTTTAGTGGTCACAACGAGACAAATCCCATGATTTGTAATGAATGAAGGTCGACGAACTCGAATCTGAAATAATATGGTGTAATATGCCGCTGCTTCAGGTAGAATAATATCCGTCGAGGTACTTTACGGCCTAACTATTTTTTTCCTGCGTGGCTTTGTGGGTGTTTGATGACCGGCCCCTGCGGGGCTGACCACCCGAAGAAAAACGCCCCTGCGGGGCGTTTTTTGCCTTCGGCAAAGACGCCCCTAGGAAAGCTTAACATTATCTTGCTGCGCTATTACAGAATCTGCTCTATATTGACAATTTAACATATAATTTAAAGAAGAAAGTTCCAGTCGACAAAATCTAGCTGATTGAAGACTTATTATCAACCTTTCAATGTAAAAAATCAGCACAAGGAAACAAGAAGTTTGAGAAATGTAAATAAAATTCGCAGAATTGCAAGAAGAACTCATTTTCCTATCAAAAATTGGAAGCGCTATTGCATGCATTATCACAAGAGGTTAGTAGATAAGTTAGTAGTTTTTATTTTGGCTTTAAATTCACTGGTTTCAATATTTTATTGTAGCCAACTACCGTATGTTTGAGATCTGTATTTACATATTTTGGTTGTGGATCCTCTTCTCGTTTCCAACAAAGGTCTCTAAGGCCTGATAAATAGGCCTACTTCTACAGGCCTAATAAATTATTGTATCATTATGTCCATTTAGTTTCAGCACACATATTCAGATGATCTTACGATAACACATTGACATAATTCCAGCCTGAATGAATAATGATTGGCTGCAAACCCTTCCATTTGCGCCGCTGTCGCCTGTTGGTAGACCCAGCTCAGGGTAGGCTTGCTGTCTTGCTGATGTCTAGTGACAGGGAAAATACATCTGTTTTCCATTCCTTTTTTGTAGAACGTCTATTGATGTTGACGGATTGCCCCTATAATTCATTTGTGTACATGCTTTCAAAACCTTTTTCAACTGGATGTAATAATTACAATTTTAAACATCAGAAGATTTATATAACTTTTTGTTTTACAATTATAACTACTGATTATGATGTCTAAATAGTTTATTTGAATTTAAGTAGTTGTTAATTATTTCGCATTTAAAACGTTTTATTCATAATGTATACTGTATAGCCTGTCTGAGTGCATGCATATCTAATTAAGCACAAGGTGAATAAAATACATTTTTAATTTTTTTTGTGTTTTTTATTGTGTTTATTTATTTGATGGTGTAATATTTGATCATCTAAGCTTTATAATTACGTTGAAATATTGCTGATGGAGTTACGAAAGTGGTGTCACAGCCCTTCAATAACTTTTGAATACCAAAATTTTTCCGGGGGGGCATGCCACCGGACCCCCCTAGATGACGGGGCTTCGCCCCTTTATTGTCCCCTTTCAGCACCAGTCAGATTTTCAGCTGGATCCGCCCCTGATGCTAGTCACATGCAGATGCAGATGCTAGTCACATAATATATGAGTGCCATTTTCTTTTCGTCAAACCAAACCCAGGCTCGCCAAATTTGAACAAAGCCCGCGAAAACAATATCATGAGTAGTAGAAAAGCATTTTGTTCAAAAGCAAAACATCGTTTTCAATGGAACAAAAATGGCGATTTTCGAGCCTTAAAAGTTGCGTTTCTCAACTCTTATAAATGAGTGGCTTTGGTTGACCCTGCAACGGTTACAAAACGTTTTAACCATTAATCGAGACACAAAGCCAAAATCTAAACAAAGTAAGAATCAACCAAAACTGTAGCTTGATAGGTTTATTGAGACGAGTTCACTAACAACAAACGAGAAATCCATACCGTAGACGAGGCCGCCGAGTAAATTAATAAGTAAACGACTTCTTATACGAATATTAAAACGCAACAAGGAACTACCTCTATTCCAGAGATTGGAAAAGTGTAGCAAGAAATTGGTAAGTCACGAAGCCTCAATAGAGTTTATTCGTTTGTGCCAGAACCTCGGTATTACACCAACATTTGTTACAGTGGACACGACCAAAGGGAATAGATGGAAGTCTTCAGTAGAATAACTCCAGAAAAATGCCATGGAAGAAGAGCTGCGAAAAAAGACGAAAGAGGTTACGAAATTAAAAAAGGATATCTCTAATATTTTTATGGAGGTTAAGGAGACCTGCACAACTTTTAGATGTCTTTGTATTTTAAACATATTAACAATACTAAGGAAAAGCAACAAGAATCCCAGATAAAGACTATCTGCAAGAAGATTAGCCGTTTGTTAAATCATGGTTAAATGTATCACGAGACGTCGATAAACATATCATCAGACATCAACTTATCAACATTACAGACTTTCATTTTTTGAGAAATTGGCCCTATCAAGAGGTTTAAATATCTCGTTACCAAGGCGATCATCACCAAAAGACGAGATGGATATTTTTGCCGATTTTGAAAAGGCCTTCTTTATTGCTAATAAAAAACTGCATGACGGCAATAGAAAAAATAACATCAACAGCTATGAAATCTATCTTAGTAAACTACGCAAGAATGGCAGGTATAAATCCGCAGAAAGAGTTGATAAAGGCTATTAAATCTTCAAAAAGACAGAAATATATTATTATTTGTAAACCAGATAAAGGTAATGGTGTCGTAATCATGGACAAAGGACAGTATATTCCCGAGTATATTTCACTACTGAGGTCTGCTTCAATCAAGCATGGAGACAAGTTTAGAGAATACAAAGAGAAAAAGAAAAGAGGATGCCCAAGGAATCATAAACATCCAATGTTAACAAAAGAGGCCAGCATGACTAAAGTAATTGAAAGATGCTTGCCCAACGAGCTAGCAAAAACCTTGATTCCAAAAGGTTCTCGGCTACCTCATCTATCCGATCTATAAGACACACAAAGATACCCTCCAATTGAGGCCAGTTTTATCGTCGATCAATAGCTATAATTACAAACTTGCGAAATAGCTGGATAAAATACTAAAACCGCTGTCTATTTATGAGCAATCCGTTAGTGACATTTTTGAATTTTCTGAAAACGTTCATAAGATAGATCTTGCTTCAAATGACATTCTTGTGTCCTATGACGTTTGCTCCCTGTTCACTAAATGTACCGCTTGAACAGACAATAGATATTTTGGTTGAAAGAGCATTCAAAGACGATTGGTTAAAAACTGAAGATGACCTTAATTTATCAAGATCGGATCTGAAGGAATTATTGGAGATGTCAACCAAATATCAGCCACTTCAGTTTGAAGGCAAACTGTATGAACAAACAGATTTTGTGGCAATGGGATCGCCTTTGGGGTCATTGATGGCGAACGTCTTCATGACCCATGTTGAAGAGATACTGAGTGATGCAAACCAACTACGTTAGTACTATTGGAGATATGTAGAATCTACATATCTCCAATAGTACTAACGTAGTTGGTAGATGCATGATACATTGGCAGTACTACTAAATGACGATGAAGCAAATACAATTTTCTATTTACAAGCAAAGCAATTTCAACAATGCCTATCAATCTTTGAAATTTACCATTGAAAGATCGAAAAATGGTACATATCCTTTCTTTGGAATCGCTGTAAACAAACAGCGAAGGCTTACAACAGCAAAAGCCCATAGAAAGAGCACAAATACAGGTTTAATAATGCTTCATTATTATAGCAACGTTGTTCGAAATACAAAAGAAGTCTTTTGAAAACCATGTTACATCGCGCTTTTAAAATTCGTGTAATAAGTTGAGGGACGATAATAAAATCCCATTTATTTTACCTTTAAAAGGCCAACAATCGGCAGACCGCGTTAAGCAGGAGCTACTTATAGTTTAAACAGCTAGATAAATTTAAATTTTAGACCCGTTTTTTACAAGCCGCAAGCTAATCGATGAACTCAGGACAACTAAAACCAAGCCATCAATTGTTAACCAGCATTGTGTCATCTATCATTTTTAAATGTGATCTGTGCGATTCAGATCAGCACGCCACCTACACGAACGCATATAGACGACCATCGCTATTCCAATATTTGCAAATATCTGAAAAGTCATGGTATCTCAGTAAATGAGTCAATTTCTAATTGTTTTAAAATTCTTAGAAAATGTCAATCTAAAAGGTATTGTTTAAGTTATGAAATGCCATCTATAAAAGAAATTAAACCCTCCCTGAACACCCAGCAAGATTCTATTAAGTCCTTGGTGTTTTAATCATGTAATATATATATATATTTTATTGTTAATTTTAGTATAAATATGTAGAAAAATTGTTTTATTTTAACTTGAGAATGGCAGAAGTTCTGTCACCGAAACGTTGTTCAAAATCATACTAAAATTTCAAAATTGTTGCTATTGACATTTTCATTGAAACTAATAAGTAAATGACTTCTTATACGAATCTTTATATTCAGCAAAGCTTTCAACTTGAAATGATTATGAATTGATGAATTTTTCGGGACCTTATTTTGCAAGAAATCCTAATGTTTACATGACACTTTTCATACTCGCGAGCATTTCCTAAGAAAATAACCTGATTTAACCTTATTGTTAAATATAATTATATATTTTTACAGGATAAATTCGAATACAAATACCTATCTCAACCATTTGATTTCAAACCATCCACTGATCTAGAATCATCAGTTACAAAGAAAGTTATCAAATTATAAGGTGGACAGTATCGCTCTCTTTGGAATGCGCTATATAATACGAAAGTAGCTGGCAAGATCTAAATGAACAGTCGAATATTTTATAAAAAATAATTGAAACGATTCCTTTTGTGATAAATACTATATTGTTCATTTTCTGGTTGCGCTTTGTAAAAACGCAATAATAACATGTACGGATAGAAAAACATGTTCTATTTAAATCCGTTATTTCCCTAAAGGCGATATGTACACTTTGTATTATGCATATTTAATGCAAAGGATTATATACGTATATCCCAGCTGTACTTCAACCGTAGCCACAGTAGACATTGTGTTAGAACTATAATGCTTATTTAAATTTTACAATGTGACCGGAATAATGAAATCCGTAAAATATAGCAGGTAGTTTGGTATCTGTTTTGTGGTCAACTGTGGACAACAAAATCAATTTACTGTAAAATGATTTAATGGATGGCAGGTTTAAACTTCGTTAATTATGTTAGTTAATTAATAATAAGAAACGGCCACTGTTGCAGTATACGGATATTTTTATTATTCTGTAATTGTGTATGATTATATGACCTTTTTCATAACTGTAATTGTATTATCAGCTTATATCGTTATCTATACTTATATATCAGCCAGTAAAAGAGTGCGCAAAACGATAGAGGATCTCATTCCCAATAATTGAAGTAATTCATGATGTTATCATACGAAGCTATCTTACTGTGGCGACAATATTTTATGAATTTATTAATTTTACTTGGTACTATTAGTAACCTGTGGGTCATTATTGTACTATTTCATAAACGCTTACGAAATCGTGGTAGTATTTATGAATTGGTTTTGATCAATCTAGCCTTGACGGATATTCTGACATTGTGTATCGGCTATTTTTTTAATTACTATCTAATTGCAATTTTGGATAGAAAATTTGGCACATTTCTGTGTTATTTTCTGTATCCGTTTGGAAAGGCTTGCATGCCTAGCTCGTCGTGGTCAATGTTTTTAGTGAATTATTTACGGTATAAGGCGATTGTATATCCTTCACAAAAGTTACTTACTAAAGCATATGTCTTTTATATGTTGCTTGCAATATGGATTGCATCTATTGTAACTGTGTATCCATTTTATCTGTACCATGCACCATCTCCTGGTGATAAAATGTGCCAATATTCAATACCTATGTTATCTAGGAGAATCTATTTTAGCGGTGTTTTATTGACAGCTGTCATAATACCGTTACCATTAATGTGGTATATGTATTTTAACGTAAGGAAAGGTTTACAATTACCTAAAGTGTTAAGTAATACTACGAGTACTCTTCCCTCAGTGAGAGTTACTGAAAATGCACAAGTTAATCGCTTGATTTTTGCCATCACGGTATTATTTTCATTAAGTAATGTACCAATCTATTTAATAGCTTCAATTATGAATATTATTATACAACACATTGAGTGGATGGTAATTTTGTATGAAATCAGTTTATATTTGAATTGTTTCAGTAGTGTAATTAACCCCTTTGTTTACTGTATTATTAGTTCATCCTTTCGTCGAGAAAGTAAATCAATTTGTTACCGTATTTGCTGCCTAAGATCCTCTGCCATCGAAGGTGATGTAGTTCACAAATCAGTATCTATGACAACACCAGCCACTCCACGCCAGTTTGCGGTCACCTTTAGAAATATTCACATCACTGAAGAAGCAACATGCGATAATGATAATGTAACTTTTGAATAAGTAGCCTTGAGAATTCCATTGACCATATTGATCGTTCAAATACGTATAATAGAGCAGCGAGATGGAAATATATAACAAAAGCAAACATAATATAGACCATATTTAAGCGTAATCGAATACGTTCAATTTGAAAAATTTACAATGTACTAAGGTATCTCCAAATACATTTGTAAGTACAGAATTTGTTGTCTAATGGTCGTTTAAAAACATGAAACTTGAAGTTACAACCAAATAATGTGTCTTTCTTGACCTTCTCATTATTTTAATTAAGTACAATGTTATAAATAGTAGTATCCACCAATACAATCTAGATAAATTGACCGCTTTAGACTGATGGCCTTCTGCAGATCTGTCAGTAAGATCCCGTGAACATTTTTTTGTCCGTTTATTGTCTATTAATAGCCTCAGCCTATCAGTGCCGTTTATATCATTTTCCCTCACATGTGGAAAAACGATCCAACCAATAGAATTAATTTCTGTATCTTGAAAAGTGATTCCTACGACACCGCAATCAGCATAGAGCATAATCGAACATAGATATGGTTTAACTTCAGCGACGTGATGATATCATATTATGCAGAAATCCATATACGTTTCACAATGAGGATGAGAAAATTTGTGACATGAAAAATTTCTATGACACCGCTGAATTTTCATTAAATACGATTAGAAAGCTACTCGCGGGGCACGCAGCAGTAATAAGTATAAATGTAAATGATTGCTCTGTGAATACAATAATGGAGGCTAGGGAAATTGTAGTGGATTAATTTATCAGCCTCTCTATCAGGCAGCTGATATTAGCTTATCCTCCTTTTGAGGTAACCTCGTTTATAATCATATAAAAACCAATGTAAAGTATATTATTAATTAGATTCACTTTGACAAGCACTGGTATTAGTTTATCATTACAATTATATTCAACATATATTATCTTGTGGGAGTTCTTAATTCAATATGAATACAAGGAGTCAGATTACCATAACACCTAGAAGATCACCCATTAGAGTGATAAGATCTCCTACAATTGGTGACCCCGCAACCAACATCGCAGCCGCTAATAACTCAATGTCAGTTGCAGCAGATGAGGAATCTCAAAATCAAACCAGTCAACAAATCAAACAACACAATCACTTCATATCGCTGAAATTACCACCATTTCTACCGCTACAAATACTATTCTGGTTTATGCAAGTGGAGTGCTCATTTGATCTAAAAAAAATTGCAGATGAATTGACACGATTTCGATACGAGGTGGCTGAACTGCCGTCAAATATTGGCCCACTGGTCGTCAGCACGGAGCTCTTCACCTCAGCCACACCCTTCACTGATTTAAAGAATAAACTACTACAGATATTACAAAAGACTGATCAAGAGAAATTAGAAGAAGCTCTTGGCACAATTTCGCTGGAGGGTTTGAAACCATCAATCTGCAGTATGAAGATACAACAGTCGCTGTCTGCTTCAGGTATCGCGCCCACTGATAATCTTGTAAGACATCGTTTATTAAATGCTTTGCCTATTAATATTCGTCAGCTTTTGATAAGCCATACAGAATTGCCCATGCCACAATTTTTTAAAGTAGCTGACACTGTTTGGGGCGCTTTCCGTAATGACAACTCCTATTCTAATAATCTTGGTGTTTTCCCTATTGCACCACCCTTAGATCAACATTTTTTTCAACAGGCTCCAGCATCAGTTCAGGCAGTTCGGTATCAACAACCGAATTCTTCTGCTCAGTATACGCGCAATAACGATCAATACACGGTTATTACAAGCTACTCAAAAGGTCAACGCGCTAAAATATGCCGCTCTCACATTTTTTTTGGTGAAAAAGCTAACTATTGTCGTCCTCCTTGTCAATGGCCTGGTCCAAAACCGCCAACAATTTTAAACAATAATCAGGCAACACCAAACAATTCCCTTCCTGTCTTGCCTGCTCCAAACAATTCCCTTCCTGTCTTGCCTGCTCCAATTAATTCTGTCTCCGCCATCCAGACCCCGGAAAACTTTTGAGCCGTGTTGTATGAAGCGGAATCAGGGTCATAATTCCGACCGTTCGTGCCGTCGTTGGATTTCCGCGTCGTCGTTGAATTTCATTCCATGTTTCTATTCCGTCGTCATCTGCGCTGCCATCTGCGCATCAATTTGAAAACATCACAAAGAATAAATTTCAGGTCTCTTCAGGTCAAATTTTAAATGGCTTTAGTTTAACGGGATAATTTCACATAAGACTTATAAGAGGTCTGGATTGTAAAATATTCAAGCTTATATATGGATATGGAAAACGATGGCATTAATGTTTGCAGTTTATTATTGAGGAACATATAATTATTATCGAAACATGTGATTGAAGGTTGACAGACAGACTCGGAAAAAGCAAAATCAAAATTCATGAAATATAGAAGCAGTAGACTCATATTCAAAATATTGGACATTTTGTAGTCTTGCAGTAGTGGGACTTTTTCATTCTGATCAATGACATCAATCATATTGTCCTAGATTCTTAGATTTTCCGAAGAAAAGTATTCGAGACAACGTCTAAAAACAACATACAAGTACTTCACATGGTGTTAGGGTGCATCGGTGTTATCAGTATTTCATGGATTTTGATGTTGCATTTTCTGAGTCTGCCTCCAGTTACATTTTACTACATAATAGCTATAATAATAATAGCTATAAATCTTTCTCAATTAATGACATAAATGATATTAATAAATTAATAAACTGCAAACACTTCCATTGTTTTTCCGTCATATAAGCGTGAGTATTCCACAATCCAGACCTCTGATAGAATTTATAACAACTATTTGAAAACGAACAATAAAGTAAGCAATGAATGCTATTAAAGCCTGAATCTGACAGTATTTAAAATCCAGTGTGATAATATCAAACATAAATCGAAAACCTTCCTCTTGGTAATAAAACACCTTGGTCAAAAGTGAGAGACAATTTGATAGTTGCGCAGATGGCGACGCAGACGGCAGCGCAGACGGAAGCGCAGACAACGGAATGAAGTTCAACAACGAAGCAAGATCCAACGACGACTCCGCAGCTCAGAATATTGACCCCGATTCCGCGCGAAATTAATTGCGCAGATGGCAGCGCAGATGACGACGACATGGAAACACGGAATGAAATTCAACGACGACACGGAAATCCAACGACGGCACGAACGTTTGGAATTATGACCCCGATTCCGCTTCATAGTGTTGAACCTATGACGCCTCAGCATGGCTTATTTATGTATGTCACTGTTATTTTGCCAAAAATGCCTGCTGACGTAGCTTTTCTTATTGATACTGTTTCTGCTGTATCTATCATTCCAATTTCTCTTTCTCAAAAATATGATTTAACATTAGCATCTTCCAATTTATCATTAATTTCGGCCTCCGGAAAGGGCATCAATGTACTAGGTGAACTCGCAACAACAGCCACTATGCCTAGCCTAAGACGCTCTTTCCCCCATTCATTTATAATTGCTGAAGTTACTCAACCAATTTTAGGCATAGATTTTTTACACAAACACAAAATAACCCTTGATTGTTCCAAACAAATCTTAATTGACGACACAACAACTGTTTCTGTCCCGTTAAAATCCTGTTCTATTTCCGTCGAGTCTGTCGTATTTCCTTTTCCCAAAAATCTTTCTTCGAACGTGCGTAACATTTTAAATTCTCATGCCGAAATATTTACACCTTTTTCCTTCAAAAACACACCGCCACACGATGTCGTACACCGCATCGAAACTGTCGGAGATCCCGTTTTTTGTCAACCTCGCCGACTACGCCCCCGCAAATTAGCCGTGGCCAAGGCACAGTTTGATAAATTATTAGATGCAGGTATAATTAAACCTTCGACTTCTCCTTGGGCTAGTCCGTTGCATATGGTTCCAAAATCTGAACCTGACACTTTTCGGCCAGGTGGAGATTACCAGGCATTAAATCGCATTACTAAGCCTGATCGTTATCCTTTACCTAATCTGCAATCTTTTAACAATGAACTTTTTATAAGAAGCCGACGGCTTACACATTTGATAACGAAGTTAATTGGCAACAGATTTTTATTCGTCACTACGTTTCGACGTAACATTACGTCATCTTCAGGTGTATAAAAATGAAATTTTATTTTACAGCGAGATCTAAAACCATCGCTAAATACACAAAAGGATTCCGTAAAATCCAAACTTTACAATTAATTTGAATAGGTCTTTTAATTTTCTATTTTAGTTAAGCATAGGTAATAAGCAAGTTTATATTTCAGTTGTTTTTAGATTTCCCCTTGATAGTAATGTACATTGTTAAAAGTTTTTTTTAATCATATAAATATAACGCTGTAAAATAAAAATTCTTTTTTATACACCTGAAGATGACGCAATGTTACGTCGAAACGTAGTGACGAATAAAAATCTGTTGCCAATTAACTTTGTTATCAAATGAACTTTTTGGATCTAAAATTTTTTCTCGACTACATTTATCTAAAGCTTATCACCAGATTCCCATTCACCCTGACGACATAAACAAAACAACAATCACTACTCCTTTCGGTGCCTTTTGTTACCAAACAATGCCTTTTGGGCTACGCAACAGTGCTGCGACCTTTTCACGTTTTATTAATTCCGTCTTGCATTCAATACCTTGTTTTTCATACATTGACGACATTTTAATTTATGGCAGCAGTCAAGCAGAACATGATACCCGTTTACAACTCGTTCTTGCTAGACTTGTTGAATATGGTCTACGTGTTAATTTATCAAAATGTATTTTCTCTGTTGCGTCACTCGACTTTTTAGGGTATGAAGTCAATTTCAAAGGTATTTCGCCAAAAGCAAAATCAAAATCCGATTTACTAGCCTTGCCTTCACCAATTGATTATTCTTCTTTACGTCGTGCCCTGGGCATGTTTGGGTTTTATCGTAAATTTATTCCGCATTACGCAGACATTGTTCAACCTTTACAAGCACTTGCTAATGCCACTCAGCCACGTTCTAAAAATCAACGCAAATCACATGTTCCTGCACCTTTTGTTTGGCAATCCGATCATCAGCTCGCTTTCGACAATCTTAAATCTTCTGTCAACAATGCTGTTATTTTAGCCCATCCTGATCCATCAATTTCTGACTACACTATCACTACAGATGCCTCAGCTTTTGCTATTGGTGCTGTTTTACACGAATAAAAACTAGATCCTCAGCCATTAAGTTTTTATTCTCGTAAATTATCGACAGCTGAAATTACTTACTCCACTTTTCATCGTGAGCTATTAGCAATTTTTTCCGCTGTCAAACGTTTCCGTCCAATTATTGAAAATACAAAAGTCACTATTTTTACTGACCATAAACCCATTTCAGCTGCTTTTCATTCTCGTTCGACGCAAAATCATTCTCCTCGTCAAGAACGGCAATTTTCATTTTTGTCTGAATTTGTCCATGATATTATTTACATTCCCGGTGAGAGTAATGTTGTAGCTGACACATTATCTCGTGATTTATCTGTTGAGCCTACCGATTGTTCTTCAGTTTCAGCCGTCTCTTTTAATTTTATTAACCTTGAAGAAATTATTAAAGCACAACAGCACATACCTTTTGATACTTCAAATTTGAAAATGATTGATTTTATAGAAGGCTCGGTATGGTGTGAAACATCCGAACAATTACCACGCCCTTACGTCCCATTATCTTACCGTTCTACAGTTTTCACAAATTTTCATAATTTAGGTCACTATGGCCGTTCAGCTACTTTTCAATTAATTAATGACAGATTTTATTGGCCTAAAATGCGCAAAGACATCAATATTTGGGTTCAACAATGTTTACAATGCCAACAAACAAAAATTACTCGTCACACTGTTAATCCTTCTTTGCCTTACAATTTGCCAGCTGATCGCTTACAAACAGTGCATCTTGATATAATAACAGTACCTGCCTCAACTTGTTCACTAACAAATATAACCACTACTTGTAGATATGTATTAACTATGATTGATCGTTGCACGCGCTGGGTTGAAGCCATTCCCATTGTTGATCAGACTGCCCCTGTTATTGCTGAAGCCTTCGTAAGAGAATGGGTATCTAGGTATTCCGCACCCCTTTATGTCATTACGGATCGCGGATCAAATTTTGAAAGTGAACTCATGCATGAGGTCGGCAAACTAATTGGATTTCTTAAGCTGAGGACTACTGCCTACCATCCCCAAACCAACGGCTTGGTAGAGCGTATGCATCGCACTCTAAAATCAATTTTAAAAACAGCTAGTATTTCTTGGTATGATACCTTGCCGTCCGCACTGTTGGCTCTTCGAGTCTGGCCAGATGATGATGGTATTTCTCCACATGAACTTATCACCGGTTTAAAACCACTAATACCTCGTGTATGTATCGAAGATAAAGAATTATTAACATCGCATCATTTATTACAAACATTGCAGGAACATTTTAAAACTATTAAATTTAAGCCGCCTGCCAATAAAAGAACTATACCATCGTATGTACCTCCCGAATTAAATACATGTCGGAGAGTATGGATTCGTGTAGACCATCCACGTCTTCCCTTAGAAGCACCTTATACTGGCCCATATGAAGTTGTGTCACGTCACGAAAGATATTAAGTAATAAAAAGGGGAAACACAACAGACAGTGTTGCTATCAATCGTTTAAAACCAGTTATTGAATCTTTACCGTCGACAACACCTGATGATATTATCAATGATGCATCTATTACAGCTGATCCCAATATTGTTACAACACGCTCAGGAAGAAGAGTAACATTTAAACCTAATCCTTTTTGTATATATTATTGAACTGCATTATATAACATATTGAGTAGTTACTAATCATAGCGATGAATCGCAATTAGCCTTAAAAAAAAAAAAAAAAAAAAAAAAAAAACAAATCAAAATACATAAATAAATAATAATAATACAATGATTTACTTAATAAATAGCTTAGTAATATTATAGAATTATAGAATAGAATAATAGTACTATCACCATGTTAGAAATAGATACCTAATACTACTACTATAACATTCATACATATTCATATATTACTATATAGTCCTGTAAATTCCCTCGGACTCCGTCTCGGAGGGGGGGACATCTGTAGTGGATTAATTTATCAGCCTCTCTATCAGGCAGCTGATATTAGCTTATCCTCCTTTTGAGGTAACCTCGTTTATAATCATATAAAAGCCAATGTAAAGTATATTATTAATTAGATTCACTTTGACAAGCACTGGTATTAGTTTATCATTACAATTATATTCAACATATATTATCTTGTGGGAGTTCTTAATTCAATATGAATACAAGGAGTCAGATTACCATAACACCTAGAAGATCACCCATTAGAGTGATAATATCTCCTACAAAATAGCTCAGCATTAGAGCATTAACAGCTGACAAATAAATGACATCCCCCTATCCCACCGTTCAGTTGATTCTTTTAATGGAATGTTATGCATCTGAGTTGCTGACAATCAATAATACCCGGCAAGCATCCGCATGAATGTTAATAACTGGTAGGCTACTGATGGGGCAGAGACTAAAGAACAGTTCAGCTGCTCTTTTTTCAGCTGATGATTGTCAGATTAGAGATGTCTTGGAGTTCCTTGTTTACTGATCAGCCACCTGAAATTAGCTGCGATATGCTTTGTTGTATTGTCTTGATATTGGCTTTCCACAAAGGGATACTTGCTTAAATAGTCTTGAGCAATGCTTCCTACGATACTACTCAAACAGATCAGAGCTAATGTCCTGCCATGATTCTGTAAGAATGGAGTGCTGTAGTTATGGCTCACGAGGATTCTGGATCGCTCTTTGCCAATTCAATGCAGATTGGACATTTGATTGAGTTTTCACGAATAGCACGATTTATACCTTATAGCAAGAATAATTTTTCCCTTTATGCGTTTTATGCAAACGAGAAAGGTAATAATCCCAGAGTGGCAATGGAATGAGAGCTTCTTTCCCTCGTGGATTAGGCCATCGTCAAGTATCAGTTCATCTCGATCTAATCAAATTTCATGTACAGCTTCAGGAACATGACTGTTCTCGGTGTGTCACCTATCCACTATATAACCTCAATCAACAGACGAAGAGTCAGATCAGCCTTGCAGCATCGCGTACTTCTCTTAGTCAAACACAAGAGACAACAACTGTGCTGTAAACCAAGCGATTTATCCTCCGTCAGAGAGAAACGGAAGGCTCCTCAGTTAGAGGGACATAGTCGAAGGTCAGGGTCAGAGATAAACATGTATGATTTTAGCCGCCTTTCAGTACAGGATGGATAAATCATAATTTTGTACGCGAAGCTCTGTAATCGTGAATGATCACCCTTATAAGTGTGTATGAAACCATCCACATCCATAGACAAGGTCTAACATCACTCGTTTGATGTTGACATAACGCTTCTCCCAGTGTCACAAAAGTTCTGTGTGGATCTTGTTGGAGAAAACAACCCCTAGAAAATTGCTGAATGCATTAATTTCTGAGAACACTGGTTGTTTGGGATCGTAATGTGTGACCTAACAAGCAATACTGATTTCTTCTTGTAGTTCTTGGGAGGCTTTTATAAGCTGTTCAATACAGGTGAATCGTAAATCCTTTTTCAGCAGGGCTACTTAGAGTGCTGGACCAATCACTGAAATATGGGTAAAATCACTTGTATTGGAAATATTCAGACCTCAAGAGCTCATTAATGAGGGTCCAGAGATTCTGAATTGCTGAAATCTTGGAAGAATCTTGGTGAACACACGTGGACATAATAATCATGGCTAACAAAGTTACTTCCGAGATACGGATGGAATACGGTTAATAGGATTGACAATCAGGCCATCCTGCCTTTTACCTTGCACATGAGAAGATTTTAAAAAGAATAGAAGAATAAAACCTGTTCCATTACATGCATCTGAAAGATGGGTTCTATCAACCACACTATTGACTCGACTTGACTCAGCTTATGACGCCACGCTTCTGGATGCTTTAGGAATACATTGGCCCAACTTACTGTCTACTGTTAAACTTAGGAAACTTTCTCCTTCTGCTTCTACTATTTCTCGCCAACGTCAGATGTATTTTTAATTCACATCGAAATTTCAAAGATGTATGCCCTCAACCGCTGCATGACATCCTTCACTGGCAACCAAATGAGATGCTTCGACAGGGCTATGGGCAAGCTGTAACGTTTCATAATGTTTTGTATCGGGAATTGTCTTATTTAAGTTTCTTTGTCATCTATGTCTGACAATGATTTGTGGCGTTCTTTGTCTGGTAAATATGTTAGACGCAGGCAGGGGCGCCGGAGCCATACGAGGACGACACATTGTACGACGTCGTTGTACAATATCGTTTTCACCTTCTCACTCTTCCCAACAAAATATTGAGTCAAATTTCGTGTAATTTTGAAAAATGATTAAATGATAAAATCGAGCTATTTTGAAGGTACTACAATATTGAAGCTCCCAATATGCAAATGCCACGCCTTTTTGGGTAAACTATATATTTCGTCAAGCAGAACGGACACCTACACTGTAGGTCCTATCCTTAGATTAAAGGGATGTATAGGTAGGACCGTTGTCGCTGTACACTGTACAATGTCGATTCATGCATATTTTTTCATCTTTATTTAAAGTGCTTGATCTGGAAAGTTTATGATAATTATACAAAAGGGCACCTGCTGCCCATCTTCGCCCAACTGCAACAAGGGTAGAAGGGTCAGGTGCCCCTCCTTTACCCAAACTTCGGCGCCCCTGGGCGTAAGAGGGACGGCACATTCCTATAATTTGACTGTCTATACTACTCCTATGAGAAGATTGATTGATCTTGGACAGCTTAGCCAGACACGGTGAAGTCGTTTGTGATATTGAAGGCACCAGGTAATCCAGATAGTATACAGTACCTCTAGAGTTAGAAATTTTGTGAGTTATATTGAGCTCAAATGGTAAGTGCGTGAGGCAATATCTTTCAAATGTAGAATTGAATGGGATGAGCATACAACAGATATTTAACCCCTTGACACTTCTATGGCAACACTAGTCATTATCTGGAAAGTTTCTGATAATTATACAAAAGGGTACCTGCTGCCCCTCTTCGCTCCTCTGCAACAAGGACAGGAGGGTCAGCTTTCAGTTCTCTTCAAACAATGCTATCTTACTTGTCAAATCCTTCATTACACATATTCGTCAAATTCTTGAATCTGACACTCAAGTATGGAGTCCGTATTTATTAAAGATTAATAGAAAACATGCAAAGACGCTTCACTAAAGCCATATGCGGTCGCTGCAACATTGAATAGTTATGACAATTACAACGATAGACTTTTGTAGCTATCATTACAATCTTTAGAAATTTGTAGAGTCATATTCGACTTTTACATGGTTCATAAAATCATAAATAATTTATTGGATATTTCTATGGACTGTCTTGTTTCATTTACCCTCAAATTATACAACAAGAGGACAACCAAGAATAAAACAACAACATATTGTAATGATATAACAGCATGACGCTGTGAATAACATGCAAGTAGATTGTTTATGTTAAAGAAAGTCAGTTGAAGTTGAGATCACGAGAGATCATAACATGGCGCAGTTGGTATTTTAAACCGATATATTTAAATGAATTTTATATGTTTTATATGTCTAACTAGTGACAAATTGAAGAGCTTTTATGAATATATAGCAAAGTATATATAGGTGGTTTATCATGGCAAAACCAATGAAGGCGGACTTGGAAATAGAGAACCAGTAACTCTCTCGACAGATTGAAGAAATCCAGCTCGGCAGCAGCCCTGGCGACGCTGAAGGAAAAGCTGACTCCGTTGCTAATTTAATGAAAATGATGGTCCAACAGCAGTACCAGCAGCAACAACACAATTCAATGTTCTTCTCAAACATTTAACACTGAAAACGGAAAATATTCAGCAGGAAGACAACAATGAAGTGCCACAAGGACAACGCCCTTCGCTTGGGGCAAGAATAACAGCAAAACAGCCACCAATGTTGGAGAATGATATAAATTACCAACAATTCATTCAATGGAAAAAAACCTGGGATAATTCTGCAACAGTGGTCGATATATCTCTCCAAAGTCGTGGGCAACAGGTAGCAACATTTAAAAGCTTCTGTTCTCCGTCTTTATTAGAAAAAATGGACATCACAGATAATGATAATACATTAGATTTAGCTACCATTATTCAAAAGATTGAAACATACCTGAAAAGTAAAATAAATTTGGCATTAGACCGATTAAACCTTATACAACGTCGTCAAGAAGATAATGAAGCATTTGAAGATTTCTATACTGCTCTGTGCGTCAAAGCAACCGACGCTGCATTGAAAGATATGACCTTGGATGACTGGATGGCAACCTTGATAACAGTGGGGATAAGAGACAATGATACTAGACAAAAACTGTTAGCCAAGACACCACATCCCACATTGACAGAGACCATCAAAATATGTCGCAATGAAGAGAAAGGGAATATCGGTCGAAATACGATGCAGTCATTGGAGTCCTTGATATCGCACATGAAAGTGCACAGTGAAAGACCAAAGACAGAAAAGCCAAATAAAGAGAGATGTTCTAATTGTGGATACCACCATTATGAAGGAAAGGAATGTCCTGCAAAAGGAAAGACGTGTACTAATTGCAACAAATTACACCATTTTTCCAAGGTATGCCGCTCGAAGTCAACTAGTACTGACGACACAACGATAAAACAAAGTGGGATTACGATTTCTGAGAATACGAGCCAAGCTGATCCAAAAAATAGATGTTGACATTTATTGTCACATGTCTACTAAATATTGGGTAAGTGTGAAGTTATTGCCGACACTGGCGCACAAGGCTCGGTAATGTCTAATTTACAACACCTGAAAGCTTTGAACATACCAAGTTAACAAAAACAAACAATTTAATTTCTGGCATAGACGGCTCTGAAATAAAAGTGTTAGGTTTTATCAAGCTAGACATAAAACTACAATGGAAATTATGTAGTGGCAATGTATTTGTTTGTGAAAATCTTGATCATTTTCATCTTTCATTTATGTCTTGTAAAGAATTGAATATCGTTCACTCCACCTTTCCTCAACCATTCAGCGAACCTAATTTCAACATTGCTGGTTGTCATGGCAGTGCTGAAAAATACAATGAAAATCCAACGCAAAGTGAAATTTTACAAATCAAAAATAATTTAATGGAAACATATAAGGACGTATTTCCTCAGAAACAGAATTAAAAGCAATGAACTGCGAGCCTATGTCTATCCAATTAAGAGATGATGCAAAATCATATGCAATTTATAATGCACACCCGATACCATATGCACAACGGGAAAATGTTAAAAAAATGATAGACGAACTAGTTCAAAAGAAGATATGGAAACCTGTCGGCGATAGACCGATAGATTGGTGCCACCCTTTAGTTGTAGTACCTAAACCTGATGGAAAATTACGTTTGTGTGTGGATTTAAAACATTTAAATGACCAGATGAGAAGACCAGTACATCCAATGACCACGCCAAAAGACGTTATTACTGCTGTATCACCTGGTTCAAAATATTTCAGTACGATGGATGCCAAACATGGGTATTGGCAATTACCACTTGATGAAAAGTCACGAGATTTAACTTGTTTTATGACCCCATGGGGTAGATACATACATTTATGTTCACCAATGGGATTTATAGCTTCAGGCGATGCCTACAATTTGAGGGGTGATATTGCCCTATCCGGACTTCAAGAAGTCCACAAAATTGTTGATGATACTCTCGCAGATGATAATAATTTTCAAGAACATGTGATAAGAATCATCAGTATATTAGAACGCTGTCGAACGCATAATATAACACTGAATCCAGAAAAATTTCATTTTGCTGAAGAAAAAGTTAAATTTGCTGGATATATTTTATCACAATCCGGAATTACAGCGGATCCACGTAAAACGGATGCAATTAGATTATTTCCACAACCAAATACTCGCACGGAATTACGGTCATTTATGGGTTTAGTGAATCAATTTGGGCAATTTACACCACGGATCAGTAGCTTGGCAAGTCCTCTACGAGAACTACTCAAACCGTCGTTTGAGTTCTCCTTGAATGAAAGTCATACAAGGGCTTTCAATGATCTAAAAGATGTATTAACATCCACCCCTATCTTAGCTTGATTTGATCCAAATGCAGAGACAATTTTAGAAACTGACGCTTCTCGACTTGGCGGATTGGGGTATGTATTGCTTCAAAAACAAAATGATATTTGGCGTATGATACAATGCGGGTCACGATTTTTATTAGATGCTGAAACCCGCTACGCCACTATCGAGCTTGAATGCCTTGCTATTACATGGGCAATAAAAAAAATGTCATTTATACTTAATTGGATTGCCCGTATTCACTGTTATTACCGACCATAGACCATTAATAACCATCATGAATAATTACACATTAGATCAAGTTACAAATGCTAGGCTTTTACGTTACAAATTACAATTAGCAGCTTATCATTTCACAACTACTTGGAAAAAAGGCACAACTCATTTCATAGCTGACACATTTATCACGTGCACCATTGAAAGCGTCAGATAAAAATAAGCTCAGCGGTAAACAAGACACTATAGTTCACTTTCAACGACAAGCCACTTTAAAATTGACCTTAGCAGCTTTACATCAGGATAATAATGATAATACTGACAGTGACACTCGTAATACACATAAAGCTTACCTCGCAGATAGAGAGTTGGACAGAATAAGAGATATTGCTAATAATGATGTTGTTTACAAAACTTTAACTACAGATATCTAGAGAGGAGAAATTAGTACAACTTCAAAACCATATCAAAAGATTTTTAATGAACTCACTACCGATGATGGATTAATTTTATTTGGTTGCCGATTGATAATTCCGAAAGATTTAAGAAAAGAAATTTGTAAAACATTGCACGGATCACAGCAAGGTATTGAACGAACCAAGCGGCGGGCCAGACAAACTGTTTATTGGCCTGGAATTAACTCAGATATTAAATCCTTATAGAAAGATGTGAACCATGCCAAACAAGATTACCAAGCTTACCAAATGAAGAATTTAAGAAAGATGTCAAACCAACGCGAGTATTTGAAAGTGTATCAGCTGATTTATTTAGTCATGGTGGCCACACGTATATCGTTTATGTAGACCGATTATCAGGATTTCCCTTTATAACTGAATGGGAAAATGATCCTGCTGCTATTGACTTAATTAAAATTATTAGAAAATATTTCGTTTTAACTGGCGTGCCAGTTCAAATACGTAGCCTACAGACGGAGGACCGCAATTTAAAGCCAAGTCTTTTGGAGACTTTTTACAACGCTGGGGTATAAATTGGGGCCCCTCAACATCGTATTATCCACAGTCGAACGGACACGCGGAGTCAGCAGTAAAATTAATGAAATATCTTGTTGCGAAAAAACCCAATGGTGACATTGACTGTGAAGAGTTTTTACATGGTTTGTTAGAAAGTCGAAACACACCGCGTGAAGATGGACGTTCACCAGCACAAATATTATATGGCCATCCTATGAGGTCAAGAGTTCCAGTGCATCATTCTGCTTTTGCACAAGTTTGGCAAACGCAAGCAGAGGACGCCGACAACAAATTAATTCAACTAAACAAGAGGCAAATATTTAATTATAATCGAACTGCTCATAATTTAAAACCACTATGTATTGGTGACACTGTTGTGATACAAGCCATAAAATCAAAAAGATGGACCGAACAAGGAACGATTATCGGGATTGGGAAAAACAGGGACTATCACGCGAAACGGCCATCGGTTAGACTGTACTGGAGAAATAGACGTTTTTAAGATAATCGAAATTAAATGATAAAAATATTAATATGAATGATGAAACACAAATTTCTGATGGAGACAATAATACAATAACAGTCCTTTGAAAAAAAGTTTGTATAACTTAAAGGTTCTGAATAAATGATGATGATGATGATGATGATGATAACAGAAGATAATAATAACCTGCGAAGAAGTACACGAATTAAAACTAGACCAAAACGTTATGAACATTAAAAACTGATTTTAATTTCTAGTCTCGATCTTATAAGTTACAATATATCCAACCTTTTTTATGTTTTTTGTGTGTATATAATTGATATCAGACAAATAATTAATCATGTAAATGTTAGTTGATAACCAAGGAAATCAACTTGGGGAGGTGTAATGATATAACAGCATGACGCTGTGAATAACATGTAAGTAGATTGTTTATGTTAAAGAAAGTCAGTTGGAGTTGACATCACGAGAGATCATAACACATATCAATAGAAATAATCAAACACTTAATTTTTTGCAGTAGAGTAATTACTTGATGGAATTCGCTTGATAAAAGTGTTGTTCTATCACCATCATTTAATGCTTTTAAACGGCGTCTAGACGCTGTACATTTACAACGAATTTGTAAATTGTAAATAGGCTAAATGTCAGTGTATTTATTATTTGATTGATAAATACCTTTATATATGCTTGTAAATATATATTTTGCAAATCAATAAATAATAATAATATAAAAAAATAATACCTGCAGTCTAAATGCTCTCTCTCAGTTTTTTTACACATACGAATGCATGCATAAGTATTTGTACAAGCTCGTACAGCAATTATATATAGTACTTCGCAACACATTGTAAGCTGTCAAATCTTCAATCAGCGCAAAACAATGGGATTACATTTTACGCTAAGCCTTCATTGCCTGACATTGTCTAAAATTGAAGTATTAATTCTATCGATTATCTCCAGTTCCAGAACAACAAGCACAAATATCAAATATAGAATAACAGGTCCTAAAGATTTGAAAATTCAAAAACTCTTTCTAGCATAGATGATGGTGTCTGTTCTATGGTCTAATGATCAAAAACAGTTCAATGCACATAGATTTTGAATAATAATAATAATAATAATAATAATAATAATAATAATAATAATAATAATAATAATAATAATAATAATAATAATAATAATAATAATAATAATAATAATAATAATAATAATAATAATAATAATAATAATAATAATAATAATAATAATAATAATAATAATAATAATAATAATAATAATAATAATAATAATAATAATAATAATAATAATAATAATAATAATAATAATAATAATAATAATAATAATAATAATAATAATAATAATAATAATAATAATAATAATAATAATAATAATAATAATAATAATAATAATAATAATAAATAATAATAATAATAATAATAATAATAATAATAATAATAATAATAATAATAATAATAATAATAATAATAATAATAATAATAATAATAATAATAATAATAATAATAATAATAATAATAATAATAATAATAATAATAATAATAATAATAATAATAATAATAATAATAATAATAATAATAATAATAATAATAATAATAATAATAATAATAATAATAATAATAATAATAATAATAATAATAATAATAATAATAATAATAATAATAATAATAATAATAAATATAATGTTAACATTATAGCCATTAAAACTGTATATGCGACTCACAATATCATTGCATTATCAACTTGAATGTCAACTCTCTATCCGACCAGTAAAACCAAAGTAGAACTGGGCAGAAGCTTGATCAAGGATTTTTAATCTAATGATTGTCACGGTCCAAAAAATTATTATTTTATCATCCGAGGCTGCTTTACAGCCAACAATACTTTATACTTGGAATATTATTGCACTATTTCATAAACACTTAGGAAATCATGGTAGTATTTATGAACTTGATTAGATTAATTTAGCTTGGATGGATATTCTGACCTGTGTATCGGCAATTTTTTAATTACTATCTCATTGAAATTTAGGATGGAAAAGTTTGTTCCTTTGTGTGTTATTTTTTGATTTCCTTTAGGACTGGCTTGCATGCCTAGCTCGTCTTGGTCAATATTTTGGTGAATTATGTACGGTTTAAGGAGATTGTATATCCTTCACAAAAGTCACTTACTAAAGTATATGTCTTTTATGTGTTGCTTGCAATATGGATTACATCTATTATAT
This sequence comes from Haliclystus octoradiatus, assembly GCA_916610825.1. Taxonomy (NCBI): domain Eukaryota; kingdom Metazoa; phylum Cnidaria; class Staurozoa; order Stauromedusae; family Haliclystidae; genus Haliclystus; species Haliclystus octoradiatus. Next base: position 5,365,662 of record OU744448.1, read on the forward strand.
CTCTGTATCCATTTTATCTATACCATGCACCGTATCCTGGTGATATAAAATGTTAACCTTCAATACGAAGCAACATGGGATAATGATAATGTGATCAATATTTGAATTAGAAACGTTGTGAACCTCAGCGATGTTGATCCTGCGAAATATGTCAAAAACAATATTCGCGTGATATAATTGATCTCATTGGAAACATTTTTACTCTAAATACGGAAACCTTAAAACAGCAATGTTCGAATAGCAACTTCGTAGTTTGTTTGACGAAGGCAAATTTTAAATGTTTATCTATCAGCTCTTCAACCATCCTCGAGAAATCCTTCTATAAACTATCAACATCGAGGTAATTATTGTGGAAGGGATTACTCTTCTCGGAATGAGAAATTGTGTGGTTACCCATGATGACGATATATTTCACACATGATTCAGAAATTTTGAGTTATATACAATTTAAATTATTCATTTTTAATGCAAAGGATTGTACTTGATACGTATAGCGCACCTGTAATTCCACGGCAGACATTGTGTTAGAACTATAATGCTTACATCAATTCTACATTGTGGCTAGAATAATGAAAACTGTAAAAAATAGCAGGTATTTTGGATATGTTTTGTGGTCAACTGTGGACGACAAAATAAATTCCCATAAGAATGATGGCAGGTTAAAACTTTGTTAATATTTAATAATAGTTCACTAATAACAGGAAACGGCCACTGTAGCGTAGCAGTATACGGATATTTTTATTTTTCTGTAATTGTGTATGACTATATGACCTTTTTCATGACTCTCATTGCATTATCAGCTTATATCGTTATCTATACTTATATATCAGCCAGTAAAAGAGTGCGCAAAACGATAGAGGATCTCATTCCCAATAATTGAAGTCATTCGTGATGTTATCATACGAAGCTATCTTACTGTGGCGACAATATTTTATGAATTTATTAGTTTTACTAGGAACTATCGGTAACACGTGGGTTATTATCGTACTATTTCATAAACGCTTACGAAATCGTGGTAGTATCTATGAATTGGTTTTGATTAATTTAGCCTTGACAGATATTCTGACATTGTATATCGGCTATTTTTTTAATTTCTATCTCATTACAATTTTGGATGGAAAAGTTGGTACCTTTTTATGTTATTTTTTATTTCCTTTTGGAATTGCTTGCATGCCTAGCTCGTCGTGGTCAATGTTTTTAGTGAATTATTTACGGTATAAGGCGATTGTATATCCTTCACAAAAGTTACTTACTAAAGCATATGCCTTTTACATGTTGCTTGCAATATGGATTGCATCTATTGTAACTGTGTATCCATTCTATCTGTACCATGCACCGTCTCCTGGTGATAAAATGTGCCAATATTCAGTACCTATGTTATCTAGGAGAATCTATTTTAGCGGTGTTTTATTGACAGCTGTCATAATACCGTTACCATTAATGTGGTATATGTATTTTAACGTAAGGAAAGGTTTACAATTACCTAAAGTGTTAAGTAATGCTACGAGTACTCTTCCCTCAGTGAGAGTTACTGAAAATGCACAAGTTAATCGCTTGATTTTAGCCATCACGGTATTATTTTCATTAAGTAATGTACCAATCTATTTAATAGCTTCAATTATGAATATTATTATACAACACATTGAGTGGATGGTAATTTTGTATGAAATCAGTTTATATTTGAATTGTTTCAGTAGTGTAATTAACCCCTTTGTTTACTGTATTGTTAGTTCATCCTTTCGTCGAGAAAGTAAATCAATTTGTTACCGTATTTGCTGCCTAAGATCTACTGCCATCGAAGGTGATGTAGCTCACACATCAGTATCTATGACAACACCGGCCACTCCACGCCAGTTCGAGGTCACCTTTATAAATATTCACATCACTGAAGAAGCAACATGCGATAATGACAATGTAACTGCCCGTGTAACTGTTGAATAAATAGCCTTGAGAACTCCATCGACAATCTCCATCGTTCAAATACATATAATCGAGCAGCGAGATGGAAATATATAACAAAATCAAACATAATACAGACCATATTTAAGCATAATCGAATACGTTAAATTGGAAGATTTACAATGAGCTAAGGTATCTCCAAATACATTTGTAAGTACAGGATTTGTTGTCTAATGATTGTTTAATAACGTGAAACTTGAAGTTATAACCAAATAATGTGTCTTTCTTGACGTTCTCATTATTTTAATTAAGTATAGTATTATAAATAGTAGTATCCACCAATACAATCTAGATAAATTGACCGCTTTAGACTGACGGTCTTCTGCAGATCTGTCAGTAAGAACCCGTGAACATTTTTTTGTCCGTTAATTGTCTATTAAATAGCCTCAGCCAATCAGTACCGTTTATATCATTTTCCCTCGCATGTGGAAAAACGATCCGACCAATACAATTAATTTCTGTATCTTGAAAAGTGATTCCTATGACACCGCAATCAACATAGACCATAATCAAACATAGACATGGTTAACTTCAGCGACGTGATGACGTCATTTTATGCAGAAATCCATGTAAGTTTCACAATGAGGAAGAAAAAATTTGTGACACGAAAATATTTCTATGACACAGCTGAATTTTCATTAAATACGACTAGAAAGCTACTCGCAGGGCACGCAGCAATAATAAGTATAGATGTAAATGATTTGTTTGTAACTACAATAATGGAGGCTAGGGAAACAGGTCAGTATTAGAGACAGAGCATTAACAGCTGAGAAATATATAACATCCCTATATCCCACCGTGCAGCTGATTCTTTTAATGGAATGTTGTGCATCTGGAGTTGCCGACCATCAATAATCCCCGGCAAGCATCCGCATGAATGTTAATAACTGGTAGTAGGTAACTGGTAACAAAATCGGAGCTGCTCTCCATGAGGTATCTGGCTGGTCTTGAGGCTTGAGCACCAGGCTGAAACGTATATTCTGATCTTAGAATGGTTTGCATTGCATATGCCAGTTGGAGACTTCCTTGGCAAATAGTTTGTCTTAAGTCCATGCTTCTTTGACTGGGAGGCTACTGATGGGGCAGAGACTAAAGAACAGTTCAGCAGCTCTTTTCAGCTGATGATTTGTCAGATTACAGATGTCTTGGAGTTCCGTGTTTACTGATCAGCCACCTGAAATTGGCTGCGATATGATTTGTTGTATTGTCACGATATTGGCTTTCCGCAAAGGGATACTTGCTTAAATAGTCTTAAGCAATGCGCTTCCTGCGATACTCAAACAGATCAGAGCTAATGTCCTGCCATGATTCTGTAAGAATGGAGTGCTGTAGTTATGGCTCACGAGGATGCTGGACCGTTCTTTGCCAATTCGATGCAGATTGGACATTTAGTTGAGTTTTCACGAATAGCACGACTTGTACCTTGTACTTAAACTTATACCGACTTATAGCAAGAATAATTTTTACCTTGATATGTTTCATGCAAACGAGAAAAGTAGTAGTCACAGAGTGGCAGTGGATAAGGCCATCGTCAAGTATCAGTTCATCTTGATCTAATCAAATTTCATGTACAACTTCAGGAACATGACTCCTCTCCGTCTGTCATCCAATCACTATATAACCCCAATTAACCGATGTAGGGTCAGATCAGCCTTTGCAGCATCGAATACTTCTCTTGGGCCAACACAAGAGACAACAACTGTGTAGAAACCCATGGGATTTATCCTGTGTCAGAGAGAAACGGAAGGCTCCTCAGTTGGAGGGACATAGTCGAAGGTCAGGGTCAGAGATAAACATGTATGATTTTAGCCGCCTTTCAGTACTGGCTAGCTAAATAACAATTTTGTATGCAAAGCTCTGTGGTCATGAATGATCAACCGTATGAGTATGTATGAAACTGTCAGCATCCATAGACAAGGGATAACATCACACATTTGATGTTGGCATAACGCTTCTCCTAGTGTCAGTTTCCCAACCAAGACTATTCTTAATTTGGAATAAGCGTATCAGCCAATTTATATAACAAGCAACACACAACAATGTTTTATTCTAGCTCTTTATTTAATCGATGAAACTAGAATATAATTAACAACATAACATAAATTAAACTAATTATATTCTTACAGAGTTTATAGTATAACATAATTACATAATTAAACTTACAAATTTGTCTTTAATTTGGCAATATGATTTTGATTTGTTGTTGATAAGTATTAACACTTGTAAATTTAACGTCTAGTTATACTCAGTAGCTAATCAAATATGAAAATGTAAAGCAATATTGCATAAAAGTTAAAGAGTAATACTGGACTACTAGCAATTAGTGTAGGTCCAGTAACTGGACCTTGTGTGATAAAACTTTCAGATCACTAAATAGCAAAAATAAATGAACTTGCTATCACTGTATAATACAACAGTCAATTTTATGCATTTAACGTAGCTATATCTACATAGGAAAACTTTATTTTATGTGCTGAAAGGAAGCCAGAACACATTAATTATTACAAATTACAAATACTCGGTCAAATTTCGAAATCTGAAATTACCCATAAAAAGCACTTCAAATCCGATCCGATTCGAAGACCTAAAATATCAACCCAAATCTGACCCGATACGATCGGATCGCGTTCGGTTCGGATTCACAAATCTTTATTGCAATATTTATATAATGTTGTGTAACTGTGTTTATAACTGTGAATGTAATTATCAAGCCGTTCTGTCTTGTATAGGTGAAATTGTAATTCTATGTGTAATTAACGTCATCCCCTTATGTAATCACTGTAATCTGTCCATGTGTAATTCGAATAATAAAATAGTTCCAGTTTGAGCGTCGTTGTGTTCGCTGGGACTTGAATTTATCTAATATTAATATCGATAGCTTGACAAAGCGAGATTTATATTCTCTATGCGGTCGCTTAATCGGGATTCACCCCGTATGTAATTGACTACGTATTTATTGTAGTTATTGAAACGGTTATCAACTGGCAACTGGTGGGATATATGTTGCCACCGGTTATTACTCAAAAAATAAAAGAAATCGCAGAGAAAGTATCCGACTGTGACCCTGCTTAAGGACGATGGAATGTTGATGTCACAACAAAGAGTGGTATATGGTGTGATGCTAGTTCGATTGGTATGAGAGTTGCTTTGGAACTAAATGGAGAAATAGTCGAAGATGCATCGTGGCTACGTAAGGATGAGGCACATATTAATTTAGCAGAACTAGACGCTGTGGTTCGTGGCATTACTTTACCTGTTGGGTTGAATGTCATTGAATTTGATGTAATGATTGATGTAACGTTATGCTATATGGCGGCATATTTTGAATGAAGGATAAGTTGAATTGCTACGTTAATTGTTTAATGTATTTACTGAACGAGGACCACCGAATGAGATTATATGGCATAACTATGCTACGTTTAAATCCAAAATGGTTGTTGCATTTTGTTCAGAATGGAACGTATTATTATCTCCACGTGCTGCTTATCGTCCTCAGGGTAATGGCATTATCGAGCGGCATCATTGTACTATTAAATCTTTAGCTGCTAGGTCAAATTATTCGATATTTCATGCTTTGTATTGGTACAATAACACAACTTCGGGTCGTTTGCCTATTCCGCCTGTTTGGCAATTATTTCTTTATCAACCACGGTTGAAGTTTATTACTCCTGAGAAAAACGTTGTTGAATTCGTTACTACTTTCAATTCATATGATTTATTATAGGTAAACCATCGGATTCCGTTAGATGTTATGAACATTGGTTGCCAGGAATCGTTATAGATATCGGATTAAATAAGCGTCGTATAGCCTATTTTGAATTGTTTACATTATTAGTTATTATTCTATATGTATTTTTGTTTAATGGAATTACATGACAATTTACGATTCCTACTATTGATCGATTTGTTATTTTCTTTGAATTACATCTTACACTATATAAATACGATGTAAAACCTGTTCTCTCTCCCTTTCACTTGCCTGATGATGATTTAAGAATAAATCGAAACCGTTGCAGATTATCATGTGTTTTATTTGTCGCTACTAATCATCATTTATTCAAAATATTAGTTTTCTGTAAAAACAGTATTTATGTCAACGAAAAGTTTTAGTACATTTCTATTCTGTAAATTGAAATAAACCATAAAAGTCCACAGAATATATAATTTGTAGATAAAATATTATCACAAAGCATAGATTTGCTATTTTATCTCTTCAAACAACATCAACAAATAGATAGTAAATACAGTGATGTTGACACAATTATAACATTAACGATTGAAATCTATGCCGCGGTGGCGGATAAATGTTAAGCTCCGGCCAAATGAAGGCAATATTTTGCCAGCTTTCAGAAAATCACTTGAGAGTTTCGAATAAAGAGCAAAAACTGCTACAGAAAATAACAAACTACAATATTTGTATTTTTCGACTCTATCAAATGATAGATCCAAATTTTCATGGCAAGACTTTCGCGCCAAACTGGTGTCATCACGTGACCAACTAAAATCATTACGTAATCATTGACCAATAGTAGATACGTTTTTTCATTCTTTGAAATTCGATATGTCAAATGTTGTGAAAATGCTGGCTGGGGTGGCTAAATGAAGCCACCATGTTCACAACATCGAATAAAACAATTGAATGTTGGCCAATTTTTTGATCATCTTCAAAGTGCCAGTCAACAAAATCCAATACATTCCAACAAATTTTTTGAAATTTGTTGGCTGTGGGAGTCAAATGAAGCCAACATTTTGCCAGCATTTGATAAAAATTTTGCTCAATGTTGTGAAAATGCTGGCAAAATGCCGGCTTGGGTGGCCAAATGAAGCCAGCTTCTTCACAACATCGATGTTGTGAAAAAGCTGGCAAAATGTTGATTTCATTTGACCGGGGCTTTACATTGCCGGTCTAAACTCTGCGACTCTTGTAGATGATCAATGACTGCGAAGTCAGGGTGATTCCTTTATAGCTCTTAGACAAGGTATTACTGTATTCTCTCATAACGAACATTGTAAGTATAATAATTATCACTTTATCGGATATCCAGTATACAACCCTCACATTCACAAATCCTAGATACATTTTGTAATCTTCATAAACATGACACGATCTAATAATATCAATTGTTCATCTATTTTCTTCATATTATCTTTTATAAGTGCTAACACATTGTCAACAATGGATTTACTATATCTTTGCCTGAATCTTTGTTCACGAAGAAGAAAATATAGCATATTTTCACCAACAATAGTTACGTTCTCGTCAAAAATTGACGTAAAAATAAATTGCTGTATATACTCACTTCTTTCAAAACTGCAATTTGAAATTTCATTTTGCAGAGCAATTATTTTCATGTCGTTCTCTGTTTTATTTTTCATTGGCTCCCCAATCAAATTATAGAAGTAGTTTCGAATCATATCGCCTCCTTGCCCACTGCAGGAGAGTGCCGTGAAAACAATCGATTTCCTTAGACACAGCTTGTCTATCATAAAATGGTATGCTGATTTTACGTCTTCAAAGTAATATGCTGAGTGCATAACATAGATCAAATGAAATTTCACATCATTTTCGTCTTTTTATACATTTCTTTATATGCTTCAATTGTGCATTGGCTCCAGTGAAATTGGACATTTTCAAAATTTCTGTCCGCAACACGTTTCTGATACAACTCGATGTAGGTTTTGTTGGGTTCAACGACATGATAATCAATTTTATATTCGTTGTTAATGTTTTTTGCCTGTCGAGCTAACATCTCAATAGCATCAATATCGATTCTTCCATCTCCATCTGCAGCCCCAATTGAAAGTACGCAAAACCTTGAATATGAATTATCAACACCTAGAAGCTCTTCCAAGTTAAATTGTTTTGCTCGAAAACTTTCTTACGTACTTCGAACTCGTCAGTATTGTTAAGAAACACATCAAAGCTTTGATAGTAATCGTCTGTAGAGCAATCCAAAACAGATAGTTTGTTCTCCATTTTGAAAATATGAGTGTATATGCCAAATTACATATTTTCTTACAATCCATATTTTCTAACAGAATCAATAATTGAAAAAATCTATACGCCTTGACATTGGATAGTCAGCGCAACTAGAATCGAAATCTGTTTTGCTGTCACTACAACATTAACAATTCTCGAATTTCGATCTCAAATTTCTCTGACAGGAAATTTTCTATGTAATATGTGAATGAGGCGATTGAGTTATGTATTAACATTATATAGTCTTAGGCCCTGTATACAAGGAAGGCGGGTTACTCGGGTAGACGACGATCCTGGTTCTATTGTTTATGTGTATTCTGTTTACAAGGAGAGCGAGTAACTTAACCCCAGGTAACTCGCCCTCCTTGTAAACAGGGTCTTAGGAAATGAATTAGTTCAGATTAGGAAATATTATTCAAGTTTTATATTGTTAATCGTTATACTAGAAAAGAATACGGGGTCGTGGCCCATTGACTTTGTTTGACCGATAGATAGTCAAGTCTTCTGCTAGCCGCCGTGGCATAGTTCCACTTTATAAACTATGGTCGTGCTTAGTACATCTTAAATTATGTGACGTGTCTTTGATTTTTATAGCACCAAAGCAGCGACATAAACTAAAGACAATTTAATCGACAGCTTTCAAACGATATTTGCTTTGTATCAATTGATAGGAATATTTTTGATCTACTGTCCTTGAACAGCTTGATTAAGCAGCTCAGATCATAGTCGCTCAAACCATAGTCGCTCAAATGTCAATGAGGTAGAACAAAAAATTATGAAATTGTAGTAGCGTAGCCTCAATTTCATATATATTAAATATTAGTCATACCTCGTAAGTAGCTTCTCTATCATGTGTATAAAAGTAAAGTAAGTCGTATCTGTAGACAGTACTCTATCTATCTTCATTATAACAAGAATACACATTTAACCTTGCAACCATTGAATTCTTTCGTTATGATGTCTACTGAACATAACAATGCAGCCTCAACAAAATCTAAAAACCTGAATTAAAGTAATCCTGAAATTTATAAATCCTTTTCTGTTTTTCAACCAGAAGTGTACAGGAACAGGTGTCAAACTCCCTCCGACTCTGACAGGAGTATCCGTATTTTAAAAGTGCCTGGACTGGAGTGAAAGTATTACCCAGGAGGAGTAGGAATCGGAACCAGAGACAGTCTAAGAAAACAGTCATCATCATCATCATCATCATCACCATCATCATTTATGCAGTAAAAAGCCTGATAAGTGTTTTCGTGCTTTTTATGTACAGGGCTGATTAACTATAATTATATACATAACAAATAGATAACATAAATAAATACAAATTTACTACTTAGTTTAACAAAGAATACAATTGAAAATGTATAATTTTTAATTTCTGCATGTATTTTCTGTGGACTGTGGCCCTTAACGATCTTCAATGATGATTGTAGATCGTCCCAAGAGCGCGAGTACCCGCTGATTTGTTTGGAGGAGTGCTGGTGGCTTTTATCGATGTAAATGTTTTTTGCTTGTTATATAAGTTTGATAGCCGTTGTTTGGTTACGAATAGGGTAATTCGTGTGACTATCCAGCAGAAAGCCGCTTTCCCCCATGAGCCGAAAAAAAAAAATGCTGGGTTATTGCAGAGTTATTTTATTATTGGCGTATAGCAATTTTCAAAAGTTCTGGTTAAGTTTGAAAATTATTTGGTAAACAGATCTTGATATTTCTCTGTCGTCCATAGCGTAGCTATTATCATTCGTAATAAGGCTTGGTTCTTATTACATGCAAATATGTTTTGGTTCTCTGAATTGAATAGTTTCACAATGCTTCATACTACTTTTTACAGTTGTCAAGCAAATTATGCAAAGATTCAAGTTTTCATGGATTGTTCATAAACTGTCCGTGAAGATTCATCAATTGTCTATGGATAGTTCATGAACTTATAATGGACTCCTGAACTGTTTTGGCAATGTATGTATCAAATATGTTGTATAATAATCTTCCTTGAGAAAATAGTTCATAAATTTTAAATGGCTTTAAATTCATGAAGAATTTTGATCAGTTCATGAACTGCTGATTTAACTTATAATTTGTCCATGAGCTCATGAACAGTTCATGAACTATTCATAAACATCGAGAATAAAAGAGACGAGAAATTGTATAAACCACGATTACACAATTTCAAGTTCATTATGCAACCAACAAGTGCAAGTATTGGTAACTAATACACGATCGGCACGTGTCTAACCTTTTTTGATATGAAACTGAGTGAGAATTTAAATTAACTGTTTGAAGCGTGACATGCTGACTTCAAATTGAATAAAAAAGTTTACAATTGAGACAGTTTGATAATCATTTCCTATTCCAGCAGTACTTCAGAATTCAAAAGGATGAACTCCTATGGCGCCAATTCAATTCAATTCAATAACTTTATTTGAGTGTTAATGTCTTTAGGTTTACAAAACTAATTGCGGACCCTATAATATTTAAAGTAACAAATTTTTATATATATTGAACTGAATAAAAAAATAAAAAAATAGAAAATAGAATAAAAATAAGTAAATTAAGTAATAACAATAATAAATTAAATTGATTAACAACTATAACATTCATAGTAAAAACTTTATTATCAAGCAGGCTTGAAATGTTTGTTTTTCTTACATTCATCTTGAAGCATTCTAAACTTTGTTCCTTCTTCAAATCTGGACAATTTTTAGACCAGATGTACGGGCCTTGATATCTGATTGAATGTTTGCCATATTGCACTGTATTATAAACAGGTATTTTAAAGTCATTACTTCGAAGGCAATAATCTACATTTATGAACAAAATAACTCATTTATGCAATTTTATTCTAACATCTTGTTTTAATTTTGAACATAAGTATTGCAATATCTTGTAATCTGCGATTAAGTAATGTTGGTAGATTCGATTTTAATAGAAACTGTTCATAGGTTTCCGTTGGCGCCTTCATTGGCGACGGACGCGCTTTTGCGTGTTCCAGGGAATCAGCCGTCTTATGTTTTAAACTTTTAATTTGATTTGATATATTGTGATGTTTGAATATTTGGTTTATTAATTGTGTACTGTATCAAGTTTATCAATGTAATGAAATTATTATGTGGATTATGGATGGATTGTAGTGAAAGCTGAATATGAAATGGAAATTTACAAAGAAATGATTTTTGGCAGATTAGCAATTTCAAACTGCATGTTTTAATATTTCATGAAACGAACTAACATCAACTCCTATTCCCTACCTTTTGGCCGAAGCATGACATCAACGAAAACATAGACCTTAAACAATTATTTAATATACTTCATGGAGAAATAATAGAAGACTTAATGTCGCAGTTATTAAACATTATCTGGACATCGACACATTGAAATTTATGAAGCAAACAGCGACTGAAACATCAAACTTTGATCGGAAGTCAAATAAATAGATCCTGTACAATACATCAACATCTATTCATTTCTGATTCTATTTCCTCATCAGACAATTCTATATATTAATTTATGTATTTACTCTATAGTAACCTGTCATATGAAACTGTAATGTCTGTATTATTATTATTATTATTATTATTATTATTATTATTATTATTATTATTATTATTATTATTATAATTATTATTATTATTATTATTATTATTATTATTATTATTATTATTATTATTATTATTATTATTATTATTATTATTATTATTATTATTATTATTATTATTATTATTATTATTAATGCGACTGAAACATCAAACTTTGATCGGAAGTCAAATAAATAGATCCTGTACAATACATCAACATCTATTCATTTCTGATTCTATTTCCTCATCAGACAATTCTATATATTAATTTATGTATTTACTCTATAGTAACCTGTCATATGAAACTGTAATGTCTGTATTATTATTATTATTATTATTATTATTATTATTATTATTATTATTATTATTATTATTATTATTATTATTATTATTATTATTATTATTATTATTATTATTATTATTATTATTATTATTATTATTATTATTATTATTATTATTATTATTATTATTATTATTATTATTATTATTATTATTATTATTATTATTATTATTATTATTATTATTATTATTATTATTATTATTATTATTATTATTATTATTATTATTATTATTATTATTATTATTATTATTATTATTATTATTATTATTATTATTATTATTATTATTATTATTATTATTATTATTATTATTATTATTATTATTATTATTATTATTATTATTATTATTATTTATTATTATTATTATTATTATTATTATTATTATTATTATTATTATTATTATTATTATTATTATTATTATTATTATTATTATTATTATTATTATTATTTTTATTATATGATTCAGAAGTAGATAGGTAGATAATGGGCAATGCACGTTCCTGTATTTTTTCGATCTTTCTCATATCAGATGTTTTACAAAAATTCCATACTTAATGGAAATACGTTAAATGTGGTAGGATAGATGTTTTATATAATAACAGCTTTGCATGAAGAGGTACTAATTTTCGTATACGTCCAAGAACTCCAACTTGTTGGCTAGCCACTCGGCATAAATTTTTCAGATGGTTGGAGAATGTAAGTTTCTCATCGAATGTAGCTCCCAATATTTTTATGGTACCTGTTTTATTTACCTCCTTATCATCTATTTGAAGTTTGCTATTTTGCACATTTTCTTTGTCAATCTTCCTTTGGTTGATGGTGTATGATTGGAACTTATCAGGGTTTGCCAGTAGTAAGTTATCTTTGTACCACTTTGATGCTATTTCCCCTTGCGTATTAAGCTCCGCATTGGCAATTGCAGCATTACTTCCTTTGACATATAGTTGATGATCGTCAGCATACATAGTTCAATTAGAGTATTTTACCGAATACGACATATCGTTTTGAAACATATTCCAGAGAAGAGGTCCAAAAGCAGTGCCTTGGGGACATCATCTAACCATACTTGTCTATTCATTTTTATTTTGATGAATCTTTACTCTATTAAGCCTTTTGTTGAAGAATGATCGTATTAGATCTAGTGAATTACTGTCAAATCCGTAGGCCATAAGCTTCATAACAATCAATGCAACACTTCTGTGGTTATTAAGTGTCTCTTCTGCTAAATTATTGATTCGATCCACTCCTACATGATCAGCTGCAGTAGTAAAATAGTTTGTTAACTTTTCTGCTACTTCCCTTTGATCTTTTATAATTTCACTGTTCTTGGATTTAAGTATTATGTCTTCAGATTCTGTAACTTTATTGCTGAGAAACGGTTTAAATGTATTAAAAAATTCCCTAGGTAGAGATTTTAATTCCTCAGATTTTTTATACCAAAAATCTTTTATAGCATTTCTACGCTCATTTGTTGCAGTTTTCTTCCATTTATTTTTAAGTACAACATTTTCAGATGTGCGGTTGTTAGAGAATTGGATGGCACATTTTCTCTTTAGTCTAATTGCAGCTTCCACTCCAGAGTCATATATGGGATATCTTTCTTTCGTACTCGTTTTTCTTGAATTGGGGCATGTTCACCTATTATAGTGCCAAATAATAGCCTCCAGTCTTCATATTTGTCATCTACACATGCCAAGGAGCGTAACTAAGTTCTTGGTTTAGGAGATCAACATTGTTTTTTTTAGTTTGTCAGAAAGTCAATATTTTACTGTTATGTTTTGGTATTTTCTGCGTAAGTTCTCCATAAATAACACAATGATCATTTATTTCCGGTTCGTAGGTTCCACACTTCTCAAATAAATCATGTGAATTGGTTAGGATTCCATCCAAAAGAGATTGAGAGTTAATCGTGATTCGAGTTTGTTCCTTGATAATGCACTCGAAGTTGTTGATTTCTTCAACGTCTCTCAATATTTTCCCTTCATGGTAATTAGACCGCATCCTATCCATGTTTAAATCACCTATTACTACAACAGCTTGTTTTTGAAAACATGCCCAATTGGCAAATGTCATTTACATCTTTTTCAACTCTTTGTAAATATTTAGAATTATGTTGATTTTTCTGTCTAGGTGGTCTATATATTGATAAAAATAGGATGTCTTTTTTTCCTATTATTGATTCAACTGCGATGGCTTCAAGAGTGCAGTATGTTTTTGGCAGGGTTACGTTTTTCGATGATAATGATGTCGATAAATATGCTAATAAGCCACCTCCTCCTTCTTTTCTATCCTATCTGTACATGTTATAGCCTTGGATATTGAATTGACTATTTGGGTATGAACTATCAATTTTTGTTTCTGATATTACAATTACATGAGCTTTCAAAGTGGTGTTTAAAATTTTTAGCTCATCAAACTTGATCTGTATACTATTGATGTTTAAATGCATAATGAATGCTCCACTTGAATTGATTCGTCGTTAATCTAAAATTGAAAGTTCTTGTATGTTACTTTTCTCAACCTTATTTATAGGGCTACAATTTATCTGATTGTTCAAAATTGGCTGTTCAATAATTTGAGTTGGCAGGGGTTCAAGTTCAGTTATATTTTCAAATGGCTCCCATGAACTTTGATTGTTTGGAAAACAATGCCATTTAATCAAACAATCCTTTCTACCCCTTCATTTTCGAGTTTTTATAACTCGTTCTATTATGTATTCTCTCGTATCACCATCCAAATCGGCTAAGTATAAATTGACTGTTCTATTGTTAAAAGTATTCGAATGATATAGAGAGATAGAATAATGATGGATTGATAGAATGATTGTTAATGAGTTGCTTCTTTAATTTCAAGATAGCCGAATAAGTTAAAAGTAATATAATCCCTTTAAATAAATGATAAATATAAAATTCTTCCAAAATACTAATTCCAATCCATAATGATTAAGAATCTTTATCAGAATATATAACAAATAAGTTAATGATAAACAAATGATGCACACATCTTTAGTTCTAATAAACCACTGTACCACAAATGAGGATATAGGTGATAGTTATGCAGTATGAAACTTGAACGATATCATTATTTTGCTAGGAGATATATCCAGCATGTCACCACATAACCAGATAAAAATACAAGAACTGAAAATGTCTTCTAGCGTTCTAGGTAATAAAAATTTGAAGATAAATATATGTATATGTAATAAAAGGAGTCAAAGACTACACATTCATAATTGTTACTAACAGTTTCATGCTTACGCAATCATCAGACAAATAAAATAAATAATGAAAACCATACATTTCCACCTATATCGATTAACAAACCTACAGTTATTGTTTAACAGAACAAAGGCTTTTGATGCTAGAAATAAATTGCATTGTTATTATTTCCTATTATCGCTGGCTAGTTACCATCTGCATCTGCAAATTATAAAATATGTGTTATGTTTTCGCGGATTTATAATTAGTTAGATAAAATTTATTTTCATGTCTGCATTTGGAAATGAGTTCAGACTTTTAAATTCAATAGATCTTCTTTAGTTCAAATGATATGCCTTGCCTTGCCTTGTAAACGAGGCTTTCTGTGAGGTTACTACGACAGAAGATCAGGAAAGTCAGAATTACATCAGTTTGACGGAGGGAACCTTCAAACAAAGATAAACTCAGCATATGATGTCATTCAAACACAGAAAATATATTAACAGCACGCAGCTTTCGAAATACATTTGGAGATTAAAAGATAGGAAAGAAAACTACAAAATTGAATGGACCTGCCTAGCTAAAGCAAAAGCATACAGCAATAAATCAGAAAATGCCATCTATTTCTAATTGAAAGGTACCATATCATTTGCACTAAAGAAGATCTATTGAATAAAAAGTCTTTTGAATTGAACAAAACATGGTTTTTAACTAGACAAGAAACACGTAGTCAATAGAAGTAATTGAATTATTCATATTTCAGTACTGCAACACGTAGCAAGAACAATGAGACATGAGAGAATTGAGAACTACGCATAATTAAAGCTTTAAAAACATTTCTACTTCACTTGAAAGGTGACAGGATGTCAATCAAAGGCATTGTTTTAGTTTCTTGATAAATGTTTATTGCTACTTTTGCTTCGGTAAAAGCCCCCTAGGCCTGCGTTAAATAATAATAATAATATTATATTTATTTATCAAGCGCAATTTCCATGTTTGCTCAATAGCACTTTACAAGAAATACAAAACAGAAAAATAATACTATGATACATTAAAACTTTAAAAAATAAAAATAAAAACGCGATATAAACCAGAGGAGCAGTGGTGCAACAAGAGGTAGTTATTTGTCAAAGACAGAATAATATCCAACATTCCTTTCCGTTTGTATAGCTTTGCAAGAAGCAAAATGATATCTCTTTGAAAATGTATAGCTTCCTAGGCCTCCTATATAGGCTTTACTTGTAGTCTACCGACAATTTAGAATCAATATAATGTGCTTCTTCGGCGTGGCTGTTAAATTATCAAGTCAAATTAGTCATTTTCCTTGATCGGTTTTGTCTAATGCACCTTCAATCGTTATCTAATCGCATCACAACGACAATTACAACGTCATCGATGTTGTCCACAGATACCATCGAATCACCTGTTCGATTTTAGCCAATCAGTGGTTTGAATTTTATCCTTTGAACAAAGATTGGGTATTATTTCCTAAGAGACAGGATAGAGCAGGATGATCGTTTTGATTTTTCTAAATTGAGCCTTATTAGTACTTACTAGTTAAAACAAATTCAAAATAAGCAATCCTCATAAATTTGGGTTACTATGCATTATAAATTCTTATTGAACCTGTTGTCAAAAATAAGAATATTGTTGTTAAAATAAGAAAATAGGATATCGTTGTCACTGGTAGCGGCTCGAAACAATAGACAATCAAATTAATAATTAAAGAGTTGAAAAACTCAAGCATTTTTAAAAAAAAATATCATGAAACTAACTGCTAAGCGAATTTCACGATGAGGGAATATCTTAAAACTAGTTTTGTTATTATATTCTCAATTATATCATATGTCATTGCCATTAATCCTTCTTGTAACAAGAAAAACTCAATTCTCTTTCAAGGAAGGCATTTTAGTGGCAAGAAAATAGATACAGAAAATGGATTAATCACTCGAAGCGTTCCTGCGATTTATTCTTGTCTTCATCTCGGTAGAAATTTATCAGCGGTATCTTATTGTAAGAATGCATTGGTTGGTCAAAATGCTAATTGTGGGATTTACAATGGAACGGATGTATTTGATAAGCTTGTTGCTGATCCATATTGTGATACGATCATATTTCTTGACGTGAGTATAGTTACAAGTTATAGAAAAAATGCTTATTCTATAGCCATCGATATTTGTGCAGTAAGGGACAGTAAACATAATCCGCTTTTTGTTGTACATGATGCCTGACAAGATACATTTATTCAGTGTCTATTTATTATTAAAAGTTCTGGCAATCCAAGTTGCATTGCATATTTAAATATAATGATTGCGTTAATCCAATGAAGTGAGGCAACGTTTTATTTTATTTCAGGCTAACCTTATTGATCCGTACGGACGAATAACAAATTGTTTTGATTATTTGTCCGTACGGACGAATAACGAAAAATGTATGTTATTGGTCCGTAATCTGGGGACGAATACCGACTAAATCCCCATTATTCGTACGTACGTACCAATAATAAAAAAATACCTTATTCGTCCGTACGTACCAACAATTGAATAATATATTATTTGTCCGTTGTATAACTTTGAAAATAAGTTACAAATATCACTTTTTGTCGTAATGTTTATTTTTAATTAAGGGTCAGGTGGCATAGTAATTTAAATCACAATTATATATCTAGGTTGCTTCCGTCGGTAGCAACAGTTGTGCTATCAGAGTTTTATACTGTTCTGTTAGTCTTTTTTACAGAAAACACATCAAAAATATTGCGAGTATATAAAAGCATATTCTTCCTTTCAAATTTATTACGTTTAATATCTTTAAAAGCATCAATCGAATACTTTGGAAACGAATTTTAATTTCAACGACATGAGAATGGCTGCCTCTACGGCTCTTTCCGGGGATTCTTCGATGATTGAGGCAAACGCAAACATTTTAAAGAATTTTTATACAGAAAAACAAATACAGAAAATCGTAACATAAAGCATATTCTTCCTTTCAAATTAGTTACGTTCAAATGTCATTTAAAGCTTTAATCGAATACTTTGAAAACGCATTTTAATTTCTTTTAATAAAAAATGGATGCCTCTACGGCATTGGCTCTTCGATGATCAAGGCAAACACAAGCCTTTCCAAGATTTGTGTTTGACAGCTTTTTTGAACGTCTTGTATGTTGTAAGCAAGCAAGTTTGGTATCACCGACAAATAAAGCAGCCATGATTGAATTAAATTAACTAAACTAGTTGGACATATAATATTTCATTAGCGACCTTCCACGATCAGACGACGAAAATATGTTCAGCGTAAAAGTGGCGCCAATTCTTGAGGAATGAAGCCTGGTAACGACTCTCCCTAATCCCCAAACAACCTTGCGGACGAATAACGAAACAATCCCTGTTATCGGTCCGTACGGACGAATAACAGAATAATTTTCTTATTGGTACGTACGGACATATAAGCACTTCGTTTATTTCATTATAATTGAGCCTCAAGCTTAGTTTGCGAAAAAACGTTTGGCTTATCGAGAAGATAATACATTTTTGTATCTATCCATTGGGTTCATTTTGCCTAATTAGTCTTATTCTCTACATATCTATAAAAAAACACTTCGTGCTTGCCACGCTTTTCCGAATAGAGGGGACGTTAACGATATAAAATAGTTCATTTCGAAGTCTGAATCTCTGAAAGTCAACAAACAAACTTCCACATATATACGCATATACGAATATACGAACATATACGAACATATACGAACATATACGAACACCCCTAGGAAATGAAAAATCAAACATTTTCTTAATTGCTGTAAGCAGTCACTGTTTTCCGAGTTTGATTGAAATATTAATGCAATATTGTCCTCCCCATTTCAATAAAATAAGCTTTCACACTTACAAGAATTTCACACCTTCAGTGGACGTTAAACATCGAAATAGCTCGTTTTGAACACAGAACAGAAGATACGTGATTGGTTTTCACAATGGCTTCACATATTTCACAAACATGTTGTCGGTAATATTGCTCAAACGCTCCGATAGTTAGTCAGTCGATCCGATGTTTCCTAAAACGTATTTTATTGGATACGATTCATATTATCTGCTCAAGGTACATTTTATTTTACAATTAGATAACATGTCTTTGTTTTATTTATTCGTTATATACTATTTCTTTCGAAATTTATTTGATTATCGAAATGGTTTTTATCATTATATCATTGTTATAGATGATTGTATATATCGTTATGGAATTGATATAGGAATGCCAAATATATAAAAACCCAAAACTCTGATATGAACAATTAGTAGGACAAAGTATTGAATACTTGTTGAGACTTAATCCTCCCTCCTACATTGGGTTTTATTTTAAATTTCTTTTATTCGTCATTTAATTATTTTTGTTTTCTAGTACGCCTGCAACAGAACATCAGAAGGTAAAATGAATGCTTCCTTCATCGCCCTTTGCCACACGCATATAGGTCGTTGCTATAGCAGTTGATTTTACGCTAGTTCCATATATTCTTTTATCATTCAGTGATTGGATATTGGTCTTCTTGGTACAATGATCCAACATGCCCTGATCCATGTGGTAAACTCAACCCACTCAAATATAGAACATGCTTACGTAACACATCACTAACTAAGTGTGATAATGTAGTGTGCTCCGGAAATTCAACAAAGAGAAGATTATGTGAACCGGGAGAATGCTTTGGTAAGTATGAATAAATGGAGGATTCTTATTCCACCACATCTATCTATTCGTTAGAGGGACTTTGTGTAGTATTTAGCTTTGATAATGTTTATTGTAACACGACTTCCTAGTCTCAGTTGAAAATCTGTGAGAAGTGCTGTGTTTACGATGTATTGAATGTATGATGTCATGTGGCATTTTAGGCATTGTTTACGCGATGGTATTGTTCTCTAATGCCAGGATTGTCATGTGATAATTAGTGATTTATTGTGATTGGTGTTTCGTATTGTCATGTGATTAGTAACTGTTATATAGATTTTGTGCACGTGTTGTTATCCCTCTCTTGCTGATTGATCTTAGAAGAAAACGCATTAGATTTATATTAACGTGAAGTTACTGCGTGTTTTATGGCTCCTCCATGCCGACCCCATGATAGTTTTACACTTTGCAAAGAAGAAACATGTATCAGAGCAGCCTGATCAATTCATCCACAATAAGAACCACATAATCAAATTATAAGAACAATCATGTTATACAATCTTGCTACATTTAACAAGAACAAACAGTGTTTAGTGCTATATGTTATCTGATTCAAACACTTCCGATGCATAATAAAGCATGACAAAGCCAATTAATTGATTCAATCTAATTTGTTACATTTAACTGTATTTACTTTGATAGCTGGCAAGTTTTGATGGAATTATCGTCGTGAAAAAACAGGAATCAAATTGGAATTGTTTTATAGAACTGTGTCGGAAGTGAGGTTCTAATAAAAGGCTACTTGATATGCAAGATATCAAGAAACACAACAATTTAGCTTGATAATGAAAACCGAACTATTGAACAATCATAGTCACGTTTCACGCTGCAGTAGTTAACTACGGCTCGTTGCCTGATTGTTAACTAATACCCTATATAATAACATGAGGTATTATGCTTTCTTCGTATAGAGATGAATGATCTTCTAACATTTAAACCAAATGTAACTGCAGTATTTTACTTCAACATTTCAAGTGAACTGCATCCAATTCTAGCCTGGTTTAAAGAAGATTTTAATCGTAAGTATTGTGTTGTTATGTAAGCAAGATTTGACATGGAAGAATTATGCAGGTAACAGTTGGTTTTTGAGGATATGAATAACGTAGTTTAGTGGTGAGGTACCTGCAAAAGTACATTCCAAATTTCTAGCTCAGTTTTTGACAGGGCAGAATAGAAGTCAGCGGAAATGATAAAAATATCTTGATTTATTTGCAGCAGACTGTAAGCCTTTTGCAAATTTCTTTCCTGTGATGTGCTATGGTAATATATGTTTAGTTATTACGATATGAATTAAGAGAATATTGTAAATGAAGCTCACCATTAAAATTTTTGACAAATGAATAAGAACAACAAACTGCATATCTACTTTTTTGTGATTTTATGATAGAGCAATGGATTCACATTGGGAAAAGAAATACTGGAAAGTTGAGTTTCAATCGCTCTTGGGTTGAATATGAGAGAGGATTCGGGGATATCTCGTTTGAATATTGGCTTGGTAACTCAATCATTTCTAAAATAACAACATCGTTAGCCCAGGGTATCAATGGGCGACTATGGATAGGTCTTGGAGGAGATGCTGCGATGAATTTTTCCCCATTCACCATGAAAAGTGCTGAAGAAGGGTATGAAATGGATTTCACTTCAAGTTGGACTCCAATAGGCTATGGTACGTTTCCATGTGAATTTCGATAGTTTCAAAATCAATTTAAAAATTTTCCAAATGAATTTCAAAAGTTTCCAAAGACTTTCAAAAATTTCAGATGAATTTCAAAAGTTTCCATATGAATTTCAAAGATTTCCAAGTGGATTTCAAAAGTTTCCAAATAGATTTCAAACATAATTAGAACAGAATATATAATCTTATACTGAAACTAATTTTTTGACTAAAATTGAGTTGGTAGTTGATCTATCATAAATGTTGATTTCATTTCTATTGTTTAATAAAATCAGAGGTATACATATCAATTTTATCAAATGTTGGATTCATTTGGCCGGGGCTTTACTGTAAACTATTGATATTATTTTAAATAGTGTGTTGTGACCAAATCCATGGAGCTTATTAAAATTTAAAATTATTACGACTAGTATGTATAAGTAGCAATTCAACATGTTTCTATATTGTTTTTCTGAACAAAAAATAACAAATAATTTTACGCCATAACTAACAGGAAATAAATTTGTTGGATCATATGGAAACAGGCTGTCCATTAAGGCAAGGTTTCGGTTCTCTAATGAATGTCATTTAAAAGACCAACAAATCAAATTAGTCTTTGCAATGGCGTAGCATTAAAAATTCAGTAAGTCCACTTAGTTTATTAAATCGTGGTATACATATACACAATAATTACAAGATGATAGAATGACAATCTCGCATTCAAATGGTATTCAATTCCCGTATTGCATGTTCACATGACAAATGCAAATTATTATTATACAGCTTTATGGCATTTTATTTTGCAGCTGCTGGAGACTCGCTTACTTTTCATAAAGGAATGAAATTTTCAACCTACGACAGAGATCAAGATACATCTGCTGATGAAAATTGTGCCCAAAAGTTTGGTGGTGGATGGTGGTTCAGAGATTGCCTTACATCTAATCTACATGGATCGTATTCACCTTCTCCAGATGCGCCATTAAAATCTGGGATGTATTGGGAAACATATAAGAAAAGCGATGGGACACAGATGCCTATATATCGGTACTCAATGTGGCTTCAATTGACCTGACTATTCCGTTACGAATCTCACTTCCTGTTCACCCTATTTCCATATTATTAGGATGCCGTTATCACCTACCATCTACTTTAATTATTCATTTCACTTATAGCACTTTACGCGGCGATATATGATTCGCACAATTATATATAAGGATGGAAATCCAAGTAATTATTGAAAAATACTTATGGTTTGCTGATAGACAATAAGATTGGCAAGGAGCACTATTACATAGCTAAAACGTTTCTGAAGGAAAGTGTAAAGTCTGCGTAGCCGACCAAATAGAGCCCGTTTTAAGAAAATATACAACGCATTTGTAAGGAGTTAAATTTATTTTGAAATCCATTAACAGTTATATTATAGTGAAGAAAACTTCAAAGAAATTATTGACAACTAATGTTTTATTTTCTCATGAATTTGTATCGATCCTTTTCGAACGTAAGGAGCACTTTGAGCATTTGGTGAGCGAGTAGGAATGTCACTTTACAAAGTCAACAAAAATTTACAAATATGGGAATAATAACATTGGTATTATATAACATCAGGACACAAATGAGCAATTCCTCCTTCGGTTAGACAATATACGATACAAATTAACAACACAATTTCTACTCAAGTTTTGTCTCGAATGGGTCTCATAGACTTTGTCTGTTTTCAACGATTTATTCCCAAGCTTGCGTGTTTTTAAATGTTTAACAAGTAAACGCGATTTTCACTCACACAACTGAGTCCGGAAATTAAGGTTTTTATAAGGAAGCACCAGTCTTGTACAGTGTCAGCAAAACAGCTTTCTTTAGTCGGCTACGCAGACCTTACACTTTCCTTCAGATAGTTTTAGTTTGGACGTTTACAGCTAACTATTACAAAGAACAACGATTTTTACTATAAGGGCGATAAGATAACCGTAAATTAGAAAATTAAATTGTATAAAGTGTAGAGTCGGATACACACATGTATATAAGTGTTCATATCAGAGCATAATATAAAATACGAGATAGAGATGAGGCAAAGCCTGTTCTGTTACTCAGAATTTCACATCTTTAATTGTGTTTTTTGGACAATGACCAAAACATTAAAAACGCGCAATTCCTATAAATATACGCGAGTAAAGCAATATCTCGCTATTGTATATTTATAAAAGATTATCTTAACGCTAAATTGTCTATGTTTTACCGGATTAAAATATCTTAGGTTTTTCCAGATTTGAAATTTTAAAGAGAAGAAAATTTAATTCTCATTAAAACGTCAAAAATAGTCATAGCCAGAGCCTACAGCAATTTTTCCAAAAAGTACAACCTCTGCCTGGCTAAGAATTACATATTATTACATCGAAATCAAGTAACCATCTTAATGAATGATCAGAGCCCATGTCAAAATGCAGCCACAAGAATAAATTCAATTCGAGAAATTTCACATCCGATCAACCATAGAACTCTACTTGAGATACTTTAAATCTTGAAGAAACATTCACAAATAAATAACCTTCACAAATGAAACACTATCGATATTTTGCGTTATTCATCTATGTGTTGATATGAGTATTGAGCATTTTAAATTTTAGTTTGCCTTCTGAAGATCGCAATTAAACGTGTGAAACTTTGAGTAGCAGGAAAGTCTTTGCATCATCTTTGTTTCCTATTCTAAAGGGGATAAGATAAAAGTCTAATGTGATTACTTTCATTCACAATAAATGTACAGAATTCACGTTGTAATGATGAAATGTCGATTGTCTGTTATTCAATTCTCTTCGACTAAGATATTGGATCCCAAATTCACTGCAGACGATAAGCCATTTAATTAGTTTATTTTCCTGATATCCAGTGCAGAATTTAATTTATCTCACATTATTCCTTTTTACATATACTCACAATTCAAAATTATGCCAAAAATGGGAAATATTATCTACACAAAAAAATTATATGAACCCGGAGAATGAACGAATAAATTTGAATAAATTTGGATTATCAACAACTTTGGATGCATAATGAGACATGACAAAGGCTTAAGATCATGATCCATTTGGTTTCTAACATCCGGTAACACCATTATAATCATCTTCATCTTATAATCATATTGATTTTAACCGCTTCTTAATATGATTTGGTTTGTGGTGCTAAATAATGAGCAATTGATCAGGCTTTTTTGATACGTGTTTCATTCCTGCCAGTGGACAGTAGTGAACTCAATAGAGACCTCTCAAGACCATCAATATGAAAACCCGGCCCCACTAACAAATAGCATAGCTGGTTAAATCAGAATTATTTCATTTATGAATCGTGCATTCTCCGGGTTCACAAAATCTTTTTGTAATCTTATTTTTTAAATCTTTCTTTAAGCAGTCTACCGCTTCTCTTGATTGCTCTTCCAGTGGATAATACTCAATACATTTATTTAGAGTAGCGCCCACATTTAACCACAACTTTGATCAAAGGAAAACTAAAAAATTGACGTACTTGATTGAAGAACTGAACTTCTTCAAAGGAATCGAAATAATAATCAAAATGATGCACACGGAATTGTTAATACAGGAAATATCATAAAAGAGAGTGAATCGGATGTCGTGAAAGTATTACTATGTCCTAATAGGAGCTAGTCTGCCTTAGAGACCGCGATTCATTTACCAATAAATAGATTCTGTGTGATTTTTGCAGTTCTCTCTGTCCAGCAGCTCCACAAAAACCAGGATCGAAAGTTTCTGATCGATGCATGGTAAATCTATTGTTCTTAGTGAATAAATTCATCACCTCTGATTGATCAATTATTTGTCATAGCTACGAAGGCTAAAATAGAACTTATTGCAATCATGGCAACTAAAGTAAACACAGTAATGTGAGAATCCCGATGAGAATCACCTTAATATTGCATAATTATGTGACATCAATCTTATTCTGATACGAGGCCCGGACAGATAAACCGAGCAATTCACACAGATCCTATTCTTTCGTGAATGAATCACGGTCTGCAACGCAGGCTAAATAGGAGCACAGCTACAGAAATACAGATTTTTCAAACTTGAGGTTCTTATCGATTATTTAGGAGATTGTAAAATTTTAAAACCAAGCAACTATAACAAATACTTTATGTTTATTTATATATTGTTCAATTATCTTTGAAGTAACAATAGTAGGACCCTCTTTGCAATGTGATTGGTTTTAGAGCGATGCCATAACTGATATGATTGCTCAGGTAACTTTTGTAATTTGATTTCATCGAATTAAACTGGATTTTTAATGGAAATATGTGGTAGACGATCAATGATACTGTTGGGATTAGGTTTATCGTTTGCATTTAACACATTATTAGCACTGACAGAATCGGTGACATGAGTTTTAATTTTATGGTTTTTTGTTGGACTTACGTTGCCAAATGGTGTAAGTCTAAATTCCCTTTTGTTGGAATATTTATCTTCTAATCCTAGTTCAAAACTTATTATCGCTTCAACAGGCTATTCCATAGGCACTTCTGTGTGTATGGCGGTAGGTACCATTATGGTGCAGTATACGAGCTGGGGATTCGTTATTGCTGGTATATCAATTCCAATGTTAGTAGCACTTTATGCATTGTAAAAGATGCCTGAATCTCCTATTGTGCTGCCTCTGGAAATCCCAGACAACTTTTTACAATTTTGAAAATAAAAGCAAAGAAAAATGGAACTGAATTGCTTAATGGATATATAAAAATATCATCAACAACCATAAATAAACGTGGACAATTTTTGGAACTCTTCAATCCCTCTTTTCGTTTAAATACAATACTATTTACACTTATATACTTTTGCCTTGGCTATGAAAGTTTATTAGAATTCAATAAGGAGAATAAGAGTAGCATATTATGTAAAGCATGTAGACCTGTAACTATGGTTACTGTTTACAACCTTACACAATATTTCTATTTTCAGAACTGATTTCATATCCAATCGCTTATAAATTGTCTAAGGCCACCGGTTTTAAACAGACTATTGTACTGGCTTATTCTCCATCAGCGTTTTATCACTCATGTTTCCTGTATTAGCTGCGGGTCAGTGATCTTGCTATTTCTGTTCCAATGGCTTCGATGTATATGCAGAAAACGTTACCAATGTTCCTTCCATCTTACTTTCGTGATATATCAACTGGGATGCATTCAACTGCACTTGGCCTTGGTGGGACTGTTTCAATGTTTTCATCAAGACTTTTATTAATTAATAATCCGCACATTGCTTCGAGTATGTTTGCTATCTTATGTACTTCGCTTCTAATCTGTGTATATTTTCTACCTGTTAATGTTGATTGATGACAGTAATGATGATTATAAAGGAATCTTATGAATTGCTATTTTAAAAATATGTTACTACTGTACTTGATTTGATACCAATATAGAAATTGCCCTCCCTTGGAAAGGTGCTGATTTATTCGTACAAAAATCTAGATCGGAATTATTTTAAAATTACTCAGTAACTTGAAAATGAGTTTTGAAGGGTGCATTTTATTTTCATGAAATATTATCATTTTTTTGTGAATTAAGCTTCGTTTTAAAGTTGATTAGGACATGATTTGGGGTGAGTCAGCTGGGTTGCTGGGTGAAGAAGATTGTTGACTTATTTTTTCTTCGAAATTTTAAATATTTATTATTATTTTGCTGTTCACTATTTTTGAATTATTCTAGTTTCATTTGATATCCTAATAAGCTGCGCTTCAAAACATTTGAAATTGGCTTACGTGATGATCAAGGTCACAGACGATTTAATAACTGTGATATAAGGTTCCTTTTTTAACTGACTATTTCCTAGCTTTCTATACTTTCTATCAAATCTTTTTCGAATTTATAGCATAGTTTTTCTTTCTATCATTCGACCATGGACTATTATTTTCATCGTCATCTTCTTGTCACGTAGACGGTAGTTGATCGCACAATGCAATGCTTGAAAACAGCAATACTGGGCAAAACGTGAAATAAATTCAATCAAGATTATGGCTTCAAGCAAGTCAAGCATTAATAGTTTGCCATAGCATAACAGTTTGATTAACACGGGAAAAAAAAATCTTTCCCTTTTAATAGAAAAAATTAAGCTGCATTTCATTTAATAACAATACTAATTATGTAAAGCAGATGCAGAAAAATATTTTAATTTGGCTTCCAGTAATTGGTTGATGACAGATCCATCTGTTGAAGCACTAATACAGTTGGGAAAGGATACTGATCAATTTGAATTTGTGGATTGACAAATTCTAACATTGCCATTCTTCTTTGGGACATTGATAGGAGGCGAGGCCCAATCACTAGTATCAACTTTTTCTAGAGAACCAGACTCCACAGCTTTTTCTAGAGCATCTTCAACAGCTTGTCGTAAAGCGTAAGGTACAGTCCGTAAGCGTGAAAAATTCGGAGTAGCATCTTCTTTTAAGCAAATTTGCACTTGAACGCCTTTAGACTTGCCAAGATCTGAACCTCATTTACATCATTGTATTTATACAAAACTTCATCAAGCGCAGAACTTGATACAATACATTTTGATGTTGAACAGTTCAACAGTTCGTTGATGACATGATTATAGACCAAGTAATTGTTTATCAAATGATTTGCGTAAAAATATTTGCGTGAAGATAATATTACGTTGGCACGCATATTACTGTCATTATTACGCACAGCTACTGTCATGAAGTCCATACGCTGTAAAGCATTTATACCAATTGCACAATCATATTGATTTTCAACGATATAAAATAATACATGATAGTTACAGTTGTTAGTTGGATTAACAGCTTTAATAATAGCTATACCTTTCACTAGCATACGAGAACCGTTAAAAAAAACGTAAATCGGCTGCACTCTTTAATACAGTGGGTGATGGCAAGAATTGTTCACTAAGTATGTTACAAGTTGCACCTCCGTCTAGTAGAAATTTCTCAGTATTATTATTTACAAGCATATTCGCATAAATAGTGCCACCGGGCACCGCTGTTAGATGTGTTAGATAATTTTGAAACTATAACGACATCGTCATCGTCACTATCATTATTATCAGAACTTTCTTCTTGCACAGATCTGACTTCATTGTTATTACCGGTATTACTATTAGCAACCCGGGTGTCACGACACATTCGAGATTTGGCATAGCGCCCAACAGTGCCATATTTCCGGCATTCTGCATCAATAGCAGGGCAAACATTTTGCCTGCGACGTGTTGTAGCTCACAAAATTTACAATTTATTTCATAGCAACAGATTTGTTATTGAAATTACTACGGTTCGGCTTGATTTTAATTTTAATTACAGTAGAAACACTGGCAACTGCAGCTGATTGTTTCTCGATGTTTGCAGATTGTTGTTCAGCAGCTTCCGAAGCACGTGCAATATCTAATAAGCGTGCCAACGTAATGTTATCTTCACGCAAATATTTTTAAGCAAATCATTTGATAAACAATTACTTGGTCTATAATCATGTCATCAACGAATGACGATTTACAAATATCAGAAGAGCAGGTAAATTCACAAACAATACTAAAACCTCTTGAACGAGTTGACACGATTGTCCGTGGACTCACCAACGTTTTGTTTACATTCACGAAATAAAAACCGTTGGTATCTTTTACTTTTACTATAGGACGAAAGTACAAGTAGGTATTCAAAGCGTTCGTTAATTTACTGTAAATATCAAATATCAATCAGTATACCGCGGGATTATCATCTGGCATTATCAAAGTCTCTTTAAGGTCTTGGACAGCACCATCAGCTACATGCAATAATAATGCACATTTTCTTGTCGGTGATAATTCCCCTCACAACACGGAAACGTATACGTTAAAACTATTCCTCCCATCTACTGGCAAAATTTCAATCAGGTGACAAAGAAAAATTAGTTGGTGAAGGAACATCCAAAGTTAAATTGCTGCTGTTGCCTTGAACAGTTAACAGCAATCTTGGAATTAGCTCTGATTTTGATGCAAAATCGTGTATACACGGCTCTGCGGTGGTCAAACCATCTTGAAGACGCCCAATAAATTCAGTCCGTGTACCATCAGCTGAAAAACCCCATTCTGCACATGCAGTAATGGCTTGCTCTTTTGATATACACTTCAACAACACAGCATATCCCATCTCGTCATCAATTTTTATGCATTTAACTACCTAAAGAATGTTGAAGGATAGAGCAGTGCACACAGTAAACACAACCTTTACTTAGATAATATTTCTTAGACTGAACTGCTATAGCAGCGCATATTAACATAAGAACCGTCAGCACCATGTAGGTGTGACATAGTAGGGGGTAGCTTACAAACACTACAATTTTGACCCAGTTTTTTTCATGTTTTATTTGCTCTTCAAAAGATTAAAACTGAGACGGTATCGAAGTATTTTTTCATATCTTTCACATTGTTAGAGATATCTGCAGTAAAGATTATTAATATGAAACTGCAAGTGGAAGTCTTGAGGATATATACTTGGCAGAATTTTACTTTAATTTTAATACTTCTAGATCATGAAGCATTATTAGTATAAGCAGGACTGATATGGAAGGATTATGACACTTTAATTAACACACTTTCATTAGCAATTAATACTTACGTTTCAATTTTCTTATGGCATCTTATGTATGACGTATTTTCTATATGGTTCATATTGAACTATATATCTGTGGTAGGTTATCAATATCAAACTGCAACTGGAAGCCTTGAGAATACTTGGCAAAATCTTACCATAATTCATACTTACATTTCAAATCATGAACTACTATACTGGTATGGGCGGATTTCTTTTAAATTGTGAAATACTATTACAATATATATTACCGGAATACAAGGGGATTATCACATTTTAGTTTTAAGAGTATACATATATGCTACACACATTTATGTCTTTAATGCTTCCTTGACTTTAATAAACATTACTCATTTTGGTAACTGCATGTATTTGAAATATAATTTTTAAAGCTATGTTCAATGTTGTTACTACTTAATTATATGTTAAAATGGCAAATAGTGTAACTGAAATCCTGGCGTGCCATGTTTAGTTTAAAATTTTCCAAAACACCTCAGTAATCATTGTAACACTGTAGTCATTTTAACTTTTGCAAAATATTTTTCAACATGATATGAACTCTGAAATCGAATAACGCTTAAATTGTAAGAGTCAATATTTATTATATACCGCTCACTTTACCAATAGATTTTTGATTCTGAAATCCATACTTTGTATAGAGCGAAACCACCTCCTTATTGAAGAAAATTAAATACAGCTTCTCAACAGTAACAACATTGAAGGCCCTCCGCAGGAGCTAGAAAAAAGCTGGCAGCCTTTTTTCTAGTTTTATATAAATCTTTTACTTTTTTCTTTGAATCGAAAAGTGTGCGTTTTAATTCTATGACAAAATCTAAGGAAAGAGTCCAAGGATAACTCCCGTTTTAAGATGAATTAGGGCGTGATTTGTGGGGCTTTGCTATGGTGCTGGGTATAGAAGTATTGGTGACATATCTACAACATTTCTTTTAGATTTGAATTATTATCTTTATGTTCAATATTTCTAAAATTTTCATATTCATTTGATATCTTATAAGATTTATAGGCCTGATGATTTTGGTCACTGAGAATTAAGGCCCCTTTCATAACTGAGTTATTTATAGTTATTATTTATAGATGATGGCTTATAGAATATGTAGGATATTAGATGGCGAATTACCCTATAAAACTTTGTCCATGGATTGTTGTTAACGTTCATCGACCATTTGCTTGTACAGATTTTCTGGTATTGTTAATGGAGGATATTTTCATTTTACTTGTGGGGAGTTTTCAATCACATACCAGCAGATATTTAATATATTTCAATATTGTTCTCGGGTTTTTATCTTATTTTATTGTAACGTAGATCCTTTCACCATGAGCTATTTTTTACTCTAAATACGGAAACTTTAGTAACGTAGTTTAATCACTACAGTAGTATCTATAGGATATGACCAAAGAATTCCTCACATGTCAAATAAACGATATCTATGATAGGTGATATACAATTTAAATATGCTTATAGTATTATTTAATGTGTAATTATTTAATGTGTTCATAGGGTATTTATCATTTTGTTTATAAATAAAACATTACTTTGAAGATTTGTATTCGATGGAATACCTATAAAACTCGAGAGTTAGTAATTTCAGTAAAAAAGGCAGGATGTATTCACGGTTATATTTAACTATTTTATTACCTCATTTGATTTAAAACTATCTATTTATTTATCTGTACTAATAATCGTTTGCAGAAAATTATGCATAAAATTAATTTACATTCACGACGGAAGGATGAACAAAACATACCAAAAACAAACGGATTAATTACACTGTTGAAGCAAAGCATATATAAACTAATTTCAAATAAAATCGTTACCCATCCTTTCGATTGAGTAGTATTCTTTAGAATAAAAAGCGTTAAATAGAAAGGAATAATACAGATTGAGTATAATACCGTTAGAGATAATATTACACTGTTAGCTTTTGCGTTTTCGACAACTCTAATTTTTGGTAATACATTTTCTTCGCTTGATAAGATACGCGGTAAGTGTAAGCCTTTTCTTACTTTGTAATACATATACCACATCAATGGTAACGGTATTATGACAGTAATTAGGAGCAAAATACTGAAATATATCCTGGTAGAAGTCAAGCTCATATTAAAAATACACGTACTATCATCATAGGATGGTTCATTGTATACAAAATAAGGATACACGAAGGCTAAAGATGCCAGCCAAATCAAAAGTAGCATAACAAAAATATATGATTTACTCAATATCTTCTTTGATGGATATACAATAACTTTATATCTTAAATAGTTCACCAAAAGCAATGTCCACGATGAACATGGCATACAAGAATATCCAATTGGTGATAAAATATGACATAAAAAGAAATCTATTTCAGTATTCAAAATAAACACGAGGTAAAAATTGTAGTAAATACCAATCATTAATGCTAAAATATCTGTAAAAGCCAAGCTGGTTAATATGAGCTCGTACATGCTGCCTCGATTTCTTGAACGCTTATGTAATAGTACGATTATAACCCATATATTACCAATGGTTCCAGTTATAACCAATAGGTTTAAAACATATTGTCGCAAATGCATAATGGTAGAATCCGGCAGCTTCATAATTTAGGATATGAAATGTGATGGAAAGACTATCCAGCTTTGGAAGATGATTTTTTCAAGAAGAATTATGTAGCAAGATCTATACAAAACAAACAAAAAACTGAATAGAAATTAATCATGACATAATTAAGTTAGAATGCAGATTGTTAAGATTAAACTCGACTATTTTTCTGATTTTTTTTATCCTATAGCTAACTTCGAAATTTTGATTATGCAATTTTACAATACCGTTGGATTTAAATTGAATGGATTCCTATTTACAATAAGACTAGCAATCAGTCCTCCGCGTACAGTAATTAATTTATTGAGAAAGTGTATTTTTAGCTATTAAAAACAGAATACTACATCAAAATTGTTTTTAATAGAAGCGAGTTGATAAATCTGATTCTCAGAAAAATGTTTTGTAAGCAATAATAATTGATAAATGTTTCAATAACGTTGATAAATTTTTGAATTTTGCAATACCTTTTGAACTTCGATATTAAAAATAGAAACTACAAAAGTTTAATCATGTGATTGAAATACAATGCGCTTATGATTTTCAAAGCTGTAAAGCTACAACTGACGGCGAAAACTGTTCTGAACATACAGACATAAAAACATACACAGAATTTGAGATTTAAAGGTATAGATAATACTTTTACGTATAGAGATAGGTATAGGTATAGGTATAAAGATATAGATAATAATAATACGTTTCTTGAGCACCTTACTGTAATAGCAACTTAAATGTTAAGATAAATCATATTGCACACAAAAGTATTTAATCATCTCTGGAATGCTTACAGTTTGATGTTATACACATGACATGTTACATAATGCTACGCATTATTGGCCGATATTATATATGTAGAAGCTCGATGATGACGTTTGCTCATTCTCCGAATTTCTTGGATGATTTTATTTATAATACTATTTGATATATTATAAAAACTATTACTTTTCACAGCTTTGTAAACACTTTCGATGTATTTTTCTGTGCAATAAATATATATCTGAACAAAAGACCAATTTAAATCCAACTATATACAATGCAGAATGATAAAATAATTTTTATTTAACTAGTCCTTTCTGAATGTCTGACAATCGCATACATAATAATTTTAACTTCTATATCTGCTACAATATCTACCACGATTACAAACATCTGCTAATATTGGAAATAAAATCCTTTAAATATTCATGGACTCCATATTAATATTGAAAACCATTGTTAACAAGGAATCAATCAATCAATCAAATAATCAATTGGCTATACAAGCGAGTAATACATTTATAAACCACACGGAAGACCTGCGCAGCTCAACAAGCTCAACTCTGAAAATTTGTATAACGAAGGCCAACCATATTGAAGGATCCACAAGATGATTATGTATTCATGAAAACCTTTAGGAATTACTCAATATTTTGCAAAACATATTACTGAAAGCGTATTGTAATCATCGTAATGGGTACAAAAAATATCAAAAGTCACATGTTATCCCTCCTGTAAGGATTTAATTCAACAATTTCAACGATCTCATATGCGAAAGCTACTGCTATTGTATATACATGCTCTAAACAAATGTCCCTGCTATAGTGAGACAGCCGTCGATGTAAGCTGCTCTTTCCAGTAGTTCCAACTTCTTTACTTAGTCATACACAATAGTTTGATAACCTCAACACAATGAGTATATGCGTTGATTCAGCAATGTTTCATAAACAGATTGTTCTTTAAATTGTCATGCAAATGAGCAATTATTGATGTTTGTCACGTCACTGGTACGTTTGCAGAGCTCATTTGCCATTGCACGATAAAGGTCACGTGCAGAGACAGTTACAGTATTGGGCGAAAAATTTCAATCGAAAAACTTTGTGATTTCCACATAAATGAAAATTATTTCGACTTTTCCTAGCGCCAAATTTGAACAAAACAAAAAAGAATACCTACAACGATAGACAGCTCTTATTACTGTTGATGAAAATTATTGTTAATTGAGCATTGTCTCATATTTTTATGGGAAAACAGGGGATAAGATCTACATATGTTTTCAAGTATAATAATA
Organism: Haliclystus octoradiatus; assembly: GCA_916610825.1. Classification (NCBI taxonomy): domain Eukaryota; kingdom Metazoa; phylum Cnidaria; class Staurozoa; order Stauromedusae; family Haliclystidae; genus Haliclystus; species Haliclystus octoradiatus. Next base: position 5,400,292 of record OU744448.1, read on the forward strand.
TTGTTCATCCCCCCGGAGAACAACACTGAGATTTTAGGTAATTATTGCTATGACACAGCTCCAAACATTCTAGTCTTATTTCGAATTATCTCAAATACATAGCTAATTGATTGACTTGCGACATTCTGCGCATTATTCAAACTACATTTCTTCTCTCCTTCGACATGTTGGCGACATGGCACGGTGACAATTTGACGTCACAAAACCATTACTCCATGTGTGCAGTCTCCGGAATGTCCCTTCTGACAAATTTTTTGTGTTGTTGTGCAGTGGAAAACGGGCCAAGGCACTATTCAATTAAAGTATACTTGTCTTCAATGAGAACATTTTCCTTGAAGCAAGACTATCGAGAACAGATCTACAAATCAGTGCCCTTCTATGAAAAAACAACTAGAGGAGTAAGTGACTGCTGCCATACCCCACTTGATAAAAATGGTCTAGACATCTTTGAAATATTAGCTGCAAGACACGGTTTCTACGTTATTCTTGAAAACATTTATCTGGGACCATTCTTTCCTCTTCACCTGACGTGTTAGAATCTAAGAACCATTGTTCTTCTCATATCCTCAATACTGGCGATGTGACAATAGTAACCATAACACTATTCTCTTGATTCACGAATTTGGTAATTCAGTTCTAGTCTGGCGATAGATCTTGATGACCAGGCACCTTCCAAGCAGAACCATCTATTTACATATTGCAGTTGGATTTTCTTGGGAACATGTTTGCTGACAGATTCACACACTGTTTCACTATCGAATGATAAGTTATCATCAAATCCCGTTTACGAATGCTTGTCTAAAATGAAAAACACTGCTATTGAGTATGTAATTGTATTAGTCTCTGAAGTTATAACTTTTATCATGAAAAACTGTCAATACCACTGACCAAAAAGCGAACACAAGTTGACCCAATAAGAATTGTGAAATTGATCATGAGACGTGGTCACCTCATGATAAGTTCAAAAATCCACCTTTACTTTGTCGTACTGTAAACTTCGGCGATACAAGGAAGATACACCACATGAATAAGCATTAAATTTAATTTAACTTGAACAAAGCAACATTATAGAATAGAAATAGTTAGAATAGAAATAGTTTATTTAAAGACATATAAACAACTATGATACATGATTTTTGCTTTTTGTTCTACTTGATTACATGTATGTGTTATATAAGGCGTTATTGTTAAGCAGTCGTTTCTTGATGTAACATTTGAACCATCATCGATCCTTTGTAACTAATGTTAACTGATGCGACCGTACAATTGTTGAATAATGGTTTATTCTGGATGAATATATGATTGCAAAGCCGCTTCGTATACTTTGTGGCTTTTGCATTTGGATTTGCATTTAAGTTTGTCAAGTTCTTCAACAGTCGTTTTAGAAAACCAGATTCCATTGTTACAAATCCAAAACTGAAATTTGGTTGTTCTGCCATTTCGATTATTTGCTTTGTTTTGTTTTGGGGTCATAGAACCATGTTTCAACCTAAGAGCGCTCTCCATGGATTTTTATCTGTACGACCAACCACCAATCAATGAATTTCTCAGAAAATTTCCATAATTTTATAAATATATTTCATTGTTGACGTGAGAAATCATCCCACTTACGCGCACCAATCACGGTGCCAGTATTTCGAAATGAATGGCGATGATTTGACGTGATAATAATAATTTCTATTTATTTCCACTCGCATTCTTCTAAATGTACGTAGTACGTCATTAGCCTTTGCCAAAATAGGCACGTTTTACAGAATGGCGAGAATAACTCAATAAGAATCATGACAATGAAATTATGATATTTGAAATTTGACCTATACAAGATAATAAATAAATATTTTAATAAATAAAGGAAATTTTTTCCAAGTTTTTCTATTTTTATAAAATCAAGACTAAAATCATTAGAGATAGAAAACTGACGTATTGCTATTTACATTAAAAAATTTTAATGAAGGAATTATCTGAGATTATCAATGTACAGTGTTGTCAATTTGTGTTTAAAAATATGTCTGATCAATTCTTTTAATTAGCCAATTGGATATTTAACAAAGAAGTAGATTTACAAAGTCAAAATGAGGTAAGATAAAAGTTTAAATTAAAGTGAATCTCACTTGCAGTGGAAATTATCGACAAACCCTTGAAAGAGCACATGTAACTGCTGAAACCTTTCAACAAACATGTTCTACCTTGTTCGATAACAATAATTTAGAATCAAAAAATTAAAAAAAAGTAACTTGATTGTATCTGACAGAATAATTATATTGTCGTGGGCTTGGAATTCTATGCTACCGCTTCTCAGTATGACGGTGTTAGATTTCAAGGCGTTGAGCTTCATTGAGTTTTTGTCAGTCAACGTGGATAGATCTTAATGTCTTCTTAGAGTTTGAATTGTAATCTTCCCGCTGTGGTAAAATTTGTTATATGACCTGCATATTGATGGAATATCTCAAACTGGTTTGACTATAAAGCCTCAAAGCCATTTTTTACTTTTTGAATTATAAGGTTTCTCAAATCAAAACAAGGAAATGTTTTTTGATGGATGAGGGGGTCAAAATGCCAGGTTTTCATTTTCTTCAACTTGTATAGGTCCCTCCAATTGAAACGAGGGATGTTGATGACTAGATATAATTAGAAAGTACTCATTTCTTGAAAACGTTTCTAGTTTATATCTACTTTTAAACTTACGCAATTTCCATTTGTATGTCTGTATTATGTAAGCCGTGGATTCAGGCCCCAGTTACACAATGCCGTATTGACAGCGCACCGCTTTGGCTTTCTTATCGGATAGGGATTTGAGTTACACGACGCCGCTGGAATACGCTACGCCGCGCACAGCGTAGTGATTATCACTTCGCTGCGAAGCGTATTCATTTTCATGCAGGCATGACTTTCAAGACGCTGCACTCTTTTGCCCCAGTTCCACGATACCGTATTTTTCTTGATCTGTATTGAAAAAGTGTTTTCGATCTGGAATGCGTACCGTTTACGATGCACGGCAGAACAATACGATACGATTGAACTCTACACGGAAGGGGTAAAATACAATCACGTGTGTTTAAGTCCATTGTGTCGATGACTACCTATCAATTGCTATCGTCACGAATACGATATTCGGTATTGATTGAGTTTCACGATGCGTTGCGTTGTGAAAACTGTTCCGAGGTAAAAAAAAAACTTACTATCGTAATCAAAATCATTACGCTCCATGAAGAATTTGGCATCGTATTTAAACGTTGTCGTGTAACTGAAATCTCCATCCGGTACGAAGATGACTACGAATTCCATCAATACGGCATGGTGGAGCTATATAGCCTGTGTATCTCAATCAATCCGGTACTTGTTGTGCCTGTTCTCGTCTATGAGCCTCTCAAAACATGAATCAACTTTTCAAAATGGCCACTGGCACGCACAAAAATAGGAACATAGATCATTTATTGATGCTTTTCTCTACCTTTATGTGCGCTGAAATGTCTTGCATACGTATAAAATTGCACATAATTTGAGATAAATAATATGTTTATAAATGTTATCCGAAATGAAAAAAAATATATCAAAAATAGCGATTAAGAAAAAAAAACCAGTTTAATCTTTGAACTTTGTTTTTGGACCAACAAAATTTTTGCACCAAAATGCGTATGCACCATCACCATTGCAATCAATTACGTCAACCAGAAGAGAAAATGGAGTCAAAATCATGTGATCGTATCGCACCGCCTTGGTGTACTCAAAACGTAGAGCAGCGTCTTGCAGTGTAACAGCTACGAAAATGGTACGCATTCCACTGCTATAACACCTTTTGAATACAGTACGATAATCAATACGGCATCGTGTAACTTTGTCCTCACGATGCTATTTGGGATGCAATATACTTGAAACACATAACAATAGATTCGTCATTACCCAGGGGAGTACATGGCCAGCTTCATGTTTTAAATCGATACATCTAAGTTGAGAAAAACCAATGAAAACTGATTTCATTTTCAACAACAATCCTGTCTCTGAAGGGAATGGAGGACTAATTAAACTGTTTCGCACTTTAATAAATTTCTATTGTCTCGTAATACTAAACAGTGCAAACGTTTGTTTTATTACTTGAAACATAATTTGTGTATGTCATCTTAGTAATTCTCAGAATGTAATTCAAACGTAAACAAACAAAATCACATATATTTATATGAAGCGAGAAAAATAAGATGTGTCATCATTTGATCTTATAGTTGGAAATTATATAATCAGAAATTATTATTGGAATATGATTGGAATAGAGCGTTATCAAATTTGTGAACAAACCCGCGTTACTGAAATTAAATAACAATGATATAAAATGCTTCCTGATAATTACAGCCAATAATAATTAGTTTTACAGCAGATGTTTGTTATATTTGTGAGTCCAATACTTGAGTATTGGTCCCAAATTTGGTTTCCAACATACGTAAAAAGACATCAACTTTTTACGAAGAACGTTTAATCAATTCAAATCTAGATAATTTGGAGTAAAGACGATTGAATTTAATCATTTACTTTAAAATCATCAAATTTAATAGAAATGGATAAATCATTATTCAAAATTTCAAGGCACGCCCGTTTACTTATGCCTCTGGAGGAGGATTAGCTCAGATGGTAGAGCAACCGAACTTCAGATCGGATCATATCTGATCGATTGTGGTACAATCAAGAACTATCTGCCATGAAATCTGTTGAAATTGATCTGCAGTGTCGCGGCTGAGATCAATAAAGAGCGTTTAAAATCATTGCTCTCAGCGAAAAAAGCCACTCATCTAGAAATAGAGGAGTGGTACGGGTGCCTTTAGTAGGGCGACACTGTCTACATTACTATTATTTTTTTTTAATAAATCAAATGTGTACTGTCATTCTTTTGCTAAGCACTGCATAAATATTTATAACGTATTATCTTTAATTACTCGCACAGCTAAAAATGTACATATGTTTAAAAGTAGACTTAAATCTGAGGACTCGTCAAAAAATCTAAATATTAAATAGTTTCCCACTGTATACTTTTCAGATGTCACGTGAGGTTGAATCTAATGTTGAATAACCACGCACGTTATGAATAATGAATAATCATGGAAATTTTTCAGGCTGTGCCGGTGTTGTTAGGTAAAAAGAATTTAACTTTGACAAACCCCACAAAAATTTGTTAGTAATAAGGTTAGTAATGTTTCTTGGTATTTTTGAGGGGAACATGGCTATAACTTCCAAATGTTTTGCGATAGGCTAAATACAGTAGTATTGCTAAATACAGTAGTACTTAATTTTGTGAATAAAATCCTGTGTGTTCCACTTTCCCTCCTACACTATCTGCTTCTTTTATCATCCAAAAATGAATACTTTCTCATCTCAATTAAATTACGGCTTTGATCGGCTTTTCTACAAAGATGTCTTCATGCATTTATTTCCATGCTGTTAAGCCAGATGATTCACAACTCAATGTAAGGATGCAAAAGCATGCAACTCGTAATCTAGTTTAATAATAAATAACACAAACATAGTGCATGTAAGGATGGTGTAAACTTTTATGAAAAACAGGCCATTTAACACTCAGGGGTTGTTCATAAACCACTCACTCATCTTATCTTGGATAAAAATATTCAACAACTCAGGCAAGATGACGGTGCCAAATGAGGAATTTGTAGGTCAGATATATCTCCACCAAACTATTTTAGATTCTTAGATGATTGTTTAATTAGAAGTGTTGAACTTGGATTATGTGGCTCAACGAATATGTGTTCTGAATTAGATGTCCTCATTTGAATTCAATAGATACCACATCTTTAACTTATAACCTAATGCTAATTCGGGATTGTTTTGTGGGCAATATATCCAATCATCACGTAAATTTAGTTTTAGAATGCTGAGCATTATATAATTTAGATATTTTGCTTATATATGTAGTTAAATTTCTTGTTCGTTGTTAGTGAACTCATGGGTCTAAACTCCGATAACAGGTACCGTCTGATGATCGCAAAATAAACACGTGAAACTTGGAGTTACGGAAAGGCTTTGCCTCATATTTGTCTCAATTTTATATTATGCTCTGTTTTAGCAAACATTGAGCACTTTCACATATATGTGTTTTACGTCATATTTCACTATTCAATATAAACTAGATATTATTTTCAGGAAATGTTTTAATTTACTTCGATGCATGTCCGAGAGTAATGTCGAATGATATTTTGTCAACATTATCTCTCGTTTTGATTTGAGGGACCTGCAAGCTGAAGAAAGTGAAAGCCGGCATTTTGATGAACCCTAAATTCCCTCTTTGTTAACTTAAGTCGCTGTATCTAAATATATACTTGATCTGTTCTCATGGAATTGGTTCGATTTACTTTGATGCATGTCTAAGGTTAATATCTAGTGATATATAATCATATTCATTTTTCAATTCTTTTTGAGAGACCAACAAGTTGGAGAAAGTGAAAATCTGGCATTTTGACCCCCCTCCCCCCTGAAAAAAACCTTTTCAACTTGAATGGTTGTATCTAAAAATATCAAAGTTGATACTTTTTCATGAAATTTTATCAATTTACGTCTAAGCATGTCTATGCATGTAATACATGTTGAGTGATATGCAGTCATCGGCATACCTTGTTTTGAATTGAGAGATCTTATAGTTCAAAAAGTGATTAAGGGCTTAGTGTGCGCTTTTAAAGAACCAGACATTTTAAATTGCCAACGTATAGAAGGTTTTTTAGACTTCGTTGAACTCGAACCGTGATTTTGCGAAATAAATATTGAGCTGTTGTTTGTTTAAGCATTATCAAATAACATCAACAGTTTCAAACTTAGAGAATTCATAGTTTATTATATGTTTATCTTCTTAGCGATAGAGATTCTCGACTACAGTGTGTCTAGAACCATTTTACGTCTACTTCTGATCGCGATAAAAATGGGTGAATGAGACTGAGTGTTTGAATCACGAAATGTTTCAAACACGAGCTGACTTCAAATTGAATAAAAAAAATGTAAGATTATTATCACAATAAAGACGAATGTTAAACGTACAATAAAGATGAATGCTATATGTACAATCAAGACAGGTTTATAATCATTTCCTATTCCAACAGTACTTCAATAAGATTAGGAATGAGTTTGATTACAAGTGTTTCTACAAGGTACAAGTGTGATTGTAAACATTTCTTCAAAACAACGCAGCGATGAATAATCTACAGAATTGATGTATCGCACCGAGAGAAATAGCAAGTTAAATAAACCTCAATATATTCCCGAGGCAGTCATACATCAAGTGCTTTAGTATATTTATGGTTTTTAACTAGACAAGAAAGATGCAGCAGTCAATAGTAATAATGGAATTATTCATATTATTTTCAAATTCAAAATAAGCAAGCCACATGAATCCGGGTTACTACATCTGGCAAGTGTCTAACCTTCTTTGATATGAAACGGAGTGAATTTCAATTAGATGTTTGAATGGCGACATGTTTCAAACGCGAGCTGACTTCAAATTGAATAAAAATAGAATGAAAGATTGTTATCACAATAAAGATGGATGTTATATGTACAATAGAGACAGGTTTATAATCATTTCCTATTCCAGCAGTACTTAATAAGATTAGGAATGAGTTTAATTACAAGTGTGTCTACAAGATACAAGTGTGATTGTAAATCGACTAACATTTCTTCATAAACAACGCAGCGATGAATAATATACACAATTGAAGTATTGCGCCGAGAGAAATAGCAAGTTAAATAAAACTCAATATATTCACGATTCAGTCATGCATCAAGTGCTTTAGTATATTCATGGCTTTTAACTACACAAGAAAGATGCAGCAGTCAATAGTAATAATTAAATTATTCATATTATTTTTATTTGTCATGAGTCCTGGCTACTACATTAGAAATTCTTGTCTAGACTGTTGTCAAAAATAGGATATTGTTGTCACTCGTATAGTAGTTCAAAACAATTGACAATCAAATTAATAATTCAAAAGTTGCAAAACTCCTAATTTGTTTAAATTAAAAATATCATAAAAGTAACTGCTAAGCGACTTTCACGATGATGGAATATCTCAAAACTAGTTTTGTTATTATATTCTCCATTATATCATATGTCATTGCCATATATCCTTCTTGTAACAAGAATAACTCAATTCTCTTTCAAGGAAGGCATTTTGGTGGCAAGAAAATAGATACAGAAAATGAATTAATCACTCGAAGCGTTTCTTCGATTTATTCTTGTCTTCATCTCGGTAGAAATTTATCAGCTGTGTTCTATTGTAAGAACGCATTTGTTGGTCAAAATGGTAACTGTGGGATTTATAATGGAACAGATACATTTGATAAGCTTGTTGCTGATCCAGATTGTGATACAGTCATATTTATTGATGTGAGTATAGCTAAATAAATTTCGTATTAAAAATACTTATTCTATAGTCAGCAGGATCTGTCAGTAAGGGACAGTTAAAATATTGGGCCCCCTTTTGCCGTATGAAGCCTGAAGAATAAATGAAATTGGATTATAATTACAAGACACATTGTCTATTTATCATTGAAAATTCTGGAAATCTTGGTTGTATTGATTATTGAAATATAATGATTGCGTTAATCCAACGAATTGATATGACATTTTATTTTAATTCATTATCATTGAGCCTCAACCTTAATTTGACTAATTATTGTTGGCAGGCATGGCAAAACTAATTTCGAAGTGTTCACGAAAACGTTGCAAAGTCAACACCTAATGTATAGCGTATCGAAAAGAAAATACATTTTTGCATCTATCCAGCGGGTTCTTTGGCGTAATTAGTATTATTTTCATTACAACTATAAAAAAGAAAGCCTTCGTATTTGCCGCACTTTTTCGAGTAGTTTATTTCGAAGTCTGAATTTCTGAATGTCAACAAACGAACCTCCCCAGCAGAAATGAATGCCCCTAGGAAATGAATATCAAAAATGTTCGTAGCTGCTGTACACCTCCAGTGGACGCTAAACATCGAAAAGAGTTCGTTCTGAACACAGAAAAGAAAATACCTGATTGGTATTCACAATGGCATCACACATGTTACAGAATTGTTGTGTGGCACTATTGCTCGAATGCTCCGATAGATAGTCAGGCAATCCGATGTTTCCATGCGTATTTTACAGGCTACGGCTCACATCCCCTGCCCATATATTCACATTGTCGATATATTCGAATGTCGATTTTTTTCCTAAGATTTTATTTAATGATAAGATAATATTTACTTGTTTCATTTATTCGTTATATATTATTTATTTCAAAATGTATTTGATTATCGGAATTGTCTTTATCATTATATCATTGCCAAATATTATTGCATATATCGTTATGGAATTGATATAGGAATGCAAAATATATAAAAACCCAAAAATCGGATATGAACAATTAGTAGGACAAAATATTGGATACTTGTCGAGGCTCACTCCTTCCACATTGGGTTCTATTTTAAATTTGTTTTATTCGTTATTTTATTAATTTTTGTTTTCTAGTACGCCTGCAACAGAACATCAGAAGGTAAAATAAATGCGTTCTTCATTGCCCTTTGCTACACGCTTATAGGTCGTGCTATAGCAGTTGATTTTACGTTAGTTTCATATATTCTTTGATCATTCAGTGATTGGATATTGGTCTCCTTGGTACAATGATCCAACATGCCCTGATCCATGTGGTAAACTCAATCCACTCAAATATAGAACATGTTTACGTAACACATCACTAACGAAGTGTGATAATGTAGTGTGTATCGGAAATTCAACAAAGAGAAGATTATGTGAACCAGGAGAATGCTTGGGTAAGTATGAATACATGGAGGGATCCTTATTCCATCATCTATCTATTCGTTAGAGGGACATAATTTAGGATTTAGTTTTGATAATGTTTATGGTAACACGTACGTCTTCCTGGTCTCAGTTGTATATCTGTGAGAATTGTTGTGTTTACGATGTATTGAATGTATGATGCCATATATGGTATCTTAGGTATATCACGTGATTGTATTGTGCTCTAATGCGTGGACTGTCATGTGATAATTAGTGATGTATTATGATTGGTGATTTGTATTGCCATGTGATTATATAGATTGTGTACAAGTGTTGTTTTCACCTTTTGCTTATTGATCGTTAAAGAGAACTCATTACTTATTTATCAACGATGATTTATTAACGTGAAGCTACTCCATGTTTTCTGTCTCCTCCATGCCGATCCCATGATAGTTTTTACATTTTTCAAAGAAGAAAAATGTATCAGAGCAGCCTGATCAATTCATCCACAATTAGAACCACATAATCAAATTATAAGAACAATCATGTTATACAATCTTGCTACATTTAACAAGAACAAACAGTGTTTAGTGCTATATGTTATCTGATTCAAACACTTCCGACGCATAATAAAGCATGACAAAGCCAATTAATTGATTCAATCTAATTTGTTACATTTAACTGTATTTACTTTGATAGCTGGCAAGTTTTGATGGAATTATCGTCGTGAAAAAACAGGAATCAAATTGGAATTGTTTTATAGAACTGTGTCGGAAGTGAGGTTCTAATAAAAGGCTACTTGATATGCAAGATATCAAGAAACACAACAATTTAGCTTGATAATGAAAACCGAACTATTGAACAATCATAGTCACGTTTCACGCTGCAGTAGTTAACTACGGCTCGTTGCCTGATTGTTAACTAATACCCTATATAATAACATGAGGTATTATGCTTTCTTCGTATAGAGATGAATGATCTTCTAACATTTAAACCAAATGTAACTGCAGTATTTTACTTCAACATTTCAAGTGAACTGCATCCAATTCTAGCCAGGTTTAAAGAAGATTTTAATCGTAAGTATTGTGTTGTTATGTAAGCAAGATTTGACATGGAAGAATTATGCAGGTAACAGTTGGTTTTTGAGGATATGAATAACGTAGTTTAGTGGTGAGGTACCTGCAAAAGTACATTCCAAATTTCTAGCTCAGTTTTTGACAGGGCAGAATAGAAGTCAGCGGAAATGATAAAAATATCTTGATTTATTTGCAGCAGACTGTAAGCCTTTTGCAAATTTCTTTCCTGTGATGTGCTATGGTAATATATGTTTAGTTATTACGATATGAATTAAGAGAATATTGTAAATGAAGCTCACCATTAAAATTTTTGACAAATGAATAAGAACAACAAACTGCATATCTACTTTTTTGTGATTTTATGATAGAGCAATGGATTCACATTGGGAAAAGAAATACTGGAAAGTTGAGTTTCAATCGCTCTTGGGTTGAATATGAGAGAGGATTCGGGGATATCTCGTTTGAATATTGGCTTGGTAACTCAATCATTTCTAAAATAACAACATCGTTAGCCCAGGGTATCAATGGGAGACTATGGATAGGTCTTGGAGGAGATACTGCGATGAATTTTTCCCCATTCACCATGAAAAGTGCTGAAGAAGGGTATGAAATGGATTTCACCTCAAGTTGGACTCCAATAGGCTATGGTACGTTTCCAAGTGAATTTCGATAGTTTCAAAATCAATTTAAAAATTTTCCAAATGAATTTCAAAAGTTTCCAAAGACTTTCAAAAATTTCAGATGAATTTCAAAAGTTTCCATATGAATTTCAAAGATTTCCAAGTGGATTTCAAAAGTTTCCAAATAGATTTCAAACATAATTAGAACAGAATATATAATCTTATACTGAAACTAATTTTTTGACTAAAATTGAGTTGGTAGTTGATCTATCATAAATGTTGATTTCATTTCTATTGTTTAATAAAATCAGAGGTATACATATCAATTTTATCAAATGTTGGATTCATTTGGCCGGGGCTTTACTGTAAACTATTGATATTATTTTAAATAGTGTGTTGTGACCAAATCCATGGAGCTTATTAAAATTTAAAATTATTACGACTAGTATGTATAAGTAGCAATTCAACATGTTTCTATATTGTTTTTCTGAACAAAAAATAACAAATAATTTTACGCCATAACTAACAGCAAATAAATTTGTTGGATCATATGGAAACAGGCTGTCCATTAAGGCAAGGTTTCGGTTCTCTAATGAATGTCATTTCAAAGACCAACAAATCAAATTAGTCTTTGCAATGGCGTAGCATTAAAAATTCAGTAAGTCCACTTAGTTTATTAAATCGTGGTATACATATACACAGTAATTACAAGATGATAGAATGACAATCTCGCATTCAAATGGTATTCAATTCCCGTATTGCATGTTCACATGACAAATGCAAATTATTATTATACAGCTTTATGGCATTTTATTTTGCAGCTGCTGGAGACTCGCTTACTTTTCATAAAGGAATGAAATTTTCAACCTACGACAGAGATCAAGATACATCTGCTGATGAAAATTGTGCCCAAAAGTTTGGTGGTGGATGGTGGTTCAGAGATTGCCTTACATCTAATCTACATGGATCGTATTCACCTTCTCCAGATGCGCCATTAAAATCTGGGATGTATTGGGAAACATATAAGAAAAGCGATGGGACACAGATGCCTATATATCGGTACTCAATGTGGCTTCAATTGACCTGACTATTCCGTTACGAATCTCACTTCCTGTTCAACCTATTTCCATATTATTAGGATGCCGTTATCACCTACCATCTACTTTAATTATTCATTTCACTTATAGCACTTTACACGGCGATATATGATTCGCACAATTATATATAAGGATGGAAATCCAAGTAATTATTGAAAAATACTTATGGTTTGCTGATAGACAATAAGATTGGCAAGGAGCACTATTACATAGCTAAAACGTTTCTGAAGGAAAGTGTAAAGTCTGCGTAGCCGACCAAATAGAGCCCGTTTTAAGAAAATATACAACGCATTTGTAAGGAGTTAAATTTATTTTGAAATCCATTAACAGTTATATTATAGTGAAGAAAACTTCAAAGAAATTATTGACAACTAATGTTTTATTTTCTCATGAATTTGTATCGATCCTTTTCGAACGTAAGGAGCACTTTGAGCATTTGGTGAGCAAGTAGGAATGTCACTTTACAAACTCAACAAAAATTTACAAATATGGGAATAATAACATTGGTATTATATAACATCAGGACACAAATGAGCAATTCCTCCTTCGGTTAGACAATATACGATACAAATTAACAACACAATTTCTACTCAAGTTTTGTCTCGAATGGGTCTCATAGACTTTGTCTGTTTTCAACGATTTATTCCCAAGCTTGCGTGTTTTTAAATGTTTAACAAGTAAACGCGATTTTCACTCACACAACTGAGTCCGGAAATTAAGGTTTTTATAAGGAAGCACCAGTCTTGTACAGTGTCAGCAAAACAGCTTTGTTTAGTCGGCTACGCAGACCTTACACTTTCCTTCAGATAGTTTTAGTTTGGACGTTTACAGCTAACTATTACAAAGAACAACGATTTTTACTATAAGGGCGATAAGATAACCGTAAATTAGAAAATTAAATTGTATAAAGTGTAGAGTCGGATACACACATGTATATAAGTGTTCATATCAGAGCATAATATAAAATACGAGATAGAGATGAGGCAAAGCCTGTTCTGTTACTCAGAATTTCACATCTTTAATTGTGTTTTTTGGACAATGACCAAAACATTAAAAACGCGCAATTCCTATAAATATACGCGAGTAAAGCAATATCTCGCTATTGTATATTTATAAAAGATTATCTTAACGCTAAATTGTCTATGTTTTACCGGATTAAAATATCTTAGGTTTTTCCAGATTTGAAATTTTAAAGAGAAGAAAATTTAATTCACATTAAAACGTCAAAATAGTCATAGCCAGAGCCTACAGCAATTTTTCCAAAAAGTACAACCTCTGCCTGGCTAAGAATTACATATTATTACATCGAAATCAAGTAACCATCTTAATGAATGATCAGAGCCCATGTCAAAATGCAGCCACAAGAATAAATTCAATTCGAGAAATTTCACATCCGATCAACCATATAACTCTACTTGAGATACTTTAAATCTTGAAGAAACATTCACAAATAAATAACCTTCACAAATGAAACACTATCGATATTTTGCGTTATTCATCTATGTGTTGATATGAGTATTGAGCATTTTTAATTTTAGTTTGCCTTCTGAAGATCGTAATTAAACGTGTGAAACTTTGAGTAGCAGGAAAGTCTTTGCATCATCTTTGTTTCCTATTCTAAAGGGGATAAGATAAAAGTCTAATGTGATTACTTTCATTCACAATAAATGTAGAGAATTCACGTTGTAATGATGAAATGTCGATTGTCTGTTATTCAATTCTCTTCGACTAAGATATTGGATCCCAAATTCACTGCAGACGATAAGCCATTTAATTAGTTTATTTTCCTGATATCCAGTGCAGAATTTAATTTATCTCACATTATTCCTTTTTACATATACTCACAATTCAAAATTATGCCAAAAATGGGAAATATTATCTACACAAAAAAATTATATGAACCCGGAGAATGAACGAATAAATTTGAATAAATTTGGATTATCAACAACTTTGGATGCATAATGAGACATGACAAAGGCTTAAGATCATGATCCATTTAGTTTCTAACATCCGGTAACACCATTATAATCATCTTCATCTTATAATCATATTGATTTTAACCGCTTCTTAATATGATTTGGTTTGTGGTGCTAAATAATGAGCAATTGATCAGGCTTTTTTGATACGTGTTTCATTCCTGCCAGTGGACAGTAGTGAACTCAATAGAGACCTCTCAAGACCATCAATATGAAAACCCGGCCCCACTAACAAATAGCATAGCTGGTTAAATCAGAATTATTTCATTTATGAATCGTGCATTCTCCGGGTTCACAAAATCTTTTTGTAATCTTATTTTTTAAATCTTTCTTTAAGCAGTCTACCGCTTCTCTTGATTGCTCTTCCAGTGGATAATACTCAATACATTTATTTAGAGTAGCGCCCACATTTAACCACAACTTTGATCAAAGGAAAACTAAAAAATTGACGTACTTGATTGAAGAACTGAACTTCTTCAAAGGAATCGAAATAATAATCAAAATGATGCACACGGAATTGTTAATACAGGAAATATCATAAAAGAGAGTGAATCGGATGCCGTGAAAGTATTACTATGTCCTAATTGGAGCTAGTCTGCCTTAGAGACCGCGATTCATTTACCAATAAATAGATTCTGTGTGATTTTTGCAGTTCTCTCTGTCCAGCAGCTCCACAAAAACCAGGATCGAAAGTTTCTGATCGATGCATGGTAAATCTATTGTTCTTAGTGAATAAATTCATCACCTCTGATTGATCAATTATTTGTCATAGCTACGAAGGCTAAAATAGAACTTATTGCAATCATGGCAACTAAAGTAAACACAGTAATGTGAGAATCCCGATGAGAATCACCTTAATATTGCATAATTATGTGACATCAATCTTATTCTGATACGAGGCCCGGACAGATAAACCGAGCAATTCACACAGATCCTATTCTTTCGTGAATGAATCACGGTCTGCAACGCAGGCTAAATAGGAGCACAGCTAGAGAAATACAGATTTTTCAAACTTGAGGTTCTTATCGATTATTTAGGAGATTGTAAAATTTTAAAACCAAGCAACTATAACAAATACTTTATGTTTATTTACATATTGTTCAATTATCTTTGAAGTAACAATAGTAGGACCCTCTTTGCAATGTGATTGGTTTTAGAGCGATGCCATAACTGATATGATTGCTCAGGTAATTTTTGTAATTTGATTTCATCGAATTAAACTGGATTTTTAATGGAAATATGTGGTAGACGATCAATGATACTGTTGGGATTAGGTTTATCGTTTGCATTTAACACATTATTAGCACTGACAGAATCGGTGACATGAGTTTTAATTTTATGGTTTTTTGTTGGACTTACGTTGCCAAATGGTGTAAGTCTAAATTCCCTTTTGTTGGAATATTTATCTTCTAATCCTAGTTCAAAACTTATTATCGCTTCAACAGGCTATTCCATAGGTACTTCTGTGTGTATGGCGGTAGGTACCATTATGGTGCAGTATACGAGCTGGGGATTCGTTATTGCTGGTATATCAATTCCAATGTTAGTAGCACTTTATGCATTGTAAAAGATGCCTGAATCTCCTATTGTGCTGCCTCTGGAAATCCCAGACAACTTTTTACAATTTTGAAAATAAAAGCAAAGAAAAATGGAACTGAATTGCTTAATGGATATATAAAAATATCATCAACAACCATAAATAAACGTGGACAATTTTTGGAACTCTTCAATCCCTCTTTTCGTTTAAATACAATACTATTTACACTTATATACTTTTGCCTTGGCTATGAAAGTTTATTAGAATTCAATAAGGAGAATAAGAGTAGCATATTATGTAAAGCATGTAGACCTGTAACTATGGTTACTGTTTACAACCTTACACAATATTTCTATTTTCAGAACTGATTTCATATCCAATCGCTTATAAATTGTCTAAGGCCACCGGTTTTAAACAGACTATTGTACTGGCTTATTCTAGATCAGCGTTTTATCACTCATGTTTCCTGTATTAGCTGCGGGTCAGTGATCTTGCTATTTCTGTTCCAATGGCTTCGATGTATATGCAGAAAACGTTACCAATGTTCCTTCCATCTTACTTTCGTGATATATCAACTGGGATGCATTCAACTGCACTTGGCCTTGGTGGGACTGTTTCAATGTTTTCATCAAGACTTTTATTAATTAATAATCCGCACATTGCTTCGAGTATGTTTGCTATCTTTACTTCGCTTATAATCTGTGTATATTTTCTACCTGTTAATGTTGATTGATGACAGTAATGATGATTATAAAGGAATCTTATGAATTGCTATTTTAAAAATATGTTACTGCTGTACTTGATTTGATACCAATATAGAAATTGCCCTCCCTTGGAAAGGTGCTGATTTATTCGTACAAAAATCTAGATCGGAATTATTTTAAAATTACTCAGTAACTTGAAAATGAGTTTTGAAGGGTGCATTTTATTTTCATGAAATATTATCACTTTTTTGTGAATTAAGCTTCGTTTTAAAGTCGATTAGGACATGATTTGGGGTGAGTCAGCTGGGTTGCTGGGTGAAGAAGATTGTTGACTTATTTTTTCTTCGAAATTTTAAATATTTATTATTATTTTGCTGTTCACTATTTTTGAATTATTCTAGTTTCATTTGATATCCTAATAAGCTGCGCTTCAAAACATTTGAAATTGGCTTACGTGATGATCAAGGTCACAGACGATTTAATAACTGTGATATAAGGTTCCTTTTTTAACTGACTATTTCCTAGCTTTCTATACTTTCTATCAAATCTTTTTCGAATTTATAGCATAGTTTTTCTTTCTATCATTCGACCATGGACTATTATTTTCATCGTCATCTTCTTGTCACGTAGACGGTAGTTGATCGCACAATGCAATGCTTGAAAACAGCAATACTGGGCAAAACGTGAAATAAATTCAATCAAGATTATGGCTTCAAGCAAGTCAAGCATTAATAGTTTGCCATAGCATAACAGTTTGATTAACACGGGAAAACAAAATCTTTCTCTTTTAATAGAAAAAATTAAGCTGCATTTCATTTAATAACAAAAATAATTATGTAAAGCAGATGCAGAAAAATATTTTAAATTGGCTTCCAGTAATTGGTTGATGACAGATCCGTCTGTTGAAGCACTAATACAGTTGGGAAAGGATACTGATCAATTTGAATTTGTGGATTGACAAATTCTAACATTGCCATTCTTCTTTGGGACATTGATAGGAGGCGAGGCCCAATCACTAGTATCAACTTTTTCTAGAGAACCAGACTCCACAGCTTTTTCTAGAGCATCTTCAACAGCTTGTCGTAAAGCGTAAGGTACAGTCCGTGAGCGTGAAAAATTCGGAGTAGCATCTTCTTTTAAGCAAATTTGCACTTGAACGCCTTTAGTCTTGCCAAGGTCTGAACCTCATTTACATCATTGTATTTATACAAAACTTCATCAAGCGCAGAACTTGATACAATACATTTTGATGTTGAACAGTTCAACAGTTCGTTGATGAAATGATTATAGACCAAGTAATTGTTTATCAAATGATTTGCGTAAAAATATTTGCGTGAAGATAATATTACGTTGGCACGCATATTACTGTCATTATTACGCACAGTTACTGTCATGAAGTCCATACGCTGTAAAGCATTTATACCAATTGCACAATCATATTGATTTTCAACGATATAAAATAATACATGATAGTTACAGTTGTTAGTTGGATTAACAGCTTTAATAATAGCTATACCTTTCACTAGCATACGAGAACCGTTAAAAAAAACGTAAATCGGCTGCACTCTTTAATACAATGGGTGATGGCAAGAATTGTTCACTAAGTATGTTACAAGTTGCACCTCCGTCTAGTAGAAATTTCTCAGTATTATTATTTACAAGCATATTCGCATAAATAGTGCCACCGGGCACCGCTGTTAGATGTGTTAGGCCTGGATTATACAGCGCGCTTTCGAGCGTGCCGTGCTTTCGAGCGCGCTTTCAATTGAAGGCGCGCGCTTTTGAAAATGTCTAGTTATACAGCGAGCCGTCCTCAAAAGTTGTGTAAAAACTTCCTTTGAATTACATGATGACGTGTAAGAAAATATCTCACAAGACTTTTGATTGACAAGTATACGCTTTTCGTGAAATAAATTTATTGCTTCAAAAAGTGATTTTTATCACAATTAGCCATCAAATAGTTGTGATGATACAATGATACAATAAATCGTACAATGATAGTTTTTTAACCTACCATGGTCCTACAAATACAAGACAGTGGCTTATATCTAATCTGCAGAGCATATATATATAACCTTGTCTAATTAATACTATTTGAAAGTTTTCTCCTCTTCAATTGAGAAGTACAGATGCTCTGAGTAGTTTCCCTATTATTATTTTGTGGATTTCGATTATAATTCGAAAGAAAATCAATGTTTATTCATCTGTTTATTTGCAAAACGGAACTGTATCTAGGCAACGGCCGAGAAAAAGAGGCTAGATATTTCTTTCTCGACATCAACCCCCGGTTTTTACCAAATATGGTAAGAGGAATCCCTGGAATGTCGAAATGAAAGTTCGCCTTCAAGTGAAAGCACGCTCTTCCTATGCGAGCTTTCGATTTGGAGCGCGCCGTGCTAATGACAGCGAGCCGTGTCAAGTTAGACGGGCGCGCCGGCAGCGAGCCAACTTTCAATTTACTGTAAACGAAAGCACGGCACGCTCGAAAGCGCGCTGTATAATCCAGGCCTTAGATAATTTTGAAACTATAACGACATCGTCATCGTCACTATCATTATTATCAGAACTTTCTTCTTGCACAGATCTGACTTCATTGTTATTACCGGTATTACTATTAGCAACCCGGGTGTCACGACACATTCGAGATTTGGCATAGCGCCCAACAGTGCCATATTTCCGGCATTCTGCATCAATAGCAGGGCAAACATTTTGCCTGCGACGTGTTGTAGCTCACAAAATTTACAATTTATTTTATAGCAACAGATTTGTTATTGAAATTACTACGGTTCGGCTTGATTTTAATTTTAATTACAGTAGAAACACTGGCAACTGCAGCTGATTGTTTCTCGATGTTTGCAGATTGTTGTTCAGCAGCTTCCGAAGCACGTGCAATATCTAATAAGCGTGCCAACGTAATGTTATCTTCACGCAAATATTTTTAAGCAAATCATTTGATAAACAATTACTTGGTCTATAATCATGTCATCAACGAATGACGATTTACAAATATCAGAAGAGCAGGTAAATTCACAAACAATACTAAAACCTCTTGAACGAGTTGACACGATTGTCCGTGGACTCACCAACGTTTTGTTTACATTAACGAACTAAAAATTGTTGGTATCTTTTACTTTTACTATAGGACGAAAGTACAAGTAGGTATTCAAAGCGTTCGTTAATTTACTGTAAATATCAAATATCAATCAGTATACCGCGGGATTATCATCTGGCATTATCAAAGTCTCTTTAAGGTCTTGGACAGCACCATCAGCTACATGCAATAATAATGCACATTTTCTTGTCGGTGATAATTCCCCTCACAACACGGAAACGTATACGTTAAAACTATTCCTCCCATCTACTGGCAAAATTTCAATCAGGTGACAAAGAAAAATTAGTTGGTGAAGGAACATCCAAAGTTAAATTGCTGCTGTTGCCTTGAACAGTTAACAGCAATCTTGGAATTAGCTCTGATTTTGATGCAAAATCGTGTATACACGGCCCTGCGGTGGTCAAACCATCTTGAAGACGCCCAATAAATTCAGTCCGTGTACCATCAGCTGAAAAACCCCATTCTGCACATGCAGTAATGGCTTGCTCTTTTGACATACACTTCAACAACACAGCATATCCCATCTCGTCGTCAATTTTTATGCATTTAACTACCTAAAGAATGTTGAAGGATAGAGCAGTGCACACAGTAAACACAACCTTTACTTAGATAATATTTCTTAGACTGAACTGCTATAGCAGCGCATATTAACATAAGAACCGTCAGCACCATGTAGGTGTGACATAGTAGGGGGTAGCTTACAAACACTACAATTTTGACCCAGTTTTTTTCATGTTTTATTTGCTCTTCAAAAGATTAAAACTGAGACGGTATCGAAGTATTTTTTCATATCTTTCACATTGTTAGAGATATCTGCAGTAAAGATTATTAATATGAAACTGCAAGTGGAAGTCTTGAGGATATATACTTGGCAGAATTTTACTTTAATTTTAATACTTCTAGATCATGAAGCATTATTAGTATAAGCAGGACTGATATGGAAGGATTATGACACTTTAATTAACACACTTTCATTAGCAATTAATACTTACGTTTCAATTTTCTTATGGCATCTTATGTATGACGTATTTTCTATATGGTTCATATTGAACTATATATCTGTGGTAGGTTATCAATATCAAACTGCAACTGGAAGCCTTGAGAATACTTGGCAAAATCTTACCATAATTCATACTTACATTTCAAATCATGAACTACTATACTGGTATGGGCGGATTTCTTTTAAATTGTGAAATACTATTACAATATATATTACCGGAATACAAGGGGATTATCACATTTTAGTTTTAAGAGTATATACATATATGCTACACACATTTATGTCTTCAATGCTTCCTTGACTTTAATAAACATTACTCATTTTGGTAACTGCATGGATTTGAAATATAATTTTTAAAGCTATGTTCAATGTTGTTACTACTTAATTATATGTTAAAATGGCAAATAGTGTAACTGAAATCCTGGCGTGCCATGTTTAGTTTAAAATTTTCCAAAACACCTCAGTAATCATTGTAACACTGTAGTCATTTTAACTTTTGCAAAATATTTTTCAACATGATATGAACTCTGAAATCGAATAACGCTTAAATTGTAAGAGTCAATCTTTATTATATACCGCTCATTTTACCAATAGATTTTTGATTCTGAAATCCATACTTTGTATAGAGCGAAACCACCTCCTTATTGAAGAAAATTAAATACAGCTTCTCAACAGTAACAACATTGAAGGCCCTCCGCAGGAGCTAGAGAAAAGCTGGCAGCCTTTTTTCTAGTTTTATATAAATCTTTTACTTTTTTCTTTGAATCGAAAAGTGTGCGTTTTAATTCTATGACAAAATCTAAGGAAAGAGTCCAAGGATAACTCCCGTTTTAAGATGAATTAGGGCGTGATTTGTAGGGCTTTTCTATGGTGCTGGGTATAGAAGTATTGGTGACATATCTACAACATTTCTTTTAGATTTGAATTATTATCTTTATGTTCAATATTTCTAAAATTTTCATATTTCATTTGATATCTTATAAGATTTATAGGCCTGATGATTTTGGTCACTGAGAATTAAGGCCCCTTTCTTAACTGAGTTATTTATAGTTATTATTTATAGATGATGGCTTATAGAATATGTAGGATATTAGATGGCGAATTACCCTATAAAACTTTGTCCATGGATTGTTGTTAACGTTCATCGACCATTTGCTTGTACAGATTTTCTGGTATTGTTAATGGAGGATATTTTCATTTTACTTGTGGGGAGTTTTCAATCACATACCAGCAGATATTTAATATATTTCAATATTGTTCTCGGGTTTTTATCTTATTTTATTGTAACGTAGATCCTTTCACCATGAGCTATTTTTTACTCTAAATACGGAAACTTTAGTAACGTAGTTTAATCACTACAGTAGTATCTATAGGATATGACCAAAGAATTCCTCACATGTCAAATAAACGATATCTATGATAGGTGATATACAATTTAAATATGCTTATAGTATTATTTAATGTGTAATTATTTAATGTGTTCATAGGGTATTTATCATTTTGTTTATAAATAAAACATTACTTTGAAGATTTGTATTCGATTGAATACCTATAAAACTCGAGAGTTAGTAATTTTAGTAAAAAAAGGCAGGATGTATTCACAGTTATATTTAACTATTTTATTACCTCATTTGATTTAAAACTATCTATTTATTTATCTGTACTAATAATCGTTTGCAGAAAATTATGCATAAAATTAATTTACATTCACGACGGAAGGATGAACAAAACATGCCAAAAACAAACGGATTAATTACACTGTTGAAGCAAAGCATATATAAACTAATTTCAAATAAAATCGTTACCCATCCTTTCGATTGAGTAGTATTCTTTAGAATAAAAAGCGTTAAATAGAAAGGAATAATACAGATTGAATATAATACCGTTAGAGATAATATTACACTGTTAGCTTTTGCGTTTTCGACAACTCTAATTTTTGGTAATACATTTTCTTCGCTTGATAAGATACGCGGTAAGTGTAAGCCTTTTCTTACTTTGTAATACATATACCACATCAATGGTAACGGTATTATGACAGTAATTAGGAGCAAAATACTGAAATATATCCTGGTAGAAGTCAAGCTCATATTAAAAATACACGTACTTTCATCATAGGATGGTTCATTGTATACAAAATAAGGATACACGAAGGCTAAAGATGCCAGCCAAATCAAAAGTAGCATAACAAAAATATATGATTTACTCAATATCTTCTTTGATGGATATACAATAACTTTATATCTTAAATAGTTCACCAAAAGCAATGTCCACGATGAACATGGCATACAAGAATATCCAATTGGTGATAAAATATGACATAAAAAGAAATCTATTTCAGTATTCAAAATAAACACGAGGTAAAAATTGTAGTAAATACCAATCATTAATGCTAAAATATCTGTAAAAGCCAAGCTGGTTAATATGAGCTCGTACATGCTGCCTCGATTTCTTGAACGCTTATGTAATAGTACGATTATAACCCATATATTACCAATGGTTCCAGTTATAACCAATAGGTTTAAAACATATTGTCGCAAATGAATAATGGTAGAATCCGGCAGCTTCATAATTTAGGATATGAAATGTGATGGAAAGACTATCCAGCTTTGGAAGATGATTTTTTCAAGAAGAATTAAGTAGCAAGATCTATACAAAACAAACATAAAACTGAATAGAAATTAATCATGACATAATTAAGTTAGAATGCAGATTGTTAAGATTAAACTCGACTATTTTTCTGATTTTTTTTATCCTATAGCTAACTTCGAAATTTTGATTATGCAATTTTACAATACCGTTGGATTTAAATTGAATGGATTCCTATTTACAATAAGACTAGCAATCAGTCCTCCGCGTACAGTAATTAATTTATTGAGAAAGTGTATTTTTAGCTATTAAAAACAGAATACTACATCAAAATTGTTTTTAATAGAAGCGAGTTGATAAATCTGATTCTCAGAAAAATGTTTTGTAAGCAATAATAATTGATAAATGTTTCAATAACGTTGATAAATTTTTGAATTTTGCAATACCTTTTGAACTTCGATATTAAAAATAGAAACTACAAAAGTTTAATCATGTGATTGAAATACAATGCGCTTATGATTTTCAAAGCTGTAAAGCTACAACTGACGGCGAAAACTGTTCTGAACATACAGACATAAAAACATACACAGAATTTGAGATTTAAAGGTATAGATAATACTTTTACGTATAGAGATAGGTATAGGTATAGGTATAAAGATATAGATAATAATAATACGTTTCTTGAGCACCTTACTGTAATAGCAACTTAAATGTTAAGATAAATCATATTGCACACAAAAGTATTTAATCATCTCTGGAATGCTTACAGTTTGATGTTATACACATGACATGTTACATAATGCTACGCATTATTGGCCGATATTATATATGTAGAAGCTCGATGATGACGTTTGCTCATTCTCCGAATTTCTTGGATGATTTTATTTATAATACTATTTGATATATTATAAAAACTATTACTTTTCACAGCTTTGTAAACACTTTCGATGTATTTTTCTGTGCAATAAATATATATCTGAACAAAAGACCAATTTAAATCCAACTATATACAATGCAGAATGATAAAATAATTTTTATTTAACTAGTCCTTTCTGAATGTCTGACAATCGCATCCATAATAATTTTAACTTCTATATCTGCTACAATATCTACCACGATTACAAACATCTGCTAATATTGGAAATAAAATCCTTTAAATATTCATGGACTCCATATTAATATTGAAAACCTTTGTTAACAAGGAATCAATCAATCAATCAAATAATCAATTGGCTATACAAGCGAGTAATACATTTATAAACCACACGGAAGACCTGCGCAGCTCAACAAGCTCAACTCTGAAAATTTGTATAACGAAGGCCAACCATATTGAAGGATCCACAAGATGATTATGTATTCATGAAAACCTTTAGGAATTACTCAATATTTTGCAAAACATATTACTGAAAGCGTATTGTAATCATCGTAATGGGTACAAAAAATATCAAAAGTCACATGTTATCCCTCCTGTAAGGATTTAATTCAACAATTTCAACGATCTCATATGCGAAAGCTACTGCTATTGTATATACATGCTCTAAACAAATGTCCCTGCTATAGTGAGACAGCCGTCGATGTAAGCTGCTCTTTCCAGTAGTTCCAACTTCTTTACTTAGTCATACACAATAGTTTGATAACCTCAACACAATGAGTATATGCGTTGATTCAGCAATGTTTCATAAACAGATCGTTCTTTAAATTGTCATGCAAATGAGCAATTATTGATGTTTGTCACGTCACTGGTACGTTTGCAGAGCTCATTTGCCATTGCACGATAAAGGTCACGTGCAGAGACAGTTACAGTATTGGGCGAAAAATTTCAATCGAAAAACTTTGTGATTTCCACATAAATGAAAATTATTTCGACTTTTCCTAGCGCCAAATTTGAACAAAACAAAAAAGAATACCTACAACGATAGACAGCTCTTATTACTGTTGATGAAAATTATTGTTAATTGAGCATTGTCTCATATTTTTATGGGAAAACAGGGGATAAGATCTACATATGTTTTCAAGTATAATAATATTGTTCATCCCCCCGGAGAACAACACTGAGATTTTAGGTAATTATTGCTATGACACAGCTCCAAACATTCTAGTCTTATTTCGAATTATCTCAAATACATAGCTAATTGATTGACTTGCGACATTCTGCGCATTATTCAAACTACATTTCTTCTCTCCTTCGACATGTTGGCGACATGGCACGGTGACAATTTGACGTCACAAAACCATTACTCCATGTGTGCAGTCTCCGGAATGTCCCTTCTGACAAATTTTTTGTGTTGTTGTGCAGTGGAAAACGGGCCAAGGCACTATTCAATTAAAGTATACTTGTCTTCAATGAGAACATTTTCCTTGAAGCAAGACTATCGAGAACAGATCTACAAATCAGTGCCCTTCTATGAAAAAACAACTAGAGGAGTAAGTGACTGCTGCCATACCCCACTTGATAAAAATGGTCTAGACATCTTTGAAATATTAGCTGCAAGACACGGTTTCTACGTTATTCTTGAAAACATTTATCTGGGACCATTCTTTCCTCTTCACCTGACGTGTTAGAATCTAAGAACCATTGTTCTTCTCATATCCTCAATACTGACGATGTGACAATAGTAACCATAACACTATTCTCTTGATTCACGAATTTGGTAATTCAGTTCTAGTCTGGCGATAGATCTTGATGACCAGGCACCTTCCAAGCAGAACCATCTATTTACATATTGCAGTTGGATTTTCTTGGGAATATGTTTGCTGACAGATTCACACACTGTTTCACTATCGAATGATAAGTTATCATCAAATCCCGTTTACGAATGCTTGTCTAAAATGAAAAACACTGCTATTGAGTATGTAATTGTATTAGTCTCTGAAGTTATAACTTTTATCATGAAAAACTGTCAATACCACTGACCAAAAAGCGAACACAAGTTGACCCAATAAGAATTGTGAAATTGATCATGAGACGTGGTCACCTCATGATAAGTTCAAAAATCCACCTTTACTTTGTCGTATTGTAAACTTCGGCGATAAAAGGAAGATACACCACATGAATAAGCATTAAATTTAATTTAACTTGAACAAAGCAACATTATAGAATAGAAATAGTTAGAATAGAAATAGTTTATTTAAAGACATATAAACAACTATGATACATGATTTTTGCTTTTTGTTCTACTTGATTACATGTATGTGTTATATAAGGCGTTATTGTTAAGCAGTCGTTTCTTGATGTAACATTTGAACCATCATCGAACCTTTGTAACTAATGTTAACTGATGCGACCGTACAATTGTTGAATAATGGTTTATTCTGGATGAATATATGATTGCAAAGCCGCTTCGTATACTTTGTGGCTTTTGCATTTGGATTTGCATTTAAGTTTGTCAAGTTCTTCAACAGTCGTTTTAGAAAACCAGATTCCATTGTTAC
The DNA here is from genome assembly GCA_916610825.1 of Haliclystus octoradiatus. Lineage (NCBI taxonomy): Eukaryota > Metazoa > Cnidaria > Staurozoa > Stauromedusae > Haliclystidae > Haliclystus > Haliclystus octoradiatus. The sequence continues at coordinate 5,427,194 of OU744448.1, forward strand.
AAATCCAAAACTGAAATTTGGTTGTTCTGCCATTTCGATTATTTGCTTTGTTTTGTTTTGGGGTCATAGAACCATGTTTCAACCTAAGAGCGCTCTCCATGGATTTTTATCTGTACGACCAACCACCAATCAATGAATTTCTCAGAAAATTTCCATAATTTTATAAATATATTTCATTGTTGACGTGAGAAATCATCCCACTTACGCGCACCAATCACGGTGCCAGTATTTCGAAATGAATGGCGATGATTTGACGTGATAATAATAATTTCTATTTATTTCCACTCGCATTCTTCTAAATGTACGTAGTACGTCATTAGCCTTTGCCAAAATAGGCACGTTTTACAGAATGGCGAGAATAACTCAATAAGAATCATGACAATGAAATTATGATATTTGAAATTTGACCTATACAAGATAATAAATAAATATTTTAATAAATAAAGGAAGTTTTTCTATTTTTATAAAATCAAGACTAAAATCATTAGAGATAGAAAACTGACGTATTGCTATTTACATTAAAAAATTTTAATGAAGGAATTATCTGAGATTATCAATGTACAGTGTTGTCAATTTGTGTTTAAAAATATGTCTGATCAATTCTTTTAATTAGCCAATTGGATATTTAACAAAGAAGTAGATTTACAAAGTCAAAATGAGGTAAGATAAAAGTTTAAATTAAAGTGAATCTCACTTGCAGTGGAAATTATCGACAAACCCTTGAAAGAGCACATGTAACTGCTGAAACCTTTCAACAAACATGTTCTACCTTGTTCGATAACAATAATTTAGAATCAAAAAATTAAAAAAAAGTAACTTGATTGTATCTGACAGAATAATTATATTGTCGTGGGCTTGGAATTCTATGCTACCGCTTCTCAGTATGACGGTGTTAGATTTCAAGGCGTTGAGCTTCATTGAGTTTTTGTCAGTCAACGTGGATAGATCTTAATGTCTTCTTAGAGTTTGAATTGTAATCTTCCCGCTGTGGTAAAATTTGTTATATGACCTGCATATTGATGGAATATCTCAAACTGGTTTGACTATAAAGCCTCAAAGCCATTTTTTACTTTTTGAATTATAAGGTTTCTCAAATCAAAACAAGGAAATGTTTTTTGATGGATGAGGGGGTCAAAATGCCAGGTTTTCATTTTCTTCAACTTGTATAGGTCCCTCCAATTGAAACGAGGGATGTTGATGACTAGATATAATTAGAAAGTACTCATTTCTTGAAAACGTTTCTAGTTTATATCTACTTTTAAACTTACGCAATTTCCATTTGTATGTCTGTATTATGTAAGCCGTGGATTCAGGCCCCAGTTACACAATGCCGTATTGACAGCGCACCGCTTTGGCTTTCTTATCGGATGGGGATTTGAGTTACACGACGCCGCTGGAATACGCTACGCCGCGCACAGCGTAGTGATTATCACTTCGCTGCGAAGCGTATTCATTTTCATGCAGGCATGACTTTCAAGACGCTGCACTCTTTTGCCCCAGTTCCACGATACCGTATTTTTCTTGATCTGTATTGAAAAAGTGTTTTCGATCTGGAATGCGTACCGTTTACGATGCACGGCAGAACAATACGATACGATTGAACTCTACACGGAAGGGGTAAAATACAATCACGTGTGTTTAAGTCCATTGTGTCGATGACTACCTATCAATTGCTATCGTCACGAATACGATATTCGGTATTGATTGAGTTTCACGATGCGTTGCGTTGTGAAAACTGTTCCGAGGTAAAAAAAAAACTTACTATCGTAATCAAAATCATTACGCTCCATGAAGAATTTGGCATCGTATTTAAACGTTGTCGTGTAACTGAAATCTCCATCCGGTACGAAGATGACTACGAATTCCATCAATACGGCATGGTGGAGCTATATAGCCTGTGTATCTCAATCAATCCGGTACTTGTTGTGCCTGTTCTCGTCTATGAGCCTCTCAAAACATGAATCAACTTTTCAAAATGGCCACTGGCACGCACAAAAATAGGAACATAGATCATTTATTGATGCTTTTCTCTACCTTTATGTGCGCTGAAATGTCTTGCATACGTATAAAATTGCACATAATTTGAGATAAATAATATGTTTATAAATGTTATCCGAAATGAAAAAAAATATATCAAAAATAGCGATTAAGAAAAAAAACCAGTTTAATCTTTGAACTTTGTTTTTGGACCAACAAAATTTTTGCACCAAAATGCGTATGCACCATCACCATTGCAATCAATTACGTCAACCAGAAGAGAAAATGGAGTCAAAATCATGTGATCGTATCGCACCGCCTTGGTGTACTCAAAACGTAGAGCAGCGTCTTGCAGTGTAACAGCTACGAAAATGGTACGCATTCCACTGCTATAACACCTTTTGAATACAGTACGATAATCAATATGGCATCGTGTAACTTTGTCCTCACGATGCTATTTGGGATGCAATATACTTGAAACACATAACAATAGATTCGTCATTACCCAGGGGAGTACATGGCCAGCTTCATGTTTTAAATCGATACATCTAAGTTGAGAAAAACCAATGAAAACTGATTTCATTTTCAACAACAATCCTGTCTCTGAAGGGAATGGAGGACTAATTAAACTGTTTCGCACTTGAATAAATTTCTATTGTCTCGTAATACTAAACAGTGCAAACGTTTGTTTTATTACTTGAAACATAATTTGTGTATGTCATCTTAGTAATTCTCAGAATGTAATTCAAACGTAAACAAACAAAATCACATATATTTATATGAAGCGAGAAAAATAAGATGTGTCATCATTTGATCTTATAGTTGGAAATTAAATAATCAGAAATTATTATTGGAATATGATTGGAATAGAGCGTTATCAAATTTGTGAACAAACCCGCGTTACTGAAATTAAATAACAATGATATAAAATGCTTCCTGATAATTACAGCCAATAATAATTAGTTTTACAGCAGATGTTTGTTATATTTGTGAGTCCAATACTTGAGTATTGGTCCCAAATTTGGTTTCCAACATACGTAAAAAGACATCAACTTTTTACGAAGAACGTTTAATCAATTCAAATCTAGATAATTTGGAGTAAAGACGATTGAATTTAATCATTTACTTTAAAATCATCAAATTTAATAGAAATGGATAAATCATTATTCAAAATTTCAAGGCTCGCCCGTTTACTTATGCCTCTGGAGGAGGATTAGCTCAGATGGTAGAGCAACCGAACTTCAGATCGGATCATATCTGATCGATTGTGGTACAATCAAGAACTATCTGCCATGAAATCTGTTGAAATTGATCTGCAGTGTCGCGGCTGAGATCAATAAAGAGCGTTTAAAATCATTGCTCTCAGCGAAAAAAGCCACTCATCTAGAAATAGAGGAGTGGTACGGGTGCCTTTAGTAGGGCGACACTGTCTACATTACTATTATTTTTTTTTAATAAATCAAATGTGTACTGTCATTCTTTTGCTAAGCACTGCATAAATATTTATAACGTATTATCTTTAATTACTCGCACAGCTAAAAATGTACATATGTTTAAAAGTAGACTTAAATCTGAGGACTCGTCAAAAAATCTAAATATTAAATAGTTTCCCACTGTATACTTTTCAGATGTCACGTGAGGTTGAATCTAATGTTGAATAACCATGCACGTTATGAATAATGAATAATCATGGAAATTTTTCAGGCTGTGCCGGTGTTGTTAGGTAAAAAGAATTTAACTTTGACAAACCCCACAAAAATTTGTTAGTAATAAGGTTAGTAATGTTTCTTGGTATTTTTGAGGGGAACATGGCTATAACTTCCACATGTTTTGCGATAGGCTAAATACAGTAGTATTGCTAAATACAGTAGTACTTAATTTTGTGAATAAAATCCTGTGTGTTCCACTTTCCCTCCTACACTATCTGCTTCTTTTATCATCCAAAAATGAATACTTTCTCATCTCAATTAAATTACGGCTTTGATCGGCTTTTCTACAAAGATGTCTTCATGCATTTATTTCCATGCTGTTAAGCCAGATGATTCACAACTCAATGTAAGGATGCAAAAGCATGCAACTCGTAATCTAGTTTAATAATAAATAACACAAACATAGTGCATGTAAGGATGGTGTAAACTTTTATGAAAAACAGGCCATTTAACACTCAGGGGTTGTTCACAAACCACTCACTCATCTTATCTTGGATAAAAATATTCAACAATTCAGGCAAGATGACGGTGCCAAATGAGGAATTTGTAGGTCAGATATATCTCCACCAAACTATTTTAGATTCTTAGATGATTGTTTAATTATAAGTGTTGAACTTGGATTATGTGGCTCAACGAATATGTGTTCTGAATTAGATGTCCTCATTTGAATTCAATAGATACCACATCTTTAACTTATAACCTAATGCTAATTCGGGATTGTTTTGTGGGCAATATATCCAATCATAACGTAAATTTAGTTTTAGAATGCTGAGCATTATATAATTTAGATATTTTGCTTATATATGTAGTTAAATTTCTTGTTCGTTGTTAGTGAACTCATGGGTCTAAACTCCGATAACAGGTACCGTCTGATGATCGCAAAATAAACACGTGAAACTTGGAGTTACGGAAAGGCTTTGCCTCATATTTGTCTCAATTTTATATTATGCTCTGTTTTAGCAAACATTGAGCACTTTCACATATATGTGTTTTACGTCATATTTCACTATTCAATATAAACTAGATATTATTTTCAGGAAATGTTTTAATTTACTTCGATGCATGTCCGAGAGTAATGTCGAATGATATTTTGTCAACATTATCTCTCGTTTTGATTTGAGGGACCTGCAAGCTGAAGAAAGTGAAAGCCGGCATTTTGATGAACCCTAAATTCCCTCTTTGTTAACTTAAGTCGCTGTATCTAAATATATACTTGATCTGTTCTCATGGAATTGGTTCGATTTACTTTGATGCATGTCTAAGGTTAATATCTAGTGATATATAATCATATTCATTTTTCAATTCTTTTTGAGAGACCAACAAGTTGGAGAAAGTGAAAATCTGGCATTTTGACCCCCCTCCCTCCTGAAAAAAACCTTTTCAACTTGAATGGTTGTATCTAAAAATATCAAAGTTGATACTTTTTCATGAAATTTTATCAATTTACGTCTAAGCATGTCTATGCATGTAATACATGTTGAGTGATATGCAGTCATCGGCATACCTTGTTTTGAATTGAGAGATCTTATAGTTCAAAAAGTGATTAAGGGCTTAGTGTGCGCTTTTAAAGAACCAGACATTTTAAATTGCCAACGTATAGAAGGTTTTTTAGACTTCGTTGAACTCGAACCGTGATTTTGCGAAATAAATATTGAGCTGTTGTTTGTTTAAGCATTATCAAATAACATCAACAGTTTCAAACTTAGAGAATTCATAGTTTATTATATGTTTATCTTCTTAGCGATAGAGATTCTCGACTACAGTGTGTCTAGAACCATTTTACGTCTACTTCTGATCGCGATAAAAATGGGTGAATGAGACTGAGTGTTTGAATCACGAAATGTTTCAAACACGAGCTGACTTCAAATTGAATAAAAAAAATGTAAGATTATTATCACAATAAAGACGAATGTTAAACGTACAATAAAGATGAATGCTATATGTACAATCAAGACAGGTTTATAATCATTTCCTATTCCAACAGTACTTCAATAAGATTAGGAATGAGTTTGATTACAAGTGTTTCTACAAGGTACAAGTGTGATTGTAAACATTTCTTCAAAACAACGCAGCGATGAATAATCTACAGAATTGATGTATCGCACCGAGAGAAATAGCAAGTTAAATAAACCTCAATATATTCCCGAGGCAGTCATACATCAAGTGCTTTAGTATATTTATGGTTTTTAACTAGACAAGAAAGATGCAGCAGTCAATAGTAATAATGGAATTATTCATATTATTTTCAAATTCAAAATAAGCAAGCCACATGAATCCGGGTTACTACATCTGGCAAGTGTCTAACCTTCTTTGATATGAAACGGAGTGAATTTCAATTAGATGTTTGAATGGCGACATGTTTCAAACGCGAGCTGACTTCAAATTGAATAAAAATAGAATGAAAGATTGTTATCACAATAAAGATGGATGTTATATGTACAATAGAGACAGGTTTATAATCATTTCCTATTCCAGCAGTACTTAATAAGATTAGGAATGAGTTTGATTACAAGTGTGTCTACAAGATACAAGTGTGATTGTAAATCGACTAACATTTCTTCATAAACAACGCAGCGATGAATAATATACACAATTGAAGTATTGCGCTGAGAGAAATAGCAAGTTAAATAAAACTCAATATATTCACGATTCAGTCATGCATCAAGTGCTTTAGTATATTCATGGCTTTTAACTACACAAGAAAGATGCAGCAGTCAATAGTAATAATTAAATTATTCATATTATTTTTATTTGTCATGAGTCCTGGCTACTACATTAGAAATTCTTGTCTAGACTGTTGTCAAAAATAGGATATTGTTGTCACTCGTATAGTAGTTCAAAACAATTGACAATCAAATTAATAATTCAAAAGTTGCAAAACTCCTAATTTGTTTAAATTAAAAATATCATAAAAGTAACTGCTAAGCGACTTTCACGATGATGGAATATCTCAAAACTAGTTTTGTTATTATATTCTCAATTATATCATATGTCATTGCCATATATCCTTCTTGTAACAAGAATAACTCAATTCTCTTTCAAGGAAGGCATTTTGGTGGCAAGAAAATAGATACAGAAAATGAATTAATCACTCGAAGCGTTTCTTCGATTTATTCTTGTCTTCATCTCGGTAGAAATTTATCAGCTGTGTTCTATTGTAAGAACGCATTTGTTGGTCAAAATGGTAACTGTGGGATTTATAATGGAACAGATACATTTGATAAGCTTGTTGCTGATCCAGATTGTGATACAGTCATATTTATTGATGTGAGTATAGCTAAATAAATTTCGTATTAAAAATACTTATTCTATAGTCAGCAGGGTCTGTCAGTAAGGGACAGTTAAAATATTGGGCCCCCTTTTGCCGTATGAAGCCTGAAGAATAAATGAAATTGGATTATAATTACAAGACACATTGTCTATTTATCATTGAAAATTCTGGAAATCTTGGTTGTATTGATTATTGAAATATAATGATTGCGTTAATCCAACGAATTGATATGACATTTTATTTTAATTCATTATCATTGAGCCTCAACCTTAATTTGACTAATTATTGTTGGCAGGCATGGCAAAACTAATTTCGAAGTGTTCACGAAAACGTTGCAAAGTCAACACCTAATGTATAGCGTATCGAAAAGAAAATACATTTTTGCATCTATCCAGCGGGTTCTTTGGCGTAATTAGTATTATTTTCATTACAACTATAAAAAAGAAAGCCTTCGTATTTGCCGCACTTTTTCGAGTAGTTTATTTCGAAGTCTGAATTTCTGAATGTCAACAAACGAACCTCCCCAGCAGAAATGAATGCCCCTAGGAAATGAATATCAAAAATGTTCGTAGCTGCTGTACACCTCCAGTGGACGCTAAACATCGAAAAGAGTTCGTTCTGAACACAGAAAAGAAAATACCTGATTGGTATTCACAATGGCATCACACATGTTACAGAATTGTTGTGTGGCACTATTGCTCGAATGCTCCGATAGATAGTCAGGCAATCCGATGTTTCCATGCGTATTTTACAGGCTACGGCTCACATCCCCTGCCCATATATTCACATTGTCGATATATTCGAATGTCGATTTTTTTCCTAAGATTTTATTTAATGATAAGATAATATTTACTTGTTTCATTTATTCGTTATATATTATTTATTTCAAAATGTATTTGATTATCGGAATTGTTTTTATCATTATATCATTGCCAAATATTATTGCATATATCGTTATGGAATTGATATAGGAATGCAAAATATATAAAAACCCAAAAATCGGATATGAACAATTAGTAGGACAAAATATTGGATACTTGTTGAGGCTCACTCCTTCCACATTGGGTTCTATTTTAAATTTGTTTTATTCGTTATTTTATTAATTTTTGTTTTCTAGTACGCCTGCAACAGAACATCAGAAGGTAAAATGAATGCGTTCTTCATTGCCCTTTGCTACACGCTTATAGGTCGTGCTATAGCAGTTGAATTTACGTTAGTTCCGTATATTCTTTTATCATTCAGTGATTGGATATTGGTCTTCTTGGTACAATGATCCAACATGCCCTGATCCATGTGGTAAACTCAATCCACTCAAATATAGAACATGTTTACGTAACACATCACTAACGAAGTGTGATAATGTAGTGTGTATCGGAAATTCAACAAAGAGAAGATTATGTGAACCAGGAGAATGCTTGGGTAAGTATGAATACATGGAGGGATCCTTATTCCATCATCTATCTATTCGTTAGAGGGACATAATTTAGGATTTAGTTTTGATAATGTTTATGGTAACACGTACGTCTTCCTGGTCTCAGTTGTATATCTGTGAGAATTGTTGTGTTTACGATGTATTGAATGTATGATGCCATATATGGTATCTTAGGTATATCACGTGATTGTATTGTGCTCTAATGCGTGGACTGTCATGTGATAATTAGTGATGTATTATGATTGGTGATTTGTATTGCCATGTGATTATATAGATTGTGTACAAGTGTTGTTATCACCTTTTGCTTATTGATCGTTAAAGAGAACTCATTACTTATTTATCAACGATGATTTATTAACGTGAAGCTACTCCATGTTTTCTGTCTCCTCCATGCCGATCCCATGATAGTTTTTACATTTTTCAAAGAAGAAAAATGTATCAGAGCAGCCTGATCAATTCATCCACAATTAGAACCACATAATCAAATTATAAGAACAATCATGTTATACAATCTTGCTACATTTAACAAGAACAAACAGTGTTTAGTGCTATATGTTATCTGATTCAAACACTTCCGATGCATAATAAAGCATGACAAAGCCAATTAATTGATTCAATCTAATTTGTTACATTTAACTGTATTTACTTTGATAGCTGGCAAGTTTTGATGGAATTATCGTCGTGAAAAAACAGGAATCAAATTGGAATTGTTTTATAGAACTGTGTCGGAAGTGAGGTTCTAATAAAAGGCTACTTGATATGCAAGATATCAAGAAACACAACAATTTAGCTTGATAATGAAAACCGAACTATTGAACAATCATAGTCACGTTTCACGCTGCAGTAGTTAACTACGGCTCGTTGCCTGATTGTTAACTAATACCCTATATAATAACATGAGGTATTATGCTTTCTTCGTATAGAGATGAATGATCTTCTAACATTTGAACCAAATGTAACTGCAGTATTTTACTTCAACATTTCAAGTGAACTGCATCCAATAGGCCTTTTGCACGTCTTTTTCGAGGCAGCGTCAAAGCGAGGTTCCCCCTGTTAACTTTCTTCACTTCGTTTTAATTTGTTGAGAAGAAATGGCTGCTTCATTATTAGCTCCAACTGCTCGTGTTTATCATGGATGTTTAGAACGCATACCAAAGTTAACAGATGCAATTGTAGAAGAATTCATTGAGTCTAATAAAAATGTGAAAGTTACGTCGGAACGTGCGTACAAGTTTTTCATAGAAAGCTATGTTCATGATTTTGAAGGTAAGAATTAGAATATTGTGTTGTTGATGTTGTCATTCATTATATTGTAACGAACTGAATTTCAAGACTGTTCAACCTTTCATTTGGAACTTATGAAGTGGCTATAATCTGTCTTTCTTTGACAAGGAATTTAATTTTCTGTTGTTTGTATTTCAGTTTATGAGGGAGATGATTTACATTGGGGTTTACGAAGTAAATGTTACCGTTCCCAAAAGAAAAATGAGGCGCCACATTCAATTACTGTAGAATTTGATGGAACAATGATAATTGAGAGCAATTGTAGCTGTGCTGCTGGTAAAGGAGTATGTCACCATTCTGTAGCTTCTCTTTACCTTCTTGTACATTATTCAAAGTTGAAACTGACATCTGTACCACCTTTTGAGTCAAAAACGTCCCTTCCCCAAACTTGGCATATACCTGCTCGTACTCAAGGCTTCTCACCTAAACCTCTGTCAGAAATTACAGTACAGAAGCCCAAAAAGCCATCTGCAAATGTTGACACACCTGCAAGAACATGTGGAATATATAGCACGCTATATAACGCAGTCCATGTGCCTCTAGAGAAAGTAAGAATTGACAACGATATTGCACTTGAGTTATCATATATTACCCCTTTGCCTCAATTTGCTCAGATCTGGACGACAAAAAACCCTGAGGATTTTGTGGAAACAATATTTGGAAAGGTGCCAAAAGGTAGCTTACTTTCCTATCAGCTTCCAAAGCCACCAGTGAACCAAGAAGAGGGGATTGTAAAAATAAGAGGCACGCCATCCCCCCCAGAATTTACTTTCCCTACACTAACACAGACATTTGAATACCCTTTGGACTATAAATGCTCCTGTCTGTTTTCAACGATTCAATGTAGCACCGAGCAGTCAAAAGAATATGAGAAACAGACCATAAAGCAGTCGGACAACCCCAAATGGCACCTCCTGAGGAAGCACCGTCTCACTACATCTAAGTTCAAGCGTATTTGCTCAAGGAGGGCAAATTTTGAAAAGTTAGTGTTCAGTCTTCTGAAGTCGAAGAATATACAAACGAAAGCTATGCTACATGGGATCGAGACTGAGCCTAAAGCAGCTGAGTGTTACGCAAATTCCTTTGCCAGAAATGTTTACGAGGTTGGTTTTGTAATTAACCCATCTGCCCCGTATCTTGGTGTTTCCCCTGACCGACGTGTTTACGATCCCGATACAAAAACTTTTGGTCTGTTGGAAATTAAATGCCCCCTTTCAGCCTGTTCTGTAAGCAACTGTAAATACCTTAAGCTTCAGCCCGATGGGACATTAAAGCTAAAAAAAATCCATGAGTATTACTACCAGGTCATGGGACAGCTAGGTTTAACTGGAGAACCCTGGTGTGATTTTTTTGTCTTCTGTGCTAATGACTATCACTGTGAAAGAATATTCTTCAACAAGAAAGAGTTTGACGAAATGAAATTACAGCTTGATTTATTTTATTTTAATTATTTTTTACCTTTATTAGCAGACAAAAAGGCAAATGCTTAATTATGATACAGTAGACATAGAATAACAAACTGAAATAAATGTAAACATATTGAATACCCTATTGAGTAGTAATTTTGATGTTCAGATATGCTGTAAATGATAATTTCATTTAATTCATGAACATTTTTGAGTTGTCTTTCTTGTTTGCTAGTTCGTTAGGTTGTATTATACTGACCGAAACTTAACTTATCACAATTCAATCCTTTCCTTAATTAGAGGTCCTTGAAAGTTTGTTAATAGACAGCACACTGACCAAATTTGATTAACACTACCTGCAAGATTTAACGGCAACACAGAATCAAATATGTGAAATTCTTTGAATCTGCGGATAGCTCTTTCGACGTGGACACGTAAATTTGCAATTTTTTCATTATGCGTAACTTCTTCAGAGGAAAACTGACCCTTATTTGACAAAAAGTTTGGGATGTCCAATGTGCAGCCCCTAGATGACAACAGAGATTCTATCTTGAACCCCTTATCTACCATAACACCATCACCAGGCTCAATCAAGTCCAGAATTCCTGAAACAGTAGTAATGCTTATATCTGAAATACTTCCGGCATATAAAGCGCTAACAAATGTAACCAGTCCAGATGGGGCAATTCCAATTAGTCCTTTCAGTGTGGTGGTGCTCTTGTAATGGGAATAGAATTCAGAATTCAGGACAAGGCTTGATGGTGATTGAACCTTGATTTCAGTGCAGTCTAGGATCACTCTTGTTGTTGGTGACATTTCAACAAAGGAAGGTGGTAGATGTGCTTGAATCTGTGTCTTTGTTGGCCATAGCTGCTGCGAACCCAAGACACAATACAAAAAATTTGCCCATGACATAGTGTTTCTACTGACAGTTGAATGGTGAATGTCAAATTTGTCAGCTAACTCCTGATTGAACGACCCAAGTCGAATTTTGTGTAAAAACATAAACAATTGATCGATTAAGGGTAGCTTCTGGTTATAACTACCATCAGCCATCGAGTTTGATTCATATTTTTCAAAACGCTTCTTTTTTGTCCATGTAATCATTTTTACTGCATGAGGGTATATGTTGTGATAAAATAAAGCAAATAAATAATAGCTAGTAAATCCAGTGAAGAAGCGCATCATATCCGGGCAGCGAGAGAAACGCTGCAGTCCAAAGCGTTCTATTCTCAATTTTTCTAATTCTTTTTCTAATGTTGCAATATAAATTGATGCCTCTGCCAATTGCTCCTCTGATGAAACTTCAGGTACCATTAAATAGGTATGATCAGCACATTCCACAATACAGATAGAAGGGTCTTCAGCTTCAATATCACTGCAAATTAATGTAACAGAAATGTTAGCCCAGTCAATCAAATAATACATTCATTACTATTCTAAATAAAATGAACATCAGGAAAAAATTTTCAATATAAATCTATAAAACATTTTGGCCTTTTTTGAGGCAGATTTCACAAACAGTTAAAATCATTCTTTCTTTAATTAAATCTAAGGGGAAGCTTTTGTATAAAATGTAGCTGGAGCATGAATATTATTATTGATAGACCTACAACGAATTACTTGAGAAATGTGACTGACTGACTGAATGTTTATGTAATCAAATAACAACTATGAATGTAGGCCTATTTCTATATAATAATATATTTGTGATGATGATGATCTGAAAACCTACCTTTCCATGGGAACGTCAATGTTTCTATCAGGTTGGCTTCTTTCAGTGGGCGCTTTTCGTGAACGCTTTTCGAGCTCTGGCCAAGCAAATACTGACGGAATAACCCCACGTTTCAACTTTCTAATTCCCGATTGGGTCCACTTAAAATTTTCTGGGAGAAAATGAGTAGAGCATACGTATGTTCTAGCAGTAATCTAATTGCAAAAAATAATTAAATTAGTTCAAAAATGTTCAACAAAGAAGAGTTAAGGTACGATGAAATTATAGCCTTCAAGGAACTTTTTCCTTGATAGCTTGACATATCACTCAAGTCTTACCTCAAAACAGGGGCCGACATCTCTTCGTATGGCAATAATCCACGCTTTCCTGATAGCTTTATCACTAGGGAATTGATGGTAAGAAATATCAGTACGTCTTGAATGAGTTTCGGGGTCTTTATGCCGCCAGTTGTTAGAACATTTAGGAACAGAACAGTTCGCCATTGCGACAGATTTGAACGAAGTGAAAAACTAACAGGGGAAACCTCGCTTTGACGCTGCCTCGAAAAAGACGTGCAAAAGGCCTATTCTAGCCTGGTTTAAAGAAGATTTTAATCGTAAGTATTGTGTTGTTATGTAAGCAAGATTTGACATGGAAGAATTATGCAGGTAACAGTTGGTTTTTGAGGATATGAATAACGTAGTTTAGTGGTGAGGTACCTGCAAAAGTACATTCCAAATTTCTAGCTCAGTTTTTGACAGGGCAGAATAGAAGTCAGCGGAAATGATAAAAATATCTTGATTTATTTGCAGCAGACTGTAAGCCTTTTGCAAATTTCTTTCCTGTGATGTGCTATGGTAATATATGTTTAGTTATTACGATATGAATTAAGAGAATATTGTAAATGAAGCTTACCATTAAAATTTTTGACAAATGAATAAGAACAACAAACTGCATATCTACTTTTTTGTGATTTTATGATAGAGCAATGGATTCACATTGGGAAAAGAAATACTGGAAAGTTGAGTTTCAATCGCTCTTGGGTTGAATATGAGAGAGGATTCGGGGATATCTCGTTTGAATATTGGCTTGGTAACTCAATCATTTCTAAAATAACAACATCGTTAGCCCAGGGTATCAATGGGAGACTATGGATAGGTCTTGGAGGAGATGCTGCGATGAATTTTTCCCCATTCACCATGAAAAGTGCTGAAGAAGGGTATGAAATGGATTTCACCTCAAGTTGGACTCCAATAGGCTATGGTACGTTTCCAAGTGAATTTCGATAGTTTCAAAATCAATTTAAAAATTTTCCAAATGAATTTCAAAAGTTTCCAAAGACTTTCAAAAATTTCAGATGAATTTCAAAAGTTTCCATATGAATTTCAAAGATTTCCAAGTGGATTTCAAAAGTTTCCAAATAGATTTCAAACATAATTAGAACAGAATATATAATCTTATACTGAAACTAATTTTTTGACTAAAATTGAGTTGGTAGTTGATCTATCATAAATGTTGATTTCATTTCTATTGTTTAATAAAATCAGAGGTATACATATCAATTTTATCAAATGTTGGATTCATTTGGCCGGGGCTTTACTGTAAACTATTGATATTATTTTAAATAGTGTGTTGTGACCAAATCCATGGAGCTTATTAAAATTTAAAATTATTACGACTAGTATGTATAAGTAGCAATTCAACATGTTTCTATATTGTTTTTCTGAACAAAAAATAACAAATAATTTTACGCCATAACTAACAGCAAATAAATTTGTTGGATCATATGGAAACAGGCTGTCCATTAAGGCAAGGTTTCGGTTCTCTAATGAATGTCATTTCAAAGACCAACAAATCAAATTAATCTTTGCAATGGCGTAGCATTAAAAATTCAGTAAGTCCACTTAGTTTATTAAATCGTGGTATACATATACACAGTAATTACAAGATGATAGAATGACAATCTCGCATTCAAATGGTATTCAATTCCCGTATTGCATGTTCACATGACAAATGCAAATTATTATTATACAGCTTTATGGCATTTTATTTTGCAGCTGCTGGAGACTCGCTTACTTTTCATAAAGGAATGAAATTTTCAACCTACGACAGAGATCAAGATACATCTGCTGATGAAAATTGTGCCCAAAAGTTTGGTGGTGGATGGTGGTTCAGAGATTGCCTTACATCTAATCTACATGGATCGTATTCACCTTCTCCAGATGCGCCATTAAAATCTGGGATGTATTGGGAAACATATAAGAAAAGCGATGGGACACAGATGCCTATATATCGGTACTCAATGTGGCTTCAATTGACCTGACTATTCCGTTACGAATCTCACTTCCTGTTCACCCTATTTCCATATTATTAGGATGCCGTTATCACCTACCATCTACTTTAATTATTCATTTCACTTATAGCACTTTACACGGCGATATATGATTCGCACAATTATATATAAGGATGGAAATCCAAGTAATTATTGAAAAATACTTATGGTTTGCTGATAGACAATAAGATTGGCAAGGAGCACTATTACATAGCTAAAACGTTTCTGAAGGAAAGTGTAAAGTCTGCGTAGCCGACCAAATAGAGCCCGTTTTAAGAAAATATACAACGCATTTGTAAGGAGTTAAATTTATTTTGAAATCCATTAACAGTTATATTATAGTGAAGAAAACTTCAAAGAAATTATTGACAACTAATGTTTTATTTCCTCATGAATTTGTATCGATCCTTTTCGAACGTAAGGAGCACTTTGAGCATTTGGTGAGCAAGTAGGAATGTCACTTTACAAAGTCAACAAAAATTTACAAATATGGGAATAATAACATTGGTATTATATAACATCAGGACACAAATGAGCAATTCCTCCTTCGGTTAGACAATATACGATACAAATTAACAACACAATTTCTACTCAAGTTTTGTCTCGAATGGGTCTCATAGACTTTGTCTGTTTTCAACGATTTATTCCCAAGCTTGCGTGTTTTTAAATGTTTAACAAGTAAACGCGATTTTCACTCACACAACTGAGTCCGGAAATTAAGGTTTTTATAAGGAAGCACCAGTCTTGTACAGTGTCAGCAAAACAGCTTTGTTTAATCGGCTACGCAGACCTTACACTTTCCTTCAGATAGTTTTAGTTTGGACGTTTACAGCTAACTATTACAAAGAACAACGATTTTTACTATAAGGGCGATAAGATAACCGTAAATTAGAAAATTAAATTGTATAAAGTGTAGAGTCGGATACACACATGTATATAAGTGTTCATATCAGAGCATAATATAAAATACGAGATAGAGATGAGGCAAAGCCTGTTCTGTTACTCAGAATTTCACATCTTTAATTGTGTTTTTTGGACAATGACCAAAACATTAAAAACTAGCAATTCCTATAAATATACGCGAGTAAAGCAATATCTCGCTATTGTATATTTATAAAAGATTATCTTAACGCTAAATTGTCTATGTTTTACCGGATTAAAATATCTTAGGTTTTTCCAGATTTGAAATTTTAAAGAGAAGAAAATTTAATTCACATTAAAACGTCAAAAATAGTCATAGCCAGAGCCTACAGCAATTTTTCCAAAAAGTACAACCTCTGCCTGGCTAAGAATTACATATTATTACATCGAAATCAAGTAACCATCTTAATGAATGATCAGAGCCCATGTCAAAATGCAGCCACAAGAATAAATTCAATTCGAGAAATTTCACATCCGATCAACCATAGAACTCTACTTGAGATACTTTAAATCTTGAAGAAACATTCACAAATAAATAACCTTCACAAATGAAACACTATCGATATTTTGCGTTATTCATCTATGTGTTGATATGAGTATTGAGCATTTTTAATTTTAGTTTGCCTTCTGAAGATCGCAATTAAACGTGTGAAACTTTGAGTAGCAGGAAAGTCTTTGCATCATCTTTGTTTCCTATTCTAAAGGGGATAAGATAAAAGTCTAATGTGATTACTTTCATTCACAATAAATGTAGAGAATTCACGTTGTAATGATGAAATGTCGATTGTCTGTTATTCAATTCTCTTCGACTAAGATATTGGATCCCAAATTCACTGCAGACGATAAGCCATTTAATTAGTTTATTTTCCTGATATCCAGTGCAGAATTTAATTTATCTCACATTATTCCTTTTTACATATACTCACAATTCAAAATTATGCCAAAAATGGGAAATATTATCTACACAAAAAAATTATATGAACCCGGAGAATGAACGAATAAATTTGAATAAATTTGGATTATCAACAACTTTGGATGCATAATGAGACATGACAAAGGCTTAAGATCATGATCCATTTAGTTTCTAACATCCGGTAACACCATTATAATCATCTTCATCTTATAATCATATTGATTTTAACCGCTTCTTAATATGATTTGGTTTGTGGTGCTAAATAATGAGCAATTGATCAGGCTTTTTTGATACGTGTTTCATTCCTGCCAGTGGACAGTAGTGAACTCAATAGAGACCTCTCAAGACCATCAATATGAAAACCCGGCCCCACTAACAAATAGCATAGCTGGTTAAATCAGAATTATTTCATTTATGAATCGTGCATTCTCCGGGTTCACAAAATCTTTTTGTAATCTTCTTTTTTAAATGTTTCTTTAAGCAGTCTACCGCTTCTCTTGATTGCTCTTCCAGTGGATAATACTCAATACATTTATTTAGAGTAGCGCCCACATTTAACCACAACTTTGATCAAAGGAAAACTAAAAAATTGACGTACTTGATTGAAGAACTGAACTTCTTCAAAGGAATCGAAATAATAATCAAAATGATGCACGCGGAATTGTTAATACAGGAAATATCATAAAAGAGGGTGAATCGGATGTCGTGAAAGTATTACTATGTCCTAATAGGAGCTAGTCTGCCTTAGAGACCGCGATTCATTTACCAATAAATAGATTCTGTGTGATTTTTGCAGTTCTCTCTGTCCAGCAGCTCCACAAAAACCAGGATCGAAAGTTTCTGATCGATGCATGGTAAATCTATTGTTCTTAGTGAATAAATTCATCACCTCTGATTGATCAATTATTTGTCATAGCTACGAAGGCTAAAATAGAACTTATTGCAATCATGGCAACTAAAGTAAACACAGTAATGTGAGAATCCCGATGAGAATCACCTTAATATTGCATAATTATGTGACATCAATCTTATTCTGATACGAGGCCCGGACAGATAAACCGAGCAATTCACACAGATCATATTCTTTCGTGAATGAATCACGGTCTGCAACGCAGGCTAAATAGGAGCACAGCTACAGAAATACAGATTTTTCAAACTTGAGGTTCTTATCGATTATTTAGGAGATTGTAAAATTTTAAAACCAAGCAACTATAACAAATACTTTATGTTTATTTATATATTGTTCAATTATCTTTGAAGTAACAATAGTAGGACCCTCTTTGCAATGTGATTGGTTTTAGAGCGATGCCATAACTGATATGATTGCTCAGGTAACTTTTGTAATTTGATTTCATCGAATTAAACTGGATTTTTAATGGAAATATGTGGTAGACGATCAATGATACTGTTGGGATTAGGTTTATCGTTTGCATTTAACACATTATTAGCACTGACAGAATCGGTGACATGAGTTTTAATTTTATGGTTTTTTGTTGGACTTACGTTGCCAAATGGTGTAAGTCTAAATTCCCTTTTGTTGGAATATTTATCTTCTAATCCTAGTTCAAAACTTATTATCGCTTCAACAGGCTATTCCATAGGTACTTCTGTGTGTATGGTGGTAGGTACCATTATGGTGCAGTATACGAGCTGGGGATTCGTTATTGCTGGTATATCAATTCCAATGTTAGTAGCACTTTATGCATTGTAAAAGATGCCTGAATCTCCTATTGTGCTGCCTCTGGAAATCCCAGACAACTTTTTACAATTTTGAAAATAAAAGCAAAGAAAAATGGAACTGAATTGCTTAATGGATATATAAAAATATCATCAACAACCATAAATAAACGTGGACAATTTTTGGAACTCTTCAATCCCTCTTTTCGTTTAAATACAATACTATTTACACTTATATACTTTTGCCTTGGCTATGAAAGTTTATTAGAATTCAATAAGGAGAATAAGAGTAGCATATTATGTAAAGCATGTAGACCTGTAACTATGGTTACTGTTTACAACCTTACACAATATTTCTATTTTCAGAACTGATTTCATATCCAATCGCTTATAAATTGTCTAAGGCCACCGGTTTTAAACAGACTATTGTACTGGCTTATTCTCCATCAGCGTTTTATCACTCATGTTTCCTGTATTAGCTGCGGGTCAGTGATCTTGCTATTTCTGTTCCAATGGCTTCGATGTATATGCAGAAAACGTTACCAATGTTCCTTCCATCTTACTTTCGTGATATATCAACTGGGATGCATTCAACTGCACTTGGCCTTGGTGGGACTGTTTCAATGTTTTCATCAAGACTTTTATTAATTCATAATCCGCACATTGCTTCGAGTATGTTTGCTATCTTATGTACTTCGCTTATAATCTGTGTATATTTTCTACCTGTTAATGTTGATTGATGACAGTAATGATGATTATAAAGGAATCTTATGAATTGCTATTTTAAAAATATGTTACTACTGTACTTGATTTGATACCAATATAGAAATTGCCCTCCCTTGGAAAGGTGCTGATTTATTCGTACAAAAATCTAGATCGGAATTATTTTAAAATTACTCAGTAACTTGAAAATGAGTTTTTTGAAGGGTGCATTTTATTTTCATGAAATATTATCATTTTTTTGTGAATTAAGCTTCGTTTTAAAGTTGATTAGGACATGATTTGGGGTGAGTCAGCTGGGTTGCTGGGTGAAGAAGATTGTTGACTTATTTTTTCTTCGAAATTTTAAATATTTATTATTATTTTGCTGTTCACTATTTTTGAATTATTCTAGTTTCATTTGATATCCTAATAAGCTGCGCTTCAAAACATTTGAAATTGGCTTACGTGATGATCAAGGTCACAGACGATTTAATAACTGTGATATAAGGTTCCTTTTTTAACTGACTATTTCCTAGCTTTCTATACTTTCTATCAAATCTTTTTGGAATTTATAGCATAGTTTTTCTTTCTATCATTCGACCATGGACTATTATTTTCATCGTCATCTTCTTGTCACGTAGACGGTAGTTGATCGCACAATGCAATGCTTGAAAACAGCAATACTGGGCAAAACGTGAAATAAATTCAATCAAGATTATGGCTTCAAGCAAGTCAAGCATTAATAGTTTGCCATAGCATAACAGTTTGATTAACACGGGAAAAAAAATCTTTCTCTTTTAATAGAAAAAATTAAGCTGCATTTCATTTAATAACAATACTAATTATGTAAAGCAGATGCAGAAAAATATTTTAATTTGGCTTCCAGTAATTGGTTGATGACAGATCCATCTGTTGAAGCACTAATACAGTTGGGAAAGGATACTGATCAATATGAATTTGTGGATTGACAAATTCTAACATTGCCATTCTTCTTTGGGACATTGATAGGAGGCGAGGCCCAATCACTAGTATCAACTTTTTCTAGAGAACCAGACTCCACAGCTTTTTCTAGAGCATCTTCAACAGCTTGTCGTAAAGCGTAAGGTACAGTCCGTGAGCGTGAAAAATTCGGAGTAGCATCTTCTTTTAAGCAAATTTGCACTTGAACGCCTTTAGTCTTGCCAAGATCTGAACCTCATTTACATCATTGTATTTATACAAAACTTCATCAAGCGCAGAACTTGATACAATACATTTTGATGTTGAACAGTTGAACAGTTCGTTGATGACATGATTATAGACCAAGTAATTGTTTATCAAATGATTTGCGTAAAAATATTTGCGTGAAGATAATATTACGTTGGCACGCATATTACTGTCATTATTACGCACAGCTACTGTCATGAAGTCCATACGCTGTAAAGCATTTATACCAATTGCACAATCATATTGATTTTCAACGATATAAAATAATACATGATAGTTACAGTTGTTAGTTGGATTAACAGCTTTAATAATAGCTATACCTTTCACTAGCATACGAGAACCGTTAAAAAAAACGTAAATCGGCTGCACTCTTTAATACAGTGGGTGATGGCAAGAATTGTTCACTAAGTATGTTACAAGTTGCACCTCCGTCTAGTAGAAATTTCTCAGTATTATTAGTTACAAGCATATTCGCATAAATAGTGCCACCGGGCACCGCTGTTAGATGTGTTAGATAATTTTGAAACTATAACGACATCGTCATCGTCACTATCATTATTATCAGAACTTTCTTCTTGCACAGATCTGACTTCATTGTTATTACCGGTATTACTATTAGCAATCCGGGTGTCACGACACATTCGAGATTTGGCATAGCGCCCAACAGTGCCATATTTCCGGCATTCTGCATCAATAGCAGGGCAAACATTTTGCCTGCGACGTGTTGTAGCTCACAAAATTTACAATTTATTTCATAGCAACAGATTTGTTATTGAAATTACTACGGTTCGGCTTGATTTTAATTTTAATTACAGTAGAAACACTGGCAACTGCAGCTGATTGTTTCTCGATGTTTGCAGATTGTTGTTCAGCAGCTTCCGAAGCACGTGCAATATCTAATAAGCGTGCCAACGTAATGTTATCTTCACGCAAATATTTTTAAGCAAATCATTTGATAAACAATTACTTGGTCTATAATCATGTCATCAACGAATGACGATTTACAAATATCAGAAGAGCAGGTAAATTCACAAACAATACTAAAACCTCTTGAACGAGTTGACACGATTGTCCGTGGACTCACCAACGTTTTGTTTACATTCACGAAATAAAAACCGTTGGTATCTTTTACTTTTACTATAGGACGAAAGTACAAGTAGGTATTCAAAGCGTTCGTTAATTTACTGTAAATATCAAATATCAATCAGTATACCGCGGGATTATCATCTGGCATTATCAAAGTCTCTTTAAGGTCTTGGACAGCACCATCAGCTACATGCAATAATAATGCACATTTTCTTGTCGGTGATAATTCCCCTCACAACACGGAAACGTATACGTTAAAACTATTCCTCCCATCTACTGGCAAAATTTCAATCAGGTGACAAAGAAAAATTAGTTGGTGAAGGAACATCCAAAGTTAAATTGCTGCTGTTGCCTTGAACAGTTAACAGCAATCTTGGAATTAGCTCTGATTTTGATGCAAAATCGTGTATACACGGCCCTGCGGTGGTCAAACCATCTTGAAGACGCCCAATAAATTCAGTCCGTGTACCATCAGCTGAAAAACCCCATTCTGCACATGCAGTAATGGCTTGCTCTTTTGACATACACTTCAACAACACAGCATATCCCATCTCGTCGTCAATTTTTATGCATTTAACTACCTAAAGAATGTTGAAGGATAGAGCAGTGCACACAGTAAACACAACCTTTACTTAGATAATATTTCTTAGACTGAACTGCTATAGCAGCGCATATTAACATAAGAACCGTCAGCACCATGTAGGTGTGACATAGTAGGGGGTAGCTTACAAACACTACAATTTTGACCCAGTTTTTTTCATGTTTTATTTGCTCTTCAAAAGATTAAAACTGAGACGGTATCGAAGTATTTTTTCATATCTTTCACATTGTTAGAGATATCTGCAGTAAAGATTATTAATATGAAACTGCAAGTGGAAGTCTTGAGGATATATACTTGGCAGAATTTTACTTTAATTTTAATACTTCTAGATCATGAAGCATTATTAGTATAAGCAGGACTGATATGGAAGGATTATGACACTTTAATTAACACACTTTCATTAGCAATTAATACTTACGTTTCAATTTTCTTATGGCATCTTATGTATGACGTATTTTCTACATGGTTCATATTGAACTATATATCTGTGGTAGGTTATCAATATCAAACTGCAACTGGAAGCCTTGAGAATACTTGGCAAAATCTTACCATAATTCATACTTACATTTCAAATCATGAACTACTATACTGGTATGGGCGGATTTCTTTTAAATTGTGAAATACTATTACAATATATATTACCGGAATACAAGGGGATTATCACATTTTAGTTTTAAGAGTATATACATATATGCTACACACATTTATGTCTTCAATGCTTCCTTGACTTTAATAAACATTACTCATTTTGGTAACTGCATGGATTTGAAATATAATTTTTAAAGCTATGTTCAATGTTGTTACTACTTAATTATATGTTAAAATGGCAAATAGTGTAACTGAAATCCTGGCGTGCCATGTTTAGTTTAAAATTTTCCAAAACACCTCAGTAATCATTGTAACACTGTAGTCATTTTAACTTTTGCAAAATATTTTTCAACATGATATGAACTCTGAAATCGAATAACGCTTAAATTGTAAGAGTCAATCTTTATTATATACCGCTCATTTTACCAATAGATTTTTGATTCTGAAATCCATACTTTGTATAGAGCGAAACCACCTCCTTATTGAAGAAAATTAAATACAGCTTCTCAACAGTAACAACATTGAAGGCCCTCCGCAGGAGCTAGAGAAAAGCTGGCAGCCTTTTTTCTAGTTTTATATAAATCTTTTACATTTTTCTTTGAATCGAAAAGTGTGAGTTTTAATTCTATGACAAAATCTAAGGAAAGAGTCCAAGGATAACTCCCGTTTTAAGATGAATTAGGGCGTGATTTGTGGGGCTTTGCTATGGTGCTGGGTATAGAAGTATTGGTGACATATCTACAACATTTCTTTTAGATTTGAATTATTATCTTTATGTTCAATATTTCTAAAATTTTCATATTTCATTTGATATCTTATAAGATTTATAGGCCTGATGATTTTGGTCACTGAGAATTAAGGCCCCTTTCATAACTGAGTTATTTATAGTTATTATTTATAGATGATGGCTTATAGAATATGTAGGATATTAGATGGCGAATTACCCTATAAAACTTTGTCCATGGATTGTTGTTAACGTTCATCGACCATTTGCTTGTACAGATTTTCTGGTATTGTTAATGGAGCATATTTTCATTTTACTTGTGGGGAGTTTTCAATCACATACCAGCAGATATTTAATATATTTCAATATTGTTCTCGGGTTTTTATCTTATTTTATTGTAACGTAGATCCTTTCACCATGAGCTATTTTTTACTCTAAATACGGAAACTTTAGTAACGTAGTTTAATCACTACAGTAGTATCTATAGGATATGACCAAAGAATTCCTCACATGTCAAATAAACGATATCTATGATAGGTGATATACAATTTAAATATGCTTATAGTATTATTTAATGTGTAATTATTTAATGTGTTCATAGGGTATTTATCATTTTGTTTATAAATAAAACATTACTTTGAAGATTTGTATTCGATTGAATACCTATAAAACTCGAGAGTTGGTAATTTCAGTAAAAAAAGGCAGGATGTATTCACAGTTATATTAACTATTTTATTACCTCATTTGATTTAAAACTATCTATTTATTTATCTGTACTAATAATCTTTTGCAGAAAATTATGCATAAAATTAATTTACATTCACGACGGAAGGATGAACAAAACATGCCAAAAACAAACGGATTAATTACACTGTTGAAGCAAAGCATATATAAACTAATTTCAAATAAAATCGTTACCCATCCTTTCGATTGAGTAGTATTCTTTAGAATAAAAAGCGTTAAATAGAAAGGAATAATACAGATTGAGTATAATACCGTTAGAGATAATATTACACTGTTAGCTTTTGCGTTTTCGACAACTCTAATTTTTGGTAATACATTTTCTTCGCTTGATAAGATACGCGGTAAGTGTAAGCCTTTTCTTACTTTGTAATACATATACCACATCAATGGTAACGGTATTATGACAGTAATTAGGAGCAAAATACTGAAATATATCCTGGTAGAAGTCAAGCTCATATTAAAAATACACGTACTTTCATCATAGGATGGTTCATTGTATACAAAATAAGGATACACGAAGGCTAAAGATGCCAGCCAAATCAAAAGTAGCATAACAAAAATATATGATTTACTCAATATCTTCTTTGATGGATATACAATAACTTTATATCTTAAATAGTTCACCAAAAGCAATGTCCACGATGAACATGGCATACAAGAATATCCAATTGGTGATAAAATATGACATAAAAAGAAATCTATTTCAGTATTCAAAATAAACACGAGGTAAAAATTGTAGTAAATACCAATCATTAAAGCTAAAATATCAGTAAAAGCCAAGCTGGTTAATATGAGCTCGTACATGCTGCCTCGATTTCTTGAACGCTTATGTAATAGTACGATTATAACCCATATATTACCAATGGTTCCAGTTATAACCAATAGGTTTAAAACGTATTGTCGCAAATGCATAATGGTAGAATCCGGCAGCTTCATAATTTAGGATATGAAATGTGATGGAAAGACTATCCAGCTTTGGAAGATGATTTTTTCAAGAAGAATTATATAGCAAGATCTATACAAAACAAACAAAAAACTGAATAGAAATTAATCATGACATAATTAAGTTAGAATGCAGATTGTTAAGATTAAACTCGACTATTTTTCAGATTTTTTTTATCCTATAGCTAACTTCGAAATTTTGATTATGCAATTTTACAATACCGTTGGATTTAAATTGAATGGATTCCTATTTACAATAAGACTAGCAATCAGTCCTCCGCGTACAGTAATTAATTTATTGAGAAAGTGTATTTTTAGCTATTAAAAACAGAATACTACATCAAAATTGTTTTTAATAGAAGCGAGTTGATAAATCTGATTCTCAGAAAAATGTTTTGTAAGCAATAATAATTGATAAATGTTTCAATAACGTTGATAAATTTTTGAATTTTGCAATACCTTTTGAACTTCGATATTAAAAATAGAAACTACAAAAGTTTAATCATGTGATTGAAATACAATGCGCTTAGGATTTTCAAAGCTGTAAAGCTACAACTGACGGCGAAAACTGTTCTGAACATACAGACATAAAAACATACACAGAATTTGAGATTTAAAGGTATAGATAATACTTTTACGTATAGAGATAGGTATAGGTATAGGTATAAAGATATAGATAATAATAATACGTTTCTTGAGCACCTTACTGTAATAGCAACTTAAATGTTAAGATAAATCATATTGCACACAAAAGTATTTAATCATCTCTGGAATGCTTACAGTTTGATGTTATACACATGACATGTTACATAATGCTACGCATTATTGGCCGATATTATATATGTAGAAGCTCGATGATGACGTTTGCTCATTCTCCGAATTTCTTGGATGATTTTATTTATAATACTATTTGATATATTATAAAAATTATTACTTTTCACAGCTTTGTAAACACTTTCGATGTATTTTTCTGTGCAATAAATATATATCTGAACAAAAGACCAATTTAAATCCAACTATATACAATGCAGAATGATAAAATAATTTTTATTTAAATAGTCCTTTCTGAATGTCTGACAATCGCATACATAATAATTTTAACTTCTATATCTGCTACAATATCTACCACGATTACAAACATCTGCTAATATTGGAAATAAAATCCTTTAAATATTCATGGACTCCATATTAATATTGAAAAAAATTGTTAACAAGGAATCAATCAATCAATCAAATAATCAATTGGCTATACAAGCGAGTAATACATTTATAAACCACACGGAAGACCTGCGCAGCTCAACAAGCTCAACTCTGAAAATTTGTATAACGAAGGCCAACCATATTGAAGGATCTACAAGATGATTATGTATTCATGAAAACCTTTTGGAATTACTCAATATTTTGCACAACATATTACTGAAAGCGTATTGTAATCATCGTAATGGGTACAAAAATATCAAAAGTCACATGTTATCCTTCCTGTAAGGATTTCAACGATCTCATATGCGAAAGCTACTGCTATTGTATATACATGATCTAAACAAATGTCCCTGCTATAGTGAGACAGCCGTCGATGTAAGCTGCTCTTTCCAGTAGTTCCAACTTCTTTACTTAGTCATACACAATAGTTTGATAACCTCAACACAATGAGTATATGCGTTGATTCAGCAATGTTTCATAAACAGATTGTTCTTTAACTTGTCATGCAAATGAGCAATTATTGATGTATGTCACGTCACTGGTACGTTTGTAGAGCTCATTTGCCATTGCACGATAAAGGTCACGTGCAGAGACAGTTACAGTATTGGGCGAAAAATGTCAATCGAAAAAATTTGTGATTTCCACATAAATGAAAATTATTTCGACTTTTCCTAGCGCCAAATTTGAACAAAACAAAAAAGAATACCTACAACGATAGACAGCGCTTATTACTGTTGATGAAAATTATTGTTAATTGAGCATTGTCTCATATTTTTATGGGAAAACAAGGGGATAAGATCTACATATGTTTTCAAGTAAAATAATATTGTTCATCCCCCCGGAGAACAACACTGAGATTTTAGGTAATTATTGCTATGACACAGCTCCAAACATTCTAGTCTTATTTCGAATTATCTCAAATACATAGCTAATTGATTGACTTGCGACATTCTGCGCATTATTCAAACGACATTTCTTCTCTCCTTCGACATGTTGGCGACATGGCACGGTGACAATTTGACGTCACAAAATCATTACTCCATGTGTGCAGTCTCTGGAATGTCCCTTCTGACAAATTTTTTGTGTTGTTGTGCAGTGGAAAACGGGCCAAGGCACTATTCAATTAATGTATACTTGTCTTCAATGAGAACATTTTCCTTCAAGCAAGACTATCGAGAACAGATCTACAAATCAGTGCCCTTCTATGAAAAAACAACTAGAGGAGTAAGTGACTGCTGCCATACCCCACTTGATAACAATGGTCTAGACATCTTTGAAATATTAGCTGCAAGACACGGTTTCTACGTTATTCTTGAAAACATTTATCTGGGACCATTCTTTCCTCTTCACCTGACGTGTTAGAATCTAAGAACCATTGTTCTTCTCATATCCTCAATACTGGCGATGTGACAATAGTAACCATAACACTATTCTCTTGATTCACGAATTTGGTAATTCAGTTCTAGTCTGGCGATAGATCTTGATGACCAGGCACCTTCCAAGCAGAACCATCTATTTACATATTGCAGTTGGATTTTCTTGGGAACATGTTTGCTGACAGATTCACACACTGTTTCACTATCGAATGATAAGTTATCATCAAATCCCGTTTACGAATGCTTGTCTAAAATGAAAAACACTGCTATTGAGTATGTAATTGTTTTAGTCTCTGAAGTTATAGCTTTTATCATGAAAAACTGTCAATACCACTGACCAAAAAGCGAACACAAGTTGACCCAATAAGAATTGTGAAATTGATCATGAGACGTGGTCACCTCATGATAAGTTCAAAAATCCACCTTTACTTTGTCGTACTGTAAACTTTGGCGATAAAAGGAAGATACACCACATGAATAAGCATTAAATTTAATTTAACTTGAACAAAGCAACATTATAGAATAGAAATAGTTAGAATAGAAATAGTTTATTTAAAGACATATAAACAACTATGATACATGATTTTTGCTTTTTGTTCTACTTGATTACATGTATGTGTTATATAAGGCATTATTGTTAAGCAGTCGTTTCTTGATGTAACATTTGAACCATCATCGAACCTTTGTAACTAATGTTAACTGATGCGACCGTACAATTGTTGAATAATGGTTTATTCTGGATGAATATATGATTGCAAAGCCGTTTCGTATACTTTGTGGCTTTTGCATTTGGATTTACATTTAAGTTTGTCAAGTTTTTCAACAGTCGTTTTAGAAAACCAGATTCCATTGTTACAAATCCAAAACTGAAATTTGGTTGTTCTGCCATTTCGATTATTTGCTTTGTTTTGTTTTGGGGTCATAGAACCATGTTTCAACCTAAGAGCGCTCTCCATGGATTATTATCTGTACGACCAACCACCAATCAATGAATTTCTCAGAAAATTTCCATAATTTTTTAAATATATTTCATTGTTGACGTGAGAAATCATCCCACTTACGAGCACCAATCACGGTGCCAGTATTTCGAAATGAATGGCGATGATTTGACGTGATAATAATAATTTCTATTTATTTCCACTCGCATTCTTCTAAATGTACGTAGTACGTCATTAGCCTTTGCCAAAATAGGCACGTTTTACAGAATGGCGAGAATAACTCAATAAGAATCATGACAATGAAATTATGATATTTGAAATTTGACCTATACAAGATAATAAATAAATATTTTAATAAATAAAGGAAATTTTTTCCAAGTTTTTCTATTTTTATAAAATCAAGACTAAAATCATTAGAGATAGAAAACTGACGTATTGCTATTTACATTAAAAAATTTTAATGAAGGAATTATCTGAGATTATCAATGTACAGTGTTGTCAATTTGTGTTTAAAAATATGTCTGATCAATTCTTTTAATTAGCCAATTGGATATTTCACAAAGAAGTAGATTTACAAAGTCAAAATGAGGTAAGATAAAAGTTTAAATTAAAGTGAATCTCACTTGCAGTGGAAATTATCGACAAACCCTTGAAAGAGCACATGTAACTGCTGAAACCTTTCAACAAACATGTTCTACCTTGTTCGATAACAATAATTTAGAATCAAAAAATTAAAAACAAGTAACTTGATTGTATCTGACAGAATAATTATATTGTCGTGGGCTTGGAATTCTATGCTACCGCTTCTCAGTATGACGGTGTTAGATTTCAAGGCGTTGAGCTTCATTGAGTTTTTGTCAGTCAACGTGGATAGATCTTAATGTCTTCTTAGAGTTTGAATTGTAATCTTCCCGCTGTGGTTATATTTGCTATATGACCTGCATATTGATGGAATATCTCAAACTGGTTTGACTATAAAGCCTCAAAGCCATTTTTTACTTTTTGAATTATAAGGTTTCTCAAATCAAAACAAGGAAATGTTTTTTGATGGATGAGGGGGTCAAAATGCCAGGTTTTCATTTTCTTCAACTTGTATAGGTCCCTCCAATTGAAACGAGGGATGTTGATGACTAGATATAATTTGAAAGTACTCATTTCTTGAAAACGTTTCTAGTTTATATCTACTTTTAAACTTACGCAATTTCCATTTGTATGTCTGTATTATGTAAGCCGTGGATTCAGGCCCCAGTTACACAATGCCGTATTGACAGCGCACCGCTTTGGCTTTCTTATCGGATAGGGATTTGAGTTACACGACGCCGCTGGAATACGCTACGCCGCGCACAGCGTAGTGATTATCACTGCGCTGCGAAGCGTATTCATTTTCATGCAGGCATGACTTTCAAGACGCTGCACTCTTTTGCCCCAGTTCCACGATACCGTATTTTTCTTGATCTGTATTGAAAAAGTGTTTTCGATCTGGAATGCGTACCGTTTACGATGCACGGCAGAACAATACGATACGATTGAACTCTACACGGAAGGGGTAAAATACAATCACGTGTGTTTAAGTCCATTGTGTCGATGACTACCTATCAATTGCTATCGTCACGAATACGATATTCGGTATTGATTGAGTTTCACGATGCGTTGCGTTGTGAAAACTGTTCCGAGGTAAAAAAAAAACTTACTGTCGTAATCAAAATCATTACGCTCCATGAAGAATTTGGCATCGTATTTAAGCGTTGTCGTGTAATTGAAATCTCCATCCGGTACGAAGATGACTACGAATTCCATCAATACGGCATGGTGGAGCTATATAGCCTGTGTATCTCAATCAATCCGGTACTTGTTGTGCCTGTTCTCGTCTATGAGCCTCTCAAAACATGAATCAACTTTTCAAAATGGCCACTGGCACGCACAAAAATAGGAACATAGATCATTTATTGATGCTTTTCTCTACCTTTATGTGCGCTGAAATGTCTTGCATACGTATAAAATTGCACATAATTTGAGATAAATAATATGTTTATAAATGTTATCCGAAATGAAAAAAAATATATCAAAAATAGCGATTAAGAAAGAAAAACGAGTTTAATCTTTGAGCTTTGTTTTGGGACCAACAAAATTTTTGCACCAAAATGCGTATGCACCATCACCATTGCAATCAATTACGTCAACCAGAAGAGACAATGGAGTCAAAATCATGTGATCGTATCGCACCGCCTTGGTGTACTCAAAACGTAGAGCAGCGTCTTGCAGTGTAACAGCTACAAAAGTGGTACGCATTCCACTGCTATAACACCTTTTGAATACAGTACGATAATCAGTACGGCGTCGTGTAACTTTGTCCTCACGATGCTATTTGGGATGCAATATACTTGAAACACATAACAATAGATTCGTCATTACCCAGGGGAGTACATGGCCAGCTTCATGTTTTAAATCGATACATCTAAGTTGAGAAAAACCAATGAAAACTGATTTCATTTTCAACAACAATCCTGTCTCTGAAGGGAATGGAGGACTAATTAAACTGTTTCGCACTTGAATAAATTTCTATTGTCTCGTAATACTAAACAGTGCAAACTTTTGTTTTATTACTTGAAATATAATTTGTGTATGTGTTGTGTCGTTCTAAACAGAGAACACGCTTGCATTTTGTCTGAATAGAAGTGATTATATTTCAGCATACTTTACAATATAGTTACAAGATATTAAGACTGTTTACATTACACAATAAACCCAGCATGTATGTGGGCACTTTATAATTACTTTAATTAAGTGACTACGTCACATATCCCCCTTCTTAGAGAGAATGTAGTTATCAAATTATGTTCATTAAAGTTTAATTATATATGGTTACATTTTAAGAGATAATAATAGATTAAATAAATGTGCAGTATTTGCTATAAGTGAGAATTATGATTTTATAAAATAAATTTATTCAAATCCTAAACGATCCGGGCGTGCAGTAATTCTAGAAGAACGTCGTAACTGGGATAGTGAATCCGTGGACTCACTAACTATTGTTCTGGATTCAGTAGACTCATTGTTTGATGACGAACCAAATGGTCCGAATTGGTTTCTAGAGGCAAGAACAGTATTTCCATTGTCTGATAGCCATGCTGTATTGCTTCCTTTAGGAAGGATATACTCGACTTCCTTAGGCGTGTGTGCTATAGATGGCTGGTACATTACTACACCTCCCGTTGCAAAATCAGCTATAAACGGGACTCTTATATTTCTACCTAACAGTATTTCTGCTGGAGATTTCCCCCTGGTCAAGGATGTGGCATGATGAACAGTTAAAATACGATAAAGGAACATATCAAACGATACACGCAAGCCCTTATGCCACGCCTTCATTCCGCGTTTTACCGTCTGAACAGCGCGCTCTGCAAGACCATTGGCACGTGGAAAATAAATAGGGGATTCAATTTTCTTGCAGCCTGAACGTGAAAGCCACTGTACAATCTCTTCATTTATGAACTCTTTTGCATTATCCGAAACAAAACTATATGGGATACCAAAACGAGAAAATATGTCAGCTAAAATGCGGACAACAGTGTGTGTGGCTCGATTGGGGCATCTGGTAGCCTCAATCCAGCCACTGCCAGCATCTGCAACGATCAAAATAGGCCCGATATCCGAAATATGCGCAAAATCCATGTGTACACGCTCCCAAGGTGCTGCTTGAGGCCATGTATGGACTGTTTTTGAAAACCGAGGGCGTAACGCGCAACACGTAGAACAATTTGTAATGAAAGATTCAACGTCTTTGAAAATACCTGGCCACCAAGCACCCTGAAGTAAAAGCCGTCGGGTAGCATGAATGCCAGCATGTGTGTTGTGAGCCTTTTTTAGTACTGAAGACCTCAAATCAATTGGAATAAAAGGGGCTGATTTAAAATAGATCATGTTATTGTGAACAGTAAGTTCATCTTTGACACGTGCAAAGGCCTTTTCTGCCTCTGAAAGTCCGGACCAAGAACCAGAAATAATGCGTTTGATGATGCTTTGTGCAAGACGATCGTTGGAGGTGGAAGCCTCAATTATTTGACTTGGAATAATTGGTGCAAAAAATGCTGAGTCAGTAGCAATAGAGACACTAGCAACTACGTCTTTCCGCGTAATGGTACTGTGTGTCAGACGAGATAAAGCATCAGCATGGGTGATGTTTGCACCAGGCTCATATTTTAGTTCAAAATCGAAGGCCATCAATTTGATTGCCCATCTACAAATCCGTGCGGATGCAGTTTTAGGGACTGATTTATTAGTATCAAAAATGTAAGAAAGGGCTTGATGGTCGGAGACGATTGTAAATTTGCGACCCAATAAA
This sequence comes from Haliclystus octoradiatus, assembly GCA_916610825.1. NCBI lineage: Eukaryota > Metazoa > Cnidaria > Staurozoa > Stauromedusae > Haliclystidae > Haliclystus > Haliclystus octoradiatus. The sequence continues at coordinate 5,460,279 of OU744448.1, forward strand.
AATTGACGTAGACGTTCCACACACCATACGACAGCTAGTCCTTCGCGTTCAGTGGCAGAATATTTTCGTTCTGCTGGACTTAATGTTTTAGAAACGTAAATAATAGGATGCCCGTCTTGTGTTAAAATACCGGCAACAGCAGTCCCAGATGCATCGGTTGTCAGGGTGACTACTTTATTTAAAGAATAAGGTTGCACAAGAGGGGTGGAGGCCAACTCCTTTTTCAGGTTGTCGAAAGCTAATTGAGCAGCGTTCGTCCAAACAAAATCTATGTCTTGTTTTCTAAGATCATTCAAAGGAGCAATTTTGTCTGCAAAATTAGGTACCAGTCTGCCAAAAAAATTGACTAACCCTACAAAAGATGCTACCTCCTTTTTGTTTTTGGGAGGTGCAAGAGACAAAACTTTTTCAACAAGACGGGGGTCCGGTCCGATACCGTCAGCCGAGATGCGAAAACCTAAGAACGAAATCTCTGTCACGTCTTGCACGCATTTTTCTTTGTTAACAGATAGATGTCGCTGGTTGAAACGCTCCATCACAGCATTGACACGTTTTTGCAAAGAATCGCGGGTGTTTCCGAAAATTAGCACGTCATCTTGGTAAGGAATGATTCCCTTCAGACCGCTGAGAACTGTTTCAATGACATTTTGAAAAATCGCAGCGCTGTTTTTCATTCCCATTTGTAGTCGCGTGATTCGAAACAGACCCTTGTGCGTGTTAATCACAGAGATATCTTGCGCAGCCTTATCAATAGCAATTTGCCAATAGGCCGATTTTAGATCAATTTTAGCAAAGAATTTTGCACCGTGTATTTTGCTGAAAATCCCCCCTAAGTTGGGAATCGGATAAGCATCGCTCAAAATTTTATCGTTTACGTGTACGCTAAAATCAACGCACATTCGTAAGCCTCCAGAGGGTTTTTTGACCCAAACAATAGGGGAAGAGTTTTCGGTCCCACCTGACTCAATGGGTTCGATGACACCCATGGACTGTAAGCGCTCTAGTTCAGCGGTAGCAGCATCTTGTAATGGTAAAGGCACAGGGCGAGCATGACAAAATTTTGGGGATGCGTTTGGTTTTAGTTTCATGGTAGCCACGACATCCTTGATGACAGGTAGAAAATCTGCAGAAGAATTGCTACAAGAATAATTAACATTATTTGTATTTAAAATATCTCTACCTAGCAAGCCATAAGGGCGTGCGGATTGTACAACTTGAATAGGCATTGTAATATAATTAGTTTGATTATTGCGCTGAACAGTTGCGTTCAGTTCGCCTATCAATGAAAGTCCACGGTCGTCGTACGAGTGTAGCTTTCTGGTTGATGCAGAAAGATCAGGATTCCCAAGTTTTTGCCATATGGCTGATGATATAATGGTACATGATGCACCCGTGTCATGTTGCATAGGAACAGTAATATTATTCAATTTTACATCTTCCATGATTTCGGTCATACTATTTATATCTTCTGGTTTATTTTCATCAATATTCAATAAATAATAACTATTAGATTCCATTGTATTCGATGTTATTGTCGGCTCGAGAGAAGATTCAATAGCATAATTGGTGTGATTGTTTTGTTTTGAATTTGAATTAGTGCGATTTGAATAATTGGATATTGAGTTATTACGATTTTGTGACTTACCAGCGGAACGACAAACGGCACTAAAATGTCCTCTGATTCCACATGCTGAACAATTTTTTCCGTATGCTGGGCATCGTCTTGGTGGATGACGTGAGCCACAATTACCACATTCACGTTGCGTTTCTTGGACAGACTTTGTGCTGTGTACGGCATATTGAGTGAGAGGTATTTCGGTAGGTTGTGTTGGTTGTATTGTGATATTTCGATTTACAAAGGCTGTTGTTTGGCTATATTGCCGTACACGTTCACGAAGATCTTCGTATGTTGCAATTGGAGTTAGACGAATATAATCTATCAGGTCTTTACGAAGCTTACTGTCGTCAAATGAGTTTATGAAGACCATCTTTTTCATTTCTTCATTTGGATCTTGTTCAGTTTTAAATTTGTCAAAGTCACATTTATCCGCGGCATGATTGATGCGAATATGTAGTTCGTCCGCTGATTCGTCCGGCCTTTTTTTTATCGCCAGAAAATTCGTTCGTTCGGCAATGATAAGGCGTTGTTTGGGCTCTACCAATTCCATTGCTTTCTTTTCAATAGCTACATAAGGCATATTAGCCAATTTTAATGGTCTAACCAGTCTTGTTAATTTGATAAGGGCCTCTTCGCCACATAGTGATAGAAATAGATCCGTAATAGGGTAGTGTTGATTGGTAGGGTCATCTTTAAGTGACTTCGTTCTAGCTTTGGCTGAAAATGCTGTAAACCAAGCTTCTGTGCGTTCTGGATCAGATAGATTTAACGACTTGATTTTCAAATCCTTAATACAATTATTTGATGATTGAGTGATGATATACTGTATAATTAATTGCACTAGGGGACGCCAATTTGTTGTGTCGTTCTAAACAGAGAACACGCTTGCATTTTGTCTGAATAGAAGTGATTATATTTCAGCATACTTTACAATATAGTTACAAGATATTAAGACTGTTTACATTACACAATAAACCCAGCATGTATGTGGGCACTTTATAATTACTCTAATTAAGTGACTACGTCACAGTATGTCATCTTAGTAATTCTCAGAATGTAATTCAAACGTAAACAAACAAAATCACATATATTTATATGAAGCGAGAAAAATAAGATGTGTCATCATTTGATCTTATAGTTGGAAATTATATAATCAGAAATTATTATTGGAACATGATTGGAATAGAGCGTTATCAAATTTGTGAACAAACCCGCGTTACTGAAATTAAATAACAATGATATAAAATGCTTCCTGATAATTACAGCCAATAATAATTAGTTTTACAGCAGATGTTTGTTATATTTGTGAGTCCAATACTTGAGTATTGGTCCCAAATTTGGTTTCCAATATACGTAAAAAGACATCAACTTTTTACGAAGAACGTTTAATCAATTCAAATCTAGATAATTTGGAGTCAAGACGATTGAATTTAATCATTTACATTAAAATCATCAAATTTAATAGAAATGGATAAATCATTATTCAAAATTTCAAGGCACGCCCGTTTACTTATGCCTCTGGAGGAGGATTAGCTCAGATGGCAGAGCAACCGAACTTCAGATCGGATCATATCTGATCGATTGTGGTACAATCAAGACCTATCTGCCATGAAATCTGTTGAAATTGATCTGCAGTGTCGCGGCTGAGATCAATAAAGAGCGTTTAAAATCATTGCTCTCGGCGAAAAAAGCCACTCATCTAGAAATAGAGGAGTGGTACGGGTGCCTTTAGTAGGGCGACACTGTCTACATTACTATTATTTTTTTTTAATAAATCAAATGTGTACTGTCATTCTTTTGCTAAGCACTGCATAAATATTTATAACGTATTATCTTTAATTACTCGCACAGCTAAAAATGTACATATGTTTAAAAGTAGACTTAAATCTGAGGACTCGTCAAAAAATCTAAATATTAAATAGTTTCCCACTGTATACTTTTCAGATGTCACGTGAGGTTGAATCTAATGTTGAATAACCACGCACGTTATGAATAATGAATAATCATGGAAATTTTTCAGGCTGTGCCGGTGTTGTTAGGTAAAAAGAATTTAACTTTGACAAACCCCACAAAAATTTGTTAGTAATAAGGTTAGTAATGTTTCTTGGTATTTTTGAGGGGAACATGGCTATAACTTCCACATGTTTTGCGATAGGCTAAATACAGTAGTATTGCTAAATACAGTAGTACTTAATTTTGTGAATAAAATCCTGTGTGTTCCACTTTCCCTCCTACACTATCTGCTTCTTTTATCATCCAAAAATGAATACTTTCTCATCTCAATTAAATTACGGCTTTGATCGGCTTTTCTACAAAGATGTCTTCATGCATTTATTTCAATGCTGTTAAGCCAGATGATTCACAACTCAATGTAAGGATGCAAAAGCATGCAACTCGTAATCTAGTTTAATAATAAATAACACAAACGTAATGCATGTAAGGATGGTGTAAACTTTTATGAAAAACAGGCCATTTAACACTCAGGGGTTGTTCATAAACCACTCACTCATCTTATCTTGGATAAAAATATTCAACAATTCAGGCAAGATGACGGTGCCAAATGAGGAATTTGTAGGTCAGATATATCTCCACCAAGCTATTTTAGATTCTTAGATGATTGTTTAATTATAAATGTTGAACTTGGATTATGTGGCTCTACGAATATGTGTTCTGAATTAGATGTCCTCATTTGAATTCAATAGATACCACATCTTTAACTTATAACCTAATGCTAATTCGGGATTGTTTTGTGGGCAATATATCCAATCATCACGTAAATTTAGTTTTAGAATGCTGAGCATTATATAATTTAGATATTTTGCTTATATATGTAGTTAAATTTCTCGTTCGTTGTTAGTGAACTCATGGGTCTAAACTCCGATAACAGGTACCGTCTGATGATCGCGAAATAAACACGTGAAACTTGGAGTTACGGAAAGGCTTTGCCTCATCTTTGTCTCAATTTTATGTTATGCTCTGTTTTAGCAAACATTGAGCACTTTCACATCTATGTGTTTTACGTCATATTTCATTATTCAACATAAACTAGATATTATTTTCAAGAAATGTTTTAATTTACTTCGATACATGTTCGAGAATAATGTTGAATGATATCTTGTCATCAGTATCTCTCGTTTTGATTTGAGGGATCTGCAGGCTGAAGAAAGTGAAAGCCCGCATTTTGATGAACCCCAAATTCCCTCTTTGTTAACTTAGATGGCTGTATCTAAATATATACTTGATCTGTTCTCATAGAATTGGTTCGATTTACTTTGATGCATGTCTAAGGTTAATATCTAGTGACATATAATCATCTGCATTTCTCAATTCATTTTGAGAGACCAACAAGTTGGAGAAAGTGAAAATCTGGCATTTTGACCCCCCTCCCCCCTGAAAAAAAACCTTTTCAACTTGAATGTTTCTATCTAAAAATATCAAAGTTGATACTTTTTCATGAAATTTTATCAATTTACGTCTAAACATGTCTATGCATGTAATACATGTTGAGTGATATGCAGTCATCGGCATACCTTGTTTTGAATTGAGAGATCTTATAGTTCAAAAAGTGATCAAGTGCTTAGTGTGCGCTTTTAAAGAACCAGACAGTTTAAATTGCCAACGTATAGAAGGTTTTTTAGACTTCGTTCAACTTGAACCGTGATTTTGCGAAATAAATTTTGAGCTGTTGTTTGTTTAAGCATTATCAAATAACATCAACAGTTTCAAACTTAGAGAATTCATAGTTTATTATACGCTTATCTTCTTAGCGATGGAGATTCTCGACTACAGTGTGTCTAGAACCATTTTACGTCTACTTCTGATCGCGATAAAAATGGGTGAATGAGACTGAGTGTTTGAATCACGAAATGTTTCAAACACGAGCTGACTTCAAATTGAATAAAAAAAATGTAAGATTATTATCACAATAAAGACGAATGTTAAACGTACAATAAAGATGAATGCTATATGTACAATCAAGACAGGTTTATAATCATTTCCTATTCCAACAGTACTTCAATAAGATTAGGAATGAGTTTGATTACAAGTGTTTCTACAAGGTACAAGTGTGATTGTAAACATTTCTTCAAAACAACGCAGCGATGAATAATCTACACAATTGATGTATCGCACCGAGAGAAATAGCAAGTTAAATAAACCTCAATATATTCCCGAGGCAGTCATACATCAAGTGCTTTAGTATATTTATGGTTTTTAACTAGACAAGAAAGATGCAGCAGTCAATAGTAATAATGGAATTATTCATATTATTTTCAAATTCAAAATAAGCAAGCCACATGAATCCGGGTTACTACATCTGGCAAGTGTCTAACCTTCTTTGATATGAAACGGAGTGAATTTCAATTAGATGTTTGAATGGCGACATGTTTCAAATGCGAGCTGATTTCAAATTGAATAAAAATAGAATGAAAGATTGTTATCAAAATAAAGATGGATGTTATATGTACAATAGAGACAGGTTTATAATCATTTCCTATTCCAGCAGTACTTAATAAGATTAGGAATGAGTTTGATTACAAGTGTGTCTACAAGATACAAGTGTGATTGTAAATCGACTAACATTTCTTCATCAACAACGCAGCGATGAATAATATACACAATTGAAGTGTCGCGCTGAGAGAAATAGCAAGTTAAATAAAACTCAATATATTCACGAGGCAGTCATGCATCAAGTGCTTTAGTATATTGATGGCTTTTAACTACACAAGAAAGATGCAGCAGTCAATAGTAATAATTAAATTATTCATATTATTTTTATTTGTCATGAGTCCTGGCTACTACATTAGAAATTCTTGTCTAGACTGTTGTCAAAAATAGGATATTGTTGTCACTCGTATAGTAGTTCAAAACAACTGACAATCAAATTAATAATTCAAAAGTTGCAAAACTCCTAATTTGTTTAAATTAAAAATATCATAAAAGTAACTGCTAAGCGACTTTCACGATGATGGAATATCTCAAAACTAGTTTTGTTATTATATTCTCAATTATATCATATGTCATTGCCATTAATCCTTCTTGTAACAAGAAAAACTCAATTCTCTTTCAAGGAAGGCATTTTAGTGGCAAGAAAATAGATACAGAAAATGGATTAATCACTCGAAGCGTTCCTGCGATTTATTCTTGTCTTCATCTCGGTAGAAATTTATCAGCGGTATCTTATTGTAAGAACGCATTGGTTGGTCAAAATGCTAATTGTGGGATTTACAATGGAACGGATGTATTTGAGAAGCTTGTTGCTCATCCAGATTGTGATACGATCATATTTCTTGACGTGAGTATAGTTAAAAGTTATAGAAAAATGCTTATTCTATAACCATCCATATTTGTGCAGTAAGGGACAGTAAACATAATCCGCTTTTTGTTGTACATGATGCCTGACAAGATACAGTGTCTATTTATTATTAAAAGTTCTGGCAATCCAAATTGCATTGAATATTTAAATATAATGATTGCGTTAATCCAATAAAAGGAGGCAACGTTTTATTTTATTTCATTATAATTGAGCCTCGAGCTTAGTTTGCGAAAAAAGTTTAGCTTATCGAGAAGATAATACATGTTTGTATCTATCCACCGGGTTCATTTTGCCTAATTAGTATTATTCTCTACATATCTATAAAAAAGCATTTCGTAGTTGCCACGCTTTTTCAATTAGAGGGGACGTTAACGATAGAAAATAGTTTATTTCGAAGTCTGAATCTCTGAAAGTCAACAAACCAAACTTCCACACCATATAATACCCCTAGGAAATGAAAAATCAAACGCTTTCTTAATTTCTGTAAGCTGTCACTGTTTTCCGAGTTTGATTGCAATATTAATGCAATATTATCCTCCCCATTTCAATAAAAATAAGCTTTGACACTTACGAGAATTTCACACCTTCAGTGAACGCTAAACATCGAAAATAGCTCACTCTGAACACAGAACAGAAGATACGTGATTGGTTTTCACAATGGCTTCACATATTTCACAAAAATTTTGTCGGTAAAATTGCTCAAACGCTCCGATAGTTAGTCAGTCGATCCGATGTTTCCTAAAACGTATTTTATTGGATACGGTTCATATCTCCCTTGCCTAAGGTACATTTTTTTATTTTTTAGATAATATGTTTTTGTTTTATTTATTCGTTATATATTATTTATTTCAAAATTTATTTGATTATCGAAATGGTATTAATCATTATATCATTGTTATAGATGATTGTATGTATCGTTATGGAGTTGATACAGTGCCGCAAAATAAACAAAACTCGAAAGTCTGATATGACAATTAGTAGGACAAAATATTGGTAATGGTTGAGGTTCACTCCTCCCACGTTGGGTTTTATTATAAAGTTGTTTTATTTATCATTTAATTATTTTTCTTTTCTAGTACGCCTGCAACAGAACATCAGAAGGTAAAGTGATTGATTTCTTCACTGTCCTTTGCCTAATTCATTGCTATAGCAGTTGAATTTACGTTAGTTCCATATATTCATTTATCATTCAGTGATTGGATATTGGTCTTCTTGGTACAATAATCCAACATGCCCTGATCCATGTGGTAAACTCAATCCACTCAAATATAGAACATGTTTACGTAACACATCATTAACGAAGTGTGATAATGTAGTGTGTCCCGGAAATTCAACAAAGAGAAGAGTATGTGAACCGGGAGAATGTTTGGGTAAGTATGAATAAATGGAGTGATCTTTATTCCGCCATCTATCTATTCGTTAGAGGGAGTTTGTGTAGGATTTAGTTTTTATATTGTTCATGGTAACACAACTTCCTGGTCTCAGTTGCATATTTGTGAGAAGTGTTGTGTTTAGGATGTATTGAATGTATGAACCTGCGTAGTCCTGGCCCCCCACCTCGTCAAATTTTGTCCAAATTATCATAAATACTTTGATCAGTAGTTGATCAAGTGTGATCAGATGTTTTTAAGACTGATCAATCTAAAGCTTTACAGTTATTAACGATATTGTTGTGGCGGAGGACTAGGGTGACACCAGGCCCCCCAGCCCACCAAATTCGAAATATCACCCTGTCATAAGTACTGATCAGGCATTTATATTGCTGATCAATTTACGATCAACGAAATATTCACGTTTTAAGCTCAATTTATAACATAGCCCTGCTCCCCCAACTCCACTTAACAACGCCCAATTTCGAAAATGTTCATGTCAAAAAATTTATCACGATGTGATCAGTGCTGATCAGGCTATAGCTATTCTGATCAAATAACGATCAAAGAGATATTCATGTTCCACGGTACAAAATTACCGTAGCTCTGCCCCCCACAATATTAAACAATGCCAATTAGCGAATACTTAAACAATAGCATATGTTTGATGTGTATGAAGTCTCGTCGAGTAGTAATCTGCGTCACAGAAAGCAATTCATTCACGAATTCTCGTTCTTTGTTAATGTATCACGTTCTGTGACGCAGATTACAACGCGACGAGACTTCATACGCATCAAACATGTGCTACTTTTTTTAAATATTCGCTAATTGGCATTGTTTAATATTGTTCATTCACCATAGCGATAAACAACATTTTTCTGGCATTAAATCTAGTAGGTTGATATGTTTAAGTTCAGTTTTGGAGTTTAAGGAGTATCAATATGTATAGATCTAAGAATATAATCTACGGACAGAGGGTTTGATCTACCCAACAGTCATCATACCTAAAGCAAAAATTATACATTTCTACCAACATTTATGCTTTTTTGAAGTTATCTATCAAAATTTTGACCGATTAGTAAAATAGTGTTCTGCGCTGAACAAGCCGTGATCAAAATTGATATTGAAATTAGGTAAAAAGTTAGGGGAAGGGGGTGTGTGCTAGGGCGACGCTTAAAATGGAGTACGAAAGATGTGAATGTTTTCTGGTTCTTTTGTTGTTCAGTTTAATAGATGCCTGATCAGTAATGATCACGTCGTGATGAAACTTTTGATATGAAAATGTTTGGATTTGGGTGTGGTTTAAGGGGGTGGGGGGCAGGGCTACAGTAATTCTGAACCATGGAACTTGAATATCTCTTTGATCTTTAGTTGATCAGTTTAGCTATAGCCTGATCAGCACTGATCAATCCGTGATCAATCATTTGACATGAACATTTTCGAAATTGGGCGTGGTTGAGGGGGCAGGGCTACGCTATAACTTGAGCCTAAACGTGAATATTTAGTTGATCGAAATTTGATCAGCGAAGCAAATGCCTGATCAGTAGCTATGATAAACTTTTTATATGTAAATTTTGTTAAATTTTGTTAAAACGAGGTGTGAGGGGGGTGCAGGACTACGCAGCTAATGTATGATGCCATATGGAATTTTAGGTATAGTTCATGTGGTTGTACTGTTCTCTAATGCTAGGATTGTCATGTGATATTTAGTGATGTATTGTGATTGGTGTTATGTATTGCCATGTGATTAGTAAATAACTGTTATATAGATTGTGTGCACGTATTGTTTTCCCTTCTTGCTGATTGATCATTGAAGAGTACGAATTGGATCTGCATTAACGTGAAGTTACTGCGTGTTTTCTGTCTCCTCCATGCCGACCCCATAACAGTCCTACACTTTCCAAAGGTGAAACATGTATTATAGCAGTATAATCAATTCATCCTTAATTTGAACCACATAAACAAACTATACGAACAATCATGTTATACAATCTTGCTACATTTAACAAGAACAAACAGTGTTAAAGACAAGAAACGAGGGTAATCCTCTGGAATGTGACGTCAGCACCCAAGTCAGAGGATTGTCCTCGTGGCTGTTGCCACGTAAAGACCCGACAGAAAGCTCGAGAAAATAGTATGGTGTTAATGCGAATAGTATATATTGATTTACCTTTAGTGACACGTTTGTCATTGTTTGTATATATTTTTATTACTAAACGGAAACAATATTGATCAAGTAAAATAGATGAACTGTGTGTGTTTTATGTTTTAAAATCAGTCGTGATTTCATTGATTGAGAGAAGAATTGAGCTTATGAGTTTAACCATTTGAAGTAAATTATACGTATCATTCATACTTGTATTTAGAAAATTATTAATTATTAAAGATAGACAAAGATAGCGCCCAACGCTACACCAAAGGTATTTGAATGTAAACAACTCAATTAATTAATTACTATTTGTGACGTAGTCACCTAATTATTAACATGTAAATACCTACTGTGATTATTGTGTAACTGCTAAAGTCATGTGATCTTAATATAGTAATTGTAATCTATGTTGAAATATAGTCAGTGCTATTCAGACATAATGCAAGCGTGTTCTCTGTCTAGAACGACACCACACTATTATGTTAGATTTATCATATAATAATTTTTATCGTTGTTTATTAACTATTAGAAAAACGGTAAAAAGGATATCAAAACTACAAGAGTTTGTTCTTTTCTCGTGTTATCTCCGTGTTAAAATAAATCTAAATGTAATCTGTATTTGGCGATTACATATGGTTTATCAATTTCAGTTTGGGATAAATCTCAATTCTTATTTGTCGAAACGCAAAGTCTATGGCTATAGATAGCAAACAAATGTATAGGGATCATAAATAAGTAGCGGAATGGGAGTCACAGTCCGATTACCTGTCTGAGAAGTTTGACGCAAATCAAAACAACTTGGATAGAATGTACTTTCAAATCAACCCTAATTAAACTCATATGATTCTAAATTTTACAATTTACGTGCATAAATACGACAGAGAAACATATATAAGTATGTAAATAACTATTTTTAGACAAAGCCTGCGTGTTTACAAACATAATTTGGATTCAATGATCAAAGTATCCGTATTAAAAGACGAATTCACCTGGTGTTATAATTTCATATTGTTTCGGTGATAAATTTCGATTTTGAATGCTAACAAATCTCTTCCCGTTCTTTCAATCCCAATATTCTTGCATCAAGTAAACACTAACATACAATTTTGAATCAGTCGAGTTCAGTTGTAGTTTTCAACTCTGTCTTCCCTCCTCAATTCGTATGACGCTAGTAGCAAGTGAATTGACTTTCGTGGTACACATTTCTTTAAGCGTCGAAAGCCCTTACGACGTCCACCTCTATCGCTCTTGTAACTTTCCAAACCAGTTCGTTGATAAATAACTTAGCAGAGATGCTTCCATGTTCGTTTTATGAATAGAAATGTTTTGCAAAATCGCATGTGTGTGCAAAGGAGACACAAAGGCGGACCGTGTATCATGAAAACGAGTGATTGAAATCTGGGTTCAGATTTGAAAGACAAAATATGCAAAGGCTGCTGGTCATTTTATGGTCTTTAAGTGCTATGTCATCTGATTCAAACACTTACCGGCGATGCATAATTAATCATGACAAAGACAATCTCATTTATTACATTTATTGTATTTGCTTTGTTAGCTGGCAAGTTTTGATTATGTTATCGTTGTGAAAAAACAGGAATAAGAATGGAATTGTTTTACAGTACTGTGTTGGAAGAGACGAGCTAATAAAAGGTTACTTGATATGCAAGATGTTAAGAAACACAAGAATTTAGCTCGATAATGAAAATCGAACTGTTGAAAAATCATAGTCACGTGTCACTCTGCAGTAGTTAGCTCGGGCTCATTGTCTGATTGTTAACTAATATCCTGTAATAACATATAGTATTATGTTTTCTTCGTATAGAGATGAATGATCTTCTAACATTTGAACCAAATGTAGCTGCAGTATCTTACTTCAACTTTTCAAGTGTACTGCATCCAATTCAAGCCTTGTTTAAAGAAGAACATAATCGTAAGTTTTGTGTTGTTATGTAAGCAAGATTTGACGTGGAAGGATTATGCAGGTAACATTTGCTTTTTACGATATGAATTTCATAGTATAGTAATAAAGTACCTGCAAAGTACATTCCAAACTTCTAGGACAGTTTTTGACAAGTATTGTATAGAAAGGGCAGAATAGAAGTCAGCAGAAAAGACAAAAAATATTTTGATTTAATTACAGCAGACTTTAAGCCTTTTTGCAAATTTCTTTCCTACTACGTGCTATGGAAATATATGTTTAGTTATTATGATATGAATTAAAGGCTACTAAAAAAGGAGATTGTAAATGAAGCTGCTCACTGTCAGAAGTTTTTGACAAATGAACAGTAACTGCATATCTACTTTTTGTGATTGTATAATAGAACAATGGATCCACATCGGGAAGAGAAATACTGGAAAATTGAATTTCAATCGATCTTGGGTTGAATATGAGAGAGGATTCGGGGATATCTCGTTTGAATATTGGCTTGGTAACTCAATAATTTCTAAAATAACAACAGCGTTACCACAGGGTATTCATGGACGACTATGGCTAAGTGTTGGAGAAGATGCTGCGATGAATTTTTTCCAATTCACCATGAAAAGTGCCGAAGAAGGGTATGAAATGGATTTCATTTCAAGTTGGAGCAAAGCAGACCAAGGTACGTATACAGTATACACAGTAATTATACGAGCACCACACTAATTCGTATATTGAATAATGATAATTCATATCCAATGCAATGTATTAATGCAAATTGGTTAAGTTGAACAGTATCAAATTAGTAGCAGAACCGAACTCATTTGAGAAATATTTCCATTTCATAGTATCCTTTTATAGAAATTGAAAGTGTTTTCACATGACGTCAGAGGATTTTTGGCATTCCTGTTGGTTGATCAACGCGTTAAATGCTCAGTTTTAATTCAGTGAAAAGCAATGGCGCATGAAAATAATGAAAGTTGAAGCCCTATTGAAATCGCTTTTTCTGAAGCTAAATACGATTATATGCTATCAGGTTATGCAAATAAGCTTGTTGGTGCAGTGAGAAGTAGGTATTTCTCTAAGGTTCCCGAAATCGGGATCGATCCATCCATTAATTCCAAGATAAAACTAGACTCTAAAAGCTACCTTCCAGTTGAAGTGTGTGATATATTTTCGTATCTTGTGAATGACGCAAGCCACAACACCAAACAACATATAAAAGGTATGTGGTTTCGTTAATGGAGTGAAAGGTGTAATTATTCGTGATTTTTATGCTACATTTGGCCAAGTTGGGCATTCACAAAGAATGAACGATCTCTTTCTACGATGCTGGATAATTGGTAAAAAGGATGGTAGTGTATCTGCACATTGTACATGTATTGAAGGCCTCGGCGAATGTTGTACACACGTTTTCAGCATTTATTTTTACTTCGAGACTGCCCCACGGATAGAAGACCGATCATTAAGCTTTACACAAGAAAGTTGTAGCTGGATTGTACCCTGTTTTACAGGTGCCATTGACTGCTTGCAAATCGAAGATATCAACGTTTCCTCTTCGAAAATAGTTAAGGCAAATATTTACAAGCAAGTACAAGTATTTCTCATCTGTCACATCTAAAATCAATGCTCCATCTGCTGATAACATCCAGTCTTATTTTCAAAACTTGGGAGATTGCAACAAAAAGCCAGTTTGCTTGAGTTTGATGAAAGATTACAGTGATTCATCCCCACTATGTGGTAGAGGTATACAAACTATCCCTCATTTATTTAATGAATTGTACATTGATCTACCTTTTCATGAATTATTGAGAAAGTGTTACGATGCTGAAATTGAATTGACTGATGAAGAAATCAATGTAATTAAACAAAGTACTATCGAGAAATCAAAAGGAAAAGCATTTTTTTTTACATCGTGCTGGGAGAGTAGGTGCATCCAAAAGAATAGCTGCCTCCCATACTGATACTTCCTTAAAAACCTTCCCAATCCCTTATCAAATCCATCTGTTATCCGGATATATTCAAATTTACTACTGCTGCAACATTATACGGGTGCGTGCATGAAAAAGCTGCAATCATAGCATACGAAATTGAAATGAATAAGGTCCATATCAATCTCAAGATCACTGATTGTGGCCTTCTTATTAATAAAGAATTTCCACTCATCCATGCCACTTGTGACTTCTACTGATCGTGTAATTGCTTTGGATCTGGGTGTGGAGAAGTTAAATACCCGTACTGTTTAGACGGCATTGATTTTGAAGAATATATTACTTCCATTGTGACTTGTCTCAAAATGGATTCTAAGGGAAATTTTTATTTAAAAAAAGACCACAAATATTATTATCGTATTATTATGTGCAGCAACAGCTAGCTAGAACTATAAATGCATTCAATGATTTATCTGTGTCTGCAAAAAAAGGTTTTCTAGGTGTGAAAATAGTTAAATGTAATAACAATGAATGTGCAAATGGCACATACTTTCATTTAAACTGCCTTGGGTACAAAAGAATGTCAAACAATAGCAGAACCATATGCTTCAGCTGCATTTCCACCCCTATTTTCATGTGAGCTACTGGACGACTGAGGGATCGGTGGAAACAATTATAGAAACAATAATATCATTTTCACACAATTTTATGTTGATGTGAAACACTGACACATCAAATATCCACAATAAAATAGCATACAGTACAGTCAAGATCAGGATCCGACAAAAGGTTGAGCATTCTGGAATCCTAGAGGCATTTCAAAATTTTCTTCTGCATTGTTTGTTGATGTTTGACCATAAATCATGAAAAAAATCGATTTTCTTCTGAATTTCCTCTAAATTTAAGTGAAAATGGTGTCTCCCTACCGAAGGCACCATTACCACTTCTCTATTTCTAGAGGAGTGGCTCTTTTCGCTGATAGCATTGATTTTAAACGCTCTTTACTGATCTCAGCCGTGACACTGCAGATCAATTTCAACAGATTTCATGGCAGATAAGTCTCGATTGTCAATGCGCAACAATACGCCGCAGCTACTCACAATGCAATTCCCTCTGGAACATTCCATAGCCATCCTCAGATGGTACTCTTTTGATGTTTCAGATAAAGTCAAGGCTGACTTGGCCTTCAGGGGATTTGAACCACAGTCGATCAGATATGATCCGATTTGAAGTTCGGTTGCTCTGCCATCTGAGCTAATTTCCTCTAACCTTCCAGAATCTAGGATTCCTACTTTTGTAGAACCCTGATCAAGACGTATTAATAGCATATTGTACTAAATATAAAAGCAACCTGTTCGTAGTAGTCAATTTGTGGCCATAAAAAGAGGTTGTAAAGTTTTTCTTTACAATTCAGTTACTAATTAATAATTATTAATAGTTAGTTATCACTGGTTAATCAATGGGACAATTGGTGGACAAAGATTTTCTAATGCAGAGCAAACACTTACCATTCAAACAAAGAGAGGAATTGCACGTTCCTCAGACCAATCCTTCTTACAAAAAAAGGTAATCTGTTGGTATAATTGATTGCAGTAAAGTGTACTTTTGCCTTAACGAACCAATTACCCTCTTCACATGAATCCTGACGTTGGCAATGCTTCTTGTTGTTTCCATATCTACAGGATTTAATCGGTCTTTACTTTTGTAGAAACTGGTATATTTAAACTTGCATGACGCCTAATAACAAAGTCACTGACAGTAAAGCCGCGATCAGCAAGTACCAAATTCCCAGGTAACAAATTTCCCAGAATACCACACCTGACAGTTAAAATGCTTTTCTGAAATTCGTCCCCCCAACGTTTTGAAACAAATGAAATTGAGCCTTGTGGTGTAATTCCAATTTGAATTTTGGCAGTGTTGTGGTGTTTTTAGCTAGAGAAAGTTTGGACTCTTGCAAATAAATTTGTGGGATAGTAAAATCAAATAAAAATTCGAAGCAATCATACTATTTTTATATTTATAAGGCAATTATTACAGTAACTTTATGACCGAAACAGTTTTTATAGCAAGATGACAATGTTCTCCACAACTTTCTCTATCAGGTCAGTGAATTAATGGAAAGAGGCAGACATCTAATACCAGGAGCCAATGTAAGATAACACGGGTTACAGTAGATATTGATACCTCAAACCTGTAAGCCAAATCTTGATGAGGCAAATTTAAGTTTTATCAAGATCATGATAAACTCTTGAAACTTGGTGGTGAGTTTGGGGTTTCAATTAACGTGAGGCAAGACAAAATCAAACGTTGCTTTTAAAACCTCATAAGTTGGTAATCCATTGTAACATAGAACTTTAGCATCATCTGCACGAAAGTACTCTTCATCAAAACAACTGTTAACAGCTGAAGGCGCATGAAGATAGTAGCATTCTTCTGTTTGTGTCGAAATAGATTTAAAAAACTCGTCTTCGTCAATAGAAGATATCAGATATTCCTTGGTCAAATGATATTTCTTCTCTATCTTTGTCTCGCTTTCTCTTCTGTGTAGCTTTATTGGTCCGTTCCTGATTTGCTTCGATGCTTTTAGCGCTAATATTATGCTTTGAATGACCAAGGTGAAGAGAATGCACACATTCAAGGTTAAATTTATCCCATCAACCAGCAGGTGATCAACTAACAAAATGAGGAAAACAAACCGTGTCATTAGTGAGGATCTTTTCGGTTAAACCAACTTGACTGATGGCACTGATCCAGAGCGTTCTTCTCTCTGAACATAGCTCCCCTACTTCTTTCCCTTGGTGTGTCATTACTTTAGAAACACGAAAATATGATCCAGAAGTAGTTTCACTTTTATTCGAACAACCAATAATAATACATAACATCATATTTATCTTCAAGATATAATATTACAAATACTATATACTATTTAAAACGCCAAAAACTCATAAAGCAATCAAGCGTGATACTTATACTCAAAGGTAAACTGAAGTGATTCAAATGCGTTGGTCAACCAACAGGGCGGCAGTTAGCGAAATTGTCACGTGACTGAAAAGAGAGTATGGTTTCAAAATCAATTTGAAAATTTCCAAAGTTTCCAAAGGATTTCAAAAGTTTGCAAATGAATTTCAAAAGTTTAATATAAATTTCAACGATCGCCAAGTGCATTTCATAAGTTTTCAAATTGATTTCAAAAGTTTGCAAATGAATTTCAAAAGTTTAATATAAATTTCAACGATCTCCAAGTGCATTTCATAAGTTTCCAAAGGATTTCAAAAGTTTGCAAATGAATTTCAAAAGTTTAATATAAATTTCAACGATCTCCAAGTGCATTTCATAAGTTTTCAAATTGATTTCAAAAGTTTGCAAATGAATTTCAAAAATTTAATATAAATTTCAACGATCTCCAAGTGCATTTCATAAGTTTCCAAAGGATTTCAAAAGTTTGCAAATGAATTTCAAAAGTTTAATATAAATTTCAACGATCTCCAAGTGCATTTCATAAGTTTTCAAATTGATTTCAAAAGTTTGCAAATGAATTTCAAAAGTTTAATATAAATTTCAACGATCTCCAAGTGAATTTCATAAGTTTGCAAATGAATTTCAAATGTTTAATATAAATTTCAACGATCTCCAAGTGCATTTCATAAGTTTCCAAAGGATTTCAAAAGTTTGCAAATGAATTTCAAATG
Organism: Haliclystus octoradiatus; assembly: GCA_916610825.1. Classification (NCBI taxonomy): domain Eukaryota; kingdom Metazoa; phylum Cnidaria; class Staurozoa; order Stauromedusae; family Haliclystidae; genus Haliclystus; species Haliclystus octoradiatus. The sequence goes on from OU744448.1 coordinate 5,478,268, forward strand.
TTTAATATAAATTTCAACGATCTCCAAGTGCATTTCATAAGTTTCCAAAGGATTTCAAAAGTTTGCAAATGAATTTCAAAAGTTTAATATAAATTTCAACGATCTCCAAGTACATTTCACAAGTTTTCAAATGGATTTCAAAAGTTTGCAAATGAATTTCAAAAGTTTAATATAAATTTCAACGATCTCCAAGTGCATTTCATAAGTTTTCAAATGGATTTCAAAAGTTTGCAAATGAATTTCAAAAGTTTAATATAAATTTAAGCAGTTAATAATAAGCAGCAAATAAAATTATTAGGAATGAATAACATTTCGGTTTTTCAACTGAGGCCATTTTCAAGTTAAATACAAGCTTAAAAATTTAACTAATTTATAGTTTTTTACATAATAAATAGTAATAGCAAATATACCTCCTCGGGGATGAAATTTACGAAAATATGTTGGATCTTATGTATGTATGTATGTATGTATGTATGTATGTATGTATGTATGTATGTATGTATGTATGTATGTATGTATGTATGTATGTATGTATGTATGTATGTATGTATGTATGTATGTATGTATGTATGTATGTATGTATGTATGTATGTATGTATGTATGTATGTATGTATGTATGTATGTATGTATGTATGTATGTATGTATGTATGTATGTATGTATGTATGTATGTATGTATGTATGTATGTATGTATGTATGTATGTATGTATATATGTATGTATGTATGTATGTATGTATTTTTTGTCAAATATGACGCAAGCACACAGGGATGTATGCATCCACTTATGTGTGCCGCTGAAAAACTAATAGCTAAATACAAATGTTTTAATCTATTTTTAATCATTTGTATAACGAATAATATGATAATTTGTATTGTAGTTATTTTTATTGTATTTGTATTTACAAGTTGGGGCTCCATACAGGTGTCGGTGATACTGGCCTAATATATACTTTATACGCTCTTAACGGCATAGTTGGGTCTCTGGAGATAAATATGCGCCTCATAAGGTAGCTTATCGATGAAGCTTTTGATGCCAAATGGGCACAGTGATCTGAGAATTTCAAATTACTTGTTAGATAGATACCAAGGTCACGAACTTTAGTTAAATGATGTAGTTTATGATCTGCCATAAAATATTCTTTCTTAGAAATGTTCATGTTACCAAAAGAAATTAGATAATTTTTTGAAAAAGATATTTTCATTTGCCAAGTATCACATCAAGTCACCAAACTTGTTAAAGTTGCTGATAAAGAGGTAGTATTATCATCATTTCTGGAATGAGCGAACTTTGAATCATCTGCAAACTGTTTCACGTCACATCCTGGCTCAACGCAAGAGACAATGTCATTAATATAAATAATAAATAGACTGTCTATTAAGGAAAGGTTTCAGTTCTCTAATGAATATCATTTCAAAGACCAACAAATCAAGTTTGTCTTTGCAATGACGTAGAATTGAAAATTCCTCAAGTCCATTTCGTCCATTAAGGCCCTGTTTACAAGGAGGGCGAGTTACCCGGGTAGGCGAGTTACTCGCCTTACCGAGTTAAAATGTGTTGTGTGTTTACAAGGGTCACCTGAGTAACCCGCCTACCCGAGTTAAATAATTTGAAGCCAATCTAAGCATGCGCGCTGAAATGGAACGATTAGAGAACAAAAGATGTCTACAGCGGAAACGTTCGAAACAATAGAAAATTAAAGCTACCATTTTTTAATTTTAACCCGCCTACCCGAGTTACTCGCCTATATCCGTTTACAAGTCAAAAAGTGACAGAAAGTTGTCTCGGGTAGGCGAGTTACCCGGTCTTGCAAGGCGAGTAACTCGGGTAGGCGAGTTACTCGGGTGGGCGAGACAATTTTCTCACTTTGCTTGTAAACAGAACGCGCATAAACAATAGACCCGGGTAACTCGCCAACCCGAGTAACTCGCCTACCCGAGTAATTCGCCCTCCTTGTAAACAGGGCCTAAATCGTGGTACATATATACACAGTAATTACAAGATGATAGTAATGACAATCTCTCACTCAAATGGTATTGAATTCCTGTATTGCATGTTCACATGATAAATGCAAATTATCATTATTCAGCTTAATGGCATTTATTTTGCAGTTGCTGGAGACTCGCTAACTTTTCACAAAGGAATGAAATTTTCAACATATGACAGAGATCAAGATACATCTGCTGATGAAAATTGTGCTCAAAAGTTTGGTGGTGGATGGTGGTTCAGAGATTGCCTTACATCTAATCTACATGGATCATATTCACCTTCCTCAAATGCGCCATTAAAATCTGGGATGTATTGGGAAACATATAAGAAAGGTGATGGGTCACAGATGCCTATTTATTCGTACTCAATGTGGCTTCAATTGACCTGATTACTCCGTTATGAATCTCACTTCCTATTTAACCTATTTGCATATAACGTAAGTGATAACGGCAACCAAATAATATGCATGCAAATTTTTAGGTTGCCGTTATCATCTACGATCTATTTTAATTATTCACTTATAGCACATTACCACGGTAATATATGATTCGCACAATTATATATAAGGATGGAAATCCAAGTAATTATTGAAAATAATTATAGTTTACTGATAGACAAGAAGAATGGCAAGGAGCACTATTTCATAGTCTGCGTCCAGGTCAAACGTTTCTGAAGGAAAGTGTAAAGTTTGCGTAGCCGACTAAAGAAAGCCCGTTTTGCTGACACTGCACTAGACTTGCCAATCAGTTTGTGGGTATCAGTCGTGTGATAAACAAAAGTGGGGGCACATTTAGGAAGACTTTTGGATTTGGAGACATTTTTATGAAAATATACAACGTATTTTTGAGGAGCTAAATTTATTTTAAAATCCATTAACAGTTATATTCCATTGAAGAAAACTTCAAAGAAACTAATGACAACTAATGTTTTATTTTCACATGAATTTGTATCAATCCTTTTTGAACGTACGGAGCACTTCGAACATTTGGTGAGCGAGTGGGAACGTAACTTTACAAAGTCAACAGAAATTTTCAAATATGGGAATAATAACATTGGTATTTTATAACATCGGGACACAAATGATCAATTCCCCCTTCGGTTAGACAATATACGATACAAATTAACAACACAATTTCTACTCAATTTTTGCCTCGAATGAGTGTCATAGACTTTGTCTGTTTTCAACGAGTTATTCCCAAGCTTGAGTGTGTTTTAATGTTTAACATGCAAACGTGATTTTCACTCACACAACTGAGACCGGAAATTAAGGTTTTTATAAGGGGGCACCTGTCTAGTACAGTGTCAGCAAAACAGCTTTATTCGGTCGGCTACGCAGACTTCACACTTTCCTTCAGAAACGTTTTAGTCTGGACGCTAACAGCTAACTATTACAAAGAACAACGATTCTTTTCACAACTTTGTTTAATTATAAGGGCGATAAGATAACAATAAATTAGAAACTTAAATTGTATAAAGTGAAGAATCGGATACACACATGTATATAAGTGTTCATATCAAAGCATAATATAAAAAACGGGATAGAGATGAGGCAAAAACTTTCCTGTTACTCAGATTTTTCACATCTTTAATTGTGGTTCTTGGACAGTGACCAAAACATTAAAATCGCGCAATTCCCCTAAATATACACGAGTAACGCAATATCTCGCCATTGTATATTTAATTAAATTTTAAAGAGAAGAAAATTGAATACACATTAATACGTCAACAATAGTCATAGCCAGAGTCTAGAGCAACTTTTCCAAAAAAATACAACCTCTGCCTGGCTAAGAATTACATATTATTACATCGAAATCAAGTTACCATCTTAATGAAAGATCAGAGCCCAGGTCAAAATGCAGCCACATGAATAAATTCAATACGAGAAATTTCACATCCGGTCAACCATAGAACTCTACTTGAGATACTTTAAATCTTAAAGAAACATGTAGCGTTAACAATAACCCTTCAAAAATGAAACACTGTCGATATATTGCGTTATTCATCTATGTGTTGATATGAGTATTGAGCGGTTCAAATTTCAGTTTGCCTTCTGAAGATCGCAATTAAACGTGTGAAACTTTGAGTAGCAGGAATGTCTTTGCATCATCTTTGTTTCCTATTCTAAAGGGGATAAGATAAAGGTCTAATGTGATTACTTTCATTCACAATAAATGTACAGAATTCATGTTGTAAAGATGAAATGTCGATTGCCTCTTATGCAATTCTCTTCGACTAAGATATTGGATCCCATATTCACTGCAGACGATAAGCCATTTAATTACTTTATTTTCTTGATATCCAGTCCAGAATTTAATTTATCTCACATTATTCCTTTTTACATATAGTCACAATTCAAAATTATGCCAAAATGGGAAATATTATCTACACAAAAAAATGATATGACCCGGAGAATGAACGAATAAATTTGATTAGACTTTGGATGCATAATGAGACATGACAAAGGCTTAAGATCATGATCCGCTTGGTTTCTAACATCCGGTAACACCGTTATAATCATCTTCATCTCATAACCATATTGATTTTAACTACTTCTTAATATGATTTTGTTTGTGGCGATCAGAAGCAGACGTAAAACGAAGGAAACCTCTGACTTATATTTATGTTACATTTTATATTTTTTCGTGAAAATTGAACACTTGATTACACTTCACAAAAACAAATTTACGTTTAACGGGATTTTGGAAAACTTTTATTATCAATTCAAATAATCGACGGCATAAATCTTAATTTGGCTTCTGAATGTCATTATTATTTGATTATTCTATGGTTCTAGACACATTGTAATCGAGAATCTATATCGCTAAAAAGGTAAGCACATGATAAACTATGACTTATCTAACTTTGAAACTGTTGACGTTATTTGATAATGTTTCAACATTATTAGTTTCAACAACATTAGTTGGCTTATGTATGCATTTATATGAAAAATATTATTTAGTAGGAGAAAATTTTGAAAATAGTTTTACTGTTCCTTCTGATGAGCATGCAGTTTTTTCCGCCGGCCATTCAAACCTCAGAAACAATATACCGGAACAAACATCAACTGGATATTGCAATGTATCGCCAGACATGTCGCCATCAGTCAATCAAAATGCGGTTGAATCGGATAACAATCAAAATGATAACAATGATGATTTAACATTCACAGATCCTAATCATTCCAGCCATTCAATGTCTTCAATACCTGACGAGCTTGAGGAAAGAACTACTTCCTCAACGATATTATGTCAAGACCTGGTAAAAGGTATATGTAAATATGGTCTTACTGGGAAGAAAAATGGGGGTTGTAAGTGGCATCATCCAAAAGTATGTTCTCGTCATTTGAAAAACGGTAGATTCCGCGGTGGTTGTGTACTTAACCAAAATGATTGCCCTCGTTTTCACATGTTTATCTGTCCTTCCTCGTACAATTCTAGAGTGTGCTACGACAGTACATGCGTTCACATGCATTTAAAACATACATCAAGAGTTGCACGCAAACAAGACCATTATCCCGGCAATTATCAGTCAAATCTGAACCCTCAACAACAACTACCTGTAAATCCGATCGCTCCGGTGCCTAATACAAACATCATCAATGCTCAGCACAGGCTACCTCAACAACTAAGTCAACAACCACAACAGCATTTTTTATACAACCAGAGACCTCCCCCGCTCCCCCACGAAGAACGCCTGGCCCGAATGGAGGCTCAGCTACAACACTTAATGATGCTCCTCTCCAACAGATTGCCAACACAGACTCAACGGAACAATTAAAATGTCTTTATTTTAATGCAAGATCACTATTAGATAAACTAAATCAGCTTGAGGTAATCCTAACCTCTAACACATACGATATAATATTCATAACAGAAACATGGCTATCATTGACAGTCCCTGATTCCTTACTAGTCTCAAATTCCGGATATTCTGTTGTCCGAAGAGATAGAGTAAATGCAATTGGTGGAGGTGTTATTATTTTTATTAAGGAGAACATTCGTTATGCGATGTTAGAATTATCGTCGAAGTTTGACAATCTTGAGAGTTTGGTTATTGACATAAGATTGTCAGCTCATCAAAAATATCGAATGGCATGTTCTTACAACCCACCTTCAAAAGCTATTTCTATTATTGATACAGAGATCATCGGTTCGTTTTTTGATTTTTGTTCACAGTGTGTTTTCCCTTGTTTTTACATTGGAGATTTTAATTACCCATCTATTGAATGGGGCATTCCTCTTATTTACGGGGGCAACTGTCATGATGTCTTTGTTGACGCTGTCACAAGAAATAACCTAAAACAAATAATAACACGTCCTACACGATTGAATAACATTTTGGACCTTCTTTTAACGTCTGAGCCAGCTTTAATTACCGAGCATGAAATTGTTGAACCTTTTACAGACACATGTGATCACAAATCTGTAGAATTTTCCGTTCAAATCATTACATCATCATATTCTAAAGTTAATCATGCTAAGCGAAATTTCAGGAAAGCAGACTATTATAATATTTCAATGATTTTGAAAGATATAAACTGGATACATTTATCGAAAAGTTGCCATGGTGATGTTCAATCTTTTTGGAGTATAATTTCTGAAATATTTGATTACTGTATTCATAACTTTGTTCCTTTGACTAAGAATAGAAAATTTAAGCATCCAAAGACAATTCGCTCTCTTGCTCTAAGGAAACGCCTGGCTTACAGGAATTCTGTCGTATCAAATACCGATTTTAAAAATGCATCGAAAAAGTATGAGAAAGCAGTAAAAGAATTCAATATTCAACGTGAAAAAAGTCTTCTGGAGGAAGTTTCTCTTTCCCGATTTTATTCATTTGTAAATAGTAAACTACAATCTCATCCTTCGATACCTGCTGTACAAAATGAAATAGGAGAAAAGTTAACTGATATCAGTGATAAAGTTGAACTTTTTAATAATTATTTTGCTACTGTCTTTACCCAGGATGATGGGAACAATCCTGAATTTTTGCAACAGGTCAATATTAGTACTACATCTTTGTCATATATCAATTTCTCTCAAAAGGATATTCTTAAGGAGTTACTTGCCTTACCAAATAAAGCGTCTGCATCTCCTGATGGATATCCAGCTATCTTTCTCAAGTCTATTGCTAACGATATTACTTTACCTTTATCCATATTATTTGAATCGTCTATGCAGTCTGGTCAACTGCCATCTATATGGAAAACAGCATTTGTAATTCCAATCTTTAAAACAGGAAAATCCTCATTATGTCAAAACTATCGCCCGGTTTCGTTGACTTGTGTAACATGCAAGGTGATGGAATCGATTATCTCAAAACAAATGAAACAGTATTTTTTGAAACATGGCCTTCTCACCAGAGAGCAGCACGGATTTTTAGAACGACGCTCGACATGCACACAACTGTTATCTACTCTTAACATTTGGTCTAAAGCAATAAACAATAAATTATTAACTGATACAATCTATCTGGACTTTAGTAAATCTTTTGATACCGTGTCGCACAATAAGCTAGTTATCAAGCTCAACGCATATGGTATACAATTCGAGCTCATCAAATGGATATCATCATTTTTATCTGGTCGCACTCAATCCGTTTGTATTGAGAATGTCTATTCTAATTCTTTAAATGTTGACAGTGGTGTACCTCAGGGCTCCGTACTTGGCCCTCTATTGTTTATTATATTTATTAATGACATTGTAAGTTGCCTTGAGGACGAATGTCATATCAAATTGTTCGCAGACGACGCAAAAATCTTTTCTACAAGATCAGAGTCAAATCTAAATCTACAGAGTTCATTAGATAAAGTTGTTACATGGGCGCAAACATGGCAGTTACGTCTAACTTTTCACAAATGTTGCGTATTTTCGTTTGGAAATGTCAACGTTCAGCAACAGATTTACAACTTGGAAGAAAAAGAACTGAGAACAGTAAATAGAATAAAAGACCTGGGAGTTGTATTCACTACCGACCTCAAGCCTTCAGCTCATTGCGCTATGATTACTGCAAAGGCCAAGTCTAGGTCATTCCTAATAAGAAAATGTTTCTCCAGTAGAGATGCTGATGTTTTAATGAAAGCATACAGTGTGTACGTGAGACCACTTTTAGAATCAGTGTCTCCTGTATGGTCACCATATTTAATTAAAGATATTATTAGCATTGAAAAGGTTCAAAGAACATTTATCAGGCATGTATGCCACATCAAACACATTTACGGTCAAACATATCAAACTCGTTTGAAGTATCTTAATATTGATTCTTTGGAATTAAGGAGAATCAAAAGCGATCTGATAATGATGTTTAAAATTATTAATAATCTAGTACATTTACATTTAGAAGAATTTTGTAAATTCAATAAAACTAAATATTCAATGCGAGGTAACTCCTTAAAGTTACAACTGACAAATGTATCCGGTAGGCTAAATATCAGCAAATACCAATTTATCAATCGAGTAATTCCATGGTGGAACAGTTTACCAGAGAGCATGGTAACCTCCAAATCATTAATTTCCTTCAAATCAAAATTGAACACTGTTGATCTAAATACCTTATGCAAAGTTAATTAACAATCTATATGAACTACTAGTATAGTTAACACAATTAACACATTTTAATTTTATCCTTTCTTTATGTATTTAAAGGATATATGTAAGTGGAAGTTTTACTTTCCTATATAATCCGATCAGTATTTTTGACAAATAAACAACAACAAACAACAACAAACATCAGCTCGATATTTAGTTCAACGAAGTCTAGAAAACCTTCTATACGTTGGCAATAAAAATTTTCTGGTGTTCTTTTACAAGCGCACACTAATTTATCTCAAACTGGTTGCACATTTGAAATGAACAATAAACTACCATTATTCTAAGTTTGACTATAATTGCTTGACTCCTTTATACCAAAGTTATTTAGTTTGCAAAATACGAAATATACTATACTCTTTCCGCTTTGTTGACAAAGTCGCAAGGCCATTTTTTACATTTTGAACTATAAGGTCTTCGAGTTTTCTCCTGAAGTGACTCGAGTGGTGCTATCAGAGCATAGTTCACGGAAAGTATGAACTATTTGGTTTAGAACATAGCCAACCATGATTTGTGAATGTTTTGTACGTTTTTTCAGAGCATTTTCTGACCTTACAATCCATGATCAAGTATGTAATTCTCCTATTTTCGTGACGTCACAGGAAGAAAGCTGAGTCGAGAGCTGTACACTAGCTTTTATTAAATCAAATAAAAGCTACGAGGACAAATTGATATCGAGAAATTTATATTCCTCTTCTTGAAATTAAAAGAATAGATGCTTAACATCGTTTTCTTACATAGTCATGGATTTGTATCTTTAAACAATGTTATTCATTATTGAAAACTGACTGGGAAAACTTGAAAAAGAAAGAAAATGTTTCTTACCTATAATTTGAAGAATTTCGTAAAAACCCGTGAACGCGAAGAAAGGAATGAAACAACGAAAGATTTATTGACTAAATGTCTGCTAATTGCCTATTTAAAAGAGCAGATTATTGAATTGATGATAACTCTTTACAATGCTGCTAACTTTCATTTGGAGATATGGTTTAACTATTTGAAATTTTAGCGGTTGATTCTGTTTAGCCTATATGTTTTGGTTTCGGTAGTTCATCGAAAGCTTTCTTTTCTATGATAGGAATTAGTTTTTACTTATATCTAGGAACTTTCAAAAATTGGCCATTAAATTATAAGGGGATGTATTAATGAAATGAAGTTATGTTATGTTATATTTTCACAATTATCAATAAAGTAAAAGTTATGCAAATTGTTTTTGAATTGCTAATTTGTGCAAAATATTTCTATACACTTTAAACATGTTTGTTTACTGGCTCAGATATTTCTCCTGCAAGCCATTTGATTTATTTTGAACAACTTGAAAATGAAACTGTATGTGACTCTACACATATTCACTGTATTTGCTTTTTACGTTTAATTACTTGCTGTTTATAATGCCATATTTAAATAATTATTGGCTGTTTGGTATGTTCATAAATTTCTCGAATTCGATGGGGTCAAGCTCTGCTATGGTGAAATGGCGTTATTGGCGTTAACCAATCAAATTGCAAGAAATAAATCGTAGCAGATCCTTGATATGTTCTAAAAGTACATATCACTTAACATGTATTGCATGTATAAACATGTATCGACGTAAATTGATAAATTTCAGGAAAAAGTATCAAGTTTGATAATTTTAGATACAACCATTCAAGTTGGCAAAGAATTTTTGATGGGTGAAGGGGTCAAAATGCAAGGTTTTCATTTTCTTCAATTTGTTGGTCCCTCCAATTAAAAAAACGGATGCTAAATATGGCAAGATATCATTAGAGATTTCTCTTTGACAAGTATCAAAGTAAATTCAAAACATCTTTTGGAGAAATGTAGAGTTTAATTTTAGATACAGCCATTTAAAAGTTGACAAAGATAGGGGCTAGGGGTTTATCAAAATGCAAGGTAATAACTTTCTTCGACTTGTAGGTCCCTCAAATTAAAACGAGGGATGCTGCTGACTAGATATCATTAGAGATTACTCTTAGAAAAATATTCAAACATTTCTTGAAATAATTGTCCGTATTATGTAAGCCGTGGATGTAGGCCCCAGTTACACAATGTCGTATTGACAGCGCACCACATCAGCTTTGTATCGGATAGGGAGTTACACGACGCCGCTCGAATACGATACGCCACGCACAGCGTCGTGATTTTCACTTGGCTACGAAGCGTATTCATTTTTATGTCGGCATGACTTTCAAGACGCTGCACTCTGTGGCACAAGTTCCTCGATACCGTATTGATTTTGATCCGTTTTGAAAAATGTGTACCGTTTACGATGCACGGCAAAACAAAGCGATACGATTGAAGTGTACACGGAAGGGATAAAATACGATCACCGTTGTGTCCATTACTACCTAGCAATTGTTGTGGTCACGAATACGATATTCGGTATTGATTGAGTTCCACGACGATGCGTTGCGTTGTGAAAATTGTTCCACAGCAAAAAATTACGCTTACTACCGTAGTCAAAATCACTACACTCCGCGAAGCATTTGGCATCGTATTCAAGTGTTGTCTTGTAAATGAAAATGACTACGACTTCCATCGATACGGCATCGTGGAGCTAAGGTCTGTGCCGGTTCTCGTCTATGATGAGCCCCTCAAAACATGAATCAACTTTTTAAAATGGCCACTGCCACACAAAAAATAAGAACATGGATCACCATTGATGGCTTTCTCTACCTTTATGTGCGCTGAAAACGTCTTGCATATGTAAAAAATTGCACATATATCTGATGTAAATAATATGTTTATAAATGTTAACCGAAATGAAAACAAAATATATCCAAAATAGCGATTAAGAAAGAAAAGCGAGTTTAATCTTTGAGCATTGATTTGGGACCAACAAAGTTTTTGCTCCAAAATGTGTGTGCACCATCACCATGGCAATCAATTACGTCAACCAGAAGAGACAATGGAGTCAAAATCACGTGATCGTATCGCACCGCCTCGGTGTACTCAAAACGTAACGTAGCGTCTTGCAGTGTAACAGCTACGAAAAGTGTACGCATTCCACGGCGATAAAACTTTTGAATAATGTACGATAATCAATCCAGCCTTGTGTAACTTGTACCTCACGATACCATTTTAGATGCAATATACTTGAAACACATATCAATAGATTCGTCATTACCCAGAGGGGTACATAGCCAGCTTCCTGATTTAAATAAATACATCTAAGATGACAAAACACATGAAAATTGTTTGCTTTTCAACAACAGTGCTGTCCTGAAGGGGCTGAAGGGCTAATTAAACTGATTCGCACTTGAATGAATTTCTATTGTCTCGCAATACTAAACAGTGCAAACTTTTGTTTTATTACGTGAAACATAATCTGTGTATGCCATCATAGTAATTCTCAGAATGTAATTCAAACATAAACAAACAAACACATATAGACCAGGACGTGGCTGCTAAAACCTTCAAATCGATCCAGGCAATTAAAAACATGATAATATATACAATAATGTATCACTGAACACAAAAGATAACGTGTGCCTTATCAATTTTACTTGTATCATCATAGGCGTAGGGGCATGCTTCCAACTGGGGGGGGGAGCAGAAATAGTTTGCCTGAAAAATTTTCCCGGAAATTCCAAATCAAAATAATTTGTTTCCATGCAAAACTTCAAACACGTTAATGGTACTTATAAGGTGGTATCTTATCGATGCGGTACTGAATTTTTGGTATTTTCTTATTACGGAATGGTAGTGATAGTAATATCGGTTAGTACTCTTATAATATTAGTACTATTATTGTATTCTGATGAATGAACCACTACTTATGCGAAACAAAAAACTTGAGTCAAAACAGAGATATTTCAAAAATTTATAGCTGTGAAATTGCATTCCTAATCCTAACCACTATAAATTCCAATCTAAACGAAATATTGTTACGTATTATACACATAATTATAAGTTCAAGAGGCAAAACTCATGCTCAGCAAGGTATAAGTAATGACTCGAAGATTACGAGCCCAGTCCGTCATTCCAAGTTTTGCGCAAATGCGCTCATCAGACGGTTTATTCATAATGAGAAATATATGTGTCTTGGCAAGTATATTTCTAAGTATGAATAAACCGTCTAAAGAGCGCATTTAAGCGAAACTCAGATTAACGGACAAAACTCGTAATCTGTGGGTTAATATCATTATATGTATATATATATTGAGAACAGCAAATAATAATTACAAAAGTAATATATTTTTAAAATCCGAATTTTAAAAAAAGTAATCATCTCGTCCATTCCTTCTCCCAAATATATCAATAATATCATCCATACAATTTTCTGCAATGTCATTGGCAAAAGTTCTCTCTATATTGATCACAACGACATTGTTCAATCTAACTTGTCCCATGGTACTTCTAAGATATGATTTTATTCTTCTGAGACTGCTGAATGATCTTTCTGCTGTGCAAGATGTCGCAGGTATAGTTGCCAGTATTTGCGCAGCTTTGTAAAAAATTGGAAGTACAATATCTTGTCCAGCATCATACATTTCTTGTACAATTTTTGAACCAGTAATCAACCCACTGTTTTCATTTCCATCCATTAAAGCATATTAAATTATTATTAAATTGGTATTGATATTTTTTTCTGAATTCAGAAGATCTCTATCTAGACCGTAGTGGCTACAGACTGCGTCAAAACTTTTCTCCTGCGGCTCCTCGTTAAAAATAACATCACCAAGGGAAAATAGAATGTTTTGATCGTTGCTACTAAATCTTGATTCGAGCTCCGATACAGCACGAGACATACTTGGATAGAATGTTTCAATTCGATTGTAATCTTTTGGTGATGCATAGATCAAGGCATCAGAGACAAAAGAAGACTCTCCAACCAGTACTTGAGACCGTCGAGAAGGCTGTTTAGTCCTCGGCAATCTAGCAGCTTTAACAGAAAACTCAGTGCCTTCAAGCTTTTCCATCATTATTGTAGTCAGATTTTCTCCAGTTTTCCATACAAGATCAAAAGAATCTTCTGTTCTGCATTTTTTTAATGTTATTATGGTCGCGTCAGCTGTATTCTTGGCAGTGATGACATCTACCCTCTTCCCTTGCAGAAATTGGCTAAGGCTGCTTGTGTTTGATAAAATAACTTTCAAGGTGATAAGGCCAATTACAAAATTAAAATCACTTATTGCCGTGAGCAAGCAACGACTTTCTGAATATATCTTGCTATCCTTGTCATTTGTCAGTACAAGCAGTGCTTGGATAATGTTTGGCAGTTGCCCAATTACTGCCCGGACTGCTTCCCATCTACATGTCCATCGTGTGACGCTCTGAGATTTTAGAGTGCGGCACAAAACTTGTCCCTCCATGCTTGTGCTGTTGAAGAGGGCGTGTCTCTTTGGGCTTGCCTCGAGGAAGTTATAAATTGTTTGCATTGTTCCTAGTGCATTTCTCAGTGGCTTGATATCAATTAAAACATCTTGGATAGCAAGATTAAGCAGATGCCCATAACAGTGAACATACACAGCTAAAGGCGAACTTTCCTTTAATATTGTAGATAGGCCTTTGTGGATTCCACTCATGCTAGCTGCACCATCAAAGCACTTTCATACTACATCTTTCATATCCAAGGACAATCTTATAAATACATCTTTAACAATTTTGTACAACGTTTCACCCTCAGTTGAGGATGTACTGTAGAATCCAAGAAAAGATTCTTTTGTGTGGCCATTGAAGACATATCTCAAGCAAATTGATACCTGTTCTATTCTGCTTATGTCGGATGTTTCATCTACAATGATTGACGTTGATTTGCTATCTCTTGCTTCGCTAGAATTCTTTTTCACAACCAAATCGGCTATGATTTGGAGCAATTCATTCTGTATGTCAGGGGATGTCCATTGTACATGCGCATTTAGTTGGGTCTTTAACTTTTGCGACAGCCATGAGATGTCATTACATCGCAAATGCAAAAGCTCTAAAAAATTCCCCCTATTAATATCCGATACAGAGTCTAAATTTTCTCTCTCTTCTGCGTGACCTCTTTGTGCAATATTTTGCTGTGCTGTAAAGAGAAGACATTCTATTATGATCTTCAAATAACTTCGATTTTTAGCTACTTTTTCACGATGTAATTCATTTAGCTTCTGCAAAATTGATGTTTTATTTTTTTGCAATGACACATATCCCATCCATTTCGCCATTGCCAGCTGGTGATTTCTGCTTTTTGCGTGCTTCTTAAGTCGCTCAGGTTTCTTCCAGTTGTCATATTCAAACGAGTCATCCCCCATAAACTTTTTGCATGCAAAGCACTGAAATTTCTTGTTCTCGCTCTTATAGGTAAGCCAAGAATATAATCTGTACAATTCATTGCTAAAATCTCTTGTATAAGTTTCTTTCGAATATATCTTTGGGTTATATTGGTTTTGCAATGGTTGAAACGGTGACGAAAAGTAATCATCTGACTGTACAGTTTTAGTTTTAGCACTGTCATTAACTTGCGATACAAAACGATCTTTACTGGGATTAACATCGGAAGATGTATCCTCTTTGCAATTCATATCATCGTCTGATTCACTGGTAGAAATATTTGATACTGAACCTTCCACATCTAGAAACAATATCACAGTTATATTATAGCACTTACTATTTTAATTGGGATAATGATATTCAATGTTCCCTATATATATGTGCTGTAATACTTTGCTTAATAGATAGTGCTCAATGCTATGTAGCAGAGCGTGCCATAGTATTGAAAATAGTTAGATCATTAGGCAATCTATTAATGTGCTATCATGTATAAACTTATTTATTGCAATACCTTCAGATGTTCAATGAACATAACTATCCCCGTCACTTAGTAAGCGAGATTATTTCATAGAGAAATGATTGCATAAAGATGTATTTCACAATAATAAGTTATTGGCTTGCTACCCCTATACTGTGCAAAACGAAACTGAAAAACCGTTTAATAGCTTATTTCGTTAGCAAAAGCCAGAAATCAAAACATATCAGCATTTTTAAGGGGAATAGTATTGCCAGTGGAAAGTTGGAAACACTATTAAACTAAGCAAAGTATTTTAATTTAAATGTAAACCAATTGAACAATCAATCAACGTACGTACCTGTTTCCATATGTGATTCTTCAGGTGCTTCATTATCATTTGAGCAAGCAGTGGATATCATTTCTTCTGTTGCTGAATTACCTGTTCCTGGAGAAGTTGCTTTATTACAAAAAATTCCGCTAAGCAAAGTTTGATTACTTTCTACCACAACCGTAAACTTAACAGTGCATTCAGGATGTTGTTTAGCATGTTTATCTTGATAGTTAGAATCAATCTCCTTCGAACATTTATTACATTTGACGCGTTGTCGATATGCTCTTTTTCGAGGTCTTGTCGACATTTTGTTAAGATCATAAATTAAAACTGAATGAATGTCTCATGAATTAAATATTGAAAAAATGAATGGATGATGAATTTTTTGTTCCTGTGAGGGTGTGAGGCTGTGATATCCTGATTGAATACATTTCTTTTTATAAAACATAATGATCGTATATGTCATATGTGCTACTAACAGAGAGGAAACGTCACAATATTTCAGCATCAGAAACTTTAATAGGCGTTATATTTAAATGGAATTAAATTTCCAAGGAAAATTAGACCTTTTAAGACCTCCAAGTGCTATAGCATTTGATTTTAATTTAAAAAAAAAATTATGACCTTATTTCTACTTGAAAATCGGTCTGTAGAGCAGTTGTTGCCAAGAAATTTGAATACAATTTGTCTGCGTCATTGGCACTATTTCATACCATACCATTGTTAATAAATTTTCGGGAACTAACTTTAACTAACTTTAACTAAGTACTGTAGATGGATTAATTTGACTTATAAAGTAATCGTCTTAAATAGTTTACTTTCAAACATATTTCTTTACAATGTACGATGCTCAACCAACCAATCATATTTGCCTTGATCGAGAAGTTCGTTCGATTATTCCCGAAATTTTATAAAGCCTAATAAATATTTAATAAATTATACAATTTAAATGAGAAAATGTGAATAATCTACATAACGCAAGTTATTTTACTGACAAAGCATTAAGTAGATGATAAAAGACAACAATCCTGCCAATAATCCCGAATAATTCCATGCCGAAAGACATAAGAGAGGAATTAATTTTGCCCGAAAATTGCCCGAAAAATTCTCCTCGAAAAATTTTGGGGGCGCTGCCGCCCCCCCAGCCCCCCGCCTCCTACGCCTATGTATCATCATTTAATTTGATATTTTCTAGTAGTTAGTTTGACGCCATCGCTTTTTGAAATAACACGTTCGCGCCATGTTACAAGCAAATTCGCAAAGCTCGCGGGATTGAAAATAACAAGCATTCGAAGCTCGTTCGGTGGGTAATTTTACATAATGTGAACGACTTTCATTATTCTTAACAGAAGCGTTGAAGCTTTATTTCTTGTAACAAAACATTATACTTCTAATATTTGATATATTATCTTCTTCTATATTTGAACCTTAATTCTGGTATAAGAAACTACGATATTTGAATTATCGAAGAAAATATAAGGAATGATATGCTCACCCCTACTCGGTTCACAATGATGTCATCCAAAAATCAAAACATTGAGCACGTGGCTAATGCAAAGCTTAAAATAACGATTTATAGCTATTTCATTACAAATTTTTCTGAATTCTAATCCTTAATCAATACAGATAACAACTTTAATTAGCCATATTAATCAACAATATGACTTTATCTCTTACAAGTTAGTAATAATGCATATATATAAAGCTATACAGAAGAGATATAGCGCAATAATTCTACAGATTTGAATTTATTTGTTATTGTATTCACAGCTATATTGGTTATCGTTTAATTATAATAATTAATTATCAATTAGAGATAAAACTCTCTAAAAGAGAAGCAGAGCTTCTTTCATGAATTCAATTCTAATGCGCCTTTTGTTATCACAATTTGGACAATTTAATATATTAGTTGCGTTAAATCATAAATTATAGAATACAGGGATTGGCAACTAAGGTCTGGGCACTAAATATGTTTTTGTTTGAGATTTACCGGAAACACGTATTGTTGAGCCGACACAGAATTTTGTGACAAATTTTCACAAGTGTCATTACAACAACGCGGTCGACTGTTCTACTCATTTTATCATCATCGTTCATATCTTCAAGCTGGCTAGTAAAAGTACACTTGATTATTTCATTATTTTGCAATGGATGGTCAATTAAATAGCAATGGTTTTCAGTACCTCGAATTTCTTAAACGAGAAAGGCGATGAAGAAAATGGCGAACTCTATCGGTGAAAGTTTAGAAAAGCGCGCCTACAGAGAAGTTTACGTTAATGCTAATATTGCTGGAACAGTTATGTTTTCTGGGTTTGTCTTCAGCACACTTGACCCACAGCTGGCAATATATTCTATCCTTGAAAGACGTATGTATTTGTCGAGTGATGGAAGCATATCCTTAATATTGTCACAAATTGTCACGGAGGATAATGGACGAAGCTCTACGGTCGCAGCCATAGAGTTCGCAGCTTGCATGACCGCAGGCTATGAAAGCAATGGGCTGCAAGACACATTCGAGTTTCAGTTTCAAAATCAAACGGAAGTCATATGAGAACGATTGGCTGTGAAGTGGTAAAACCAATTTTGATTTTGAAATGAAAACCGAAGTCTTATGAGAACAATGGGCTGTGAACTGGTAAAACCGATTTTGATTTTGAAATGAAATCAGAAGTTGTGTTTCGGTTTTCAATGTCTGTTTTTATTTTATTTATTTTCTATTTTTTATTTTTTCACTTTTATTCTTTTATTCTTTTATTTTTTCTTTTTTTCTTTTTTTTTTAGTCAGTCAATATAGTCAATATTTATATTTACATTTACATTTATATATTTTTTTTATTTTTATTTATATTTTTATTTTATTTTATTTTATTTTATTTTATTTTATTTTATTTTATTTTATTTTATTTTATTTTATTTTATTTTATTTTATTTTATTTTATTTTATTTTATTTTATTTTATTTTATTTTATTTTATTTTATTTTATTTTATTTTATTTTATTTTATTTTATTTTATTTTATTTTATTTTATTTTATTTTATTTTATTTTATTTTATTTTATTTTATTTTATTTTATTTTATTTTATTTTATTTTATTTTATTTTATTTTATTTTATTTTATTTTATTTTATTTTATTTTATTTTATTTTATTTTATTTTATTTTATTTTATTTTATTTTATTTTATTTTATTTTATTTTATTTTATTTTATTTTATTTTATTTTATTTTATTTTATTTTATTTTATTTTATTTTATTTTATTTTATTTTATTTTATTTTATTTTATTTTATTTTATTTTATTTTATTTTATTTTATTTTATTTTATTTTATTTTATTTTATTTTATTTTATTTTATTTTATTTTATTTTATTTTATTTTATTTTATTTTATTTTATTTTATTTTATTTTATTTTATTTTATTTTATTTTATTTTATTTTATTTTATTTTATTTTATTTTATTTTATTTTATTTTATTTTATTTTATTTTATTTTATTTTATTTTATTTTATTTTATTTTATTTTATTTTATTTTATTTCATTTTATTTTATTTTATTTTTTGCATTGTTTTATTGTATTTTCATTTTATTCCACAATTTTTTGTATTTTAATTCTGTTCTATCATTTTTGTTGAAATATGCTATGAGAACGATGGGCCACCATACAGATGTTTTTTTCGGTTAACTTTTCCCCATATTGACTAACTCATCTTAATCTATGTAGCTATAACAGTCGAAGTCAACCCATTGCAGATTGAGCAGTTCTGGTGACAGCTAATTGCCAGAAATTAGTACTTGTCTTCCATAGACTGCTGATTCCATTGCAAAACATCATGGAAAACACATAGCGCTCATGGGCATCAATAATGGCTGACGCAAAATACCAAAATAGAGGCTTGTAAAACGCGAAATTTTGAGCAATTTTTGTTTCTAAATGAAATATTAACTTTTTATAAAAGAGTTATTTACGACTACCAATTTCAAGTTGCATCATACACGAGCTAAAACATCTATTTTTTAATCGTATTTGAGGGTAAATAGTATTTTTTTTTTTAATTTTTATAACTCCTTGTCTCTCGATGTGATTTTAAATCATTCATTCATGATTGAAGATTATTGTGATCCTATGAACAAATCTCGCTTCGCTGGCAGGAAAACGTATTCAAACTATTTTTCTATGACAGTGTGAACATATTGTTTAGGGTTTACAATAGAAAAGAGTTTATAGGAGAGACCAAATAATTTTGAAAATGTCAATAGGGAGAGCCCTAAAACAAGTCTTTTGCATCAGCCATCTTTGTTCCCCATGTTGTACATTTTCGTCAACAGTCTATGTAAGTCTATGGGATTCTCGCAGATTAAATGAAGCTATATAAAGAGAAAGTTTGTTATACCCTCACCAGAGACATTTTTTGGTAACCTCCATGGTGCAAAAGTATTTACAACTTTAGATCTGGAATCTGGGTTCCATCAAGTCAGTTTAAACGGAGCATCATCTTACCTTACTACTATATCAACCCATAAATTACCGATATTTGCGTTTACCATTTGGTAATTCCTCAGCATCAGACCATCTCAATGAATTAGCAGGGAGTGTGTGCTACATTGATGATATCTTGCTATTTGGGAATGACCAACAAGATCATGATTAACGATTATTGGCAGTTGAGGAACGATTAACACAGACTGCTGCTGTATTAAACGAACGAAAGTAAATGTAAATATAACCAGGTAAAAGTACCCTATTTAGGACACATATTATCAGTGGCTGGTGTGGCACCAGGTAAGGACAAAATTAAAGCAGCATTAAATTTAAGTTCCCCATCCACTGTGGTCGAAGCTAGACGACTACTGGGTATTATTAACTACTTCCAACGATTCTTGCCAGATTTATCCACTTCTGGTAAAGTTGAAGTTGAAGTATATAAAGCTCAATGTAAAATAAAATAATCTTTAAGAAAGGCTGCTGAGATGTTATTTTCTTTTTACAATTGTAATGCAGAAACAGCAGTATAGACAGATGCTATTCCAGTTGGCCTTGGGGCAGCTATAATGCAGAAAGAAAATGACACCTGGAAGCCGGATATGACAGAAAGTAGATCATTGACTGACACAGGATAAAGGTATTCAAAGATTGAACGTGAAATGCTTGCAATTGATTTTGGGGCGACCAGATTCAGGCAATTTATTATTTGTGGCCCTGTAGAAATTTGGACAGATCACAAACCATTAAAACGTATTTATATAAAACATTTTGATGGTATACATCCTCGGTTACAGAGGATGATTCTAACGTTTATCACCGTATGGTGCGTCTATCAAATATAAAGCCGCTAAAGGACTCATGAATAGTCTTCCTGAAATATTATCACTCTCACCGTTAGGGTGCAATACATCTGAATTAAGCAACAATGACTATAATCTAGTGGCTTCATTGACAAAAATAATTAAAGCCATTGAGACAAATAATTGGTCATCTGAACCAGAAGTACTGAATTGCTATTATAAAGAGAGACATCATTTTACGGTTATGTTAGAACCACGCCTTCTTCTAAAAGAAACACAAATTTTAGTGCCATCGACCTTACATGAATCCCTAATTAAGCTAGAACATGACAGTCAAGTTTGCACAAAGTCAACACTCGCTCAATTACACTCAGTATGGTGGCCAGGCAAGTCAAATTTTGGGTGTTTTGCTTTTATCTATCATGATGTCCAAGTTATTTGGCTTGCGTGATACAAACACGGGAGTTAGCCAATCAAATTACTAGAACAGCATTCGAAAATCTCTCGAGTTTTACAAAGTCATTTGAAGTAACAGCAGCAAGATGCAAACATTGTAGATCATTTGACAAGTGTTGGCCTGAACAAGCATTGCAGCATTCAGATATTCTACCACCTTGGAATATTCTAGGGATTGACATTTTTCATGCTAGTGGTAAACCGTTTCTATATATAATTAATTATGGATCAAGATACCCTGACGTATTTATTTCGAAGCTAGAGCACACCGATGTGGTGATCAGTGCATTAGATGCAACATTTTTTCGTCACAGGCCCGCTAGAGAAAAAATGTCTGGCAGAGGTTCTCAATTCATTTCAAAAGAATTTAGAATTTAATACATTTTGCAAGTCATAGGGTATACGTTTACGATATTCTGTTCCTCGGTATGCCCGCTCCAATGGCATGATTGAGCGATTGCACAGGACACTCAAGCAGAGATGGTGCCATTCAGACCATCTAGAATTCCGTTCGCGATTACGTTATGTTTTATTTAGGTTACGTACATTACACCATCGGATGATTGCTATATCGCCACTTCATGCATTGATGGAATGAAGACCGATTGAGCCTATACCGGCAGTTTATCAAGAGGAATATTCTTTTAATTACAGTCCCCAACAAAAAATAAAGCCTTAATGAAACATTATCATGATAAAAAAGTAACGTTGTTCAATTACCAATACCGCCTAACGAAGGTGAGAGAGTAACTATTAAAGATGGTAAGCAAGTTGTACGAGCTGAAGTTATTACGGCCACGCCTCGTCGAGTACGAGTCATCCTTGAAAATTGGTCAGACTTAGTTAGAAGCCGATCACACGTCAGGACATTTACTCGACCAAAAGAGAAGTCAATTACATCATCAATTTTATGCATAATAATAATAGGAATGGTGTATACACATACAATTTTTGAATTAATACTTTATCTACTTATTCCAATTTACGACATTCTAATTTATTCCAATTTTTACAATCTAAAAGTCGATTTTGGATAACAATCGACTTTTAGATTCAGATTGAAGTACAAAATTAATATTCATAATTACCTATTATAATAATAATAATAATAATGTAATAATGTTAATAGATGGATTGATTCACACCAGTTCTTGGTATAGTGCGCAATGAAGTTAATCAGAGAATTTATATAAAAACCTATAGTTACCTATTATCAAGTTTCTGCACAAATCAAATTTATTTTTAATCAAGATAGGTAATCCATTAATCCAGATTGAAATCAAGATTTATTACTGTTTTATTTTAATATACTTAGACCATTAAAATTTATATTTAACCAATGAAATTATATTTTAAATTTGTTAGTCATTATCCAAAGATGAAGATAGGAGGTAGTGTGGTGCCCACATGTTATTATTATGTAACGTCTATATTAGTTACCAGTCTATTGTAATAGGATGGATACATTTGATTAGAGATTGAACTCACGTGTTTATGAACATCCGTGTTATTTCTTACCGTTGTTTCTATCTTACATCATGCTTGAATATTACACAAACTCAACAGCATGTCTAAGATAATATGTAGTGATATCTAATCATCTGAATTTCTCAATTTATTTTGAGAGGCCTACAAGTTGAAGAAAGTGAAAATCTGGCATTTTGCCCCCCCGCCCCCTAGAAAAAACATTGGTCAAATTGAATGGATGTATCTAAAGCTATTAAAGTTGATACGTTTATATGAAATGTTATCAATTTACGTCTAAACATGTCTATATATGTAATTCATATTGAGTGATATGTATTCATCGACATTCGTTGTTTTGATTTGAGAGACCTTATAGTTCAAAAAGTAAAAAGAGGGCTGGGTGTGCGCTGCTAGAAGAACCAGACAATTTTAATTGCCAACGTATAGAAGGTTTTCTAGTCTTCGTTGAACTTGACTGTCGTGTTTTCAAAAAAAAATAGATATGGAGGTGCTGTTTGTTCAAGCATTATTAAATAAAGAATATCAAATAACGTCAATAGCTTTAAACTTAGATAAGTCATAATTTATTATGTGCTTATCTTGTTAGCGATGAAGATTCTCGACTACAGTGTGTCTAGAATCATTTTACGTCTACTTCTGATCACCATTTTGTTCACATACTTTGAGGTTTATTCGTTGACCGCGCAATCAGAGCACAGTGACCGCTTCTGATATGATACGGCACATGCTCACGCATCCCGCGCTCATAGTAACCTGTGAAAAAACCCTATTGGCATAGATTACTCGAAAAAGTGACAAATTTGCGGCTCAAAGCTATAGGGCGTGAACCGTACACTACGTTAAATCAAATAAATTCAAATATATAGTAATAACAAAAAAATTCAAAACCAGATCGACAAGATCAAATCGCAAACATAATTTAAAGCTTTGAAAGGTCAGATATATTACCAAAATCGTCGAGGCACATGATGTGAAATCGGGCTTTGCTAGCGCATGCGCTACCTCTCATTAATCTTTACTTCTGTGTATGGGGGAATTAACTTTATTTGTACTTTATTAAGATCTTACTATATAAACAAATTCAAAATAAGCAAGCTACATGAATCGGAGCTGTTAGAAATTCTTATCGGACCTGTTGTCAAAAGCAGGTTATTTTTGTCATTTTTAGCAGCCTATTAAAACAATAGACACTCGAATTAATAATTCAAAAGGTGAAAACTCCTAATTTGTTTAAATAAAAAATATCATGAAAGTAACTGCTAAGCGACTTTCACGATGACGGAATATCTCAAAACTAGTTTTGTTTTTATATTCTCAATTATATCATATGTCATTGCCATTAATCCTTCTTGTAACAACAATAACTCAATTCTCTTTCAAGGACGGCATTTTGGTGGTAAAATAATAGATACAGAAAATGGCTTAATCACTCGAAGCGTTCCTTCGATTTATTCTTGTCTTCATCTCGGTAGAAATTTATCAGCTGTGTCTTATTGTAAGAACGCATTAATTGGTCAAAATGGTAATTGTGGGATTTATAATGGAACGGATACATTTGATAAGCTTGTTGCTGATCCAGATTGTGATACAGTCATATTTATTGATGTGAGTATAGTTAAATAAAAATCGTATTAACAATACTTATTCTATAGTCAGCAAGATCTGTCAGTAAGGGACAGTTGAAATATTGGGCCCCCTTTTGTCGTTTGATGCCTTAAGAATAAGTGAAATTGGAATATTATTACAAGTCACATTGTCTATTTATCATTCAAAATTCTAGCAACCTGGGTTGCATTGAATATTGAAATATAATGATTGAGTTAATCCAGCGAATTGAAGTTACATTTTATTTTAATTCATTATCATTGAGCCTCAACCTTAGTTTGACTAATTATTGTTGGCAAGCATAGCAAAACTAATTTCAAAGTGTTCACAAAACGGCGCAAAGTCAATACCTAATGTAGAGCTCATCAAAAAGTTAATACATTTCTGCATATCCACTGGGTTCGTTTTGCTCAAATAGTATTACTCTCTAGTGATATAACTATTTAAATTAAACATTTGTATTTGCCACACTTTTTCGACTACAAGGGACGTTATCAATAGATAATAGTTTATTATGAAGTAGAAAATTCTGAAAGTCAACAAAAGAATCTTTCGCAACAGATATAGATGCTCTTAGGAATTTAAAAAATGAAACATTTTCTTCTGGCTGCTATAAGCTGTCCTGTCACTGTTTTCCGAGTTTGATTATAATATTAATTCAATACTACTCCACACATTTCAATATAAATAGACTTTCACACTTATGAGACTTTTAATCCTTCAGTGGACGCTAAAACTCGAGAATATTTCGTTTGAACACAGATAGATAGATGAATGGTCTTCGCAATGGCATTACACATTTCACAGTATTGTTGTGTGGCACTATTGCTCGAACGCTCCAATAGGTAATCAGTTGATCCGATGTTTCTATCTAAGAGTCTTTATCAAAGCAAAAGTATTTGAAGTATTTGTTTCAATAGTAAACATTTATAATTTTAGATTTCATCTTGTAGATACCTTGTAGATCTATTGTAAAACCATTACTTGAAATGGCTAACAAATGTAGCCGAAACGTTGTTAAAAATTAATTATTGCTGCCACTAATGTTTGCTATAAAAAGTTTTTCTAATAATATTTTTTTCGAACATTATATCCTTGTCATGTATATATCATATATTATGTTATTTAACTACTTTTGTTTTGTAGTACGCCTGCAACAGAACATCAGAAGGTAAAATGAATGCTTTCTTCATTGCCCTTTGCTACACGCTTAGGTCATTGCTATATATTGCAGTTCATTTTACGTTAGTTCCATATATTCTTTTATCATTCAGTGACTGGATATTGGTCTCCTTGGTACAATGATCCAACATGCCCTGATCCATGTGGTAAACTGAACCCACTCAAATATAGAACATGTTTACGTAACACATCACTACCGAAGTGTGACAAGGTAGTGTGTCCCGGAAATTCAACAAAGAGAAGATTATGTGAACCAGGAGAATGCTTTGGTATGTATGAATAATTGTGGGATCCTTATTCCATCATCTATATCTATTCGTTAGAGGAAATTAGCAAGGAAGAAACACGTATCTGAGCAGCCTGATCAATTAATCCCTAATTGAACCACATAAACAAATGATAAGAACAATCACGACCTTGGTGACTATTCGACGCTAGAAAATTCGGGATCGTTGTTTAATTGTTATTTAATATCCTATCATAAGATCAAATGTTATGTTTTCTTTACATAGAGATGAATGATCTTCTAACATTTGCACAAACTGGGTTATTTTATTTCAACTTTTCAAATGGGCTACATCCAATTAAAACTTGGTTTAAAGACAATAATAATGGTATGTTTTATGTTGTTGTTTGAGCAAGATTTGACATGGGAGAGTTCTGCAGGTAACAGGAGATGAAAGTTGTTGCTGGAGGAGATGTATTTCGTATATTTAACTTTTCTGTGCTAAGCCTACCGGCAAAACCACTGTCCAAATCGTTAGCACAGTTGTTGACAAGTATTGAATTTGAAAGGTGTCGTAGAGCAGGATGGTATGAACGACATTGAGTCCCAGCAAACACATTGGCGGTCAAACTGGAACTAATTTATCTACTTCTAAATTAACATTATTTCATTTGTGTGTCTGTAATGTGTACAACGGCTGGGGTTAGGGAAGCCGTTTTAAATCCAATCAATGTATGACTTATATCATTGGATTATGGCTTATCCCGGAGGCGTACTGCCACTGCTTTAATTCTTCGATTGGCCAAGTTTTGATGGGAAAATAGCCAAAAACTGTATCTTTATTTGTTCGCAATGCCGCGCTATTCAATAAAGCTGCTTAATCAAACAGTCCCATACATAACAAACATTCTATTGTCTAGAAACATTGGCGCAGAACACCCTTTTGTTAATTCTGTAAAACGGCACTTCCACATTATAATGATAGCTGGATGTGTAACACAAGTGGCAGTGAAAACGCAATAATATAAAAATAAATGTAAACAAACACTTCATTCTTCGGTTGCAAATATCATCAAGTTAGAGATAGATCTATGAAAATTGCTCCGATAACTAAATAAGGCCTATAGCCTGCAGCAATGAAGATGTGTTTCCAGTCAATCACATGAAAAGTTAATTAAAACGCGGCCATCACGAATAAGAATTGAACGAGTTGAAACTTGAAAATCGAAACAAATTCGGCAATTTATTACTTCCTCAGTCTCAACAGTGAAACGAATTAAAATATAAACAAACCGTTTGTGTTGAATTACGGTTTTCAAAATTGTTATCTAATTATCATTTATCAATGGAAATTCACAAGATTACAAATCAATCCTACAATATACATAAATAGCATAAATTTGAATTACAAGCCCCAAAGTGTAGCTCTGGGTTTACATCGACGGTTTCATGGTGTCACTTCCAAAAAGTCAAGTATCCAAAGAGTTCTGAAAACTTGAAAAAGCTACCCCAAAAGTTCTAAAAAATCTAGAAAATGTATTTCAACTTTTTTATTTTTATTTCAATGTTCTTCAAAGTTCTTCAGACAGATTCCAAATTTATTTTTTCAAACATCTCTAGCAATTTAAAAAAGGGACCCAAAAATTATCCAAAATCTGAAACTCTCTATAAACTACTTTTGCCAGCTGGAATATGGACCCCCCAAATTGGCACGTCTCAAAATTCCCTTCGTACGAGAGTTATCCCTCGGGTTACAAGGAACTATAGAGAGCGTGTAGCAAATTTCAAACGGAACACTGAAAGTCCTATTACAAGAGCAAGTAGATTAAACGCTAACAGAGAGAATGTCGCAGCAACAAGAGATAGTTAAACACTAGGTAGTAGAGAGATGAGATTGCAATTGAATACAGTTATTTTGGCAACTATAAGAGACAGTGAAACACCAAACATGAGAGAAAGAAGATTACAAGCCAATGGTAATCTGGTAGCAAATATGCGGGACTCTCAAACGTCAAATACGAGGGATACATCAAAGCAGATCCATCCATTTTCCATCAATTTTCTGGTCTGTTCAAAAGTCTTTTGAAAGGCATACGCTGATAGCTCCCAGACCCCATTAAGAGCAGGGACGTTTAAAAAATATTCAAATAATAAAAAATAATTGATATGAAACGCACAATACACATATAATTACATGTGTACATAATTACAAGGGTATAAATACTACATTATTTTGCTGAAATTACACTCATTGAGTGTAACTTGGTGACTAGTTATTCAAAATACACATAGATAGATTACAGGTATTACATAGGGTGATGAAATTAATTACACATAGAGTTACAACATCACATACACAAACAAGACAGAACAGCTTGATACTTAAATACACAATTATACCCACAGTTACGAAATATATTTCTGTATATATTTACTGTATACTTGAAGATTTGCACAAATCTCTATCCTTTGATATGCTATTGTTATATCTTTTGATTTGATGTGAATTCAATGGATAGTGTTAATGAAATTTAATCGTGTATATAACTTGTTGAAAGTTTTAACAAATAAACAAAATCAAGTACATATCCACTTATTTATGATTGTGTGATAGAACAATGGGTCCACATGGTGAAAAGGAATACTGGAAAGTTGAGTGTCAATCGATCTTGGGTTGATTATGAGAGAGGATTCGGAGATATCGCAAATGAATACTGGCTTGGTAACTCCATCATTTCAATGATAACAACAGCGTTAGTACCGGGTATTAATGGAAAACTATGGATACGTATTGGACCTGTGGCGATGATGTTTACACCATTTACCATGAAAAGTGCTGAAGAAGGGTATGAAATGGATTTCACTTCAAGTCTGAGTCCAGCAAACAATGGTACGTATACACAGTAATTATAAGATGATAATAATGACACTCTAGCACTCAAAAGGTATTCAATTCCTGTATTGCAAGTTCAAATGATAAATGCAAATTATCATTATTCAGCTTAATGGCATTTTATTTTGCAGTTGCTGGAGACTCGCTAACTTTTCACAAAGGAATGAAATTTTCAACTTATGACAGAGATCAAGATTCATCTGCTGATGAAAATTGTGCCCAAAAGTTTGGTGGTGGATGGTGGTTCGGAGATTGCCTTGAATCTAATTTACATGGTTCATATTCACCTTCTCCAGATGCGCCATTAAAATCTGGGATGTATTGGGAAACATATAAGAAACGTGATGGGTCACAGATGCCTATTTATTCGTACTTCATGTGGCTTCAATTAACCTGATACTCCGTTATTAATCTCACTTTCAGTTCACCCTATTTGCACTATTCTTGTATATACGATTCACACGATTACATATCGGGATAAAAGTCCAAATAATTATTGCAAATAATTAAATTTTGTGTCTCACTATTAAGCACTATATGTTACAAAAATCAAAGTTTTCTCACAATATTTCTTATTATAAAAGAGGATTATTATAAATTATATTGATTTTAGACTCCGCTACACACATGTATATAAACTTGTTCAATGTTAGATAAAAAAGGGCAGAATAGGAAAAGAATAGGAAAAGATCAAAGCCTTTCCTGTCATTTATATATATATGTATTTTTTGTGTCGGTTTGTAACTTTTCGGATGACGTGTATAAATATAGGTCCATACATAGGTGCATATTTCTATAAATTCTATCCACGTCACATTTACCGCGTGTTCAGGGGAAGCTTCAACACAAAAGACATACGAGTTGCCATAGCAGTGCTTCACAAGGATATTTTTATTGCTCTACGTTACCCTAAAATTGAGCAAATCCTAAAGTGCACATGACACGAACAAATTTGAACCCAGATTCGGGTAGCCGAAGCTACATAATGAAGAAGGGTTACAATGATTTCTTAGTTTGATCAGGTATAAGTTGAGAGATTTAATGTTGAATCTACCCTATTTACAATCATTTCCAAACTCGAAAATGTCAGAATTATAAAAAGTCGTATCTCCTTCCGTCCGAAATCAAAACTTTTTAACGTCCACGTAAGATATGCCCAAATCTCTAGTATACACCTTTTCTGCTTGAAATAAATATTATTTATTAAGGAATACCTGAAATATTAGACTTTTCAGTTGTTGAATTAACTTTTTTCTGTCAAAAATGTGTCAATCATCCTCCGCGGGCTACGGTTTGGACTGGCACCCGCTGTCTTAGGTACAAAAATCGCCTCCTATTCTGACAGGTTTTGTCAGGTGTTTTAGCCTTTTTCTAATGAGAAACACTATTTCAACTACTAATTGTCCTTGCATCTCATGTGTTTATCGATTAAGCCTGTCCTTGTATATACCTTGCATTAAGTTAATGAACTCGTTTTCAAGTGAAAAGGCATAGCTGACTCGAATGTTAGAAACCTTTAATTCTGCGTAAATGGAGATACGATTTTTTTAACTTTTCAATTGTTCATTTTCCTATAACAAATCCTCTTGTCATTCATACTATCGTTTCTAGTTTGGAAAAAGTGACTGATCGAATATAGGGTAAATTCAACATTAAATATCTCTGCTTACACGCGTTCAAACAAAGAAGTAACTGTCACCATCTTCATTCATCATTTACATTCAGATACTCGAATATGTGATAAAATTTATTCGTGTCATGTGCACCTTCAGTTGTGTTGCATTGTAACTGGCATAGATATTAAAAGACTATTTGGTTACAGCTTGTCTTCAATTGCACCACTTCACTTATAGAAGAAGCTATTCAGATCATCCGCAGAAGCATATGATAATAATTATTATTAATGGCAAATTGCCAAGTATTTTAGAATTCTTCTTGCATCCTTATGGTTAATCGAACACTGAGAATTCCTAGTTTCTTCGAACGCGTCGTATTATTCCGAGACATTAGAATAAATGTCGAAACAATCGGGAGGTGACAATATGTCAAGGCAGTAGCATCCTCAAGATTCAAGACTGACGTGATGGAGAAACTTTATTTACAATTATTTCATTTTTCAAGATGTAGATTTGTTTACTAGACTTATTACATTAACAGAAACAGACCTAACAACAATGTTATATTAAAGATGTAAGTAATACAAAGAGGCCTACGAAATACAAAGAATTCTTCATCTAGCCAAATCCATAATGTTAAAGTCTCTAAATTATGACATATTTGAAAATACTTGAACCTGTTGAGATGAATTCGTAATTATTCTAATAGCGTGGCTGTTCTTGAATAATTCATGGGATTAATAAAGGCATGTAATAATGATGAAACAATTATCAGATTCAATTTCGCATGACACTGAGATGAGCGTAAGGCTTCCGGGGATAACACGTACCTCAATATTTTTCGATAATTGTGAATTCTCATAGTGGCATTTAGAAATCAGTTCCAATATTGTCAAACAAGTGTTGTGATTAACATCAATGATATTAAATTTCGATGCTTCGGGTAAACCTTCTTTGAGCAATTTTGTTAATTATAAGGTTTGAATGGGAGTCAAAAATGAAACATCCTAGAATTACGCTACCTCAAGTTTCACATCATATAAAAGGGATCATAAGGTGATTTATTTCAATTTCACTGCAAAATTCCATTCCTATCCTATATGAGCTACTATGTTTTACAGTTGATTGGTTATTAATTATGCTATTGCTTATTTAATTATGCCTGTTTCCTTTTCAATTTATTCAAAGCTCTGCAAGATTATTCACAACATCGTGGCTATAGTCGTGTGCTTCGTGATAAATCACACCTGATAGTTATTTGAATGAAGAAGGACTAAATTTGATACTACAGCAGGGAGACTGCAGGTACACCTTTGACATTGGAGCAGTAACACTTCAAAAAAA
Source organism: Haliclystus octoradiatus (assembly GCA_916610825.1). Taxonomy (NCBI): domain Eukaryota; kingdom Metazoa; phylum Cnidaria; class Staurozoa; order Stauromedusae; family Haliclystidae; genus Haliclystus; species Haliclystus octoradiatus. Next base: position 5,509,980 of record OU744448.1, read on the forward strand.
AACAATTTGATTGCAATAATTGAATGATATATTTTATCGATGTCTCAGAATCGACTGTGCCTGTTTTAAATTAGGATTTTTTGTTGTTGTGTCAAGATGATATGGTTATTAACACTATGTTGCATGCATATAGATAATAGCTTCTTGCATGAACTACAATGAACCGACATGTTATCCATTGCAGGCCAACTATAATAAGTGCAGTGGTGTACTCAGTAGTATAATTAGTTCTTCAGATTGTTTCTTTAACAGTCTATTTGTATATAAGCTTTACTCATTCTTGGTGCTCAAAGTTTCATATTTGTTTGTTTTCCATCGGGATTTTATATCATATTTAAAAAAACCAGAAATATAAATACTGCAGCCAACTGTGCGGATGCAACGAGCAACAGCAACCCACACCAAGTTCATACTGTCTTTTAAAAGACCTATAGAACTTGTATGAAAGAGTAACAGTTACTGATTTTTTCATACAAGCACCATGATACCCCAGACATGTTTGATCACCAGAGCATTCAATTTCATTGGTGTATCGTGGAATCCTAACATTAAAATCAGAAGTACTATACTCAAAACCAGCAATCTATTTTATTACGTAAAGAGGAAGTCAAATTTACATATGCTTTGGACCGGGCTTTGGACGAACAGAGCAAACATCGAAATTATAGGTACAACAATGCATATACCATCTGATAAATTCGCATGTGATATTAAGCAGACAAACGAAATGTTGAAAATGTTGAAAATAAACTTTTGGAAAACAGAGTGTTTTTGTATTGTTATTCTCTAGCAGCGAATTTTCAGCTCTGTTCAGCTTCTCAATAGTTTGAAACTTGTATAAAGAAGTATACCATGATGATTTGCAAAACTTTTGATACGGAAAATAATTTTTGTTTTAGAATAGAAATCCTAAAAATCAGAGTAAATGCGATTTCCATTGAAAATAACTAATTGAAAATATTTCTACTGTAATTATCCCCAATGCTATAATGATGATGCACTGTGAAAGTCTAAAATAAATGTTTTTAATAGTTTTAAATCCCGATTTTTTAAAATTCATACGTCGGCCATCGTTCAATCACATCGGTGCGCGAAAAAAATTGAACAATCAAGTTCCGAATGTTGGATACATTTTTCTTTTCGATTGTTATCTGTAAAATTAAGAAAACTGAAATTTGAAGTATCGATTTTCAAAATCATTAAAGTTTTGTTAATCATCTTCAAGATAGTCGAATTTTGAGCCATTTCTCTGAATGACAAAGTGACACACAACTATCTTGTATATCCAAAGTTAACACCCGGTAGTCTGGTTAGTCCATTGTCCATATCCTAAACTTACCACAGTGGTCCATGGTCGAATATGACAGAGCATTCTTTGCATAACCGAAGAAATCCATATTGATCAGGCGAATGCCGATCCAGACAATGCCTCGAATGTGGAACCTCCACTCTGTAGTACCCGGTTCTTTGTCCAAATATGATTGGGTTTCTTTTTGCGCCATTCTGGTGACCCAAATCAGAACCCAAGTCAATATCTATACTACTTCTTCGAGAACTCTCTGAATCGTGGCTTGAGTCGCTGCGCTTCTCAAATTGGTCTGGTCTGGTAATATTCATATCCTTTTTAATCGCTCTAGAAATTTCTTCAATTAGTTTTTTTGTCTGGTCAGATTGTTCAAACGATTTGTACCATAAATCGTTTCGTACAGGGGGTTTACCAATGGGATTTTCAAGTAAATTGGGTAGCTGACGTTGGCATTCTTTGTTCGGTAAATAATAAGCTGTACTGATATTCAAAGAGTTATCTTGACATTTCAGTTCATCTTTTTCATGCCTAATGTTCGAAGGTAAATCTGAGGATCTATTAGAGGATGAAGTTGTCAATTGACGTTTACAACTAACGCATATGATGAGAAGAGATATGATGGACCAAATCTGAAACAAATGGTTGAATGAGTATATTTATAAGACAATTCAATTTTTTTTGTTCTCTACTGATAGTATTATCTCAGAATGATACACTTTTCCACCATTAGTAAATGATTGAGAACTACAGGTGCATGATATATTGATGAACAACCTCTTTTTTGTGTATAGACAGATTTGAAAAGAAAATAGCACATTTGAAGAAAAAAAATTACGTTCAAATCTTTGGGGTATATATCTATCCAATCAACTACGAGCCTATACGAAAAATTTCAGTGAATTTGGAAATTCCTTAAATATTATTCTTTTTTGTATATATGGCTTCTCTTGGCTAATTTGGTTCTATGTCATTGAATTCTTAAATCGAACACAGTTCCTAAATTGAAATGATGGGATTGTTTCTTTCATAAAACAATACGTTTAGAATAAAGAAAATAGAATGATATGATATCTTATATGAATAATATTTCTGTGCTGATTAACTGAGGGAAAATGATCTGATATTGAGTTAAATTTGAGATTTTATCCCATCAAAATATGTTTAAATGCGTGGTATACTCTCGTGCACTACGGTAAATAACACTTGGAGTACCGTAGAAGAAAGAAACTCTGAATCGTATCAGAGTTAATTCTACAGAGGCACGATGCAATATCCAGAAAAATGAAAAATACTTTAAATCACATGACAGCAATTGTGATCGAAATAACCTTCATTTTAAATCATATTTATTAACCCCATACACTATTACCCACTCTTATCTCTTTCGTTCATTTATCATTTGTTCATTTTGATATATCTTTCTAATCTATCATCCTTCAGAATAAAAAAAAACAAGTAATGATTGTTGAAATATTTTCGGTCTAATTCATTATACCATCGTCAGTTCAAAAGAAATAAATTGTTTATTTACAAATTATTTATAGGCTAAGTATCTAAAAACGTAATACATTCTAATTAATAATCTAAATATTAAACATTCCGAATAATGAATAATCTAATACATACATATTAGGTTCTTGGATCCTATAGATAATTTGTAAATTAATATTTTAATTATTTTGAACTGACGTTGGTATAATGAATAATTCCTAAGAATGTTCAACAATCACTACTTGTAGTTTTTTGTGGCTATCTTTCACTCTGAAATGTTTTCCGAAGAAACTTTTGATTAATCTATCATAACAATGAACAACTGTTAACTAAAATGTCTGTAAACGAAGATACTCGTACTTTGAAATAATTAGTTTAACTAGCCCCTCTTCTGAAAATTGTTTCTCTTGTCCAAGCAGATACAAATAAACACAATATGACATTTTGCAGTAAATGCATCAAAATGTTACGAGAAAGAAAAAGAAACTTTGTTTCTAAAATATCACGAAGGTTTTCTGTGATCTGATTGGTCGAAAGAGCGTGCATGAAATCGTAAGGTAAACATGGTTCAAAATACCGGGAAAACACTAGCTTCGAAAGTTTGAGCTGTAATAAAATCCAGAAATTATAACTTTCCGATAACAATCCAATAAATATCTCAATTATGGCAACGATCTACAAGACGATATTTGGCTCAAGATGTTTATATTTTTTGAAAAGTGGCGTAGTTGAGATATTTGCCGTGCAGCATGCAAAATAAAAACACAGAATCAAAGACAATTATAGGCTACGCTGTTTTAATGTAAACTTTGAATTTAGATAACAATTAGTACATAAATTTCTAGAGAACTATGTAAAATTTATATTACAGACGTTCATGTATGTGTCTTTCTTCATTCACCAATACATATCTTGCTGTGAGATTTCCTTTGCTAGGTTTATGAATTGAAATTGAATTCTAAATTGTGAATTCGTGAATTGAGAATTCATCCTCGAATGAGATTCCGACGTTTGTTTTACTTTATAAAAGGGTTACAACACCCTTGCAAATGATGTTTGTATTCATATTTACTAAACTCGAAAAAATTGGGAGACACTCGGGAAACTAAAAATCGTGTCTCCCAACATTTTCTCGTTTAGTAAATATGAATACAAACATGGCAAGTGTGTGGTAACCCTTTAATCAACACTAATAATAAACTGTCAGAACAACATTTATTTATCGAAGATATATGTTTGTAGCCACCAATTATTTGAGTTCTGGATTTGGAGAAATGTGTATAGTAGGAAAATGTGTAAAATGTCCTAAATGAGCATGACGTCTATGAAACTACAACTTTTGCAAAAAATTTGATCCACAGATGCACTTTGTTGTTAAATGTTATAAATACTATTATTCTAATGTTCCATCCTATTCAATAAGAGCTTTTTCCCATTTAAAAGGGTTTTATGAAATCAAATTCTGACCAGCTAATTTTCAACAAAATTTACTCTAATCTTCAAATCTTATGCAAGCCGGTATCCATATTCAAATTTTATGCAAGCCGGTATCCATATATGTATGCACTAGAAGTGTGGCCGTCGTACACAAAGACACAAACCCAACGCATCCAAGTTGGAGTTCAAAATTGGGCCGCAAAATTAGTTGTTCGAAAACGTAAATTCGATAAAATGAACAATTTATTACAAGAACTTGACTGGTTAAATATTGAAAATCTAGCTGAGTTGCGCACAGCATGCAAAGCCTATCAGTCAGCTCAAGGATTTTATGGAAGTACTTTGGAATCTTTGTTCAAACATTCAAATGCACCATACAACACACGTACAAATCTATATACACTTCCTCGTGTTTATACTGACCGCGGTAAAAGAACGTTTTCCTTCCGTGGGCTTCACTCCTCAAAAATATAGTCAAATAGAAAATTGTCGCAAAGAAAAATACAAATTAGAAATTAAAAATAGACTAAAATTATAAATAGAACATATCATTTTGCATTATGAATATCAGTCAGACATCAAGAATCAACAACCTTATAATGAATCATACTTATAAACTGTAAAAAATTAATTAGCCTAGAAATCCCTGTATCAAATTGTTTATATGTCTTTAAATATACTAATATCTATCTATCTATCTATTCTATAATACGAGGGATATATTTCAAGACAAAAGATCATGATTGATGTCAGAAGCCACAATCAACATTGCCAGCTTTTCGCGGATCGATTGCCACAAAGCAAGAAGCAGTCGTGAATGAAAATTTGTAACAACCCGATGGATGTAATCGTGGGAGGACCATTTGAAACTATAATTTCATATAAGATGTATTCGAGTCTGAAAATTACAGTTGGCGTAAATTTTATTTTGATCTGCAATTGCCTTGTTCGTATTCCCAAGAAAATTTTGAATCGAAAAAGAAATTACGCCGTTGTAATTTTGCAGACTCGAATACATTATCTATTAAATTATCGTTTCAAAGGTTTTTCCCACTCTAATCCTTCAATGCAGTTCAATATTTCTTCTATAGCTTGAATCAAGAATATCGGAACAGAAACAACCCGGACTAAGACTAAAAAGTCAATATGAGAAATGACAGCTATAGGGTATTATACAAAACTTCTGGAAAAGATTCAATAAATAGCAAAATAAGATCATTCATTCTTGACAGATCTTACGACAGAATATTAAAGTAATTATTAAACGCTCAAATGTTATCTGTTTCCTACCTTCAATGTGGCAATAATGTAAACCATAATTGATGTCAGCCAGATGTTTCGCAAGTATATTTGTATTTGACATATTTCCTTTGCTTCCAATAGTGTCTCATTCGATTCTTCTCCATTGTAAATGTTAATTGTAACAATTTGTGTACAACAATACATTATAGGGCGTGGATTATTCATTTCGAATACATCCATACAATTTCTTTGAAAGGTCTCAGTCAAATATGAAGCAGTCTATTTTTAGTTTTTATCAAAGCTAAAATTCAACATATATAACTCGACGATGTGTTTTTATCCATACATATTTAAGCTTTATAATCTATAACCAACGGTTGAATCAAATTATAGTTGTACTTGTACACATTCTGTTTGTATTTTCTGTAAATTCGTTTATATGCATCAAGCGCTTATATTGTTACGGGGATGACTATAAGGGTTAACTATAGATGACTATCAGTTATCATAATGCAGTTAACTAAGAACGTAATAACTTTATTATTATTAATAGTCAAAACAAACCGCTTATTGATCACCTACTGATAGTCTAGTATATGATGTGTCTCATATTGTTTGACTCCTATCAGTGATAACCTAAAGTACAGGTCAGGTACAGCGTACAGGTAAATTGCTGCATATTTCATTTAATTGAAAATCATTCTAATAATGGCTCACACTTCAATATGTCGGATTCAAGACAACTAGAATATTTTTGTGCGAATACTGGACTCATTTACCATTATATGACCTCCTTTGGAAGTGTCATTATTTTACATTTTACTCCAAGGATTATGAAATATTCTCTGAAATAGAACTTTGGGGCAAGTGACAACATGAAATTACCGTAGTTTGTGTGTAGGCTGTAGGTTGTACACTTGCGGTTCAAAATAAATAGTTGAAAAGCTTGGATGCAGTATTTTATCTAGGATTCGCGGTGTTTTAGAAAATAAAAAAGACAAAGCAGAGAAACGCTCTGAATTTTTTTCAAAGCCATTGATTTGTCTTTCAACAGTAAACAATACAAAATATAGGAGGAAAGATATTGTCGAGTAAAGCTTTACAAAGTAACAATTGACTCGATCCTATACTTAATTTCTGTTTAATCGATATTATTAGAATATCTTTACCACACAAGTAGCTTATTAATAGTTTTATAATCGAGTTTATTAAAATGCTAAAATGAGAAGATTGTTTGTAGCTTTGTTTGTAGTATCTTGGAAAATCAAAGGTCTAATTTAATAAACGGCATAGTTTTTCTTAATCACCACTGGTTTAATGACGAAACAGTCATCACATTTTGAGTTGGTAGGTAATCAAACAGATGAGCGAACAGAACGTGATTTTCCTTTTGCACGAACCGAATTTTCAAAAAATTGAATAATGACATCTCAGCACTTTCTTTAATAAATGCGCGATAGAATACGCACATAGAATATCGATATGTCAATAATTTCTTCATATCGGGTCAAAATCAAAATTATATTAATCAAATTTTCTTAGATAATTAGACAAGAATCAATTATTCATTTGAAAGCAGGTTTTTTATTAAGAAACTCCCATTATGTATATAAGTTATAGCATACTAATACTGTGCGAAAAAAATATTATGCAATATCTATGAAAATTGAAATCATTACGAGATAGAGATTTTCAAATGGAGCATATAGTAAAAAATGTCCAATGATTATTGTGTTGTGATTGATGAAATAGCCACATGCATACCAGATGTATTTATTTGGGCTTTTTCATAAATAGCAAAACATAATCTCGATGCTTTATAAAAATCTTATGAATAAAATCCGTACACTCAATATATATTTCTTCACAAAACGAGCCTTTTATTAGATTAGAGAGATTAGAGCTTATTTATTATTGCTTTTTCGGTCAGTGTATGCATGGATAGCCTAAGCTCATGAACGGGACAATGAAACGCAGCTTGCATGGTCTATTTAAAACGAATGTCAACTAACATGAATAACAAAACAATTCTGTAAATTCTTTTAACTGTTTCATACTGTATTCAATAATCTTCTTTGCATGCCGCCTATGGTTCTACTTTGGCCACAAAAAGTAGCTTGTACACAAACAATATTGTAAAGTGTGCAGTGATTTTAATCGTAAATATATCATCTGTAAAATATAGGCAAATAAATCAGGATGATCCTAAGGTGGTTTTCAGACAAGAAAGTCAACACGATGTTAGCATTGTATATTACAAGCCGCCTTCGGCTTCTTTAAGAGGTCATCGCTCCCTTTTTGTAGCCTGGGTAAAACTTGTCAAAGGAAAAGGCAATAAAACAAAAGAATCATGAAAAAGAATTAAAAATGCAGAAAAATACTGATAATGCATTTCAGTTTTTAAAATTCATCCTTACATAAATTTAGTAAAAATGAGATTGATCCTCAATTGTACTACATATTTCAAATTAAGTGAATATGGGTTAGGTATAAGTGAATGGTATGTTGACTACCTAGTTCGAATAAGATAAATATGAATTGTATGTGAGTCAACCAGTTGAAATGATTTTCACAGTGAAAGGCATTGGTATGAATATGATTGCTTTATCCGTTGAGTGAATCATTGTGTGGTAAGATCAACAGTTGATTCTGAAACTTGAAAATTTGATACAGTAAATTACATAAATTAGATACTTAAACTTAAATATTTTATTAACTTTAACTACCATCTTACAGAGAGGACGCCTGTCTATAGTAGTCACCATTCACGTAGCTCATATATTGTTGATTAACATAAAAAAATGTATTGACGTTGTCAATGTATGCCTCGTCAATAATGCACTTTTCGATAACACGATAGTAGCTTTAATTACAACTCTGATTTTGTATTTGTACAAATTACAACTGCTTGACGACTGAAAAGTATCACACTAATTATTTGTTACGGATAAAATATCTGTTTGTGCAGTGTGGCTTAAAGAACTGCGCTTGAACAGAACGGCGACACAGTAATCCTTTCTTCCAATCCAATGAAAAGCAGTTCATAGCAAAGCAAATTGTTAGCGATAAGGTGACACAGTAATCTTTTCTGCCAACGATGAGTTAATAACAAAGTAAGCTATCAAGGATTATGTAAGGATTAAACAATATTGTTAGTTGCGAGTTTTGACGGGATAATTCCATATTGTGCATCCATTACTCACCTTAACCGAATAACACATACATATATAATTACCTATGTAATCTATTAATAAGTCCTATGGAGAGTATGAGATTTATCAGTTATATTCCTGAAGTTAAATCAAGAATCTACTTCATAATCTTATCATTTTCTGATTTTTCTTACAAGCGTCAGAAAATGTTCTTGCTGAAATTTTCCATTTTTATCAGAAGATGAGTCTATATGTTAAAAACATGAAACGAATTAAAATTATATTTTTGTGATTATACAGTCCTATTTTTTCAAGCCAACCGACTGCATTTGAATATGTTTGTGAAACTCCTTCCATTATAGTCGATTGATTGTTATTATGGATTTTGTGTTGTTTCATGCCAGGCTAGACAATGTCAGATTGTTAGTAAACTAACACAGAGTTGTCGATGATTTTTACTGCTATATGTTTTCCAGACACAATGGTCCGATAATAACGATAGTAAGCGCTCAGTAGAGCACAGCAGTTATTTATATTCATATATTAACCATCAACTGTCAGTCGTGAAATCTGTGTGGGTGTATTTAAGATGAACATCCTACATTTTATTATAATTTCTTAACCAATTGTAACATTTTAAACCCATATAATATAGAAAGAGAGACGAATTGAACAAATAGACATTTTGATATGAGATTGTCAGGCTCACATATAAGTGACGTGTTCACATCATCATAAGTAGTTTATATAATATATAAATAAGTAGTTATGATATATATAATTATAATCATTATTAAAGTAAAGAAAAGGAGATTTATATATTAACTCCACTATTTATAAGGTTATGGTCTTCATAAGACAGCTATGTTATTCATATATTAAACAGCGTATGTCCATCGTGAAATTTGTGTGGGTGTATTTAAGTTGAACATCCTACGCTCAATTATAATTTCTTAACCAATTGTAACATGTTAAACCCATGTAATATAGAAAGAGAGACCAATTGAACAAATAGATAGTTTGATGTAGATAGTCAGGTTCACATTGTGACGGTGTTAACATCATCATTCATAGGAATGGTATTTAATTATAGTCATTTTAATGTTAAGAACAGGAGATTTATATAATAGCCTACCATAAGGTTTTCGGTCTTCATAAAACAGCTAAAGAAAGTCATATTGGTTGCCATCGTATTTATTTTTCTCACAATCATTTAAAGGTATGTCATATATGGTTCATTTATTTTAAACTTATAATTCATTATACACAGTAACTTGTTTTAGTTGTCGATCATAGTTAACGATTGAGATGAGGCAATCTGCCTTTTTAAAAAACATAAGCATTTATTACGAAAAATTCCACATGCAACAAACTTTTCTGCTCTGCAACAACTAAAATCTATTGCTACTCCAAGTTTTCATAATTCTGTAGCCTACATTGAAGGATTACTACACTGCAGCCGTATTTGGGTTATCTGATACGAACATCAACATGGATGTTGGGAGACACAGAAATCACCAGAAAATCGAGAGGCCGTATGGCGAGTGTTTTTCAACTTTCGAGTGTCACCCAGCATCCCAAGGGTTGGTAATTGGTATCAGAGAACCTAATCATGATGCTGCCACGCAATAACCTTTTTGTAAAATAAAACATAATTCACTATTTTTAAACAAGTTTAACATAAGATATTTGACTTATTAGATCCATCTTCTCCTGTTAATCTTCACGTTCTTCGTCCTATTTTGCCTTTCTTCGAATCACAGATTCAGAGTTATAATTTCGACCTTTCGTTTCTTTCAAACGCTATCATTTTTGCTGTTTTGCAAGCTCATGCCTGTCTTGTCAGGCTTTTTTTTGTCTCATAATCGCCACTATAGCCAAGCAAATAACTCAAAGAAGAATCGAAGAAGAAGAATGCTCTGAATTATAATATTCTGAAATATATATCATCGATGATGCTAGCATAACTCAAAATTTTAGTTACAATTATTTAGAGATTTTGTTTTTTTTATCTCTCGTGATGTCCAAATTGTTTTGGCTTGCTTGATCCAAACACGGGAGTTAGCCAATCAAATCATTAGAACATGCAGCATTCGAAAATCTCCCGAGTTTTCAATACATCTTTCTAACTATGTGCACTGCTTTTGGTGAATCTATGCGTCTATAATTTGAAAGTATGTGGCTATGCGGCTAACAGTATTCAATAAGCAACTATTAACAAACGCTTTTCATTATTATTCTTAATTTGACCTGAATAGCTGATTGTACACTAATACAGCTGACTAATTAAAAATGATTGAGTAATTATAGCTAACAGTAAAAATATAAACAATGAAATTGTTAAGTAATATTTCATAACAGTGCACTGCCTGCAAGACGATGTGTGCCAGCCATATCTTGATTATATTCTGAAAAAGACAGTTCCTATTGTCTTATTCCTCTCCATCTTCAGTGGAATCATTTTCATCGGTGAAGGATATTTCTGCAATGCTTTCAATTGATCTCTGATCACATCTTCATCATCATCATCATTCTCTTAATCTATGTCCATTGATAAGAGCTATGCAACGGACAATCATTGGATTCTCCCCCGTTTCACCTTCTAGTGGATGTGCATTGCTCATCAAAGCTACCATGTCATTGGAAGCTTTGAATCAAACTATCAAAACATTATACTGTTTACTATAGTCACAACTTCTTTCAAGTCATTGTAAAGCGCAATTGAGCAATTTTCGAAATAGAGCTTTAGAAATAAATAAACTTGTTATTATCAACTTATCAGGTTATCATAAAATTCATCATACTTCACCTCACTCTGTAAAATCACAAAATAACTCAAATTACACAAATTCCAGGTACAACAACAGCTAAAGAGCATTGTCTCATTCACATTACTGACTGTCTTGTGGACAAAACCTTTTAGCTTTTTCAAGTCCTGAATAAATGCTGATGATGATGATGATGATGATGATGATGATGATGATGATGATGATGATGATGATGATGATGATGATGATGATGATGATGATGATGATGATGATGAAATTTACTGACTGCCTTTTGCATTTCAAAGGTGTTAGAGCCAATAGCATATAACCAACTTTATGCATCTATGAACAAGTACTTCAGCATTTCCCAACACGGCTTTAGACTTGAGATATCCACTGTTTCAGCTCTTTCAATATCTCAGATAAAATTCTAAAGAATATTGATGAACACCAAGGGACATGTTTAAATTATATTCTCATAAAAAGCATTGTAAATCGGACTATTTTGTTTATGCTCATTTTTTGCCATTCCGAGCACTAAAAGAGATATATACTTACTACTTTTATTTACAGATAAAATCAACAGAATAGAATGTATGATGATTAACAACATTCTTCAAAACAATCAATACTAATATTTGTGCTTGTTTCTAAACCTTTTAACAAGAAGCTTAATATCATATATAGGTATTGTTGGATAATGAAATAATTTGATCAAGTCCATTTATCAAGCCGCTTGGGAACAAGTTAATCTAAGAACGATATTTGTTTTCTATATTAATTAATCTCAAGTATTCTACTCTCTAGAAGACTCCATGTAAAGGTAATATCTTCAAGATCGACATTTTCAATAAATTTTCTCTCGGTGGATGGATAAGTTAATCAAACTATTCTATCTTTCGTCAGATGTTGATGATCTAAGGTGACTGTTTACTATTTTCATTTTCTCAAATGTTCTCTTATTTTTAGCAACAGTAACAGGAGCTGTGTAGAGTATTTTGTAAGCTAAGTAAACAGTAGAAAACAAATGCTGAAGATCGAATGCTAAATTATAATATTCTTCGAATTTAGACGGAGGATTGACAAGCTTTGCAACTTGGATTTTGAATATCTCCATTTCAGCAATGAAACAGTCAAGATCAAATAGACGGGTTTTGAGAAAGAGATTCAGCATTGGTTGCATTTCTTATTAATTCATTTCCCGATTTAACAGAAGAGGCTCAAGCACACTTGCCAGTGGCTTTATCTTTTATAAGCAAATAGCAGCATTCTCAGTACACTCACGTTCCAGGGTATCCAGTACTTCAATCATGGACTTACGATAAAATTGAAGAATCCAATGTCTGCAGTAGCTTCTGGATTTCTGTCCATTACGCGCAATGGTCTTCTTGGTCGATAACGTCTTGAAAATTCCTCTGAAGAATTGATGTTGAATTTTTCAGCTAAGGAAACAGAAGCTTCTATTTGCTTGTTCGTATCTGCTTCGTTTCTTCTTATTTCTTTCAATGGGTCGACCATGTATTTGAGTAAAGTCAATGCATCAAGCATGTCTAACGTTTCTTTTCGCATTTCTATTGTTACCAACTTGGCTTTTTCATCAATATACGCGTAAACATTATTGAAAAGATGAAATCGAAGGATAAAATGTTCTTTTGGAGTCCCGAAGCCCTGCTTTGAGCTTTCCGGTCCATTTTCTCAACTGAAAACGTCTCGCATAAGGCATCACAGAATGCTTCAAATGGCCTCCATATAGCTTCAATGGATTCACTTCCGTAGACGCACCTGGTCTTTGACAAATTTCTTAGTTTCAAAGCGTCATCGATAGTATCAATTTTTAATTTTAATTTTAAGCAATCTTAACATCGTTTTTCGGTAATAACTGGAGCTAAAAAACACATACGCCTAGTGCAGCACTACATACACTGAAGAAATGAGATCCGTTTTCGAACAATGCTCAATAAAGGTTTTGGATCTATGACCCTGGCATGGTATACACGGTACAATTCTTTGAAATTCATCCTGAAGACAACGCTGTGCACCATTGAATTTCTCAAACATAGATGCTGTATAGTCATATGATTGGAATACCAAGTGATCAATATTTAAGCCATTATCGTTAAGGGACATCATTATATCTTTTGCCTGTCCTTTTCCTTTTCTCTTGGTTGATTTGTATTATCAATATCCCGAACAGGGACCACTAGTCGATCTGTCTTGCTTGTATAAGGAGATGTTTCCGCCATAACCGAATACATCCCTGCTTCTTCAATTTTAACACTGATAATTGCTCGTATAATATTTGCTAACATTGTGATAAATTCATTTTGAGGTATTAGAACCAATAGCATATAACCAACTTTATGCATATATGAACAAGTACTTCAGAATTTCCCAACATCGCTTTAGTCTTGAGATATCCATTGTTTCAGCTCTTTTAAACATCTCAAATGAAATACTAAAGAATATGGATGAACATCTACTATCAATCCTACTGCTAATTGATCTTTCCAGAGCATTCGAAAGTATTAGCCATTCCACGTTATGTGAAAGTGTTATCATGCCTTGGCTAATATCTGATTCAATCACACCATTGCTTTGTACGACCAATTTTGGACTATGCAAGCCAAATATGGAGTCCATATCAAGTCCAAGGTATCAAATTTTTGGAATCAATTTGGAGACAATTTACAAAATGGTGGTTCATAATTAAGTCACTATCTTATGCAATCTCCATGTTAAATATTAAAAGGTTAGAGCAATGTCGACTCCATACAGACCTTATTTATTATTTTAAAATTATAAATGGCTATGTAGATCGTAATAGAAATTTAGTTTTTAACATTTCAACTGCGCGCAAAGGAAACTTTTCTCAAATGGATAATAGTTTAGAAGCCTTCAATTGGCCAACACTTCAGCAATATTTCAAAATACAAAGCATCATGCTCTATTCTGTTAAATTGGTATCTAAACTGGCAACTCAACGCCAAACATTATTTTATCAACGCCAATGTAACTCACTACCGGATCATGTCATTTATGTGAAATCACCCATACTATACTCACTATACTCGTCACATTTATGAAATTTATAGTCACATTTATTTTGTAATACAGTCTAATACGGTTAATATCCCACATTTCCTTGCAAGCTAAGAACGGGACAATATTCGAGATGGGATATTATCCGAATTGAGAAATCCGTCAAAACAAAGGAATTCTGTTCATTGTTAACAAATGTTATTAGATTAACAATACTTACAATGATAAAATACCACGGACAACCATATAATGATTTCAAGGTAAGTCCAATTTATACAGAAGTTTTAAAATTCATCAGCTTCTTCTTCTTGGTCGTGAAATTTTTCCTATGTACTGATTATTTTACCATGATTTTTACGAAGTGTGGGATGAAATGACTGTAACAGTATTATTTACAAAGAAATACATTTTTGCAATCCATCACAGCAAATTTGCAATACAAAATGTTTCTGTTTTTCTTAGTCACGATGTCACTGTCTAAAGTGGTCGATATATGTCATCATCCAATTGGTCATATGCCAATTGGTTAGTTATGTATAGATTTATAATAAAAATTGAGGAGAAAATATTTAATAATCAAGCAGAGAATATATAAATCTAATCGCATATTTCCAATCTTCTTTGCAATATCCAATATAAAATATCTGATTACCTATAGTATTAAAAGATCGAAGCCAACTAAAATGAATGTAGTGAGCAACAGCAACCAACACCCACATCGTATTTACGAGTAAGATTATCTTCCTATTTATGGGAAAGAGAAGCAGTTGCTGTCCCATCATGATACCCAAGACATTTCTTCACACTACCATATAAGGTCATATAAACCAAGATGGCCATTTCTTTCTTGTATATAGAAAGCATCGTTTGATTACTTACGATTCTTCGCCATGATTATAATTGACAGAGCATTCTTCGCACAACCACAGTAAGCCAGAAGGGTTACGTGTATGCACCCATTCACAATGTTTTGTTCCCTAAACTTCTTCTCTGAAGTAATGACTAGTTTATTGTCTGGAGAGATTGCCAATTGGATTCTTAACCAAATTTGACAATGGTTATTCTTTTCTGCATTGATCGCTTGTAGAATAATAAGTAGGATTCAAACTAAAATTATGGTATCGGCATTGTTGCAATACATTTAAGTTTCCCTGACATAGTCTATACGAAATCCATAGAGCAAGCAAGAAAATCTCAAAACGTTAAAGTGCATAAGGCCCCAAAAAGTGTTTTTTTCGGAATCGAATAGCCTAATGGAAAATAAATAGAAATGGCGAAAATAATATTTCGATTTGGACTCTTATTAGCTGAGTTAATAATATTGGAAATATCACATTTCAAAGATAGTGCGCCTTCGAAAGTTTGAACTCATGTTGAAATGACAAGAGAGACAACTATGGAAAAATAACAAAGTCTAGACTTCAAACATCGTAACTTTCTTCTTGCGAAAAAGAATGTTTCCACTTCCCAGAACAGATATGCCCGTATATTTGAAAACCTTGTTGGCCTTATATGACTGAAATCAAACGTTAATTGTAGAGTTTAAAAAGGTTTTATTAGACTTCGATTTAGGTTTTCTGTCAAAAAGGAGAAAAACTCAAATTTTTCGATTACTGTTAAATCTCTTGGCGGCATTTAGAAATCCGTTCCGATATTGTCAAATGAAGGCTTCTGATAAACATCAATGACATTAAGCTCCAGCTTCAGCTAAACCTCCTTTGAGCAATTTTATTAATTATAAGGTTTGAATGGGGATCAAAAAGGAAACATGGTAGAATTACATTACCTCAAGTTTCACACCCTAAAGGGATCATCAGGTGATTTATTTCAAGCAGACTAAAAACTTTCATCTCTATCCTATATGAGCTATTATGATTTACAGTTGATTAGTTATTAAATATGCTAATTTTTTTATTATGCCTCTTTCCTTTACAATTTATTAAAAGCTCTGCAAGATTATTCACAACATCGTGGGTATAGTCGTGTGCTTCATTTTAAATCACACATGATAGTTATTTGAATGAAGAAGGACTAATTTCCATACTACAGCAAGGAGATTGTAGATATACCCTTGAAATTAGAGCAGAGTAACACTTCAAAATAAAACAATCTGATTGCAATAATTGGATGATATATATTATCGATGTCTCAGAATAGAATGTGCCTGTTTTAAATTATGATTTTTTGTTGTTGTGTCAAGATAATATGGTTATTAACACTATGTTGCATGCATATAGATAATAGCATCTTGCATGAACTACAATGAACCGACATGTTATCCATTGCAGGCCAACTATAATAAGTGCAGTGGCGTACTCAGTAGTATAATTAGTTCTTCATATTGTTTCTTTAACAGTCTTTTTGTATATAAGCTTTACTCATTATTCGTGCTCAAAGTTTCATATTTGTTTGTTTTCCATTGGGATTTTTCTTTAAATCATATTTAGAAAAACAAGTGATATAAATACTGCATCCAACTGTGAGGATGAAATGAGCAACAGCAGCCAACACCAAGTTCTTACTGTGTTTTAAAATATAGAACTAGTATGAAAGAGTAGCAGTTGCTGATGTTTTCATACAAGCACGATGATACGCAAGACATGTTTGATCACCAGAGCATACAATTTCATTGGTGTATCGTGGAATCCTAACAATAGAATCAGAAGTACTATACTCAAAACCAGCAATCTATTTCATTACGTAAAGAGGAAGTCCAATTTACATATGCTTTGGATGAACAGAGCTAACATCGAATTAGGTACGACAATGCATATACCATCTCATAAGTTCGCATGAGATGTTAAGCAGACAAACAAAATATTGAAAATGTCGAAAATAAACTTTTTGAAAACAGAGTTTTTCTGTTTAACTTCTTGATAGTTTGAAACTTGTATAAAGAAGTATACTCTGATGATTTGCAAGAATTTTGATACGGAAAGTAATTCTTGTTTTAGAATAGAAATCCTAAAAATCAAAGTAAATGCAGTTTGCATTGAAAATAGCTGATTGAAGATAATTTTATTGTAATTATCCCCAATGCTATAGTTATGATGCACTGTGAATGTCTATAATAAATTATTTTAATTGTTTTAAATCCCGATTTTTTAAAATTCATTCATCGACAATCGTTCAATCACATAAGAACGCCGTCACAATAGAAACTTTCCAAAGTGCTTTTCTCTAACTTTTCACTTTGAATTGGTGCGCTTTGGGGGATAACAAAAAATCGTCGATCAAATTCCGAATGTTGGAACAAATAAAGAAAATTGAACTTTGAAGTAACGAGTTTCAAAATCATTAACTTTTTGGAAATCATCTTCAAGATTAATCGAATTTTGAGCCATTTCCCTGAAAGACAAAATCACACACAACTAGCTTGTATACCCAAGAGTTAACAGCCGGTAGTCTGGATAGTCCATTCTCCTTACCCTAACTTACCACATTGCTCCATGGTCGAATGTGACAGAGCATTCTTTGCATAACCGAAGAAATCCATAATGATCTAGCGAATGCCGATCCAAACAATGCCTTGAAGGTGGAACCTCCACTCTCATCTAGTTTCTTTTTGAGCCTTCTGTGTGATGACCCAAACCAGAAACCAAGTCAATATCTATACTATTTCTTGAAGTACTTTCTAAATTGTTGCTTGAGTCGCTGCGCTACTAAAATTGGTCGAGTCTGGTAATATTCATATACTTTTTAATGGCTCTAGAAGTTTGTTCAACTAGTTTGTTTGACTGGTCAGATTGTTCAGACGATTTGTACCATAAATCGTTTCGTACAGGGGGTTTACCAATGAAATTTTCAATTAGATTGGGTAGCTGACATTGGCATTATATCTTCGGTAAATAATATGCTGTATTGATATTCAAAAAGTATACTCTTGATTATAAGAGATTATAATCTTGACAATACAGTCCATCTTTTTCATGCCTAATGTTTGAAGGTAAATCTGAGGATCTGTTAGAGGGCGAAGTTGTCAATTGAGGCTCACAACTAACGTATATGACGAGAAGAGATATGATGAAACAGATGATTAGATGAAAATGTGTATAAGACTATTGAATTTTTTTTTGTTCTCTATTGATAGTATTATCTCAGAATGATCCACTTATTCACCATTAGTAAATGACTGATAACCATAGGTGCATGCTCTATTGATGACCAACATCTTTTTGTTTATACACAGACTTTAAAAGAAAATAGCTTTTTCAAGAAAAAAAAATTACCTTCAAATCTTTCGAGTACATCTTTCAAATCAACTACGAGCCTACCAACACTTTCTGTGAATTTTGTATTTCTTTAAATATTATTCTTTTTTGTATGTATGGCTTCTCTTAGCTAATTGGGTTCTATGTCATTGAATTTTTAAATCTAACACAGTTCCTTAATTGAAATGATGGAATTGTTTCTTTCATAAAACAATACATTTAAAATAAAGAAAATAAAATGATATGATATTTTATAAGAATAATATTTTTGTGATAATTAGCTGAGGAAAATTCATCTGATCTTCAGTTAAGTTTGAGATTTTATCCCACCAACATATGATCAAATGCGTGGCATACTCCCGCGCACTACAGTCAATAACACTTGGAGTAACGTAGAACAAAACAACTCTGAATCGGATCACAGTTAATTCTATAAAGGCACGATGCAATATTTAGAAAAATGAAAACACTTCAAATCACATGACAGTAATTGTGATCTAAATAACTAATATTTTAAATCATATCAATTAATCACATACACTATTACCCATTCTTATCTGTTTCGTTCATTTATCATATACTCGCTTTAACATATCATTCTAATCTATCATAACAATGAAAAACTACTAACTAAAATGTCTCCAAACGAAGAAACTCGTGTTCTAATGTAATTGGTTTTAATAGCTCCTATTCTGATAATTAACTTTCTTGTCCAAGCAGATTTAATATGAACACAATATTACATTTTGCAGGAAATGCCTCACAATGTTACGAAAGGGAAAAAGAAACTCTGTTTCTAAAATATCACGAAGGTTCTCTGCTTTCTGATTGGTCACAAGAGCGTTCATGAAATCTTAACGTAAAACATGGCAACAAAAACTGGGAAAAACTGCTAGCTTTGAAAGTTTTATCTGTGATAAAATGCAGAAATTATAACTTTCCGCTAACAATCCAATAAATATCTCAATTAGTGAATCGCTTCACTAACCGATATTTAGCTCAAGATGTTTATATTTATCGAAAAGCGTCGTAAATGAGTTATTTACTGTGCGGAATGCAAAATAAAAACACAGAATAAAAGACAATTATAGGCTACACTGTTTCAAATTATACCTTAAATTTAGATAACAATTAGTACATCAATTTCTAGAGAACTATGTACAATTTATATTACAGACGCTCGTTCTTTATTCTTCATTCTTTATTCAAAAATATATATCTTGCTGTGGGATTTCCTTTGCCTGGTTTATGAATTGAAATTGAATTTTAAATTGTGAATTCGTGAATTGAGAATTCACCCTCGAGTGAGGATCCGACGTTTGTTTTATTTTAGAAAAGGGTTACCACACGCTTGCAAATGTTTGTATTCATATTTACTAGACTGGAAAAATGTTTGGGAGAATAAAATTCCATACATCAAAATTGTCTGCACTACAACAACTAATTGTAAACCGTGTGGTGATCAGGGTGAATCATTGCGTTATGATTGGAAAGTATGTGGCTAACAATATTCAAAATGCAACAATGCTCTAATGATAGCATTTCATTATTAGTTACCTCGACATGGAACACTAATTGTACACTAATACTGGACTCATTAATAATGATTGAATAATTGTAGCTATCACTATAGAAATGTAAGCCAGAAAATGCCAAGTGATAATTTACAACAGTGTGCTGATAGCTGTTACTAATAATATCCTGCAGGACGATGTGTACCAGCCATATTTTGATTTTATTTTGAAACATCCTCTCTTAGAATTGATTTCACCTGTAAATGATACTTTTCCATCATTTTCAGTTGATCTCTTATGACATCATCATCATCTTCATTCTCTTTATCCTATGTCCAGACAAGAGCCAATGGAAAATCACTGATTTCCTACCCATTGTGACGGTGCTTATGATTTGCCTAATGTTTCAAGAAGTTATCTTAAGGTCAGACAAGGCTAAAACTTTGACGATATAGAGGACTGTATGAAAGAGACCAAAAGACGCTAAGGTTCAAAGAAACCACAAATCAATAGACAGCGTACATGAGTGCTAACAGCAAGACTATATTAATGCATAAAAACAATGTGAAATAACTAAGTATAAAGATAAGTATAACAACATCAAGACTAAATAGAAACTTATCTCTAAGGCAAGGAATGTTGAGCTCAAGCGACATGTTGATGTGACGATGGCTAGGCGAGAACTCCCTTAAACAAGTTTAACACAGAACTCCACCACAAAACAGACAAGAAGAAGTGCCATATAATACAAAGCACAAATTATAACTATTGAAATACTAAACAATACGATGAATGCAATCAATCACAATGAAACATTACAAACACAAATAGAAACTAATGAACGATGACAATGATTGTGACTAAACATAAAGGCGACAACTAATGGCAACAGAAAACGCGTCAACATTCCATTTCTTCTTCTAGTTGATTTGCATTGTTCATCAAATCTAACATGTCATTGTACACTTTTAAACAAACATTACTTTTGAACAAGCCTTCAATTGTTGACCTCTATATGGATAGTAGCGTCTGTTTCTTTTAAGCTATATGCTGTCTGCCCGCCCTGCCTGTCTGCTCGTCTCACTGGCGAAATAATACCTAAAAATATACGGGAAATTATGCAAACCTTTGCCTCGAGTAACAGATTAGTGGTATGATAATTATGATTTTATGATGATTTATGATTATGATGTTCATTGGTGCGGAAAAAACGTGCTCAAATCACACATCAAAATGGTCAAAATTGCGTAAATAGCTTTAAAACTGCGCAAAGATGTTTGAAATTCAAGGTCTGTTAATATGCTAATATAATGTGGAAGCGAGCCGGACCTGCATAATTATGATGCCATATGCATAATCCGTATGATTTACATTATGCTGAAGTATCTGTAATGTCATTTCTACCGGAGTCATTTAACTGACTTCAGTAGTTGACTGAAGTGCTGAAAGACAAATATTTTAGAAAAGATACAACTCAAACATTTTTCGTCTATGGTTTCGAGGTATCTACATGAATTGATCCTACCGTTCTAAGAGTCTTGGAATACCACGACTAGAGGGTCAGCGATTGCATCTTCACTAACACGTATTTTTGTAAGGAAATAAATGAATGGGCAGGTGGAGTTGCGGTTGTCTGACAATGTAGTACTTCTGGAAACAAAGACCTTTGGTCACACTATACGCTTTATCCCACGGACACCTTCAAAGTCAACGACAAACATTATTTTTGTTTTGATCTTGTAATGAGCAACTTTTGTTTACTATCGATGATCTGGTTTGATCAAAGTCAACCAGCACATTTATAAAACCAACTCTCACATTTATTCTTTAATATTCCAATAAAAGCACACAGTGTTTTGTATTTACAATCTCCACCTGGTTGTCTTGGAGGAATATTGATTGTTTCACACAGTTGGTTAACAAAGAAATAACACTGGTGATCTAAATCATAACTTTGCAGAACACATTCGTTTACAACTAGTATAACGCTCCGCCAGCTTTTCATGTGTTCTTATTCGTAATTAATCTAATTAGTCATTTGACAATAAGAGGCTCAATAATAACAAATGCTATATCAATATCATAAGAAAGAGCTGACAACTATTGTTGTCCTCTATTCTTCTCCCAATTATGATCATTAAATCCCTTCTCAGGCTCTGACTATCTGTTTGGTTTTAATTTAAAACTATTCTGCTCTTTGTGCGATAATCAATTGTCTCTGTATGTCAAATTAATCCTTTCTGATGTTCAATCGTCTTTCAAAACAAGTAATCATCTTGATAGCCTAATAACATTATATAATATTCTATTTCCAATCTTCTTCCAAATCCAAATTTAATTTTATTTCGAATTTGTTTTGCTCTTCACTAATCACTCTCTCGCTAATTGACTGATGAGGCTGCTGGTTTGATAAAGAATCTAAAAACTTATTGAAATTTCATAGACTATGATCATTATTAATAATATGGCGTCAACCTCATGCCTGTTAAATTTACAATCTAAATCTCTTATTTGTACTTGAAAGAACTGAATCCAATTAAGATACAACGATTGAATAATAACGTGATTCTTCAGTGAGGTCATTAGAAAGGAAAAAGATACTGTAGTACCTACCATATTGCAGATGAGCCACACCGGGATTACAAAGGGCATAACTTCCAACAGATTCCAAAGCGAAGATGAGGAGAAAAATATGTTTTCGAGTAGGAAATGTCCAACAGCTCATATTTAATTTTATCTTTATATAAACCAACATTGGATATATACTATCTAGTATTACAGAGTATTCAACCAAATATGTGGGTGCAGTGAGTAAGAACAGCCATGCACCATTCTATATCTTCTATATTCTATATCACATCAGTTAGGTACATGTTCACGAAATTACCTTCTTCCATTGGATACATTTGAATGTAGAATTCAAAATATTACACAAGTACACAAATTAAAATGAATTAATCAAACCACAGGAAACATGAAGGAATAATGATAGTATAATTCTGAAATATCATTGCTATTATTGATGAAACTTAACACGTTTTATATTATAGACCACCTCTCTTTATTCCGATAAACTGGCTGATTCTAGAATGGATCAAACCACTTTTCTTGTACATTTTGCTGTTTTTCAGTTTATGTTATGATTGATACCAAGGCAATTTACAGACTGACATAACTTCCCAAGGTCATACTTTCTACTACATTTAATCACTTTGTTATATAAAAATGAAATAATGTTTTATAATAGTAGTAAAACAGAGGGCTGGTAATAAATATATCAGCTCAAAATCTCCCTGACTTCTGAAGTGGTAATTTTATCATCAAATGCCTAACGTGGCTCAATATGGTGATTCTCAGTCTGTATGTTCTCAGTTCAAATTGAGAAAAATATGTAATAATCGAATGAAAAATGTCCATTATAGAGCTAATCTGTTTTTTACCATTGCGTTAACGGCAAATGTTGGATATCTAATTGTATAAATATCGAAACCAACTATGAGGGTGCAATGAGCAAGAACAAACAACACCCATATCGTATTGACGGGTAACTTGTGGACTATTTTGTGGGAAAGAGTAATAGTTGCCGTCACTTTCACACAACCACCGTGATTCCCAAGGCATGCTTTATCACCAAAACATTCAATGTCGTTCGTGAATGGTGGAAGCCAATCAAAAGTAATAACGGCAATGTAAATCAGTTGGGCCTCCCGGTTTATATTACAAAGATAAGCTGTTTACCTACCAATTTGTACCATGGTCATATATGACTGAGCATTCTTCGCATGACTTTAGTAATCCAGAAGGACCATTTGCATGTCGACCCTTACAATGTCTTGATCCATGAACTTCAATCTTAGAATATTGACTAGAGCCTGAACGTCGTTTTCTCCTATGCATGATGTTACATTCAAGACTCTCACGAATATATCGCGGTCTTCTGCTACATCTTGATGGGCTCCACGGTGGATTGTCTCTGATTACAAATTGGTTTGTAGTCGTTACATGCATGTCCTGTTTTATTGATGGTGCCAATTGCTGCAGTAACTGTCTTGTACTTGTACTGGTGAAATGATCCAAACCATAAATCGTTTTTCATTGGGGTCTCACTGATCGGACTCTGAAGCAAATTTGGCAATTGTCTACTGCATTGATCGCTTGTAGCATAATAAGCAGGATTAAAACTGACATTATCGTTTGAGCATTGTTGACATAGTCCATGAGATATCCAAACAGTGAGCAATACAATCTAAAAACACAACCACGTATAGTGAGTATAAGGACTAATATATATTAAACATGATGAATTAAACATTTCATTCATTTTGTATCAGCCGGGCTATACAGTTACATGCTAAATATATTTATTTTTATTCTGCTTGAATATAATTGATTACAATCCTTTCTCTTAATCCTGCACTGATCTCTGAAGAATACCTTTGAGGCTTCTAGTTGCACATAAGGGTTGCTGGACATCAAGTATAACCCTTGTTTCCATAAATGAATGGCAGATAGATATACAGCAGGTAAACCTACAATTGCATTATAAACTTTATAGGCTTTGTATAGCTGCTTCATTATAAAATTATAGTTGTGTAAAATCAATTTACGTTTCCGTTATTTATTATCAAGTCATTTTAAATTTGAGAAGGGTATTATATGGAATCAATGAAATATTTTGTACTGGAATAATACTGAATAGATATGATATTATATTATTTATATATAAACTATATTTCAAATAGATAGATAGACATATAGCAGCAGACAAGCAATTGTTTCTTGCCATTAGCCGTCATCAGTACTCCAAATCAAGCATGCTACAGCAAAACCTGAAATGTGACATAAATTCTAACCCTGAGAAATAATTTCTCAAACAAGAAGCTATTTTATTAAGTATTGTATACACACCAATCATAGTTATCTTAAAAATTGGCATAAAAATTCACATACGTGTCTGAGTTCATTATGTCTTACACAAGAAAATCTCTCCTACCGCTATAAAACGATGCATTTTAAATCCGAGAAAAGTTTGAAAAACATGAAAACATTCATTTTCACGATATTAAAATGTATATATCTTATTGAAATGACATGAAAGCGCCATGAAATGTCACGCATTTTCATGGTTTCCGTGTCAGTTTTATTGCTTATTAATGGAATCAATCATAAACTAACTTTTGATATCATTTCATAATTGAGATTCAATTTCTTAAGGTTTTCCTCAATTTTTTCCTAATCGATGAGTTGCATCAACTTTAGCAGAACGTGTCGTAAGCAGTGTCATTCTACAAGATTCTATGTATTTATATGCTATATTATGTCAATTAATTTAAGTACCCTTTGCGACTTTTTTTTTTCTTTTTTTCTTTTTTTTAATTTATCATTTATCAACAAACAGGGTAAGCTTGCAGCTTTTCTTCACCGGGGTGATTGGTTAATTTGCTAGTATTTTGAAGCTTGTGTGCGTGCGTTTAATAGCCGGAAGCCCTTCCTGACGCCAACCTATAGTGCTCAGGCCAGGGATTGAACCCGAGACCCTGCAGGCCGTGGTCCAACGCCCTTGCCACTACACCAAGGCCGCACTTGTAAGTTATAAATGTAATAAAGAAGAATAATAATCCATAGGCTTTGCTCAACCATCGTCATGGAGAGAATCAAAGAAATCTACAAAGAATAAGTTTTCCAACCTCTCCTTCACACAGCTTCACAGCACAAATATTCTATATCACCTTAAATGACAAAGTAGAATAAGAGTGATATATATTGATACAATAGCATATATGGCAAGGGGTAACATGTTGACACATTGCAAATGAGCATGAGATACAAGCTGGCTCAAAAATACAAGCCAATAAAACTAATCAATGAAGCGTAGAGATTGCTGTCAAACCCAGGAGATAAAACTATGATTCAAAGAGAAAATTGTTAACATTTTTATGTAGATCATCTTGACTCCGAAGAAAGAATTTTATATTGGATCAAACACTTTGCATTGTATAAAGTTCGTTGATACTCTTAATTCCTGCCATTGAATACCTACCAAGACAATACGTACACATCTGTGGCTTAAAAAGAGTTAATCAGGTATGACCTATAGTTTCGGCTTTTCATGGTGCTGCAAAGGACAATGCCGCTAAACATGCTTGTATCTTTAATCAAGAAATCTATTACATATATATATTTAGTATTATGTTACTTTTACAAAATGATTTTCTTTTTTACTCTTCTCTGCAGATCATTTGATACTTCTGAAGGAAAGTCGTATTTTTAATTAGGGATGTGAACGTCGGATGTGTATGTCGTATTTTTTATTCATGCTTTAATGCTTTGATAAATTCTATACAAGTGTATGATGCTTCAATACACGCATGAACAATCTGAAAAATATCATTAAATTTTGTTGATCCAGATCCTCAATATAACAACATATAACAACATATAACCACATTTTACAAAGAATTTTAGTTTTCATTTGATTCAGATTGAATAAGTATGCACATGTATATCTTTACCTCTCGTCCGAATGGACATGAGTCACTGTGATTACGTTGGAGAGAATTGTCATGTATAGACATATATCCATGACGATGTTTTAATGTAAACTTTTTAGACACATGATCTTTAAAACAAAATCCGATTTTAAAATTATTACTAAATAATAGCATTATTTAAATCTTTGTATTCAACTTCCAATGATACCAACTCCATTCCTCTATGTAAAGCGATAGCGATAAGCGAAACCTATGCTTGCCATCAGGCGCAGGTAAAGGATTATAAATCCCCTTGTATTGAAGATAATTGTTCTATGCAACACCCATTTTCATAAAATGCATGGGTAAAAGGGTAGCCCCTGCAACATATACCCCTGACCCAATTTTATATCAATAGAAACTCAGGTAGAAAAACCCTTTGTGTAGCAGAGAATTAATACAAGAAAAACAACAAAGCAATCGAAATATAATCTAACACAAGTTAGAAGGTATGGATGAATGCTATTTTATCGGCACACGCAAAATCACGCTGGTCACAACATTACCAGACATGCGAGAGCTCCAAGCTTTCAGAGCATGAAAGATGATGATCAATTTGGTTCCAATGAGAATATGATAACAAAAATCTATGAAATGATAGATTACGCAATGCTTCGAAAGAGTTTCAGGTTTGGCTTCACGATGCCTCGAGTCGTTGTTGAGTCTTCGACTGGTAAAAACAGATAAAATGTTAACATTTATTTTATTACACAGGGATTTGATATCTCTTCTCACTATATTACTTGCGCCCTGATCTTTAAAAGGCAACTTAACTATAGCGTCAGGTAGCCTGCGCGCAGACCCAATTTTTTTATGATTATTTGGGTCTGCGTAATATCGACAGAAGGCTTGCGCTTGGCTGAATTACTAATCATAATAAAGATTTGGGTCTGCGCGCAGGCTAAGCGTCAGGTGGCTTTCAAATGTTAACATGGTCAATACTATTAAATAATAAAACTAAAACGACTAAGATAAAAATTCAAAAGGGAAACTGACGAGGTTAAACGAAATTCACGATTTATTCACGGTGTAATAATGTTTTTAAAAGTCCTGTTTTGTAACGCTGATCGACAATGATTTAAAATGTAACAAAAGGCCGGTATTGCTTTCTTTACGGTAGACTTACGTTTCAATAAATTCTCCATTGTATTCTAAAAGTAATCCAAGAAAGGGCAATTTATTGTTTCTTTGTGTCTCCATGGTGAAAGTAATAGATGGTTGGATTCGATTTAAACTGTCGAGAAATCGATTAGCCTCGTCATTGTTCGTTACTATGGCAATAGTTTCATCGACATAGCGTTGATAATAGCGAAGTAGATATTGAATTTTTATCAGTTTTTCTTCAACATGGCACATAAAGACATTAGACACCGATGTGTATGAAGCGGAATCGGGGTCATAATTCCTAACCTCCGTGCTGTCGTTGGATTTCCGTGTCATCGTTGAATTTCATTCCATGTTTCCATTCCGTCGTTCTCTGCGCTGTCATCTGTGCATCAAATTGAAAACATCATCAAGAATAAATTTCAGGACCCTTCAGGTCAAATTTTAAAGGCTTTAGTTTGTGGTTTAACAGGAGAATTTTTGGAAAATACAGTGGTTATTTAGTCTTAAAGACTTATATATGAGGTCAGGATTGTAAAATATTCGAGCTTATATGAATATAGAAAACGATGGCAATGTTTGCGGTTTATTAATTGAGAGACATTAAATTATTATCGGAACATGAAATCGAAGGTTGACAGACAGACTCGGAAAAAGCAAAATCAAAATCCATGAAATGTGGAAGCAGCAAATATTGGGCATTTTAGTCTTGAAGTAGTGGAACTTTTTCATTCTGATCAATGGCATCAATATTATTGTGGTAGATTAATATAGTTAGGTTGCATCCATGTTCTATTGAATTTAGGTGTCTAGAGTGTATGTGTAATCTATATTAATATAATTAAGTGTGAAACGCGCGCGAAAACAAAACACTACACAGAATATCAGTATCTCATCGATTTTGATGTAGCATTTTCGGAGTCTTCCTCCAGTTACATTTTCCGATATAATAGCTATAATATTAATAGCTATAAATCTTTCCCAATTAATGGTATAAATGACATTAACAAATTGCAAACATTTCCATTGTTTTTCCGTCATAATCGTGAGTATTTCACAATCCAGATATCTGATAAAACTTACAACAACTATTTGAAAACGAACAATAAAGTATACTGTAAGACTATGGTCGATGTGAGGGAGATATAAACGACACAGTAAAAGTTTCAAGTAATTATCTTATCATTGGACCCTCGACGAACTCTAAACGCGAGTCCCGCTCAAGACTTCAAACTCTCTTTTTATGTGCAAACACCACTGACCTGCGATACCGCAGTCAACATATGAACATCACATGATCACCTAAACAACTGGAGCATACATAAGCAATGAGTGCTAAGCCTGAATCTGACAGCAAATAATATCCAGTGTAGATAATATCAAACATAAATCGAAAACCTTCCTAACCTTTCTAATGAAACACCGTAGTCAAATAAAAGTTGAGACAATTTGGTAGTTGCTTGCGCAGATGGCGACGCAGATGGCAGCGCAGACGACGGAATGAAGTTCAACAACGAAGCGAGATCCAACGACGACTCCGCAGCTCAGAACATTGACCCCAATTCCGCACGAAATTAATTGCACAGATGGCAGCTCAGATGACGATGAAATGGAAACACGGACTGAAATTCAACGACGGCACGAACGTTCGGAATTATGACCCCGATTCCGCTTCATAGATGTGAATTTTGATGGCTACTTTTCTTTAGTTACGTTCCAACAATGTTTTTCAATAAAGTTCTTTAGATTCAATGTAAATTCAAAATAATGCTGCGGTGCTTTTGTATTATTTCATATTTGCATTGTTGCCATGCATTCACATATGTCTGAGAATTAGCTTGACAAAATCATTTTTGAGTAGTCGGATTGATGTCATTTTACACAACAATTATCGAAGAATGAGCCGATCATTTTCTGTTTGCTAATTAGTAGAACATGATTTAAAGGCAACACAAAACATGAAATGATTTCCTTGTATTTTGAAACTTTTAAAAACGTTTTTGTAATCTTTTAACACTTGTTCAAAATCACACAGCATCTGTTGTGATATCTGGATTTCCAGTTTCAAGGAATCGTACATAATCGTATAAGCTTCCCATATCACTCAAGAGCTGATTCGGACAATAGATTTCCAATACTGTGGCTATTAGATGGTGGTGTTTATTATAAAAAGATATAGCTCATTTAAAATACACGCCATTGTTGATGTCGTGGGATGTCGTGTTTTGTGATGGAACTGGCTATCAAGAACAGACTTAGCTTAATTATATGTATAGATACGTTTTTGTACGATTTCTTTGGACGTGAGGTTTTTTTTTTCAGAAAATCACATCTCTTTAAATTCGCCTTTTATATCGTAAAACTACTAATCAAACCAAACAAAATTCCTTCCGATCTACTTTGTATCTAGCCGAATAACGATATTTGGACTCATTCAGAGAACTGATCGCGGATGCATTTTATGTACAAAATGACAGTATTTTGGGGATATATTTTGTTTACAGAGTATAGCGATGTTACATTCGAATCATTAAAAATAAATAGCTGTCCTTCGTAACAAATTAACAATGGCATAATAAAGATAATAGCACTCTGATTGTATGTATCCTGAAGGTGTAGCGTATAATTTTTATTGAATAGTTTGCCTGATAATCGCATCGGCGTGAAACTTTGAGTAGCAAACATGATTGTCTGATTGTCTGATTTATGACTTTACATATTTTACATATTAAAATGCAAATTATAATTATATTGATTATTTTATATATTTTGAAATCAATCCATGAAATTTAATTACAACTTGAAAAAAGCTTATTTGTATGTAACTGTAAAGTAAGTGTGAGTTAAGCTGACCCTTATATAATAACTATATTTAAGATTGCAACATGAAAATGAAAGTTTTCGTAGTATTCATTGAATCTTCAAATAAACCAATTATAATTTTATTTTAAAAAATCTGTTTTGCATAATTTTGCTTTTTTCAGCTATTGGAACTAATCACCTTCTGACTCAATGTTACAATTATTGCCGAGGTAATTACCAATATCTAACTTCTTTGTTTTATTCTATCAGAAAAATGACTCACTGATCAAACATGCCATTATATGTTGCCTCTTTACGCCATAACGGTTAAAAACCACGGAGCGGTCAACACAGCTTAGAATTGAGCGCAGTTCGACCAATGAAATTGCTCGAA
Organism: Haliclystus octoradiatus; assembly: GCA_916610825.1. NCBI lineage: Eukaryota > Metazoa > Cnidaria > Staurozoa > Stauromedusae > Haliclystidae > Haliclystus > Haliclystus octoradiatus. The sequence continues at coordinate 5,540,970 of OU744448.1, forward strand.
TTTCGTATTGACCTGTTAGTCAATGTTAGGTGTGCCTAGTTTACAAATTCAAATATTATCTAAACAAACACGCACATTATATACGGTATGCATCAGTTGATGAGACTTTTTTATCATATCCATTACAGAATAATGAGAATAAGTATTGACTGTATTAGGAATTGACTAGACTTGAATTAGACGTTGGTGGTAAAATATAAAAAGGTTCCCAAAGTATATTTAAATTGAGTCACAAAATCGTAACTTTAACTGTAGTTTTGAAAGAAAAATGAGCGCGCAAAGCAAAAACCCAAGAACAACGTATACGAATAGAAAATGGTTCTCTTTTTAAAGAAGAAATCTCCCAATATCCAGAATATACACTTTAAGTAAAATGCATTACCAAGAACAATAAACTGTAAACTATGTAATAGCAAAGGTGATTTAACATTTAGCTGTTTTAGTAGATCTGATTTAACCGGCAAGTCTCGTTGTGTTTCATATATCAGAGGAAAATTATCGTACTTTTGGCAAAATATAATACAAATGTTATTGTAACTCCTTCTGGAAATCCAAATTGCATAATTCATGATCAAAAACTTCTTAGCGTTTTGGGAATATGTAGCATATATGTTAGCTTCATGGTATTTGATTGTTTAGTTTCCTATGATTATTGCCAGTGAAGCATGGTTTAAAAACCAAATCTTTCCCCAGCAAGCCCTCAAATTTTCTATTGGTAATCCCAAACTACATTTCCCCATATGGGTTATGTGATTTCTACCAACTCTCTAAAATATCATGCAGATTTACGTAAAGTTATATAGATGTGCATTGATCCAGTTGAATCAACAAACGTCCATCCCTCTTGACCTTTATCCAAGTAAACAGCTTATATTCTATATATGAAACAGATTCTATCATATTTTGTAAGAAATAATGTGTTCAATAGGACTGTTTCACTTCCGGGCATGTTGATGTTCCTTGACAATACATCCCAGGATCACATTCCTTTCAAATTACATCACCCGGATTATCAATCTTTTTTAATAAAAATTCTCAAAGGAGTCGTTGATTGCCTGTGAAAAAGCTTCAATAAACATGATTATCCATTCATGCATGCTAACCAGGAGTAAAACACAATGCACGCTGATATCTAAGAGATGTTACTTTCGTATTACAGTATTTGAGAGGATATATAACAATTACAAAGGTGTGTTGAAATTTCGGGAATCTTTTAAGCAATAAATAGAATCAAAACATTGCTGAAAACACTGTTACTATGTTACTATTATTATTATTATTAGTATTATTATTAATAACATAGCAACGGTGTTTTCAGCAATGTTATGAATCTATTTGTTGCTATAGTTTCACGAATTTTCAATATCTTTGTAAACATCTTTGTAAGTGTTACATATTATCTCAAGTAATACGAAAATAATAGTAAATCAAGTAATAATTATAAGATTAAAATATTGCTGAAAATTATTATTATCCCTCCTATTATAAGTAGATATCTATTAAATCTGTTTTGCATGACAAATAGTGTATACAATTGTTCTATCTATTATCAAAGCGATAGTATTTAAATAGTGTCTACGCCAGTCTGCACGTAAAGTTTGAGCAGACAACATTCATCCTTCAACTCATAACCTCACATCAAATCAAACATGTTTGTCAGAGAATGTATCATACTGGTGAGTGATTGTACATTCTGATGTTTCGCAAATATCTCATGCATTCACTCTATAATTTATTCAATTAATTAATAATGTGCAGAATGTGTTGCCAAGTTGCAGAAAAATAATATTGAATTCTACGTTCAAGTTTCTCGAAACAAGTTTTTCTATTTCCCTTTCCGTTTCTTAGGTTATGTTTATTTCATTCTGTTGCACTAAGCTATATAGCATATAGCAAGATGTGGACGATACGTACTAGTGAGCATTCAATTGCCCTGCACCCAAACATTAAAAAAATCAAAAAGGGTAAACCTGAGAAACGATAAACTAATATAAAAAGTAGATATATGTTAAGTAAAGTTTGGTAAATTCTTCGATTGATGCAGCGGCGGTTCAAATTCGCAGTATATAGTTGAGGCAAAGCTGTTATAGGATTAGCACAACTAAATTAACGATAGTGCAATGAACGTGAGAGAGTTCCACGTTTTCTGGCAGATAGTTCCATGTTATTAACATATAAATTTATGTTGACTGATGTCTTTAGGCAGTAAAAAGAAGGTCATAATATTAGTTTTATAGGTAACATATGGTTTTTAAGGCGAGGATGTAAGCGAAGGTTAACATCACTGATCTATATAATAACTGGATAGCGCATCTATTGTCCGATTGCGCGTGCTCTGAAAAGGCGCTGCTGACATCTTGCGTGGAGCAATTTGCATTGTGAGCTAAACGGAATTAATGGCGGTCAATGAGGAAAACAAGAGGCGCTATTGGATTTATTACAATAATGACCAAGCGCTGAGGATTTTTTGACGATCTCATTTTTCTATGTACTAATACTTTGTCATTGAGCAAATTGAATGCCTATAAATATAAATATAGCTTGTATAAATCAACACAACATTTAACTCATTGACTGAAAAATCACAAGTCATTTTTCCATCGGATCTAGTTATCATTAGATCTAATGTATTACCATTTATGTGGTTAGGAAAGTCAATATGATGACACAGATTGAAGATGTCTAATAAATCATTAAAGTTAGTTAGAAAGGGATCAATAAATACAACATTAGCTATAGAGACCTAAATATATTTAATTAAATTTGAAGTGAATGAATGATGATGATGATAAATGTGCAAAATTCAATGGAGGTTGTTCAATAATTGTGCTCTGTTTTGCTGTTGTTATTTATTTCTGTGGATGTATAGTTTCTGAATTGCAATACCTACTTGTGAAATGACACTTTTTCTTGTTCTTGATTGTTTTCTTTATTTCCATGTTTTTTACATTTTGTTCGTGATTTACACATGTGAACTGAGCAGGCTGGCATTATAATTTGATTTTTTTAGCAACAAATATTTAAACTGATATTCTATTAGCTACAATAATACAAGATTGATTCACCCAATTCGTAATTTTTCATTGGACATAGCATGTTTTACAAGAGAAATGGTCCAGGCAATATGGCTGCCTTGGTTTGTAAACAAACTTGACCTGGCTTCAAATTTCGCGCCTTTCGCACAATGGGTTGCGCTATCCAGTTATTACATAGATCAGTGGTTAACATCAGTAGCAGTAGTAGCGCAAGCAAGACGGGAAATGCGCAAGGGCATTTATTTGTTTGTGCGCAAAGGTTTTCCAAAAATATAATGCATTGTCTTACTTTTGTCCTATGAACACCCTCATGGTTTTCTCAAGCAGGTTTAGGTTGTTGGTGGAGTGACAGAAAGAGCATACGTAATGCATTGTAAAATCTTTGATTCGTAATAACATCCAAAAAGCAATTTTCCAACAAAATTACTCGTATAGCTCTAGCACCGTTTTCCATATATATTATATATATAGCACCATATCACAATATTTTCCACGACATGCATGCCGGGTTGCGTACTTTACGTTATCCTGTACTGAGCATGCGCAAATTTTGTGGGCGTGATCTTTTGTGTTTTTGTTCAAATCTAATTTGAGCATGTTCAAACCATTAGCGTTTTACTTTAGTTTACAACATATTAAGTAGAGATTTATGATTCTCATAGGTTGCTAAATATTTCTTTATACCTGCAGTTTATTTCTCCAAATTCTGGAAGAAATATATGTGTTTTTACCAAATGTGTGTTTTTGCAAGCAAATTTCAAAATCTTCATTTCTAAACTGAATTGAGGTTCATATAGCTAGATAAAAAATACATGTATTTTTTATACAGAAAATTGAATTAAGCCAAGCGTGGTCTTTCTTTTCAGCCAAAAAAGGTTCGAATCAATTTATCAAGTCAATAGAATATATTAAGAGATACTACTTACTTTATAATTTTCAGAATTGAGCGCTGCAAAGGTTGTCAAAGATTTCCCATTTTTTATTTGTCACTGTAATTTCAATACGAAGGTAACTCCACAAATAATAATTTAAGTATATTTCGAAACAATCCCAAAATAAATATATCAAGAACGCACGTCATTTGAAAGATTGGAATTTTCTGCATCGTTTATAGTAACTTTCAAGACATAAACCGAATCAATCACCGCTGCATATGATTTTTAAAATCGACACGTACTAAACCTTGTTAATTTCTTTATTTTGATGCTAGATTTGTAACAGATAATGCAAGGTAATTTTCTTTAAACTCCAAGGTAGATCTATTTTTCTTATCATCACAAAGCCGAAATTTCACGAAAATATAGATATATATATTTCAATCATTGAAAATTTAGATAAATACAAGGTAAAGATTAAAGTTTATAATTTGATACAATGATTGTGGTCATCCCTTAAGCATAAATGCTTGTTTATTGGGAGACGCGTGATAATTTACAGGTTTTAGTTACTATAGTAAGAATAATGGTTTAAAAAAACAAAGAAAGAAAAGAAGAGAAAGACAAGGTAAAATAAATGGACAAATATGTATATGTATTATAATGAATCAGGAAAAGAGTTATAAAATGTCAGTAGCTATTAGATGAAGGTTTATTTGTTCTAAATTAGGTAAGTCATTAAGTTACAGTCGATTATAGTTAGTTGTTGATTGACAAACGTAACAGTTCTTTATCGTGCAGGTGATAGTGTAAGAATTTAATAACGAATTCTTCACAAAACGGGAGAAGTTTGCTGTAACTGGGGAAAGGTTCAGAGTACATTTTTTGCTGTTCCAAAGTGTAGGAAGTCTGTGACTAGGGAGCCGTTGCAGGAAGGTGGTCTTTGCATATGGTATCGAAAATAAATTTGTGATGCGTTTTTCTTTACTGCAAAAATTGAACATTGATCTAGTTGTCAGAGCAGATTTTACTGATATGGCTCGACGAAGGAAAGTTAACGATTTCAAAATGTAGAGATCATTAAACTTTAGAATATGTAGAGATTTTAAAAGAGGTTCAGTATGGGTTAGAGGTCTACAACGTAGAAGGACTCGTACACATCTTTTATTTAGGGTTTTTAATTTATTGCAATTCACTGAGTGGCCCCAAATTGGAATGCCATACTCAAGGTGAGGTTTGACTATTGATGAGTATATTTGCGATTTGTAGGTATTTGAAAGAAAATTTTTTAATTTTATCAATGTATAACATAATGATCGGATTTTCTTACACACAAAATCAACATGGATTTTCCAGTTTAATTTGTCATCAAGCAATAGGCCTAAGAATTTAACATGTTTCTCTTTTTCGTTAATTCCACATCGTTCAATTTGTGTGTTATTTATTTGCAGATTAATCTTGATACGTTGATTATTGAAAAGAATAAATTTTGTTTTTGCTTCATGTAGTGTGAGTTGGTTGTCGTAAAACCATTTTGAAATAGTGTTTAATTCTGCATTGACATTCTCCTGCAACTGGGTGACATTACTGTCAGACCATTGAAGGGTAGTATCATCTGCAAAAAGACTCACTTGAAATTCAGTTGAACTTGGCAAATCATTTACAAAAATTAAAAAAAGGAGTGGTCCGAGTATACTGCCTTGTGGAACGCCACAAGTTACAGTATTGGGTTGAGATTGATGGTTGCTCATGCATACAATTTGTTTTCTGTTTGATAAATAATTGGTAAACCAAGCTAATTCGTTGTTTGTGATTCCATAGTGGGATAACTTGGATAAAAGAATGCTGTGATTTACAGTATCGAAGGCTTTTTTAAGGTCAATAAAAATGGCAACATGGTATTTGTCATTTTGCTGTGTAAATATATTGTCCAAAAAATTTAAAATACAATCCATTGTTTGATAAAATTTTCGGAAACCGAATTGAAATTTTGTTAAAAAATGTTTATCAAAATAAAAATAAAGTTGATTATATACAACTCGCTCTAACAGCTTGGAAAATGTTGAAATAATAGAAATAGGCCTGTAATTGGAGATTAAATGGATGTCTCCAGTTTTGAATAATGGTAAAACCTTTGCTATTTTATAATTTTGAGGGAAAAAACCTGTTTTCAAAGAGAGATTCACAAGATAAGTTAGCGGAGAGAGAATTTCTTGATATATGGATTTTAAACAAGTGCTTGATATGTTATCAAAAGAAGAACTAGATTTAGTTTTCATTTTCTTGATTACTTTCTCCACGGTTGTTTGAGAGACCGGTCTAAAAATAAATGAATTTTGTGTGTTTTTTGGTAAATATGATTTATAGTTATCAGTTGATTTGATTTGATGTGCAAGGTTAGGACCGACATTAATAAAATATTCATTGAAAGCATTAGCAATCAAATTCATATCTGTTGTCTTACGATTGTTTACTTTAAAGAAATCTGGGTATCTGTTTTTTCTTTTATTTCTTCCTAAAAGGTTGTTAGTTGCTTGCCATAGCTTCTTGATATCATGTTTATAGGTTAAATAAAAATGATCCCAGTAGAGAATTTTGGATTTCCTTATTAGCTTGGAGTAGATTCGAAAGTAAATGTCATATTTTATTTTGATGTTAATGTTTTTAGTGGTAATCCATTTATGAAAGAGTTTCCCTTTATTTTTTCTCGAAATTAGTAAGCCATGGGTCATCCAGGGGTGAATTTTATGATTGCTTCGATTCAGCTTTTTGGTGATGATTGGACAGGCTAAATCTGCACACTTTTGGAATTGGTCATGAAATGTTTTGAATGCAGAAAAAGGTTCTTGAGGAAGAAACCAGTTGCATGCAGAAAGTGTATGGCTCAATGATTCAAGATTTCTGGGTGACATATCATGATAGGAAATTGAGGTCAATAGAGATAAATTTTTCTCTTTTGAGCTGAAATGTAAAAATGGACATAAGTGGTCAGATATATCAGTGGTGATGACACCTGTCGTCAAAGTTGACTTATGGTTAGTAAAAATGTTGTCGAGAAGAGTGCATGATTTATATGTAACTCTGGTGGGAAGTGAATTTATTGGAATGCATCGAAAATTAAAAAAACAATTTATAAGATCTTGTGATCTGATAGATTCGGTCAGCATGTCAACATTGAAGTCACCTCCTAAAAATATAGTTTTTTGGTTATATTCACGTAAGATTGAACTTAATATTGATATTGCGTTACTCAAGTTTGAATGAGGAGGAATATATGTTGAAATAAAAACAAAATTGCCACTTTCTGCAACAATAGTTTCTATATCATCATTAATTAGCGACAAATCGTGATTTACAGAGTATGTCAGGGAATTATGGATAATCAAACCTACACCGCCACCCCTAGTCACAGAGCGTTCCTTGTAAACATAATTGTAAGCAGGGAGAGAAATGTCACCACCATGCCAAATTTCCTGTACGGCTAGAACCTTTATCTTCGAAACATGAAGAAATTCACACAATTTGTCGTGATTTTTAAGCAAACTCCTAACGTTTTGTGTAGCGAAAGACATTTGATTTACAGGAACTTTATCAGCTGTTATATATCCTAAGCGTTCTATTAAATCACAGCTATTGTAAACCTCTTCTAGTTTGTCAATCATCATTTAAATTGGGGGAAAAATTATTGTGAAAAATAATAATAAATAATAAGATCGTCATGGTTTGCAATAACTGCAGTTCGAGAAAACAGAAAAGAATACTGTATGGAATAACGGTTGTAAGCAGGACAGTAAAAAAGAATGAGCAAACGAGCTTAACTAAGAAGAAGAAGTGGTTAGAAAATGAATTAAATAATAAAAACGACTTATCCATGTCTTTAGTCAGTCGAGGTCCAATCATGAGTAACAGCTTGAATGTCGTGATAATCTGAGATTTTCACGATTTTGTCAGACAATGTTTTGATAAATAGTTCCGAGTCGTTAGTCCAGCATCCTGCTATCTTTTTGGCTTTACGCAGCTGTCGACATTCAAAGAAAAGTTTCGCTACTTCTGCGCTAAGGTCCTCTGAAAGAAACAAGCCTGTGCCTTTTAAATCCTTTTTCGAATTGAAGATTCGACGTCTGTTCCAAATGTTGTGAAAGGTGAGGAGGACGGTCGGCGGCTTTGACAGCGGTTTCTTAATTAAGGTGTTGTCATGGTTCCCACGCGTGGTGGTGTTGTGCAATGCCTCGTGCTGAAGTTCAGAATTTTTTGAAAATGGTAGATTTCCTTTTCGGGGAAAAAATCTCCTAGCAGAAAAGTCACTGTTTTGTAAATCAATTGAAAGGTGATTTTTTGCCATATTTATAACAGATGTAGTCAAATCCTCCTCTGCTGGTACACCGTCAAGTCGTAAGTTGACCAGTTTCCTCGATTTTTCGGTACGTTCAGCAGTCGCCTTCAGTCGGTTAATCTCATTTTGCTGGTCGTGCATTTTTTGTTCTAAGTCAGTAATACGCACATGCTGGTTATACGACGCTTTCTTAAGCACATCCAATTCTTTCAATAACGACTTATTCAAATCCCTCACCGTACTTTCCAATAAGGACTTGAATTCTTCGGATCCAAATGCCTCAAGTAAGTCTGCCTTCGTCAGTGGTGTTGTAGACTTAGAGACAATAGATGCATTATTTGGCTTAGCCTTGGCTTGTCGAGTTTGAGACATTCTAGACAACCAATACTGTCAAATATTCAGACGTATAGTACATATGATTCTGTGATAAACATCGTCAGAATTACTGTAAATATTGAGTACTTTCTCCAAAAAGAACAGGAGCTAGAAAATACACGTCTGCTCAATCTGACGCCCGAAGCCCAATACTTATTGTCCTTTTGATTAAGCCTCTTATCTAGCTATATCAACCTCAATTCAGTTTAAAATATCAAGATTTTGAAATTTGCTTGCAAAAACACACATTTTGGTAAAAACACACATATTTCTTCCAGAAATTGGAGAAATAAACTACAGGTATAAAGAAATGTTTAGCAACCTATGAGAATCATAAAGTTCTACTTAATATGTTGTAAACTAAAGTAAAACGCTAATGGTTTGAACATGCTCAAATTAGATTTGAACAAAAACACAAAAGATCACGCCCACAAAATTTGCTCATGCTCAGCACAGGATAACGTAAAGTACGCAACCCGCTGAGATCCGTTTAAGTTTTTGTATTATAATTGATAATACCACAACAAAACAACTTTACAAAGATAACTATCATAAAATTTTATTCTATTTCGTATGCATGACTGCATCTATTCTACTTTAATTAAACATAATTATGCCATCGAAGTAAAATGTGTATTATATATTATTCAAAATATTATCCAGGCCCGATATCTTTCTGAAAAAATACACGAGACGTACTTGGTTATATATAAGATAATCAATTAACATAGTTTTCTTTCCCAACAAGGTATTTTTCTTTACGATAATGTTTTGCGTGATTTGTTCGAAGCCTTTGAACGTCACATCACATTATCTCGCTGAAATGCAGCCTATATTTAAGCAAGTTGTTAGAATAAGTGTAATATAAGTAATTAGAACATAACAAGGACTTGCTACGATTTATTCTTACAATTTGATTGGTTAACGCCAAAAGCGCCATTTCCCCGTATCCGAGCCTGACTCGTCAACTTCATGAAATTGATGAAAATACGAAACAACCGATAATTATTCAAACATGGCATTAGCTAGCACGTAATAAAAAGCAAATATAGTGAATATTTGTAGAGCTATCAACACATTTAAAGTGGAAACTGCAAAACTCCAGGAGACAACTCGAAGTTGAAAATTACTCACCGAGGAGGCCCGTACTTTTTATTTTCGTGGTGCTATCATAGCATAGTTCATAGAAAGTATGAATATATTTGTTTAATAAAATTAGATCGGATAAAGCAGTCCAACATAATCCAACGCATTATTCTATTTTGCATCTTTTTTCTTGGTTATAGTGGCTATTTCAAAATAGAAAGCCTTATAATATTGGATAAAGCTTGCAAAACATACAGGCCCGACATGGGGAATATACAGGACCGACACGGGGGATGTTGGAAAACAAAAGTGAAGTGTTGAAAGAATGAGCCGGGTGCAAGTGCTTTCAACAATTCCTGATTGTCTTCTAACTTTTCCGATTGATGTAAATATGAATATAAACACTTTCAAGCGTGTGGTAGCCCTTTTCTATTATAGAGATAATTTCTTAATCAAATGTGTTTATATTGCGAAAGGTCGTTCAAATCTTGAATTAATGATCCAAAATTCAATTTAGATAGTAAAAAAAACTCGGCAATCTGAAATTTGAAATCCGAAATCTGAAATTTAAAATTTGAAATTCGATCTCACGTTTTTATTTACGTCATGTTATTTCATTTAGTTGATGATATTTGAGCCGTGAATTCTAAATCGCAACTTCTAATATTGTAACATTTTTTGAAATATGCAAGCAAAGCAAAACGAGTTAAATATAAAAATGATAAAAATCACGGTTTCAAATACGACATACACATATATGTCCTTGAAATCATCATTCCAAGCGAGCAAGTCTGAAATTTTATCAAAATATTTCTTACCAAAAACATCGCGGCTCGAAATGCAGACAAACGAACGAGTGGACAACGGTCAGTAATTAAATTAAACTAGAATCAATTTTGTAGCAAGCCATATTATCCAAACACCCAGAAGTCACATATGATGTTTCAGCAATGTCAGTGCAATTGAAATACAGAAATATAAGCCGTTGATTTGTTGTTGTCCAAATGATGCTAGATTCGATATGCTTCTTCTTTGCAAGGAATATCACATACATAGACTTGTAAACAAAAAAACAGTATTAAATGTGCACAATTATATACATTATGCTTGCTTTCAACAAAATGCTTTATCCCACATTACAGCTTTGGTAAACGGTTTTAGCAAATCACAAAACACTTCATTCACTTTGAATTCTATTTGTGTTAAATGAACCAAATATCTTTTAACAACGTAAAACTCTTATATCTATTATGATGCTGCTCTATGTCAATCACCCTAGATTGTAAATACATATTATTCTTCCTCGGAGATTAAGCAATACGCATTATAGAGGAGACTAAGCAATACGCATTATAGATTATCAATACGCATTATTATTACGCATTACCCCTTCCATTATTGCTTTAATAAATCATATACCATAGAGTCAGAATATCGTACTGTATTTACTCTGCTTGAATTTTATCATTTAATTCACTGAAAATAGAGGTCGCAAGTCGGCAACTTCAATGTTACTGACTAAAGCTATCGCAGGATCCAATAAATAAAAATCAATACTATACTTTATATTTGACACTATGACCTTCAACGAAATCTCACTCATTCACAATACTTGGGATAACCGAAACTGGGAAAAACCGCAACGCTTCAAAAGACCTATTACAATTCATATCTCAATAATGACTAGACAATTTACAAAAATATTTTCAGCTCAAATGAGTGAAACAACAGCTCATTACATTTGAGTGTATTTATGTTAAGTGAACCAAATATCTTATAACAACGTAAAACTCTTATATCTATTATGATGTTCTATGTCAATCATCCTGGATTGTAAATACATATTATTCTTCCTCGGAGACTAAGCAATACGCATGATGGAGGACCCCTCCCATTATTGCTTTATAAAATAATATACCATGGAATCAGAATATCTTCTGTATCGTTTCGTTTTATTTTTTTTCATTGATTATTTAACTGTCCATCCCGTTCCTGTTAGCTCAATTTCTTGTCGTATAACATATTCAAAAAGGGCTATATACATTCAAAGTTGTAACTGTTTGTTTCAACACTTTTCAGTGCTTACTTATCACATCGTGAGGATTAAAATGTTGCTACACAACGATACTGGAACTCTAGATTTTTTTGACAGAAAAAATGTTGATATGAATTTTGAGACGAAAAACCTTGCAGCAGCGTTGGGTAGTGACGCGATAATCCTGATGATTTGATGAGTAAATGCTACGGTAAAACGAAAAGTTACAACTTTGAAGATATATAGCTCTTCTTGGAATATGTTATACTATAAAAAAAAGTAGCTAGCAGGATCGGGATGAGCAGTTAAATAATTAATGGAAAAATTTAAGATTAGCAATTAGAACGTAACATGTTGGCCGAAAATCACGGTCAAACTCTTTTGCGGAAAAGTGAATCATTTCTTTTTTGGTTTCAAAAAGTGGGACACGAGAATCTCAAAAAGTGGGACAAAGAGCCGCGCTGTGTAAAAACTGAACAACAACATGTACGTCATATACGGATAGAAAAAAAAGTTCCAGCCAAATCCGTTGTGTTCCAAAAGACGATGAATACACTTTAACGGAGATCGACTACGTGAATTGCTTACTATTGCAACAACAAAAGCAGTTATTTATATCTCAAGATCAACCATACGAACAATTGGATGGAGTTGCTATGGGCTCCCACTTGGTCTGCTTATGGCTAATGTCTTTATGTGCTATGTTGAAGAATAACTTATAGAAAGCCAATCGCTACGTCGCTATTATCAACGCTGTGTCGATGACACTATTGCCATAGTAACGAACAATGACGATGCTAATGGATTTCTCGACAGTTTAAATCAAATCCATCCATCTATCACTTTCACTATGGAGACACAAAGAAACAATAAATTACCCTTTCTCGGAATTTTTTTATTGAAAATTTATTGAAACGCAAATCTATCGTGAAAAAACCAATACCGGCCTTTTTTACAATTTAAAAGCAGCCTTGATCAGCGTTAACAAAACAGTCACTTTTAAAAACATTATTACACCGTTCGTTTAAAGGGGCAAAGTTGGCTGGTAGGCTCAACGCACTTAGAGTCACATGCGTCTTTGTCGTTTGTATTGCTTCTGTAGCTGAAACCATGCTGAAAACTTAAACTGATTTGAAGCCATGCTAAGCCATACAAACGAGCTCGTAGCGATCGCCGGTCAATGCTGCTCCTTTAAGCTCGTCAGAGCAGTATATTAATTGTGAATGTAGTAATATCAAACGTATTTTTATCGATCTTAAGTATCTAGTTTCCCTTTTAAATTTTTATCTTAGTCGTTTTAATTTAATTATTTTAATAGTATTGACCATGCTAACATTGTGAAAAAAGAACCTGACGCTATAAATAAGTTGCCTTTTAAATATCAGGGCGCAAGTAATATAGTGAGAAGAGATATAAAATATCTGTGTAATAAAATAAATGTTAACATTTTATCTGTTTTTACCACTTGAATACCCAAAAATGACTTGACGAATCGTGAAGCCAAACCTGAACTTTTTTCGAAACATTGCGTAATCTATCATTTCAAGTGTGGCTTGTGTAAGTCAAGCTTTATGTAGGATATACTAAATGTCACCTACACCAAAAAATAGAAGAGCACAGCAGAAAGAGTTCAGCAATTGGGAAACATATCCAACAACGCATTCAAGTAATAAACGATTTAATCAATGATTTTAAGGTTTTATAACATTGCAGCTCCAAATGGGACTCGTATATGAAGTGCTATTCATTAGGGACTTGCAACCAAACCTGAATGGTCAATCCGATTCAATCCGATCTAAATAATTTAATTCAATTTCTTATTCTATTTTATCAAACAAAAATTTTTTTTTTGTTTTACAATTATAGGTACCTTAGTAAGTTTAAGTCATAAATGAGAAATAAATGAATTATTTATTGCTATAAATGCTAACTTAATATAATAAAAAAAGTTTTCAAACTTGAAAATGGTCACAGACGATGGCCGAAACGTCGATATTTACTAATAAAACACATTCAAATTACTGTTGTCGGTGATTTTTGTTATCAAATGCTATAACATTATTATCACCATATCCATGTAAAAAAGATTTTTCGATTCGTGGAACTTTCCAAGATATTATAGAAGTACTTATATGTTGTATTTCCTGTTTTAATAATGTTCGGTCCATTAATTCTCAGCTGTTTAATAATTATAAATAAACGCAAAAATCAGATCTATGAAAAAAAATCTAAATTATGAAAATTAAATTAGATGTAGTTTTGTCCTTCCGTATAGTTCTGTCCTTTTACTAGTATTAATCATTGAAAATTATACTTATAGAATAGAATAAAATAGAATAGACTTGTCAAAAATTGAATGGTGTAAAATCTACAGGCAAATAATAATGGAAAGCACAACTTCCACTTAATTCGAGCCTACAAATACTGTATGCATGATTAAGAAAACGAATAATCAAATATATTGATTTATTGAATAATCAAAGTTGAACAAAATTCAAATTTCCTGCAATATTTGTGATAAGTCAACCTTTCATCATCTATTTCTAAAAGTGATGTTTAGCTTTCACAATGCTATCTGGTAATGAGTTCCAAACATTGACAACACGATTACAAAAAGTAGACCGATGGTGACATTTATCACTTTGGCTGATTCAAGGATTAGAAAATGACCTCTCCTCACAACGTGTATTTTGTGGGATCTTGTGTCTAGTTTCATTGAAATAAAGTACTTATAACAGCGTCGAAAAAGCCATGTAATATTTTGGAAGTCATTATAAGAGCTGTCCTTAGTCCTTTGTCCTTACGCAAATGTGGACAAATTCACTTTACTATTTATCCATGTAACATCTATCAATGTACACACTCTTTACCATCTATGTTTCATGTGTTTTCAGATCATTCTGGTTATTGCGTTGATCTGTATTTCTCAAGGACAACAATGTAACAATGAAACTGTTGGTTTGAATCCTGTGTATTCATTTTCAAGTGAACAATGCATGAATAAAAGAGACGGACAGAATCTTCTTACAAATCCAATTGGTGATCCCCCAATACGAAACGACGTATGGTATAGATCATTCTACCAATCCAACAATACCGTGGGATTACTGCATAAATTGGCATTATCTATCAAAGTGGACATGAACATAAGTGCCTCATCAATTTTCGTTCCCAATAGCCTTTCCAGAACTACCCGCCAATTCTTAAAGAGGGAGGTCCCTGGAAAAGGATTTCGCCTCCCTCGAAATTCACTTGATGCTAATGGATTTCTTCGGCTATGCAATGAAGGCTACGTTACATATGACCATGGACCATGGTGGTATGTTTTAATTATCAGATTTGTAGTACTTCAATGTTGAACAATTCAAAACTGTAACTGTAACAATATTTCAAATTTTTACTGATAGGGTTCCACGATACACCAATGAAGTAGAATGCTATGGTGATCGAACATGCCTTGGTTACCATGGTCGTTGCGCAAGAAAAACTGCAACGATTAGTCTGTCGTTTAGATTCTTTAGGAGATATACGCGCAATTATGATCTAGGCATTGGTTGTTGCTGCTCATTGCATCCATTTAGTTGGTTAGGCCGTCTATACAAGTGGATTTCTGTCTGACCAGCTTTAAAATCATGTATGAATATCAACAATGCGGGTTATCTGACTTCATTGGTTTGCCTCATTGCCATCATTGTATGCACTTTTTTACCCAGATATATAAATTGGAAAGGACATTTAGTAGTTCATAGACTATTAAGTTCAAATGTAAACTAAGCTATACTTGTATAGCAAATTAATTACCCTGAACTGACAATCTTAAGTTAGATGTGCTTAATGGATATAATTATCATGTTGATTTAGACTAGAGTAACGGGGTGACTGACTATTCTTCAATGTGAATGAATTAAATGTAGATGAGAGAAGAGCAATTCTTCGCTACTTTCTAGAAAGAGAAACAGCTTGACTCTACTGATTGTGCTATCAAATTCATTCAAAATGCACAAGTAAAAGTATCCAAGTTAAATATACACATCGGCACTAACAATTAAATTGATATCAATTATTTTCTTTAGTGCAACAGAAAATAATTTATTTTATAAATTGATTTTGTAAGACGTGTCTTTTACATCAACTTTAAAGAATAGAATACAATAGAATGTATTTGCATAATTTAAAAAGATTTCCAATACATGCAGATTGCACAAAGCTTTCACAAGTACGCCAACCCTTAAAATCAAACTTTGCCTTATTAATCTACATTTAAATTTACGCTAATTCCATTTGTATGTCCGTCTGTAAGGCGGGGATTCACGATGCCATTTTTGATGCAATTGACTTGAAATACATATCAATGGATTCGTTATTAACCAGAGGCGTGCATGGCCGGCTTCATTTCTTAAATAAATACATCGAAGTTGATAAAAACCAATGAAAACTGTTTCCCTTTTTAACAACAATGCTTTCTCAGACTGAAGTGCTAACCATAAGCAGTTTCGCGCTTGAATGACTTTCTATTGTCTCTCAGCAACAGTGCAGATCGATCTTTTGTTTTGTGTATGGTCATGTGTCAGAATGGACATTATATAATCAATATTTTTTGAAAATTATTTATAAACTATTTGGATAGGAACGATATCCCATTTGTAAACAAACTCACGCTGGGGAAATTCTTATTTATTCAACATAATCTCACATGTCTACTGATAGTGATAGCCGGCAATTTTACTGCAATGAAAAGACATTAGAGTGGGAATAAACCCCCAGACTATCTTTACATATGTAGTAGAACCCGACGTGAAAAAAACAATGGCGTAATTTTTTATTCGATCTGGAAATCATCTCTTGGTTAAAAACGCCTTCAAATTTGTGTTATAACCCAAATGTCGCTGAGAAAAAAAGGGATTGGATCTAGCTTTATGACGACAAAGTCACAAGTCGTGCGGTTTGTCTAAGGCTATGGCTATACGGCGTATTTTGAGCGAAAATAATGCAGGCGTATTTAATTCGAGCATTATTTACACCTAAAATACGCCTGGAGAACGCCTTATAGCGCGCATTAAATTCGCGTGTTGCATTTTAACCGGTTAAAATGCCAAAATACGCCTTGGCTAGGCGTATTTAAATGCAAATACGCCTTCGACACCTCTCAAATACGCCTTGGAACTATGCAGGCGAAAATGAAGGCGGATAAAACGCCATCCTTGGTAATTCTATAATAATCCTTAATTATTCGTAAATTATTACAACAAAGACGGGGGTTTAGACATTTAATTTGTCTCGTTTAGACGTAGTTGCATGGCAACAGCATAGCAACTGCATAGCAACTCCTTGGAAATGGTTCAATGAACAACAAATACAAATGAGCAAGGATCGAAGTACAACAAATTGTTCATTCTCTTTTATCAATCATTTATTTTATAATTCAATGGTCTTCAAGTTTGATATACATTTTACTTTATATCATTGGAAATCAGAAACATGGACTTGAAAATGCAATAATCGAATCTCAAAACATTCACATTTTGATTGTATTTAAATAAAAATTCATAGTTACTTAAATGCAAACTCTTCTCGACATTATCGCAAAGCTAAGTTTGTAATTTTTATTTCCAATGGGTACTTCTTGAACAGCGTATATTTATTGCTTCTGTGTGTTGATTATTATCTTGAACATGGCTTGTAACAATCACAGAAAAAGCGAACGATTTCCTTCCACGACTTTGTTTATAATTTTTGAATAAACTTACGAGATCATATTGCCTCATGACGAAAACAAATATCTTGTCTCATGCCGTTGGGAACAATAGTTTGTTTATGTAAAACGCACTAATCAGAAAATTTGATTTATTTCCGCCTGTTTAGCGCGCTTTAAGTTTTCAAACATCTCGAAGGCGTATTTGGAGGCGTAAATAATGCATTAAATACGCCTGCATTATTTTCGCTCAAAATACGCCGTAGAGCCATAGCCTAACAGACTTAAGGGTGGGCTGATCACGCGACGTTATCTTTGAAATGACCTAGCTCCGAGAAGTCACACAAAAAAAATTCTGACGTGGCTGAGCCATGAACAAACATATAAACTCGCGAATTACGTAAAAAAGATGCAATTTGTGATTTCAGGAGCAGAATAAAATCTATTGAAACGCCCAGTCGAAATAATTTCTCGTAGCGTCATTAAGCGCGATGAATCTGATATAGATTGCGGATTAACACAAACGTCAGGTGGTACGAGTGTTCCTTTGTGACTAGTCTAGTGATACATATTAGTTACGTGTTCTGTGTGACCGCAGTACTTCTCAAATCTTAATTAGTAGACACGTGCCTTTCGAAATAGCTTTATCCTACGCTATATAAGTTATAGCTATTTTTAACTCTATCTGCAAGTTGTTCTGGAGTAAATATCTCTATAAGATATCCTTTTCATGATCTAGATGTGAATGTAAACTGACTCGATTTGCACAGTCACGCACAGACGACTTTTCCTCGAGATAGATGGTACTGCAAAGTATTAATTGTACTTTTTCGGATTTATTTAAGTATTACTAAATTATTAAATATACATTTTTCAATTATCATTTCAAAGTTTAAGTTTGAAATTGATGTTTGTCTAGTAAAACTTAAACCATGCAATCGTATAGTTTATACGGCTGTCGATAGATATATGATACTCAATAGTCTAACAAAGTGTTCATCATTTATTCACCAAGCATTCAATTATTATTAAACCATCGAAAATTTTTCAGTACATTACACTGTAAAATTCTATAAAATATCGGAAAATAGTACAAAAATGATATGAGGGCTTTGACGTTCTTATTCAAGTTTACAGCCATATACTAGAACTACAGTAATGCATATTCTATCATTTTTCGGTTTTGCGGTATATCTTCATTGCATAAATTGTTACCATCTCTATCAAGGTTATCTGATTAACAAAATTAGGGTTCTGCAATGTGAAGTCTCGTTCCTGATTACACATACGCCTCCAATTTTTTTTCCATACTAGCTAGTTCATTACTTTTCTTAAAATCGAGATACAAACATTTCACGTTTAAAAAGGCTATTTTGATATATAATTTGTGAGAACACTGAGCAAACAATCTGTTTTGAAATGAATAATCTAACAAATTAACTTACAAGAATTTTCAAAATGACGTTGGCGTTCGACTAATTCGAAAAAATATTCAAAGTTCGAAGAGATTATCTGTCTACAGTCTAAAATTACAGAGTTTAGAATCAATCAAGGCATTGCACAAAAGTATTACTCTAATTTATTATTTAATATAAAAATATGAATCCTTTGGTTTTGAGCAGGCAGGCTTTTATTTTCAGATTTTGCTTCCATAATTAACGAAGGAATTGTAAGCATCGATTAAAATTAAAATTTCATTTTGTTGACTTGCTATATAAGAATAAGACACAGTATGTTACTACAGTTTCGAGAATACAAATAGCGGTGTATTGTTATTATCGCTGATCAACATTTAATAAAGTTAATTTCAGGTATATCAAATTCAACAAAGTTAATTTGAATTGAGCGCATGATTTGTGAAAAATAATAATAATTATAATATTTTCAGCGTTCAAAACTTTTGCTTTGAAATTAAAAGCACAAAAACATAATTCAAAAACATTTTTAAATAGTTAATACAGTTTGGATGAGTGTAACAAACCTTGTGTTACAAAAATAAGAAGCGAAAAGGTTGCATGAAATAATCGATCATAGCAAACAATACTTATTAAAATACAACTTACCATTTTCCAAATGAGATCCAAATAAAAACTATACGAGCGGCATAATCTCCGAAAAACATTTAAATACATAATAGCGGGTTCTCTGAGTTAATACACCAATCAATAATAAGTTAACAACCATATTTTATCGAAGGAGAATGTAAGCCCGATAAGAATAAAATATAAATTGTTTTTTATTCGAAATAATTCTGACAAAAATGATCATTTCATATCGCGATCAAATGCAAGGTAAAGTAGATTCATTTTCTATATAAGTAAATCCTTTTCATCAGACATCATAACATGAGCATTTAAATACTACCATCAGCTATGGTATTTTATATCTTTGAAGCTGCACTAAACATTTCCACTCTATAAACCATCGCGTCCGTTTCAATAAATTCTGAATAAATATGCATATCACGAATCTGGCAAAATGAGTTGTTTTCGTTTTTCTATCAAAATAATTAATTTATTCATGATCGTCTTTTCTTTCATTCGACATCTGTAATGCATTATAAATAGCGCGTAGAAATATTGACAACAAGATGTAACATGATATCAATATCAAATTAGTATAGCGATTTATTAGAGAATTTTATTTCATTTTAAAAGAATGTTGATGCTATTATTCTGGAAAATTTGATAACAAGAAGCACTATGAGGCCAACTTTTCACATCTTTTTTTTACTTATAAAATTTTATTTTCAACGAACTCTTAGTATTTTGATAGACTGCCATGAAAATCACAGGCCTGCTTGCTGAGATTGCAAAGATCAAAAATATATAGGCTCATAGGCTCATATACTATCATATCATAATATTTTCAGATTATATACAGGCGCGGATCCAGACGGGTGCACGTAGGTCAAATGCCACCCCTAAATTTTTCGGTAAAATTTAAAGATGACGTCACTATAAATTCACGTCATCGTTCATTTGTTGATGATGAATTTATTTTGTATTTTGATCAAAATTATCATTCCTTTTTATCTTCTGTTCAATTATTTTTAACGATAAACTTTCAATATTTAATGTTCGTATTTATTTTGTAATAAATGATCGTAATCGTATTGAATTCAATGTTCAGCGTTTAACGTTTTGATTCCCTCAGAAATTGTACTAAATTACGTAATATACTGAAGTCAAGCGGGGCTGCGGTGTGCTGCGGCAGTAGAAAAGACCCACACCAGCGTCACGACTACAGTTTTGCGGTCTTAAAAAATCTATTGTTTATAACTCTGTCTATTGTTTCTGTCTCAAATTTTTTTAACAATTGACCTACCGTCGGCGAGCTCGTTGCCAAAGAGAAAACAGGACTGACCTACTCATCCGGGAGCTATTTTGACCGCCCATCCAACTTCTTTTGTGCGTTCGAGTCACCGATTGGTGAATTGGCTGAAAAAATAACAATTGACCTACCCACGTGGTAGTTTTGACCTACAGAATTTGAGGAAATTTTGCCTGTGTTTCAGGGTCGTAATCTCAAAAATATGTTCGCAAATATGTTCGCAGAAATTGCACGCGTTGTGCTCAGTCTTGATATCTGATTGGATAAATTCAAAGTAACTTCACATGGCGGTTCTAGACATTTCTGCAGTTTTATTCAACGGTCTTGTTCTCGTGTGACTATCAGCGTTGAAGCATCAGAACAAATTCAAAGCAAATCTACTCTGCTATAAACCATGTTTATTGCAATGGTCATGAAGAAAGAGACAAACCATGTTTATTGCAATGGTCATGACGACAGAGATTACCTATTTTATCAAGACTTTCTTCGAATTACTACGAATTGATCCCTAATCAACAACGAGATATTTTTAGAAGAATGAATTAGAAGGCAGATAGATTTACACGCAGAAATTATACGCAGTAATTAGAAATTGTACAAACTGGTAGAGAACTCGGAGGAAATGTGTAAGTACGTCTGTTATATAAATAACGTTGTTTATATCATTTCAACCTGAACTCAATTGTGTCGCAATTTCCAAGGTCGACAAAGAATAAATAAATTTGAACCTGACAAAAGCAACCAGAAAGAGGGCAAAGTCAGACAAGCCATAACAATTGTTTATGTTTGAAATAATTGTGATTGTAGTTCTGATTTAATTTAATTTCGATTTACAGTGTTATGAGAATGAAATTTCAAAATTAAAATTGCGTGTCTCGAAAGTCGAAATTGTAATTTGTCGTAGACAAGTGTTCAAAGCATGTCACTAGGCCTACTGTGTTTGAATTTGTCACGCTATTAGATTCTTCTGACTGCTTGTCCGTCCTTTTTGGGTTCATTTTACTGCTATTAGTCTCTTGCAAATTGTTGTAAATCTAACCTGGCATCAAAATTTGAGTACCGGAATTAGAAAGCACAAGCACAACAAGCCGGCCCAACTGTTGACATAAAATATAAGGCAATGGAACTCAATGCTACAACTATTTACCTTGAAAACTTTATACCTGGAATAGAGAATGAACTTAGCTTTGTGGATTTCTTGATCAAAGTGGTAAACTCACTTCAAATACCAGGACTATAGGGATTTCTAATAAAATGGAACAGCTTATAATCGATATAAATCCCGGATAAATTCATCAATTTTATATAACACTACACCCTTTCAAGAGTGGATATCCACTTATAGTTCATATATGTATGTTTTATTTGTGGATTGTCATTTTTTTAATGTTGCAGATTGTAGCTGAATTGTATATTGGATATTAAAGACTAATTCTTGATGAAGTGAAGTTCAATATAATTATATATATTTAACTCAAAATAACCATTACAATTTAACATTTATTGTCATTGTATGTTTATCGTTATGTGATTTTTTGATTGACTCCTTTCTTCTTACTCAATCTTTCTTTGGTGTACAAAATGGGCGTGGCAAATGACGTAATTAATTTTGACCCCCATAAAATAATTCCTGGATCCGCGCCTGATTATATATATAATTTGATTTTCAATACACGCGCGTGGGTCGGCCTTGTTCAATAATATGTTGTCGAAGCAATAGGTTTGTTGATCACGTCAGTTAAAGCGCCGATAACAGAAAGTAAGGTAGTGGCCGATTGGTTAGTGCTCTGGTATTACAATATCAGGAACGTCAGTTCAAATCCGCCAATCGGTAATTTTTATCAACGATTTTTCTGATTTCTTTTTAATATGAAGCAGTAAATCATTGTTAATTAACAAAAGATATCGTTTGATCATGTTTAAAATAACAGAAATTAGTGGACCATGTGTCTTGTCGAAGCTAAATCAATTAATATTGAATATATTGCATGCAATGCCACGAGTTTGACCGGCCACACTTTGACGGCGTTATTTTGTGAACACCACATTAGTGTTGTATACATTGCAATAAAGATTTATGAATTCGAACCGAACGCGATCCGATCGTATCGGGTCAGATTCGGGTTAATATTTTAGGTCTTCGGATCGGATCGGATTTGAAGTGATTTTTTATGGATAGTTTCAGATTTCGAAATTTGACTGAGTATTTGTAATTTATAATAATTAATGTGTTCTGGCTTCCTTTCAACACATAAAATAAAGTTTTTCTATGTAGACAAAGCTACGTTAAATTATACATTTCAATCGACTCAATTGATGTGAAATAAATTAAATTTTTATTAAAGGAATGATTAAGATGTATTGATTAATGCTACATCGTTTCAATGCGTATTGTGTCTCACGTTCTCCTCCAGAGTTCATACTCCGTATTATACAGCGATAGTCAGCTTAGTCAATTGTTTAATTATAAGTGATCTGAAAGTTTTATCATAGAAGGTCCATTATGGACCACACTCATTGCTAGTTATTATATAATTGCGATCGCATATAGATTTAACGAGGATTCAAATGCGATGAAACTCGATTGAAACTCGATTGAAACTCGATGAAACTGGAATTAGTGTATTTAACAAATAAGTGTGAACAATAATAAATAGTTTTTGCTTTCAGGAAAGTGGATTGAATCAATTATTGAATAATCCTAAAGATGGATTCGTCATTAACCAGAGGGGTACATATGGCCGGCTTCATTTCTCAAATAGATACATCTAAGTTGAGAAAAAACAATAAAAACTGTTTCATTTTCAACAACAATCCTTGTTCAGACTGAAGCGCTAATTAAACAGTTTCGCACTTGAATGAATTTTTATTGTCTCGCAAATACAAAACAGTACAATCCTTTGTTGCGACGTGACATATAATTTGTGTAGTATTTTCATCGTAGTAGTTCTCAGAATGAAATTCAAATGTAGACAAACTACAACACGTATATTTATATGAAAGTGAAAAAAAGATGTGTTATCCAAATTACGAAGATATAAAATAAAAATATTTCCTGATTATTACAGCCAGTGTTAGATTGTACAGTACTGCGATGAAATTTAAATCAAATATAGAAACAATTGGACTACCAATTTCCACGTCATCAGTGACAATAAATAAATTAAAATATGTAAGAAAGTACATGACTGTAATTAATAAAATAAGATGTAAAGAAATGATAAATAGTTTCCCATTCTATACTTTTTCAGAAGTCAATTGAATCATGCTTGAATCAAATGTTGAATAACCACGTTATGAATAAAGAATTTTCAATGAAATTTTTTCGGGATGTGCCAGTGTTGTTAGAGGAAACAGAATTAAGAACTGTTTCTTTCATTTTTTTTGGGGGGGGGATGGTTATGGCTACTTAACTTCCACTTTAATAGTACCTAATTTGTAAACAGATCCTGTGCGTTCCACTTTTCACTTCTCAACTTTTTGCTCCTTTGAACAGCAAAAAATGAAATAGAATATTTTCTCAATTAAATTGCGACTTCGATCGGCTTTTCTACATAGATTTGTACATGCATTTATTTCGAACCAGTTAAACCAGATGATTCACTATTCAATATAAGCATGCAGTTACATGCAACTGGAAGTCCAGTAATAATAAAAGTCTTTCACAAATCTCAGATCAAAACCATCGTAAGCAATTAAAGCATTTTTCAGCTTGAAAATATCATTATGATTATAGTACTTCACCGCGAGAATCTTCCAGCGTAAAACGTCAACCAAATTGAAAACCCCATATTTTCTTTGAATGTTTCAGCTCTGGAAGTTTCTATTGTTAATTCCTTCGAAAATTTCCCCAAATGCTGTTTGCGATTTCCAACAGCTCTCAAAAATATCATTCGGAATCACAGTACGTTAAGTTATAAATGTGCATTGATCCAATTAAATCAACAAACGTCCATACCTCTTGATCTTTTTGAAAGTGAACAGCTGATATTCTATATATATTATTAGAACTTATTTTATCATCTTTTGTAAGAAAGGATGTATTCAACAGGACTGTTTCACATCAGCAATGTTGATTTTCCTTGATAATACATTCCAGGATCACAGTCTCAGATTACCTGTGAAAAAGCTTCAATAAGTATGACTATCCATTCATGCATGCCACTTTATTGTCAAAGTCCCTTTGTCGAAATAATTTTAAAACTGGTTGAAACATACAATGCACGCTGATATCTAAGATATGACATTTTCGCATTACTTGAGATGATATGCTACAATTAGAAAGATGTTTACAAAGATGTTGTAATTGCGGGAAACGTTTAAGCAAGAAATATAGAAATAAAATATTGCTGAAAACATTGTTGCTGTGTTATTCTATTATAAGCAGATATCTGATTAATCTGTTTTGCATGACAAATGGTGTATACAATTCTATCTATTATCAAAGCGATAGTATATATATGAATAGCGTGTACGCCAGTCTGCACGTAAAGTTTGAACAGACAACATTCATCATTAACGCGTATTATATTTACCTCACATCAAATCAGACATGTTTGTCAGAGAATGTATCATACTGGTGAGTGATTGTACATTCTGATGTTTCGCAAATATCTTATGCATTCACCCTATAATTTATTCAATTAATTAACTATCTGCAGAATGTGTTGCCGTGTTGCAGAAAAATAAAGTTGAATTCTTCGTTCAAGTTTCTCGAATCAAACTCTCCTACTTCCCTTTCCGCTTAACATCTTATGTTTATTTCATTCTGTTGCACTAAGATATATAGTATACAGCTGTCATTATTTTAGTATACGGGGGATGCTCAAATATTCAAGGGTGCGCTTTTGTGTTTTGTTTTTTTAATATTTTAGTCTTATGTGTCTTTTAATGTGAAAGAAATATTCTGGATATCATTTTATGATCTGAAAAAATGTTATGGTCATTCTGCCAAAGGGCTCATGGATATGTATATTACATATTACTTTATATACATAGCTCTGGACGTTGACCGAAAACCACTGTCAGGGAGATGGCTTTGTTACTTACATAACATAGATTGCAAAGCCTCTGTATAACAGGAGAAACCATAATAGCACAGGCGCTATTTCGCTATTTATATACAGTATGCTCAGCATTTCGTCATGGAATACCTTGATGTCTCGACTCGATATTTGCAAGATTTTAATTTTACCATTGAGCATCGTTCCATTTATTAATAAAACAGTGTTGGCGATGCATATAGCTCGATTTCTATAAATAGACATTTTAATACCTTTATTTATCAAATGTCTCTTCTTTTCACGATGTGACTATTTGACAGGAGCTATATTTATTTATTGATTGCTTCGTTGCTCTTATGAATAGTAACGCATGTGTATTATGAACGAACAGCAACTTGTTAGCACTTTGGAGCATACATAATAAAAAAAATGAAAAATTTGGAGTGACCTTAACTCGAACTAGCATGATACATATGCACATTAGTCAGACGCAATATCAATCCGCTATGCCGACAAATAATAAGGAAACAAAAACGAATTTACACTCGACTGGGTGGTTATCCCGTGATCGAACCCTAACCCTGAGACATAGAGTGCTAACCATGTGACTGCCTACTGTTCTCGATGTCGCCACTCATGGGCAGCTTACGTCATTATGTTAGTGGCGTTGTTCCTTTCCCTCGTAAATGCAAGCATTGCGAAAACAACCCAAACAAGTCAAGTCATGTTGTGATTTATTGATGTATTTCAAGTATATTTAAACCATACCTTGGAATTTCTTGATGCTGAATAAGCTAGTTCAAAGCTTGGCTATTTTTGCGATTTCAACAATTCTTGATGTGAGAAATGACATCTATTATGCATGAAATTTTTTTGTCGTGAAACTCATCATTGACGTGATATACTACAGGACTTGTGATACTGATGTTGGGAGAGTCATGGACAACATTTCTATGAAACAATCATATAGTAGCTTAACTATTTAGTTTTAATTCCAAGATCTGTAAATATCACCATCACATTTATAAAACATAAGTTGATAACGGGGGGAAAGTATTCGCTCAGCGTGCACACTGCACATGTTCAGCTGCGAGAAACTGCAAAGTAGAAGAACTAATTTCCATTGAAAATAATTATAGAAATGAAATCACGTCCATTTATATGCAGTTTATAAATTAAATTGAGTATCTGAAGACCCTAGTTGTTGTTATTTTGACTCTTTCTCAGCACTTTTAGCACTATTATGAGTTTCCGATTTCGATTTAAACTCAAATTTCCCTCGCTTGAAGCACATGTTATTTTTGCTCAATGATTTGACATTCCCGCGGTCCATCATGACAAAGCAGTTTAATGATTTGTTTTAATCTAGTACAGCGGCAGTGAGTGACGGTTAGTCAAAAATCGTATGGTAGACAATAGGTTATCATTGTGTAGCATTTGGTTGTACCAACAGTTCTAAAGACACACCCAAAGAAATACAATACCATCGGTAAAGTCAATGAATTTAATTTTTACATCCATAGCGTAATCTTGTTCACCTTACTACTAAATACAATGGAAAATATAATATAACAACAAAAATCTTAGAGATGATTGGGTTAATGCCATAAAAAGGAAAACTGGAAGGCTAATTCAAGTTCCAGGTTATGCAGTCAACATTTGTTACCCTCATCTTACATGAAACGACCAGACCATGAACTAAAGAGGCTGAAAGAAACTGCTATACCTACCATTTTCCCTGCTCATCGAAAGAATTTACTGCTTTGTATAAAACCTACATTATTGCTTATAATATTGGCCACATAAAATAAATATTGATGTCGTAAATATAAACCTGACATGTTCAGTTTATAACAAAAGTTATGGATTCTTTTTATTTCAGATTGATCATTTCATTAATTTTGTATCAGCCGGGCTGTAATTTATTATCAAGTCATTTTAAATTTGAGAAGGATAGTATATGGAAACAATGAAATATTTAGTACTGGAATAATACTGAATAGATATGATATTATATATAAACTATATTTCAAATAGATAGATAGACATATAGCAGCAGACAAGCATTTGTTTCTTGCCATTAGACGTCATCAATACTTCAAATCCGTGCATGCCACGCAAAAATTGAAATATGACATATAGTACAGTCATTTTAGACCAATATAAGCATTAACCTCACACAAATTGCAACAGAAGCATTTTTCATCAATTCTAGTGTTGTGCCTCATTTCGATTCTCAGCCTCTTAATTAAATATGTAGGACATTGATGCTAGAATTAGAATGTGAAGTATGCGGTGCGAAGAACACGCGATTATATATGAATATACATCTTAAAGTTATTATGAAACATTTGTATTATCTGTGTCTTTATCTATGATCTATCATACACAGCATTTGGATTGAGACTCAAAGCTCAACATTGGCGCAGCTGATAGGATATATTTTTAAGTATTATTATACTGTGTATGATTATGGCACAATTCCGTGGAAAGCTACCGGAATTTTTCAACCCCAAACAACACAATGCGTATGACAAATTCATAAATTGGAAGTCTATGTTCAATATTTACATGGCTGCAACTGATTTAGATCTGAAAACTCCAGCAAAGCAAGTCGCGATTTTATATAACGTGGCTGGTGAAGATTTTAGAAAATTTGCACAAACAAATATCACGTTTACGGCTGACACGCCCGAAACAGTAGACAACATTTTGTCTGGATTGGAAACTGTGTTAAAACCACAAAGGAGACATCTCAGTTATAGATGCAAGTTATTAGATTTAAAACAAGGGACTGATCAACCCATTCACGAATTTCTACAGTCATTACGTTCTGTGTACGAGGAGACTGGATACACGGATGCGACGCTTACGGGAGAGTTATTATTACGAGATTTACTAATACGAGGACTAAACTCTGCAGACGCAAAAAGACTTATCATGCAGCAGAATGTAGATACTCTGACAATTGCAGAATGTACTAAACTAATATCTACATTCGAGACTGTAAAACCAGTTATTGTGACAGATTTGGCTGCCGCAACGACATCTGACAATTGTAAATACTGTGGTAGACAGCATATATACGGACAATGCCCTGCTTACGGAAAAACCTGCACGAATTGTGATCGTAAAAATCATTTTGCAATTGTATGCAGATCAAAGAGTAGCAAAGATAAAAGATCATTTGAAAAAGAATCTAAAAGGATTGACAAAAGAAAAGGCAGAAAATCGGACAACAAACGTAGGCCACAAGCAGCTGCGTTGCACACTGACAGTTCTGACACTGATGACAGCTCATTTGCAGTAGATTCTACAAAGCCAGGCAAAAGGGCGTATGTAACGCTGTGGTCTAGAGGTAAGCCAATACAATTTCTTATTGACCCTGGCTCGACATGTACAATGGTGCCAAACGAATATTTAAAAGATTCCAAGGATTTTATTTCCCTCAAAGATGCCCATGTCAGGCCTTGGAACAGTAAACCAATTCGTGTTACAGCTCAAGGTACAATAAAATTGTCTGCAACACCACAGCATAAATCTATTTCTGTTGCGGCTAAGACAATAGATAATTTAAAATGCCCGTTGTTAGCGTATCACGATTATTTAGAGCTCGGAGGTCAGCCTTTATCGCTGCCTACAGAGTTTGCTGTAGAAATAAATGCCGTTGAGCCGTTAGGAACTATTGGTGCTGCAACAATCGCAATTAAACATAATAGTTGTCCAGTTATTCAAGGAGCCAGAAAATTAGCGTTTAGGCTTCATAATCCTGTTTCTGAGGAACTAGACAGAATGATAGAAATGAAAATTATTGAACGAGTGACGGGCCCTACTAAATGGCTATCACCTATCGTAGTTGCATGGAGAAAGAACGGAAAGCCACGAATTTGCGGCGATTTTAGAAAATTGAATGAGTGCATTAGTCGTGAACGATTTGTTATTCCTACAGCGGAATCGTTTTTCGCAAATTTACATGGCGCAACAATATTCTCTACCCTCGATTTAGAATCAGGGTTTAATCAAATAAAATTAGACGAAGCGTCATCTGAGTTGACTACAATAGCCACTCATCGCGGTAATTATCGTTATTTACGACTTCCGTTCGGTGTCAGTTCGGCACCCGAGATTTTCCAACGCACAATGTCAGATCACTTATCGGATCTATCCGGCTGTCGTGTCTACATAGATGACATATTAGTGTATGGTAATGACCGGAAAGAACATGACGAACGATTAGCTATTGTAATGGCTCGTTTGAAAACCATTGGTGCTAAACTAAATAAATCAAAATGTAAAATAGCACAGGATAAATTAATGTATTTAGGGCATACTATATCTGCTAGTGGAATATCCCCAGATACATCTAAAATTACTGAAGCGTTAGACATGTCACCACCTAATAACATAACCGAGGCTCGGCGCCTTCTAGGTATGCTTAATTACATGCAGAAATTTCTGCCTGATTTATCTACGCACGTCAAAGCAATTAGAGATATTTTGAAAGGCGAATTTAATCTTGATGCTGTTCATAACGCTTGGACTGTTGTCAAAGAATGTTTACGTCGTGCTGCAACTAAAACTTTGTCGTTTTATGCGCCAGATGCAGAAACTGCAATTCTGTCCGATGCAAGCCCTTATGGTTTAGGTGCAGTATTATTACAGCTGCACGATAATGAGTGGAAACCTGTGTTAACGGCCAGTCGCTCGCTCACGACTACAGAGCAGAAATATTCACAGATGGAAAGAGAATTGTTAGCAATAGTGTTCGGAGCAAATCGATTCCGACAGTTTATTATCGGCGGCACTTGCGAATTTTGGACTGATCATAAGCCTTTAGAAGCAATATGGACTAAACCGTTAGATGCTATACCACCACGACTTCAGCGGATGATGCTACGTCTTGCACCATTTGGATCCGAGATCCTTTATAAACCGGCAAAAGAACCGATGAACCGATTACCGGATACTCTATCGCGGTCACCAGCACACGACAGTACACCTGAGTTAACAGAAGCAGAGTACAACCAAGTAGCGTTTGTCACTTTGGAATCTGCAGGTACATTATTATTATCAACACAAGAAATTAATGAAATAGCAGCTATAAATACTTATGATGATGAAGATGACGATGAAAACATTATACAACAACATCAATTTGTAACATTAGATGACGTTTCGAAAGAAACCACCCATAGTAATGCATTGTCTCGTGTCATTAACGCCATTGAAACAAATGACTGGTCAGGTTTACCTGAGTCACTTGATTGCTATTTTAAAGAACGACACAATTTAACTGTATTAAATGAGCCGAGAATACTTCTAAGAGGAAATCAAATTGTTATTCCATCATCATTACGTGAAAATCTTGTGAAACTAGCACATGATAGTCATCTCGGTGTTAAATCTACACTTGCCCAACTAAGTTCTGTTTGGTGGCCGGGATTGTCAAGCGATGTGAAGTCTGCCTTAGATCATTGTGACAGCTGCAAAGAATTTCAAGAAAGAATTCCTGATCTTGAACTTCAGCCATCAGCAATTCTACCTCCATGGCACACAATTGCCACAGATATATTCCACGTTGATCGAAAACCATTTTTGTCTGTGGTGGACTATGGATCCCGCTTTCCAGAAGTATATCCTTTGCGAAAAGAGAAGGCCTCTGAGATTATAGATGCGCTTGAGGCTATTTTTTCAATGCATGGCCCAACTTTTGAAATCATGAGTGACAATGGTCCACAATTCACTTCCGATGATTTCAAATCATTCTGTAAATCATGGGGTGTTAGAATTCGACATTCTGCACCGCGTTATGCAAAATCAAACGGTATGATAGAACGATTCCATCGCACTTTCAAGCGTCGTTGGCATCGTTTGGACCATTTAAATGACAAACATCGTTTAAGACGCGCGCTATATATACTACGTACTACTTATCATCGCACAATAGGAACTTCTCCATTACATGCGTTAATGGGTCGTAAACCCATAACTCCAATTCCAGCTATGATCGAAAATAAAATTATCAATGAACGTCATCAGCGCACCGCTAAAGCCGTCATGAAATTAGCGCACGATTCAACAAAAAAAATTGCTCCACTTGTTCAGCCAAACGTTGGTGAGCGAGTTGCGATTAGAAATATTAATGACATAAATAGTCCTATTCGTGGACATGTACAATCAGCCACTTCTCGCCGCGTTGAGGTGTGCACTGAATCAGGTCGAAATTTAATACGGGCACGTGCTCAAGTGATTACACCGTTAAGAACAAGTGAGCAAACCGTCTCAGATGCATCTCAAAGAACACGCAGTGGACGAATCGTGAAAGCTCCAACTCGTTTTGATCCATCAGATCCTACTACTCATTAACGGAACCGTTTTAATAACTTAGTTTAACCGTGAAGGTTTTATTTAAATTCTTATATCTTATTAATTGACTTTACTTATATGACAATTTATTAAATTTTAATTTACTTTAGAAGAAGGGGCAAGTGTTGTGCCTCATTTCGATTCTCAGCCTCTTAATTAAATATGTAGGACATTGATGCTAGAATTAGAATGTGAAGTATGCGGTGCGAAGAACACGCGATTATATATGAATATACATCTTAAAGTTATTATGAAACATTTGTATTATCTGTGTCTTTATCTATGATCTATCATACACAGCATTTGGATTGAGACTCAAAGCTCAACACTAGGGTCAAATTTTATGCTTAACAACATATCCAAAATGTTCCGAAATCGAAGTAGGCAAAATACCTTAATTTCGCAATTTGATTTATGGCATTCCCAGGAGAAACATGAAAGCGAGGCTGTCCAATTTCAGGGCAAGCATGTGATTTAATTTGAGAGAATACCATCAGATATAGTAGCCCTGCATCATTTAGCTCATATAATGTGCTTAAAATTATGTATCAAATTACCAAAGCTAGGCTGTGTATGAAGATTAGACAAAGCGACATAGAAAAACGAGAAAAACATATACACAGTAAGTAAAATTATGTTATTCGTTATGTTTTAACATTCCACTAGCAGTATAGATCATGTAAATATTTTATTTATCTTATTTCGAAAATACGATTAGGTAATATAGATTATACACAATGAACAATTTCAGGCAAATGCCTAGGAATGTTCATGATCGCAATTATATTTGACAAAAGTTGACTATTACGATTTGATGATAGGCCTACAGAAAAACAGCAGAAAATATATCCAACAAAAATGTTAAATAAAATTAAACTAAAGAACTAATACCTTAATTACTCCTCGACAGGATATCAATGTAACTTCGTATAGACTACAGTTACCCAGTCGTTCATGTTACTAATTTAACCATGGAATGAAAACTGAACACCGGTACTAACACCTAAAGGTTATGCTCACAATGTTGACTATATCCTATAGACATATACAATCATACCTGTTATAGCAGCCATCTCTATACAGCGACCACCTGTCTCAAGGGGTCCCCATGCAATGTCTTGAAATAGTATTTTCTATTGAATCAAAGATCGATGAGCTTGGCTGCAGTTTTGGTGATTTACTCTTTTTCTAGTTCTTGGTTTGTCTGAGCAGATAAAGGAAACTTGCATAAAGAAAATATTTTGTGCCACTTTTGAAATTTGCAAATTTCCCAACCATTAACTCTCCATTCATTAACTAATAATCCTCAACATATTTTCGAAACTTTGAATACAAGTGAGTAAAACTGTAGGGTTCACAATATGTTTTTGGTAGCTCTTCATAATATCCCTGTGAAAAAGATTTCAGGACTTTTCATCAATCTTTGATTCAATAGAAAATACTATTTGAAGACAATTCAAGAGTAACCACTTGATACAGGTGGTCACTGTATAGAGATGGCTTCTATAACAGATTTGATTGTATACCATTATCGTAAATCATCTGTAAGTACCTCTTGATATCCTCATATACGATTAAACCTGTTTTTTATCTTTCAATGACTAAAATAGTTTATTCTTCTGAGTCTAAACCGGTGTTTTCTTTCAAATGAACCCTGTAAATAAAGGCCATTTACATCTAACTACCAATGTGTGAAATAGTACCTTCAAAACTGTATTTAATCAACCATGTACCATGTATCTCAGAACCCCCTGCACATAGCGGCCAATTTCTCATAATCTAATTGCTGGTTGTTATATACAGTTTTCACTTCATAAACATTTTAGCTGACTACTTTGTCAGCAGTGCTTAATTTTTCAAAATAGCATGGCATTATAGAACATGGCCTTGGTTCCTATTTATTTACCCCCTGAATTTTATCTTACTTACATTGTACATCATTAAAATTACATATAGAGTAGTAATAACACCTACAATGCTCCAACCTTTTCATTTGCCATCTATGATATATGTATCAAATTTAGTTTAGAGATTGATAAAAATAGAGAATGTACATGTTCCAAACTTTCCATCCTATATTTTACCATTTTATGTAAATTTCACTATTACAATTTCCCATTCCTAAATCCATGTGTAGTTGAAGTTTCATGCTTGTATGTAGGTCAACTATGTCTATAAGAGTGTGCTGACAGTGACCAACATTTGCTACTAATTCTATCCATCTGTGTCAGTAAAACTGATTTGCTTGGGAA
Organism: Haliclystus octoradiatus; assembly: GCA_916610825.1. Lineage (NCBI taxonomy): Eukaryota > Metazoa > Cnidaria > Staurozoa > Stauromedusae > Haliclystidae > Haliclystus > Haliclystus octoradiatus. The sequence continues at coordinate 5,575,355 of OU744448.1, forward strand.
TACACTTGTTTCACACGTTTGAAATTTTATTATAATTGCTTTTAATTTGCTTTTCATTTTTCATCTCCAGGTTATTACATTTACTAAAACCACTGTACTGTACATCTGCAGGAGGAATAGCTTTTATCTAAGTGGGATCTTATATTTATGATATGGTCTATAGTTCAATTTCCATTTCATTTATTCTACACTTTGGAATTCAATACAATTGTTTTTAAAAGAAATCAATAACAATCACAGGAACTTTCGCAGGCCTGTTAGGCTAGGGTTATATGGACGCACCGAACTCAATTGATTCATCCATTCAAATTAAATCTCATGATAGTGCGCTTCGTATAACATCATTCGGTTCATCAACATTCCTCAAAAAACATTAAGTGCGTCAAGCTAGCTCCGCACGTCAAGCCTTGACGTGCGGAGCTCTTCTCCATGAATTAAATTCATCGCCGCGTTATACAAGCGAGATATATCATCGCACCGAACTAAATACATTCCACTCACGGTGCCGTGACTGAGCTCCTATATTTACCTTATATGGCAATAAACCGGGGGATGTACAAATCATAAATCATTTTAAAGAATGTTTCCATGGCAATGCGATGGAAAGAACATCGCTTTTGGGAAGTTGTTATGGTGACTTGTTTATATGATTGAAAGATGGCTGACAGGGAAGCTGATGTTTTCCAAAATCATGATTTAAAACATTTACAAACGCTTTCTTCTAGTCAATCACAATGCATCAGCACTAGAATTGGGGTCGCTTTTATCATAATACGTTATCTAAATGGAAATTCGCATTCAATTTGCTCTGAGTACTATGCCTTGCTAGAACAAATACTGTTTCCCGTAAAAATACTTGCAAACCTTCGAGATTACTACTTCATACAAGTTTCAAACTATAGATAAGCAAAATAGAACGGAAAAATCGCTGAAAATGAAAAATAATGCAAACAAAATACTCTGGTTTCAAACCATGCGGCATAATTCCAAGAAAACTACTTCCTATCACGTGACATTTTGGCCAGTTTTTAAAGATCGTCGACATTTGGTTCGTCTGTATAACCCCAAATGCGAATTTAATGCTATTCGGTGTCGCACCTAATTCGAATTGAGTTCGGTGCGTTCATATAACCCTAGCCTTAATTAATCAGTAATGCAATTATTCAAAACTGATACAGTACTAGCTGCTTACCTGAACAATAAAAATTATTACTGGTTGTAAAGATAACTGCTAACTCAATTATGTAATTCTGTAATGGTGTATATTGTATATATCATAACACGTATGCTTACAATTTTCACTTGAACGTATTATTATAATCGTAGTATATCATTTCTGCAAATTAAATGCTTCAATAAGAATATTGAATGTTATCATTATCTGGTGCCATTTGCAATACTATGTACCGCATCAGCTTAAATAATACTACTTGTATCATGATTTCAACTGAGATTACGAAAGCAATGCCAAACAAACATTTCCTGTAAAAGTACGGTCAATTTGAGAAATAATTAGGATTGCATATTCAACTTTTAGGGGTGTGCATTCACAACCTAGGGGTGTAAATTGCATTTACACCCCTAAGGTGTAAATGCAAAAATGGGGGTAAAATTTTTGCATTTGCATTTGCACCCCAAAAGTGTGAATTCACACCCCAAAAGTCATGCTTTTACATCTTTATTTTTAAGAGTGTAACAATAAATAGCAGTCATTCGTAACAAATAAACAATGGCATAACAAAAATAACAGCGCTCTGATTGTATGTATATTGTTGAGATATAATGTATAATTTTTGACTCATGGTTAGGTAAATGACCTTGAGTCTATCCTGTCATGGTAGAAACGTTGATTTTCTCATTTCATTTCATTTCGTTTCATTTCATTTTTGACTCAACTCTTTTGTTCTTTTGAAATAACGTTCAACATACTGCTTTGCGTGCTAACAAAGGTCGAACAAAATCGATTGCGCAAGAAACACCACTTTATTGTTAAAAATACAATGGGCAAGCTAAGTGATAATTCCAAATTTTTAGCTGGATTCGACATCAATATTTTCCATTGCCCGCCATGATGGTCGACTCGCAGCTTAGCGAGATTACAATTGCATTATTAAATGAAATGTTTTCTGATACTCCTGGATTAGTTTACATCGTGGTTATCTCTTCATTGGTAGAATATATGATTGTTTTCTTCTTCTCGTCATTTGAAATGGTTAATGATTGGTTTTAATCGTTCTGTAACATCACTATTTGAGGTGAAACTTCGAAGATAATTTTTGTTGTGTTTTGACCATGAGAACTTTTAAACAGACAATTCATCATTTGTTTGGGGGCTTCGACAAGAAAGTATTATATATTTATTGTTTATATTGTTTTCTGAAGTTATTTATTACATTTATTATTATTATTTATTATTTATTAAACTGCTAAGACAGTCGTCATGGTTTTATTAGGAATAAATTCTAAAGACTATTTAAACCAGATTGTCCATGCAACAACAATAACAAGGCGACAGTCCGAACGGAAAATTTCACATCATTTACTGTAGGTCAGAAAATTGCGCTAGGCTCCTAGTATAATTAGTGAGAAATATATATTCTTCTTGTAATAGTTTTCATGGTTATTTGTTATTTCCATTCTTTAAAGTTGTTTATTAAAATGATTTATTTCTACTGCGACATCAGCTTAAGATGAGACAATTTCGCACGTCATTTACAACTCACACCTGTATTATGAGTAGTGAAAATCACTTCACTTCTTATATCTTGGTATGATCTATTGGTGGAGCGTCTGCATCAGGCGCATTGGGCTGGAGTTCATTCCCATCGGTCTGCATTAACATTTTTTACTTTTTTTATTTGATTTAAAATTTGGATATATTTTTCTTTATATTACTATATTATTTTGACATAGTATCAATTTATTTTTATTTTATTCGATTGAAGTTGATTTTTTATTTGATCTGATTTTATATCATTCGATTGGATTGATTTTACTTCTTTGAATTTGATTTGATTTGACTTTTCTTTGCATGATGATTTGATTGATTTGATATTCTATTGAATTTGATTTCAATTGGTTTATTTTGATTATTATATCATTCACCATGAGTCCGAGCATAGCGGAGCTATTTTTATTGAATAGATTGCCTGATAATCGCCTCGGCGTGAAGCTTTGAGTAGCAAACATGATTGTCTGATTGTCTGATTTCTGAGTTTACATTTTACATATTAAAATCCAAATTATAATTATATTGATTATTTTACATATTTCAAAAGCAACCCATGAAAATTAATTAAGGATTAATTGCAACTTGAAAAAATCGAATTTTGTATTGCAACTGCAAATTAAGTGTGACTTAAGCCCGGACTTAAGCTGACCCATATATAATAACTATATTTAAGATTGCAGCATGAGCATGATATTTCATATAGTATTCATTGAATCTTCAAATAAGCCAATATAATTTTATTTTAAAAATCTGTTTTACATAATTTTGCTTTTTTCAGCTATTGGGTTAACAAATCACATTCTGACGCAATGATATTAATATTGCTGAGGTAATTATCAAAATCAATTTTTTTTTTTGCTTTTATCAAAACAATGACTAACTGATCAAACACATGCCATATGTTTTCCCTCTTCACGTCATCACGATTAACAACACGGAGCGGTCAATACAGCTTAAAATTGAGCGCTGTTCGACCAATGAAATTGCTCGATTTTCGTATTGACCTGTTAGTCAATGACTGATAATATCTATTAATATGTATGGCGTGCTTAGTTTACAAATTCAAATATTATTTAAAACACACACGCACATTATATATGCAGAAGTTCGTGAGATTTTTATCTTATCCGTTACAGAAAAATGAAAATAGATATTGACTGTATTAGGAATTGAGTAGGCTTGAACTAGACTTTGGTGTAAACCCTTTTATCGAAATTAAAAAGGTTCCTAAAGTTTATTAAAAGTGAGACACAAAATCGTAACTTTAACTGCATTATTGAAGTAAAAATGAGCGCGCAAAACAAAGGCACAAGAAAACAACGTGTACATAGAAAATGTTTCTCTTTCTAAAGAATCAATCTCCAAATATCCGGGTTATACACTTTAAATATGATGCATTACCAAGAATAATAAACTGTAAACTATGTAATAGCAAAGGTGATTTAACTTTTAGCTGTTTTAGTAGATGTGATTTAACCAGTAAGTCTCGTTATGTTTCTTATATCAAAAGAAAATTATCGTACTTTTGGCAATATTTTGATTTTACTCAAACTAGACCTAGCAACACAGATCTAAAACAACGGGTTTCTTCCTAAAACCTGAAATTCACTCAGAAAATGTTCATAAAATATAATAAATACATTCGCGTTACTCGCTCTAGTCAAATGTTATTTTAACTCCTTTTGGAAATCCAAATTCCATAATTCATGGTCAAAAACTTCTTAGCGTTTTAGGAAATGTAGCATATATGTGAGCTTCATTGTCTTTCATGGTTTTGTTTTTACTTTTATGGTTTTGTTTTCCTATGATTATTGCCAGTGAAGCATGGTGAAAAAACCAATCATAAGAATTAAGCATATGTTACCGTAAACTGCTTTGTGAATTTGACTATAGCAACACTTATATGTGAATTTTGTTTTAGATCTGTTGTGCTTCGTCTAATATCAAGCAAAGAGAATTTCACAACAAAATAGCCATTGCTGTTAAAAGACATTTGTTATTAGTAAGCATGAATTATACATTGTACAAAAATTATTTAAGAAGTTAATTAATGCACTAATTGTTCATTTGAGTTTTGGGCTTACATTGAAACCGAGCAGCATTTAATTAAGACCATTAGTTCATTTACCATGGCAGGTTATTCAATAAAAATGAACACTTTGAGCTGAATATAATTTTGGAAATCGTCTAGCCACTATTGAGATATGTTTGCAATAGGCGTATAAAAAGTTATACTTTCTATATGTTAGCACCGGTCAAGTCTTTTGAAGCATAGCAGTTCGTCCCAGTTTCAGTATTATCACAGTGTTGTAAATGCGTGAGATTTCGTTGAAGGTCATAGTCTCAAGATTATAAAGGAAAGTATTTATTTTGATCCGCTAGCTTAAGTCAGTCACATTGAAGTTGCCGACATGTGGTATTTCCTCATCGACGACCAGCAATAATTGTTTCACAATTACACCTTTACTTATTATGAATTAAATAATAAAACTCCAGCAGAGTAAATACAGTATGCTATTCTGACTCCATGGTATATTATTGTATAAAGCAATAATGGAAGGGGTCCTCTATAATGCGTATTGCTTAGTCTCCGAGGAGGAATAACATGTATTTACGTCATTTACAATCTAGGGTGATTGACATAGAGCATCATAATAGATATAAGAGTTTTACGTTGTTATAAGATATTTGGTTCACTTAACATAAATACACTCAAATGTTTCCCCAGCAAGCCCTCAAAGTTTCTATTGGTAGTCCCCAAAAAATTTCCCTATATAGAATAGAGTAAAACATAATTTTATTTCAACCACATGATAAAAGGATATATATAGGCTAAAGACATTGATTGATGAAATAGTTAAAACTGATGAAATTGACGACTTGTTGTGCCAATGGCGGATTCAAATCGCCATCGTCAAGCCTTTTTTGTAAGATGCATAAATGTATACAATTCGTTAAGCCTGGAAACACGTCAGACACCCAATGTTTATAAATTCAAAATATATCTCTCCAATGAAAATCTAGCTAAATTCTTAATTATGTAAACTATTTATTCTGTATGTAATTCACATTTATATGCTGTTATGCAGAAATAAACAAATCATTCATTCATTCATTTCATTTCATTCAAATATGATATATAGGGTTTGAATTGGCCTCAAAAGCTATTTTAAGATCATCTCGCTTTGATACGAAAAAATTTCCGGGGGTAGGATTATCAATCAAACAGAGCCGGGTTTCATGATTTCATCTGAACCGCGTGAATAAATGTTTCACTTTTCACAAGAAACTAATATTTCACAAAACTAGATAAAGCTCCATCAAATAAACTACTTCCCTATAAGACAGGTAATTGGTCATCCAATCAAATTCAATCCCATGCAAACCATAATGAGTCAAATTTTGTAAAAGAATGTCATGAGAGACTGTATCAAAAGCTTTTTAGATTTCGAGAAATATTGCACATTGATATTTTGAACGTTTTGAAGAAAGAATATTGTTTAAAAAGTTGAGTAAGCAATGACTTGTGGAAAAATAGTTACGAAAGCCAAAATGATCATTAGTAAGGAAAATGGTGTTGAAACAGTTATACAATTTAAATCAACAACTTTTTCTAAAAGTTTTGAAAAAGTGAACAACAGTGAAGTTGGTTTTTAATTAGACAATTGTTTATTGTTTCCTGATTTGAAAAGAGGTATTACTTTAAAGAATCTGGAAAGTAGCCGGTGCGAAGGGAAATGTTCACGAGAAATGTTAATTTTTGGGATTGAAACATCGTCAACTTGTGTCTGCAATGAGCTACAAATCTCATCTATACCAGTACCGGACATCTACCATATGGGTTATGTGATTTCTAACAACTCTCAAAAATATCATGCTGTAAATCCGTTAAATACCATAAAATGACCAGCAGCCTTTGCATATTTTTGTCTTTGATATTTGGATCCAGATTTCAATCACTCGTTTTTATGATACACGGCCCGCCTTTGTGTCTCCTTTGCACACACGCGCGATTTTGCAAAACATTTCGTAAAACGAACATGGAAGCATTCTGCGAAGTTATTTATCAACGAACTGGTTTGAAAAGTTACAAGAGCAATAGAGGTGGATGTCGTAAGGGCTTTCGACGCTTGAATAAATGTGTACCACGAAAATCAGTTCACTTGCTACCAGCGTTATACGAATTGAGGAAGGAAGACAGAGTTGAAAGCTGCAACTGAACTCGACTGATTCAAAATTTCATGTTGGTGTTTACTTGATATAAGAATATAAGGGATTGAAAGAACGGGAAGAGATTTGTTAGCATTCAAAATCGAAATTTATCGCCAAAACAAAATGAATTATAACGCTCAATAGGACTGTTTCACATCAGGTATGTAGATTTTTCTTGAAAAGCATTCCAGGATCACATTCTTTTCAAATTGCACCACCCGGGGTTATCAATCTTTTTTTAATAAAAATTCTCAAAGGAGTCTTTGATTACCTGTTGAAAAGCTTCAATAAGCATGACAATCCATTCATGCATGCTAACCGGGAGTAAAACACAATGCACGCTGATATCTATGAGATGCTATTTTCGTATTACTTGAGATAATATGTAACACTTACAAAGAGGTTACAAAGATTTTAAACTTTCGGAAACTTTTAGGCAATAAATAGATTCAAAACATTGCTGAAAACACTGTTGCTATTCTATTATTTGATGACTTCCCGTTTCTATTACCCTTTCTATTATAATCAGATATCTATTAAGTCTGTTTTGCATGACAAATGGTGTATACAATTCTATCTATTATCAAAGCGATAGTATATATATGAATAGCGTGTACACCAGTCTGCATGTACATTTTGAACAGACAAAACTCATCCTTCAACTCATAACCTCACATCAAATCAAACATGTTTGTCAGAGAATGTATCATACTGGTGAGTGATTGTACATTCTGATGTTTCGCAAATATCTCATGCATTCACTCTATAATTTATTCAATTAATTAATAATGTGCATAATGTGTTGCCAAGTTGCAGAAAAATAATATTGAATTCTACGTTCAAGTTTCTCGAAACAAGTTTTCTATTTCCCTTTCCGTTTCTTAGGTTATGTTTATTTCATTCTGTTGCACTAAGCTATATAGTATACAGCAAGATGTGGACGATACCTATCCACTAGTAAGCATTCAATTGCCCTGCACCAAAAAACTAAAAAAAAATCATGAAGGGTAAACTTGAGAAATGAAAAGCTAATATAAAAACTAGATATACGTTAAGTAAAGTGTGGTAAATTCTTTGATTGATGCAGCAACGGCTCAAATTGGCACTAAAATTTAGGTAAAGCTGCTATAGGATCGCCAGAACTTAATTAACGATAGTGCAATAAACGTCAGAGGGTTTCTGGCAGATAGCATTTATTTGCTTGTGTGCAAAGCGACAGCATTGTTCAAAATACATGATGTATTGTCTTACTTATTGTCCTATGAACACCGTCACGGTTTTCTCAAACTGGTGTAGGTTGTTGGTGAAGTGACAGGAAGAGCATACGTAACACCTGGTAAAATCTTTGATTAGTAATAAAATCCCAAAAGCAATTTTCCAACAAAATTACTCGTTGCTCTAGCATCGTTTTTATATATTATATACAGCCGTACTTTCGCGAGGCGTACCATTTCTCAAAAGGTCTCGGAACTCGGAACTCGGAATGTTTTCGTCATTTCCAGGGGGTTTCTGTTTGGATTTCTTATTGTTTCCTGTCTGTTGTTAATTAAGTAACCGTGGTTAGTAATCGTATCACAACAATAGCGGTGGTGTAGTATTATTGTTTAGATTTTGAATAAATGAATAAGCCATGTTGTGATCACATTTGAGGATTATTTGCCATTTATTTATTTTATCAAAAGAAAATAATCTATCTATTTAGAATTTGTATTGTTTTTGATAACTTTAAATATGAAAAATATACTAAATATGAAGATAATATAATCTTGAACATTGTGTTTGCAAACCAAATATATTTTAGTAGTTTTATAAATACGCATATGTCGACAAATAATAATTTGCAGTAAAAACTTTGAAGATTTCGAATTAAAAAGTTTCCCTATTACGGATTCTCAGAACAGAATGTCATAGCTTTTCTCACAGGAAGCGGTAAAGTTCAAACTAAAATCAACCTGGTCGCCACTTTTGGATCAGCGTATAATCCCATTTTTGTAATTGTTTGTGTTTCGTCGACTTGGTACGGCTTACCAAAAAGAGGTTGGTACGGCTCTCGAAAGTACAGCGCATGACCTAGAGGTAAGATAATCAATATATTAGGGTTACCCACATTTGCCGCGTTTGTATTCATATTTACTACACGGGGCCCGACACAGCGAATGTTGGAAAACTATAGTGAATTGTTGAAAGCACGAGCCGGGTGTGAGTGCCTTCAACAATTCCTGATTGTCTTCCAACTTTTCTGAGTGTAGTAAATATGAATATTAACACTTTCAAGCGTGTAGTAACCCTTTTCTATAATAAAGGAAGTTTCATAATCAAGTTTGTTTATATTGCGGAAGGTCGTTCAATTCTTGAATTAATGATTTAAAATTCAATTTAAATACAATGTTTTTACTTACTCAAATGTCCTTGGATCAAATTAAAACTTCAAAATGTTAATCTTTCTCAAATATAGGATATATAGCCTAATGTTGATAATATTTATTTAGTAATATATTGCAGTTTCCTATTCTTCTTCGGCTTTGAGCATCTGACAAAAATTTATCGATAAATTTCGACGGGAAAATTTGAAAATCTTTTTCCTTGAAGATCCAAACACATACACCAACCGATCAAATTTCAGGAATACGCGCGATTGCGACGTCATATTTTAGAAATAGATTTCTTTCCAAACAAGATATTTTTATTTACGATAATATTTTGCTTGATTTGTTTGGAGGTTCGAAATTCTTCTTTGTTTATCAGTCTTCTATATACTGATTGAAGGTTATATTTTATATTGCCATTTCCCTGTGCGAAAGTACAAAGGCTTAATCAACCATTCATGATTGGGAAGTTGGTTTGATTATTTCCGTAGTTTGTAAATTTACATTGAGTCGCCTTACCTACTCGTTTTACAACTCTCGTGCAATTTTAGAATCATTTATTTATTTTTTTAACAACGTTTTTGTTAACTTTCACTTGTAACCATTTTCAAGTAAAACATTTTAAAATAATTAAAACAGATTTATATAATGTTGTTTCCCGCATTTAAAATCTTATCGATGATATCAATATGCAATGGCTCTATTGAATTCTAATTCGTGAAATCATAAATATTTTTGACTAAATGAAGTACATACAGAGCAATAAAAATGAAATGAAACAGAAAAGCTCATGTCATCTTCTCAAATTTAATTTAAAAAGAAATATCAAGGGCTCAAACAGCAAAATTACAAAACAGTTGATTAAGTTATGTGCTAAATTACAATTATTTGTTGAGAAATTTGGCACATTTCCATTGCGAAACGTAGTTTTGGATTTGCTTTATTTAATTGTTCTAAAGAAATTGCTGCGCATTCATTGCTAATAATTTTTTAGAGCAATTAAATAAAGCACATCCAAAACTACGCTTCACAATGGAAACTGGTCAAAACAAATCAATGCCTCTTTTAGGAGTTAATCTCAAGAACGAAAATGGTAAAATTAAGACAGAAGTTTATCATAAAAAGACAAATACCGGCATCATAAAAGGACAGATACTGGCTTATTATTACATTTTCAAATCATACAGACGAAAAGTGTAAGAAAGCATCACTACAAACGATGATAAATCGTGCATCACGATTATCATCTAAGCCCGAATATTTAAATCAGAATGCAATTGCTTACGTAAATTATTGAAGTAATGAAATCATATGCGGGATTGGAAGTGGGCTTGAGTCCTGCTGATATGAATCGTGTTCTTCAGTTAACGATTAGGTTTCTGCTAATTCGTTAAAACATCAAATGGCAAACTCACCAGTAGAAATTACAAAGCGAAATTCGTGTTTGTGAACAGAAACTGGATCTTTTGTTTCGTCAATGTCTTGTATATATTTTTCAATGTGATTCATGCCAAGTGAATTATGTCGGAGATACTTGCTGACACTTACATCATCGATGCAATGACGAACACAATAGATAATTATCTACTGTATACACACATGTCAACCAAAAGCATCGCAAATCATTTTCCGATAAAACTTTTGAAAAATGCAGGCAAAGATAAACGTGAATGCCTTGCAAGTGAAATGCTTGCATTTAGGCGAATCAAGACATCTCTCAACATCCAGTCTGTTTCTATCGAGTCTTGGCTTCTTTCCACCACTTGGACAATGCCTATTTTAAGAAATCTTTGTTTTCTTTGTTGTCTATAGCTAGTACGGTATCCTATTTTACGTTGTAATTTAGCACATACGTAATCAAATTGTTTGTAATTTTACTATTAGTCCATTCAATCTAGATCGAAAAAACACGGAACCCAGGACAAATTGCAACACAAGCTTTTTTTACAGATTCTAGAACAGAATTTAACGCTTAACAACATACTGAAAATCGAGAAAAATCGAGGTGGCGGAACATTACTTTATTTGCATTTAAAGTCACAAATTATTAACCCTTTCTAAAACGCCATTATGCCTCCATCTAAACGTCTGCGCACAGGCTGAGCGCGACATGTATTCGGAAAACTGTCAAATTTTGATCGAAAGACAATACAACAAGATGGTAGACATCGTTCGCGTATCATTCAGGTTTGCGTATGATTTTTTATGGTTTAATGGTGAATGATCATCATCATCATCATCATCATCATTTATTCAGAACCTTTAAGTTATACAAACTTTTTTTCAAAGGACTGATACATAGCTAAGTTGACAGGAAAACAAACATTAAGTAAAAAAACAGGCATAAATAACAGGAAAGAGTGGTAAGTGTAAAGTATACTAAGAACGTAAGTGCTTCTCAAGGAGACGTTTGAAAGTAGGCCTGCTTTGGACTTCCTTCATTGCAGACGGTAGATCGTTCCACTTATGCGCACCAGCGTCTTGAAATGAATGACGATGGCTCGACTTGATGTAAATGTCATTGTGGGCGTGAGATCTTGTTCTGGTGGAATACGGCAGTTGGAAAAAGTCGGAAAGCAAAGGAGGAGCTAGTTTGAATTTAATTTTATGAGTGAACATTAGTTGATGCGATGTTATTCTGTCTCTAACAGAAAGCCAACCTAGTTTACTTTGCATATCAGAGACACGAGTGCGATAGTTACAACGGAGCACTGTCCTCATTCCTCTGTTTTGCAATCTCTGGAGGCGATCTAGATGTTCGGTTTTACAGTTCCCCCATACGACAGCGCAGTAGTCAAAGTGTGGCAAAACAATGGTGTTATAAATAGTTCTAGCTGCTTCTTGCGGTATGAAGCGTCTCACGTATTTCAAAACGCCCAAGCTTCTATTTATTTTCTTATTAATTGCTATGACATGTTTGTCGAAAGATAGGGTATTGTCTATTAAAATGCCTAGGTATTTTAAAAGATCTACTCTTTCGACAGGTTTGTCATCCAGCTTTATTATTAAATCGACGTGTTCTTGTTTATTAAGTTTTGGCCTGGAGCCTATTACCATGCAGTTAGTTTTATTTATATTTAATGTTAGTTTATTTGCACACAGCCAGGCATGTATTTCAATCAGATCTGACTGTAAAATTTCTTCAACGTCTTTCAAATCTTTACGGGCTACATACAAAAGCGTATCATCTGCATATAGATTTATTTTACAGTTATTTACAGAGTTACAAATATCATTTATATAAATAAGAAAGAGTAGCGGCCCAAGGATTGACCCTTGAGGAACTCCGTATTTAATTACACCTAAATTTGAATTTACACTATTTACATTAACAATTTGTTTTCTATTCAATAAATAAGATTTAAAAAAATTTAAGCTATTTACATCACTGCCGTATAATTTTAATTTATCTAATAATATATACAAGTCTACAGTATCAAATGCCTTTTTAAGATCAATACTAATTACACCTATAAGATTTCTATTTAAAATATTATTGAAACAAAACTCAGAAAAATTTAACACACTACCGTCTGTCGAATGGTTTTTACGAAAACCAAATTGGTAATTAGTTAATAAATTATGTTTTGATAAATAATAATTTAATTGGGTATGAGCAATTTTTTCTAAAAGTTTGGAGATTATCGGAAGGACTGAAATTGGACGATAATTGGTTCTCTCAGTTATGGCATCCCCTTTGTGTAAAGGGATAACCTTTGCTGTTTTCAGAGCTTCAGGAAAGACACCATCCCTGAGAGAAAGATTGAATATTCTAGTCAAGCCTGGTGCAATGCTGTGTGCAGTTAATTTTAAAAGCCTAGTTTCTATGTTATCGATACCTACAGATCGTTTATTTGGTAGTTTATATATTAAATTTTCTGTTTCTAAAATTGAAATTGACTGAAATTGAAATTGATTTGCTAAGATATCTACATTTGTTATATTATTTATAAAATTTGTTGTTAAAGTCATTGGATTATAATTTGTTGACTGAATAGACGAGGCTAATTTATTTGCAATATCTAAAAAATAATTGTTAAATTCATTTGCTATGGTTATATTATCAGTAATTGGTTTATCATTTATGTTAAGAGTATTAATATTTACATTTTTTAATTTATTTGGTAAAATCTCTTTCAGAAATTTCCACATTTGTTTAGGATTTCCTTTGTTTTCTAATATATTTTGATGATAATAATTTTTCTTGCATTGCCTAAAATAATTTGTAAATTGATTCCTAGTTTTTTTAAATAAATTGAAATAAATTGCATCATTTGTTCTAATAAATATTTTATGGTAATTATCGCGCTTATTTTTCAACATTCTGGCATGGTCATCTAAAAAACTTTTTTTCTTTTTTGATTTCACTCTGATTTGTTTAAGCGGTGCAATCTCATTTACAATGGTATTGAATACTGCTTGCCATGCATAATATGTATCATCGACGGTGGTGAAAAAGTTTAAAAAATCCCAATTGGTTTGTTGTATGGCAAGATTAAGCGATGCTGCATCTAGATCTTTATAATTTCGGGTTAGTGTTAGTTTATGATTACGTACAGGTTTTTTGGCGTTGGTTTTATAAATATAATAATTCATTTGGTGATCTGCCAATATATCTAAGGTGACACCGGTTTCAAATAGATCACCGTGTAAATTTGAAATCGCTAAATCTATACAAGTGGATGATGTATTTGTAATACGTGTGGGTGATGTTATGTGTTGGTTAAAATTATTTTCAGTAAGAATCGCTGTTAATTTGCGTGTCATTGATGAATTGGAATTAAACGTGTTAATGTTAAAATCACCTAAAATTATACTTGACTTATCATTATGATCTAAGTAACCTATAAAATTTGAAAATTCGTCTAAATAATCTATGTGTGCGTGTGGATGCCTATATATACATGTAATAAATAAATTGTTTCGAGTGTGTGGTATTTGAAGTTCTATTGTGATGCTCATTAAATTAAAATTATTGTATAAAGATGGAACCTTGAATAAATAGCCTGACTTTATATATATTAAAACACCTTGTTTACCGACAAATTGACCACTGTTATCATACCTGATGGGAGAACTGTAGCCATCCAGAGATATGAGGTTGTCTGGTATCTCAGGGGATAGCCAGGTCTCTGTCAAACAGAGGACGTCTGGGCAGCGCTCCGCGATGAAATTAATGATGCTATCAAAATGAGTTAATACTCCTCCTTGCCCAGAATTGAGATGGCAGATCTTCAAGCCACTGGTGTCAGTGTAGACCTCTCCACCATCCACACATCCAGAAGTACCATCAGGACCAGGGTTAGTTTCAATGTCTCCAGCAAGAAGCAAAATTAGCAGCAAAAAAATTAAATATTTACAGTATTTATATTTTATAACTAAATTAGGTTTAAATAAAAATAAAGAAGTAGATAATGAAAGAAAATTATTGTTTTGTATATACAGAAAGTTGAAGCCAGTTTTTGATGCATTAACAGTGGCTTGTGTTGATAAATTGCAGACATATGGACGACATTGACTTTGTAATACGATAAGTGTTATAAGATAACTGACAAACATGATAAAAGGGTCAGAAGGTCAAGTATCAACGAAAACCAGCCAGCGAACAATAAAACCAATGAATAAAATATTAAACCAAACACCACAATGAGACAAATACAATAAAACCAATCAGAGAACAATAAATAATTTGAATGTACAATGTTTAACGGACAACTTTAAAGAGTAACAAATAAAATTAACTTTGACAAATAAAATGTACAACCAGCCAGCGAACAATAAAACCAATGAATAAAATATTAAACCAAACACCACAATGAGACAAATACAATAAAACCAATCAGAGAACAATAAATAATTTGAATGTACAATGTTTAACGGACAACTTTAAAGAGTAACAAATAAAATTAACTTTGACAAATAAAATGTACAACCAGCCAGCGAACAATAAAACCAATGAATAAAATATTAAACCAAACACCACAATGAGACAAATACAATAAAACCAATCAGAGAACAATAAATAATTTGAATGTACAATGTTTAACGGACAACTTTAAAGAGTAACAAATAAAATTAACTTTGACAAATAAAATGTACAACCAGCCAGCGAACAATAAAACCAATGAATAAAATATTAAACCAAACACCACAATGAGACAAATACAATAAAACCAATCAGAGAACAATAAATAATTTGAATGTACAATGTTTAACGGACAACTTTAAAGAGTAACAAATAAAATTAACTTTGACAAATAAAATGTACAACCAGCCAGCGAACAATAAAACCAATGAATAAAATATTAAACCAAACACCACAATGAGACAAATACAATAAAACCAATCAGAGAACAATAAATAATTTGAATGTACAATGTTTAACGGACAACTTTAAAGAGTAACAAATAAAATTAACTTTGACAAATAAAATGTACAACCAGCCAGCGAACAATAAAACCAATGAATAAAATATTAAACCAAACACCACAATGAGACAAATACAATAAAACCAATCAGAGAACAATAAATAATTTGAATGTACAATGTTTAACGGACAACTTTAAAGAGTAACAAATAAAATTAACTTTGACAAATAAAATGTACAACCAGCCAGCGAACAATAAAACCAATGAATAAAATATTAAACCAAACACCACAATGAGACAAATACAATAAAACCAATCAGAGAACAATAAATAATTTGAATGTACAATGTTTAACGGACAACTTTAAAGAGTAACAAATAAAATTAACTTTGACAAATAAAATGTACAACCAGCCAGCGAACAATAAAACCAATGAAGAAAATATTAAACCAAACACCACAATGAGACAAATACAATAAAACCAATCAGAGAACAATAAATAATTTGAATGTACAATGTTTAACGGACAACTTTAAAGAGTAACAAATAAAATTAACTTTGACAAATAAAATGTACAACCAGCCAGCGAACAATAAAACCAATGAATACACTTACACTTTCACACTTTCCTTCTAATTTTGGTACTCAAAGATATTTGATTCGAAGAAACTCTCTCACGAATTAATTCATAATGGAATGTTATCAGTTCGAAAAGTCTCCCAGTGTTATGTTGCAGAGGAAAACGAAGGATGACAGGCATTATCAAGGACAAGGTTCAAAGCAAAAATCTGTAGATATTCAATAGGGCCTAACACTTATTGTATTGGCTTTCTATTTTCCAAAATCAAGGTCAGTATTTTAATTAAAAGTAAGTGAAACATATTTTTAATGAATTATATTCAATTATTCTAATGTTTGTTCGATATGTAGCATGATCATGAATTCATGATGTGAAAATAAAAATGATCATAAGGATTCAGTTCTCAGTTGTTTGTTAAGACATAGTGGTTTAGACAGGATTCCCAGATATTTGGATGTAAATGCATGTACAATTGCCAATTCCTATGGGCTCTGCTGTAACAGTATTACACATGTTAGCATCAATTCTGCTGAGTGATCCAAATCAGGACCAATAACATTTGTTGGCCTATTATCTTTATTTCTGACATAGTTTGGCAGCATATTAATGCACCCCGTATAACAGTGCACACAACTGTTGGCCCCCTATATGCCATGGCAATAACGTATTTACGTACTCAATCTGTACAATTTCACGCATAGCATAATGAAAGTTTCAAATTTCATGCATTCAAACGAAAGAGCTTTCTTGAAATTGATTCAATTCAGACCTATCTGCTTTTAAATCGTATTATTAATATTTAGCTGAACATGCAAAGTTTGAACATTTGGTGAACAAGGTGTTTGCAAATAATAAAAATTTTGCATGATAAAAATAGGAAAACAGGGTTGAAGTCTTAAAATGGGGTCTGGAGATTCACCCCCTTGAGAACTTTTTGAATTCTGGCATCCCAAATAGGGAATTTTGCTATGATTTTATCTGAAATATTCTGTAAAACTTCATGTTTTTGTTTTTATATAACGCAAAAATCATCGGTAACGCAATAACGTAGATAAGAATGCCTATTCACGATTTCACAGACAAAATTTAGGGCAATAACACGTCCTGATGAGCTGTAAAAGGCCCCAACTGTTGCTCAACCCCTAATTTACAAACATTGCATGTCTGGTATCGTGCAACCTAGATATCTTTTGAGCAATTGAGGATGTTCTTGTTATCTTCTGTGGACCCCTAGACCACACATGTTAATTATCGCAACAATGGTTGAATGTCTCTTCAATCTATTTTGAATGGTTTTATTAGAAATATACATCCATTGTATTCAACATCTATATTATTTTATAATCATAGATAAAGTTTATGATGGTGAAAGTTATGGACTCTTGGACCACACCTATTATACTACTGAGGGTGATGAGATGTAACTATAATGCCTATGAGATGGTCTACTTGATTTATATATATATATATAAGATGTACCTGTAATGCCTATGGGATGGTTTACTTGAATTGTATATACATTCTATGCAACCTAGATATGATTTTATGATGTCAGAAATTTTCCTGTTATTTGAATTGGACTCTTGGACCTCACCTATTATACTACTGAGGGTGATTAGATGTACCTGTCATGCCTATGGCATGGTCTACTCGATTTATATTTATATTCTATACAACCTAGATAGGATTTTATGATGTCAGAAATGTTCCTGTTCTTGATATTGGACTCTTGGACCACACCTATTATACTACTGAGGGTGATTAGATGTATCTATAATGCATATGGGATGGTCTACTCGATTTATATATATATTCTATGCAACCTAGATATGATTTTATGATGTCAGAAATGCTCCTTTTATTGGTACTGGACTCTTGGACCTCACCTATTATACTACTAAGGGTGATTAGATGTACCTGTCATGCCTATGGCATGGTCTACTCGATTTATATTTATATTCTATACAACCTAGATATGATTTTATGATGTCCGAAATGTTCCTGTTCTTGGTATTGGACTCTTTGACCACACCTATTCTTCCATTGAGGGTGATAAGATGTATCTAATATGCATATGGGATAGTATACTCGATTTATATTTATATTTTATACAACCTAGATAGGATTTTATGATGTCAGAAAGGTTTCTGTTCTTGATATTGGACTCTTGGACCACACCTATTATATTATTGAGGGGGTTAGATGTATCTAATATGCATATGGAATGGTCTACTTGATTTATATATATATTCTATGCAACCTAGATATGATTTTATGATGTCAGAAATGTTCCTGTTCTTGATATTGGACTCTTGGACCACACCTATTATACTACTGAGGGGGTTAGATGTATCTGTGATGCCTATGGGATGGATTTATATATACATTCTATCTAACCTAGATATGATTTTATGATGTCAGGAATGTTCCTATTATTGGTATTGGACTCTTGGACCATACCCATTTCACTACTGAGGGTGATTAGACGCATCCTTATTTTGTACGGGATGGTCTACTTGATTTATATATGATTTATTCTGATTTTGCCGATTTGAATAGAATTTAATATTTTAATATTTGCCTGGTAGTTAATTAATATAATCGTTAGGCACATCGATTTGCCTCTATTTGCAAGGAGTTAATGCGTGTTCTTATGCCAAGCCTCTTCTAATGCGCATTTGTTATTGGTGATAGTACAGTAAAAGTTCAGTAAATTCCCTAATATAATTTTTAGCCTCGTTATGGATTTTTCTGTTATAATGATCAACTTATGATTTTTTTTCTGTAATTATATTGTGTCACTGAGTGTGTTCTTTTTGATTGCGTACATTCTCTTATTTTTTGAAATATCGCTCAGTTTTAGCCCTAAATGACACAGCCTCGCATTCATGCCGACAGTAACTAATTTCTATAAAATTGAGCACTTTTCGCCTCTTCGATTTTTTTCGATTTTTGATATGTTGTTCAGCATAAAATTCTACCCTATATTCCATAAAAAAAGCTTGTGTTGCAATTTGAAGATTGACTGGACTATATTAAAATCCTTGTAAAACAATTTATATCTCTTTTTAATTGATAATCTGAAGATGAAATGATCCAAGTCGAAAAGTCAATTAGTTTGATTCTTTATCGCTTGCAGTTGATATAATAAATAATATACATATAAATTCAATTCCAAAAAGATACTACTATAGTCGATAGTTGAGTAGTTGACATTGTTTGATCGTCCGTAATAGACTGAGCACCCTAAAACGACAGGTTTCTCCAGGCAACTTGAAATTCACATAAAATGTTCATAAAAATACCATAAATCCTTTCCCGTTTCTTGTTTTACTAAAATTTTATTGTGGAGCTCACCAGAGATGAATTTATAAATCATTTTACGACCAGAGCCCTGTTAATTCATACATTTTATGTTTTCGTCATGCTTCTATGGATTCGCAAAATGTTGGGCGAACAAAAGAATCAAAAACCATGAAGCTCACATGCAGCATTTTCTCAAAAGGATAAGAAGGCTTTTACCGTGAATCATTAAATGTAAATTGGATATTTGAAGGGTTTACAATACAATTTAATCAAAACAAGAAATAGGTAATTGTTTTAGCATATTTTTATGAACACTTTTATGTGATTTTCAAGTTGAGCGGAAAAACCTGCCGTTTTGGTTCTGTGGAGCTCGGTCTATAATTAGAGATTACCTCATTTTTAGCCAGTGTGACACCCTTGACAATCCTTGCTGTACATATCTTATTCAAGGCTTCTACTTTGACAGGTATTACTGTTCATGCTTCGTTCTGCCTATCCCAATGAGTTGGTTTCTGTAGAACCTTTTTGTAGCAATGATGCTGTCAGCATTAACAGAGCCTACTATTCTCCTACAAATGAAAGTATTGGTGAACTAATAGATCTAGTCAGTGAACCACTTGGTGAGAGACCTTTGCGTAATGAATTATGGTATAGATCATTCCGACAATCGAAGCTGACAACGAGTTTGATTATTGGACTGTCAGAATCGATAAAATGCGATATGGGCATCAACACGGTCAATCCATTTCCAATGCAAGCAAACAGTGGATCAAGTGGTAGAAAGCGTCGTTCCACTAATATTCCAAGAGTACTACTTATTGATACTGTGCGCGTGTATGAAAGGCACTCAGATGACAGCAACGGCTATTTACGGCCATGTGCAGAAAAATCTGCAAATTATCAACACACTGGATGGTAAGCTCAATGAGAAAATAGAAAATGTCTCGTAGTTTGATCCCAATAGGGATTGTAATCAAATATACAAATGAATAAAAATTAATTTTCATTTGATTTATAATCGAAATCCACAAAATCATAATAGGACAACTTCTCATAGTAAAAAGAAAAAACAGGATACAACTCAACCAAAAAAGAAAAATATTCAAAATACTATTAATTAGACAAGGCTACTGTAATTGTAAGACCAAACAAGTATATATAATTTTTATCTCAGATATGTTTGCATCCTCGGATAGAGAAAACATTTCTATTCGTACATGCTATTTCAAGGTAAAAAAAAATAGCTCCGCTACGCTCGGACTCATGGTGAATGGTATAATAATCAAAATATATCAATCAAAAATTTAAATAAATAATCAGAATATCAAATCAATCCAATCGAATGATATAAAACCAGATCAAATAAAGTAAATTAAAACTATATCCAAATGATATAATAATATAAAGAAAAATATATCCAAATAATAAATCAAATAAAAAAAAAGGAAAAAATGTTAATGCAGATCGATGGTATTGAACTCCGACCCCATGCACCTAATGCAGACGCTCCATTCCTAGACCATACCAAGATAGAATAACTGAAGTGATTCACTACTTATAATACAGATGTGAGTTGTAAATGACGTGCGTAATTGTCTCATCTTAAGCTGATGTCGCAGCAGAATTAAAACATTTTAATAAACAACTTTAAAGAATGGAAATAACAAATAACCATGAAAACTATTACAAGAAGGATGTTTATTTCTCACTAATTATACTAGGGGCTTAGCACAATTTTTTGACCTACAGTAAATGATGTGAAATATTCTGTTCGGAGTATCGCCTTGTTATTGTTGTCGCATGGACAAACTGGCTTAAATGGTCTTTAGAATTTATTCAAAATAAAACCATGACGACTGGCTTACCAGTTTGATGTAATAAATAACTTCAGAAAACAATATAAACAATAAATATATAACACTGTCTTGTCTAAGCCCCCAAAAAAATGATGAATTGTCGGTTTAAAATTTCTCATGGTCAAAACACAACAAAAATTACCTTCGAAGTTTCACCTCAAATAGTGATGTTACAGAACGATTAAACCCAATCATTAACCATTTCAAATGACGAGAAGAAGAAAACAATTATATGTTCTACCAATGAAGAGATAATCACGATGTAAACTAATCCAGGAGTATTAGAAAACATTTCATTTAATAATGCAATTGTAATCTCGCTAAGCTGCGAGTCGACCATCATGGGGGGCAATGGAAAAAAAATTATGTCAAATCCAGCTAAAAATTTGGAATTATCACTTAGCTTTCCTATTGTATTTTTAACAATAAAGTGGTGTTTCTTGCGCAATCGTTTTTTGTTCGACCTTTGTTAGCACGCAAAGCAATATGTTGAACGTTATTTCAAAAGAACAAAAGAGTTGAGTCAAAAATGAAATGAAAACGTTTTTACCATGACAGCATAGACTCAAGGTCACTTACGTAACCATGAGTCAAAAATAACTATTATTGTAGGATAAAATACACCTATTTGATGATGAATTGTGATGAAAATCACTTTAAACAAAAGACGTATTCTAAGAAGCGCATATTTGTGAATCAAAAGTCTTACACAACATTCGAGGACGGCTCACTGTATAGCTAGACATTTCCGAAAGCATGCGCCTCTAAAGGAAAGTACACTCGAAAGCATGATACTTTCCGAACCGTGCTGCATAATTCCAGGCCTAAGATTTCTGTTGTGGCCTGTTGTGTTTGATTTTCATTTTTGATGTTTTGTAATGAACCAAACAAGGAAACCCTATTGGCTATTTTGTATGTTTTGAAGTTTATATCCCGGATATTCCGAGTTATCTTCCTAGGATATAGAGTAAAAATTTCTATTCGTATATGTTGTTCTTGTGTTTTAGCTTTGCACGATTATTACCCCTCCAAAAACGCAGTCAAAGTAAAAATTTTGTTTCTCACTCTTTCTCAACCACTGGGAACTGGTTTCTTTTCATAAGAGGGTTTAAACAGGAAAAAACAGTTAACTTTTCCTGTTTTGTCTCTAATAAAAAACGGCTGATCTAAATGACGATCCGCTTTCAGAATCATGGATCCCGATGGTGAATAGTTTTTCTGCAAAGTCTGTCAATTGCAGTCTATGTAAGTATGTGTAAAGCTTAGCTTCCATTTATAATGGGAGGCACAGGTGGCCATCGCCAATGAAATTCGAAGGTACATGGAACAAATCGAAGGCATCCATCACAGGTCCAATCCAATACATATTTGATGTTTGGGAGCAAGCTGGCGACTTCTGCCAGTACCTCCTTATTCTTCAATGGAAAATAGGCTTAACACAGTCATGAAAGTAGTTATAACTCTAGCAATGATTCGTCTCAATAGGATGCCGCTGGTGACCAATGAAGTTGAATGTCATGGCTCTCTCCTCTGTTTGGGATATCATGGTGGATGTCAAACACTAACTACAATGATCACGATGACCACTGATGACGGTTCTAATCAAGACCAGTACCAGCTATCAACTGGCTGTTCCTGTTCACTCCATATTCTCAGCCAATTGCAGTATTTATAATCATTATAATTATACCAGCTATTTTATTATCATTATCGTAAAATCTTTTTCCTGAAACTGTCATCATTTCTAATCAATATTGTCCTCTAATATGCTCTTTTATTGCCGTTTTCTTTTGTTTTGCTGCTTCAGAAGGTTGTATTCATTCTATGATAGTTTTAGATAATAATTATATAACCACTCGGAAATAGCCCAAAGATATCACAATATTTGGCATGTTTTTTTCTAATATACTTCAGTTCCAATATATAGATATCTAAGCTGGAACTGTGTTGCTGCAATCATGCTGTACAGCAGAGAATTGTACCCAGATTTCCGACGACAAGCCACAAAATAAGACATAAAAACATAGCATAATAATATCATAAAGAGGCTCCAACCGCATAATCACTTGAAAGGGAAAATCCAAAGCTGAAACTTTTGTTTTTCTGCAGAGACATATCTTCTTTGTATGTATGTATGTTTGTTTATTTCACGTTTCAGTTTAAAAAAGTTAGATAATCTTAACCTATAAGTATGAAGCCTTTCCAATGGTTGTTATCGCATATCTCTCCGAATTCTGAATTAGAATTTTTGTAAGTAGTACCATTCAAAACGCTGTGTTCTAAATTGGGTTCTTACGTCTCTTGATTTTTAAGTTTCGTTTTCCGCTTTTCGTATTGAAACAAATGTATCTTTCCATTTTGCGGCTCAAAACCCCAGCGCCATAGTTTTGCGATGTTTTCACCTCGCATCAGTGACTTTTGCCATAACGTCATAATATAATTGTACTCGAGGGATCTCTCCATCAATAAACACAATGGCTATTACGTCATCTCACTGTTGCTCGAGTGAGATCTCCCCATCAATCAACTAATGACAGCTCAGTCTAATTGCATAATCAAACGCCGTTAGCCTGTGTGCATGATAGAGACGAATGGTCACCCTATAAAGTCTCTGACGTCACATCTCCAAAACAAGGTCACTATTAAGATTGAAGTTTTTCTATCTGGAGTCAAATCCGAAATAATGTTTGAAAGATCTTGTCGAACTTTCATGGCGATAAAACATTTTTTCTAACTGTCACCAACTTTGAAGTTATTTACAATCAAATTTTTATTATATATTTTGCAATTTTTTGATGTGCTACTTTATTGAACCTTGCATTAATATTGTGGATATTAAGTTTTATATGATGTACAAGTAATTCGTCAGTTATTTATTTGCAACAATTTTTCACATACTCATACTGGACTGGAAGCCAAACTTCATCCTTCTTCCTGTCAAGGCCGTTTTCATTCCAGCTCAAACATCAAAGCTATGCATTATATATGGTATTATACGTTTGATAATTATTCAAGCAATTGTAACAAATTGATACAGTGTTTACATTTCACTTTAGTTTGTTTTGAAATAAATTGATTCGTGAATCGTGATCCCCACAAAAAAGATGGCGTATTTAAGTTTTGACTAGCCTCACTCCATCGCGGCCCTCATTTCCGCGCGGCGCTCCAGTGAGGGCCTAATACAGTTTAAGGTCAAAAAGTGTGCCAGAAACCAAAAATATGGTGTGCCCAATCACAGCGCACCTTTGTATCACGTGAGGTTTTATCGAGCGCTGGTTGGTGAATAAAACACTAAAGATGTAAACAAACTTGCTTGAATCATTTTCAAAGTTTATATTTCGATCGTTTATTCTGTGATATTGTCAATTTCTAATTATATAATTACGGAGAAATGGAGTTTTGAATCAGAGCAATGCTGTATGTTGGAGAATTGATCTTTAATTTTGAATATTTCTTTGATTTTGATTATTTAAATCATGATTCAAAACGACGAAAGTGCTTACAATTTTCCAACGATGGCGATCGCTCCGTCAAAAGATGATGTTTTCTCCTTTTATTTTGTATTCTACGCCCATAAAAGGCCTTCATAATGTTCATGCAGTCCTTCGAGATAATGTAATCTATTATTTATAATTCTGTTGCTCCAATTTGATCCAAAATAATACCGTAAACTTGACGTTTTAGTTTTCTTCGACAGTTTGTTTACAAAATGTTGAAATTCAAAACAGCTGAATTCAGCAAATTTTATTTTCTGTTCACACCTCGTTGTATTGTTCTTCGATGGGCCGACCAACCAACACCTGGCTGTAACTCACATGACACCAAGGTGCGCTGTGATTGGGCACACCATATTTTTTGGTTTCTGGCACACTTTTTAACCTTAAATTTTATTAGGCCCTCACTGGAGCGCCGCGCGGAAATGAGGGCCGTGATGGAATGAGGCTAAGTTTTGACATAAATCAAACAAGTTTCAAATTATGAATCAGATATTTTCGAGTAAATATGTTAGTTTAATTTTTCTCACTATCGATTGTTATTGGAGAGAAGTAACATTGTGTTGTCATAGGCATTGCCTGTTATTTGGTCACCTATGACATCCAAATGAAATTTCTTCCGCTTTCTTTTCAAAAAGTTATGGTAAAATAATGGCGCGAAAAGGCGCGCTTTCTCGAACTGAATGGTCACTCATTATAGTTCCTTGCAATCATGGATATGATCCTATAAATTACCTGAGTAGTATAGTTAAATAAAGCCGAAAACATTATTTGTAGAAATTAGAGATAATATCTTGCTACAATAGACTTGAAAATAGTCCAATATGTAGGCATTAATTGTTACGTCGCATTCTAAATTCTGTCTTCATAATCAGCCTTACAAATAAATTAAATAATAAATACGTAGCATCAGTACAGCAAAATATCCCATTCCACAAAACTTAAATCCATCGACAACAAAAACAAGTAATCTTTTAAATAATAATTCCAAATCAATTGGCGGTATGGTGACAAAATAAAATGAACGACATTTGTTAAACTTATGAACCGCCATGTGAGTCAAATAATTTGATTGAGTTGTGAGTGAATTCGGATTTGACGTAGCCTGCGCGCAGACCAAAATCTTTTTTGGTAATATCGACAGAAAGCTTGCGCTGGGCGGAAGTTGGAGGGAGTGGCGGAACGTCATTACACTATAACTCCTGCTGTTCAGCGTTGTTCAACTACAGACGGCGTCATAAAACAGCATTTCTGCAAGTCCGATTTTCGTAAATAGCAAAACTTTTCACAATCAAAATTGACACTTATTATTTACGAAATAAAATGGGTTGATTCATAACCACATTCAAATGATTAATACTAACTTAATACAACGTACTATTTCTGTTCAATATGAAGTGATCTAAGTTGTCCAATGTTTTTAATGCAGAAATGTGAAGAAATATTTTTGTAATCCATTGCCATGGCGCAGTGAACAAGATCCAGAGATTAAATCGTTCTATATCTAATACAATGATTTGTTCTTTCGATATTACCCATGGCAAATTGGCTTTTACGACGAACACAAACACAATCCAAATAAATTTCAGTATCTTGAAATCAAGTCTTTGTTGGCCGATCCGATGCTGCATGTAAAATAGCATGTCCCGTCCTCTGTGAAAGGCAAATTAATAATTACAACAAGAAATCGTTTTCGTCAATACACTATGTTCATGTTACTACAAACATAATTACAAAAAGCCTGTATTGAATAAAAAAAACTGAAGTCTCCCTCGTACAAAACTGAAAAACGAACACAGCAAATGATTTTATCGAAGAAGAACGACGTTTTACTTGAAAAGGAATGCGTCAAGAACTTATATTTATCGACCAATCATGTTCTGGTTCTAGTTTTGGAGAACTCGCTAGCGATTGGCTGATGAACAATAGACAAACAATAGATTTCCCACGTTTCTGCCACTCCCCCTAATTCAGTCCAGCGCAAGCTTTCTGTCGATATTACGCAGACCCTACTAATCGTAAAAAAAATATTTGGTTCTGCGCGCAGGCTAGATTTGACGAGATTCAAGGGAAATACAATCCTAAGGGTAGTCTCGTTTTTAAAATTATTAGTGTGACGCAAATCAAAAACGCACATTATTTTACGTGGAAGATTAAGCGATTTTCTTAGGTTTAATTTAATATATATTATATTATATTAATTATATTGTTATTATATTATTATTATATTATTATTTTATTATTAATTATACAACAAGGGTATTTCTTACTGGGCCCAAATTATCAATTGTTTTTAAAATTATTAGTGTGATGCAAATCAAAAACGCACATTATTTTACGTGGAAGATTAAGCGATTTTCTTAGGTTCAATTTAATTAATTTATCATATTATTTTAATTATATTGTTATTATATTATTATTATATTGTTAATTATACAATAAAAAGTATTTCTTACTCGGCCCAAATTATCCCAGCAACGCGGGTCACTAATTGGTAGTATATACAATATATAGAATGAAAGTGAAAATTGGAAATTAATGGCGTACCCAAACGGCAGCGCTTCTTGGATATAGTGCCATTTCTTGGATCTCAAACTTTCGTCAAGAGATCAAATATATATCCTTATTGTTTTCAGCTGAACGTTAAAACAAAGAGATTGCTATTTGATGAGGCTGTTGTTTTAAAGACAGAAACATGTAAGTGGGGATACATTTAAAAATATCCTCCTTTGTTCATTTGCCTGTTAGCCATTGTGCTACAAAATACATACATACGTACATACATACATACATACATACATACGTACATACATACATACATACATACATACATACATACGTACATACATACGTACATACATACATACATACATACATACATACATACATACATACATACATACATACATACATACATACATACATACATACATACATACATACATAGTCTCGTTTTGGTAATTTAATACATAATGACAGTGAAGGAATTTTAAGCACATTATATGAGCTAAATGATGCAGGGCTACTTTGTCTGATGGTATTCTCTCAAATTAAATCAAATGATTACACTGAAACATAAAAGGTTTTCCATTTCTCCTGTGTAAACCCTCTTATGGAAAAATGAAATGAGTGTAGGTCCAAGACTGTAATGGACTGCGTGTGATAATTTTTTCATATTACTAAATAGCAAAGCCAATCGAAAAATTGTTGCACTAGATATATGAGAACATGAACATGTAAGATATAAGTAAGTCCTTGCGTTTAAGAAATCTAAAAAGGAATTAAACAAATATACTTTTTTGTCTAAACAAACTCCTCTCACTCGAATCATCGTCAGCTAGAGCTTGATCTTTTAATGCTCTTTTACATTAGTGGCAGAGGGATTTCCTGAAAATGGTGCTAGTTCCGCTGAAGAAGGGGCTATTTACAAAAAATATTTTTAAAAACTGCTTGAAATAACAAACATGTCCTGCAATATCTTCATAACATCTTCGCAACACGTGTCTTTTTCATTTTCTTCTGTACTTTCATCCCAATATATGACATTCGTTTTCCACCATTATAAATGTGTTTGAAATGTTGGCTGCATCTTCGCTGCCCATGCAGACTAATAACGATTTTACATCTGACACCATGTCATAATATTATATGAGAGACATAAACGACAACTTGACTTAGGCAATAGGCATAGCCAACAAGAATCTAATCATGACATTCTAGCAAGGTATACAACGAAGACACTCATGCCTAACTACTTTAAAAGTGTCAATTAAGTGATCTAATTCATGATATGTGACAGATCACAACTACCTGCTACCTAAATTATCAATACATGAAATTGTGAAAAATCTCTAAATGTGTTAATACGTTGGTATCTATAAAATATCAAAAGAAGTTTATTGTCTTAAAACAACGTCATAAATTAATGATTTTCATACCACAAATCTATTACTGTGTAGATTCCGTAGAAGGCTAGGCTGCGTGCAGACATACTATTTTCCTTCGTCAATCGTAGGGTCTGTGAAACGCTGGCAGAATCTCAGTTCACGTTCCTGTGGCATAACAAAAAAGTGAGATGACCAATCGGCTTCAATCGAATCGAATTCCTTCTATTATCTCAATCGACTTTCCTTGGTCACGAAGGACGGCGCCTTGGTTACGTTAGGGAGCTGCAATGTCATCCTGAACTGAGATAAAATAGAATTGTTACTGTATAAGTACAGGTGTATATATGAAAGGAGTTTTCATACAGTCAGGGAAATTCCGTAATCAATTACTACTTGTTTAGTTGGCCGACCCATGTAATTTAGAATAAAAGGACACACCCCGGTTTGATTTGCTTCGTAGTACTTAGACCTGCCCCCTCGTCTGGCATTAAAAAGCACAACAAGATAGCAATTAACAGCGCAAGAAGAATGATTAAATAAGTTATGCAGCAGAAGCTTTCTCAAATATATTTTTATTTATTTATCACATCAGTTACTTGATTCACTAATCTCATTGCCCTTATCATTATATATACTGGTGACTATTGGCTACTGTCATTGTTTTAGTATACGGGGGATGCTCAAATATTGAAGGGTGCGTTTTTGTGTGATGTTTTTGTGTCTTATTTGTCTTTTAATGTGAAAGAAATATTCTGGATATCATTTTATGATCTGAAAAAATTTTATGGTTATTGTGCCAAACGGCTCATGGATATGTATGTTAGATATTATTTTTTAAACATAGCTCTGGACATTGACCGAAAACCACTGTCAGGGAGAGGACTTTGTTACTTACATAACAAAGATTGCAAAGCCTCTATATAATAGGAGAAACAATAATGGTACAGGCGCTATTTCGCTATTTACAGTATGCTCAGCGGTTCGTCATGGAATACCTTGGTATCACAAAGTTTGAAGGGATTATGCCAATGATAGAGGACTGTATAGCAAGTTCATTAATTTCCTTCAATCTTTGGTCTTTTATTATTCAACAATAAGCCCAATTCAATAAACAAAATAAATAGAATATTAGGCGATTCTATTTCAAAGCAGACAAAGTAGTTGGTTGCCTGTAACTGCGACTCAAAGAAGAAACTTTAGTAATAAGTTAACAAAATATTTACAATTAAATCAAAGAGATGCTATCATCGCCAGCCACAGTTACAGAACACAATATAATTAAAGGGTGCAGTAGCCTTGTATATTTTGCTATTGCACCATACTTTACAAACAACCAATCATAAAGCAACACAAGACAATCACACGTATCAACTTTAGCTCTAAGTCCAATGTACTAATTACAAACACGCTAGGTACAGAACATAGTTACAACACACAAACGAGGTTAATATTAAAGTGAGGCTCAGACGATCACACTTGGTGTCTTGATTCGATTATATTTGCAAGATTTTAATTTTATCTTTGAGTACCGTTGCATTTATTAATAAAACAGTATACATAGGCTATGCATGTAGCTCGATTTCTATAAATTGACATTTTAATACCATTATTTAGTATGTGCCTCTTCTTTTTACGCTGTGACTATTAGATTGGCAGCTATTGATTTATTGATTGCTTCGTTGCTCTTATGAATAGTAACGTATGCATATTATGAACGAACGGTAATTTGTAAGCACTTTGGAGCATAAATAATGAAAAATAAATTTAAAATTTGGAGTGACCTAAACTCGAACTTGCATGATCTGCACATTAGTCAGACGCACTATCAATCCGCTATGCCGAAGAAACGTGAGGAAATAGAAACGAATTTACCCCCATCCTAGCCCTGAGACAAGTGAAACATTTGATCAAGTTAATTATTACGAAGATGGCTGCGACTGCCGGTCATATAGTGACTTCGTTCTTTATAATATCATTTTACAAATTAAATTGTTTCTTTATCAGAATCTTCTTGGTGATAATTTTGGTACAAAATAACAACACAACTAAATTTGCACAACGTTTCGACTGATTGACTTCAGCCATTCTCAAGTGAATGTTTTTTATTATTAATTAAGATATATATATGCATAAAACTGTTTGCCCCTTGAGGGTAAAGTTACATCATGAAAAATATTTACAATTATATGAGATCTATATCAGTGACAACAGTAACTATGGTAACTAGCCTATAGATATGAAATGCATGCAGTTATTTGAAAACTTTGGTCCGGATGGAATCGCCCTGAACGTTTAATGTTGGTTTCAGTTCTTGAATTGCCAGCATTTCATTCACGAGACAATCGAATTTATTTTTGCACTTTTTATTATTCTAAAATGTTTTTCAAATTGATCAGTAGATATTCCGTGCTCTTGACGGACGTGTGTACCAAGGTTACTTTTGATATGTTCATCTATGCGTTCTTATAAGTGCCGGCATGTATAGCCAACATAGTCTGCTTCGCACAGACCACATTTAAAATGATATATGACGCATTGCTGGGTTAACAAATCTGGCTTCTCCTCACGGGTACGCAAGTCATCGTTGAGCTTCTTACTTTTAAAAATAGCATTAAACTTTACACTTATTTTACAATTTAAATGGTAAAGTTCTTTTCTTGTTTCATCACATGATTGTTGGTCTTTAAAAGGTAAAACTATACTAACATATTTTAAATTATCGTCTGGTAAAACTGGAGAATTAAAATCATTACTTGGCATTTTATTTAAAATAGAATTAAAAACACGGGGCGGATACTCAAGTTTACTAAAAATGTTAAGAAGTACTTTACATTCAATATTAAAATCAGCTTCAGAGGAACAAAGACGATGCGCTCTGTGAAGCATTGTCTTCAAAATACCGGTTTTATACCTTTGGTCTACATGACTCTGATAATGTAAAAGAAGTCCTTTGTTTGTTGTTTTTCGATGTACACTCGTTGATATTTCTGTGCCGGTATTGGTCATTTTGATTCCAAGAAAAGGTAGATTTTTGTTTTCCTCTAACTCAATCGTGAAGTTTATTGACGAGTGTGCTGCATTTAGAATCGATAATAAGTTTTCTGCTTCTTTTCTATTGTTAACAGTTGCCAAGGTGTCATCTACATAGCGCCAGTAGAACTCTGGTAATTTATTAGATTCTGATAAAATTTTTTCAATATTGGACATAAATACATTAGCTAATAAAGGTCCCAATGGTGATCCCATTGCCACTCCATCTGATTGTTCATACAGCTCACCATCGAATTGAAACTATTGATCTTTGGTACTGATCAATAATAGGTCACGCAGATCGTCAGGCGTTAAATTCAAGGAATACTTTTCATTGAACCAATTGTTAGAAAATGCATCCGTAACCAAAATTTCAATTGTTTCCAGTAGGGGGACGTTGGTAAACAGAGCACTCACGTCAAAAGAGACCATAATACTACCTTTTCGGAATTTTACGTTGCGTATTTCTTCGCTAAAATTTAATATATCTAATATTGTAAAACTATTGATAGCCAAAGGTTTGAGCTTGTCATCTAGCCATTTTGCCAAAAGAAAGTTATAAGATCCCACTGCCGATAGAACTGGTCGCATTTGTAAGTTAGTTTTATGTGTTTTTGGTAGGCCATATAAATGTGCTAGCCGAGAGCCTTTAGGACAAAGTTTTGTTGCTATTTCTTCTGGTAAAATTTTTTTTATACATTTATTTACCATTCTTTCTTTATAAAGGAGAGGGTGGGGATGTTTTGCAGGCCTCCCTCTACGTTTTTTATTCGGGTCTACAAAGGTAAATTTATCTCTCAAGGTCTAATTATCAAGGTAAAATTATCTACAAAGGTCTACAAAGGTATCTCGTTTGTCAATCGATGCTTCCATCAATAGTCTATTATAATGTTCTTTGTTCATAATGACGATACCATTACCCTTATCCGGCTTAGTTATTACAATGTTCTTATTGCGTTTTAAAGATGATATTGCTCGTAGTAAAGATTTGGGTGGTTTCTGTCCTTGTAAACGGCAGTAATTCAAGGCAATAGACTTGAGCGTAGATGCTGTGATATCTTTCTCGTCAGATGGTAAATTTCTTTCTGCCCTGAAGTATGCCTTCTCAAACTCAGTCTTCGTGTCAATTTCGTCTCTACGCGTTGATCGTCTTGGTAACGAGAAATCTAGCCCTCTCGACAATACTAATTTTTCAAAAAAGTTCAATGAGTAATCTGACAAGTTATTAATGTGTTCATCAACATCTGTTGTATTATTTATTAGCCGGCTTAATTTCTTGCCATGTTTTCTTGTTAATGACTGATACTTTCGCTCTCTCATAATACTTAAGGCCTTTAAAATTGATAAATAAATGATTGTGGTGAATTTCTCTTTTATATCCACGAATAGACCATTTACCTTTAGTTGGAATTTTTTCAATTCCCTTGTTCTCACTTTGATTTCTGTTAAATTGTTTCTGCACAGTTTACTTCATAAAAACTGTTACAGTCTAACATGCTCATACCTTTCCCCTTAATCTCCCCTTTTGTCCATACCAAAAATGGTACATGAAGCTATTAGTACAGTCAATTTAGAAAATGACCTCATACAAATTGCAACAAAGCATTTCTCATCAATTCTTGGGTCAACTTTTATGCTTAACAACATGTCCAAAATGTTCCGAAATCGGAGTAAGCAAAAAGCCTTAATTTCGCAATTTGATTACTGTCATTCTCAGTAGAAACATGAAAGCGAAGTTGTCAAGTTTCAGTGTAATCATTTGATTTAATTTGAAGGAATGCCATCAGACATAGTAGCGCGGCATTATTTAGCTCATATAATGTGCTTAAAATTCCTTCACTGTCAATATGTATTAAATTACCAAAACGAGACTATGTACGAAAATACACAAATTGACATAGAAAAACGAGAAAACATATACAAGGTAAAAAATGTTATTCATTATGTTCTAACATTCCACTAGCAGTGTAGATCATGTATATACTTTATTTATCTTATTTAGAAAATACAACTAGATATATACATTATACACAATGAACAATTTCAAGAAAATGCCTGGGGATGTTCCTGGTCGCAATTACTTTTGACAGAAATTGACTATGACGATTTGATGATAGGCCTGCAGAAAAACAGCAGAAGAAGATATCTCTTAAAATCAAGGGTGGCTACTACTTTGATGTGATCAAAAACGCCGACATTTGACGCCGGCCGAGAGTAAGGTTTTGTATGGAAAAAGTTTCAAATTTCGAGGTCAAAACGTCATCGCTTCTAGACTCCAGTGTTTTCTTGCTATAGCCGCTGACCCAGGTCCAGTAGTGGAATTGAACATGGACGAAGAAGGCGATTATTTTGATACTAGACTTAATTTACTCAGTAAAACATTTGACTCGGCATTTTGGACTTTTTGGATTTGGACGTTATGTTCATTCTACGTTTTGCTATTATTCGGTAGTGTTTCTCTTGTGTTACTGTCGTTGGCCTATTCGATCAAACGTCGAGAGTAAAGTGGTTTTTTAATTTAAGTAAAGTGGTAATAATAATTTAAGCAGGAATGCAAAACCTTGCTATCTTTGATTCAATAGAAACTACTATTTTAAGACATTGCAGGAGTGACCACTTGATACAGGTGGTCACTGTATAGAGATGGCTGTTATAGCAGGTTTTATTGTATATGGATACAGTATAGGATATAGTCAACATCTTAGGCATAACCTTTACATGAAGTTCCTGTGTTCAATTTTCATTCCATGGTTAAGTTAATAACATGAACGACTGAGTAACTGCAGTCTATGATATACGAAGTTACATTGATGTCATGTCGAGGAGTAATTAAGTTATTAGTTCTTTAGTTTAATTTTGTTTAACAATTTTAATGATTATCTTAGTCTGTTGTTTTTCTGCTGGCCTATCATCAAATCGTAATAGTCAATTTCTGTCAGAAATAATTGCGACCATGAACATTCCTAGACATTTTCCTGAAATTGTTCAGTGTGTATAATGTATATATCTATTTGTATTTTCTCAATAAGATAAATTAAGTATATACATGATCTATACTGCTAGTGGAATTTTATAACATAACTAATAACGTTTTTTACTGACTGTGTAGATGTTTTTCTCGATTTTCTATGTCAATTTGTTTATATTCGTACATAGCCTCGTTTTGGTGATTTGATACATAGTGACAGTAAAGAAATTTATTACATGAGCTAAATGATGCAGGGCTACTATGTCTGATGGTATTCCCTCAAATTAAATCAAATGATTGCACTGAAACTTGACTACTTCGCTTTCATGTTTCTACTGGGAATGCCATTAATCAAATTGCAAAATTAAGGCATTTTGCCTTCTCCGATTTCGGAATATTTTGTATATGTTGTTAAGCATATAATTTGACCCTCGAATTGATGAAAAATGCTTCTGTTGCAATTTGTGTGAGGTTTATATTGGCTTAAAATGATGTACTATATAGGTTGAAACAATAATTAAGATAAAACATGGGAGTTTGCATGGAAAAAATAATTAGATATCAGTTTTATATATAATAATCAACAAAGTGGTAAATTAAAAGAGGCGTAACATAGCATCCGAATTTTTCTGTGATAATAGTTTCTTTTCTACATAGATGACTTTTGTTAATATGAAAGTCTCAGCTCAATATCTTCTCTACAGATTTTGTGCTCTATTATTTCTCTTAATTTGTTCAGTCTTATGCGTAGTATTGCAAAAATATATTTGACAGTCATTCATCCATCAAGATATGTCTTAGCATATCGCTCTGAAAATTTTGGAAACGTCGTAACATCGTCAAAGAAACAGATTCAAAAATTATTAGGTAATGTTTTATTTATACGTTGATGCCTACTAATACACTTCCTACGAATAAACCACAACAGCAACCTGTTTTCAATTGATATAGTTCTTGTCCATTCGGTGTTGTGATCATTATTGATGTTGTTTGCTGTGTGCAACTCCCTTCTCCACCAAAGCACAGTTCATTGGGTATACAAATCACTTCATTTACAAATTGTGGAATGCTATATAAACAAAAGAAACATGCTGAAAACAATTTTATGTAATCATGTCTGAAATATAGTGTTGATAACCATGGACAACAGATATCAATAAAATGTTTAGAAATAGTCCAACCAGAAGTGAGAGAAAGGAGGAGCGTGAACATTAGTAGAAGCGTCTGCTCAAATAGCCTTTATCCTATCGTCTTATCAAAAAGAAAATGGATATTAAAAAATCCAAGCTGCTGATGTCAAAGGTCAAGGTATAATGATCGATATACAGAGTTAATATTTCATATAGCATGGCTTATCACTGTATATAATTGAACAGTAATATTTACAACTGTCCACTTCATAATCTATCGTATTCTTGTTTCACTCAAACGTTCTTATGATGAGCACCACTGCAGCCAGTTTTCTTCGCCAATTATAATTATTTCGAATTTTCATAGACAAATGAAAACATATGCTTTATCTCTTCAATGCTGCTAAGTTAATGCATAGGAACATTTCAATTCATTGAGACATTTCCAGAAGTTTTTTGTTTTGAGCAGAATTGTCTGGTTTCAAGCAACATAGTATATTATGCATTTCCAACTTTTGTTTCCAAATTTCCAACAAGTGATCGTTTGTTCTGTCCTCTAAATCTCTTGAAAATTGGGCACAGACAATTATATTTTGCTTGAAACTAGAAAATTTTTATCAAAACAAGAATCTTTTGCTTAAAACAAGTGAAACAGACTTGAAACAAGTAAATCTTCTTGCAAGAACTAATATTCCCTTGTGTAATGTTTTTATATACCGAAAAATGCTATGCTAACTACCAGACAATATGTTCCAGAGAAATGCCTTTTTATTTTAAGTACAATTTGGTTTACCCATTCCTAATTTGGCCCGAAAACTTCTCGTTCTCAAACGAAAAAAGTATATCTACCTTAGACCATAAATTTTCAGGAATTTGCTCTTACATCTCTGGTTTGCATATACAACACAGCAGCATGGGTACTTATAGTATGTACCAGAGCCATCTATTTACAAGAGTTGGGACACGCTTTCATTGTGCTGCTATCGTCTCCTATTAGACAGATGCCAATCACGTGATTTTTGACGCCATTTTTGAGTTTTACAAATGACACGGGCGAAAAAAAAAACATTTCTGCACATGAGCACTGTTAATAACGTGCTTGGGTCCAAGCCAAAAAGATCAAAAATGGCATGAGTGTCCCAACTCTTGTAAATATGTGCTTATAGTATGTACTACAGATTGTGACGTAGTCACCAAATTATAAACATGTAAATACCTACTGTGATTATTGTGTAGCTGCTAAAGTCATATGATCTTAATATAGTAATTGTAATGTATGTTGAAATATAGTCAGTTCTATTCAGACATAATGCAAGCCTGTTCTCTGTCTAGAAAGACACCACACAGATAAACTCAGATATATAAATATACAATATAATTACCGACTTACATTCCATCACCCAAATCAGTAATAATTGAACATTCACTGCAAATTCTTAATACGCCATTCGTTGTGATCGTATTTTTCATTAAACAATCACCAATATCTGTCAAGTCTTTTTCCAATACTGGATTTACTGGAATTGCTGCTCTTAATTTGAAAGATCCAAATTGATCTTTTATAATACTTCGATATAATCGTTTTGCAATGGATTTACTTTTTGAACGTTTATCCCCTTGTTTCCATTTTGGTGTACCACATTGTTC
This sequence comes from Haliclystus octoradiatus, assembly GCA_916610825.1. Taxonomy (NCBI): domain Eukaryota; kingdom Metazoa; phylum Cnidaria; class Staurozoa; order Stauromedusae; family Haliclystidae; genus Haliclystus; species Haliclystus octoradiatus. Next base: position 5,612,930 of record OU744448.1, read on the forward strand.
GGGCGGTGGACCCAGAGGGGATAGTAATAGATTCGGTAGATATGCAATGCACCTTCTTTCGTTTGTATAATATCCGGAAGATACTAAGACTTCAGGACCACTTGAACATTTATGTTCAACTGCCCCATATGAATGTGCCCCATTCAAACCAATATGAAATGATAAATTGTAGAAAAGCAATGCCAATGCAACCTTTGAATGTACAATAAATTGGGTCAAAATTTAGGATAAGTTTTGATTAAGTTCAAATAAAACGTGTTTGGATATGGGGGTATTGGGGCGTGACACCCCCCTGGTGACTTGGTCAGTCGGAAAATCTCCCTTGAAATGTCCCCCAGTCGGCAAAAGAAGGAAGAAATAAGTCAGAAAATTTATTGCTCGAAACCCCCTCAAAGAAAATTTCTTGAGACGGCCCTGATTCACATCTAAATGTGAGGGGTCTATGCTATATAGATCGCAGAGATCGGTATCATCTCTTCTTTCTATTCAAAATATCTCGCGACGTAAATAACTTTATCGCCAAAGTTATTTGATTGCAATGGAAGTGCAAAATAACAAAGTTAACATGTCAATGGTCGGATAAAAGATTGCCAGATTGCTTTATTATAGCACTAAAGAAAGATGTTCAATCTACACATTTAAGCGTTATAAATTAAGTATGCTTTATTAATGTCTTCTACCCGGAAAGCCATCAAATTAAAAAGATTAATAAGCTTTTTAATAACAATATTTTCATATCTTCTTTCAGTTCAAAATCATTTTATTTCTAAATTCCCAAAATATATGCAAATACCAAACAATTAAATGTGGAGCAAAATTGACAAGGAGTAAAAACAGTAAAAGGAGTAAAAACATTTCATTTTCAAATTTAACCCAATGATTATAACCTACCACATAATTTTGTAACAAGCTTATGTAGATTAATTAATCAAGTATATACTTCACTTACTGCTACTATTATTATTTTTAAAATTTATCTTGAATGTATTAATATTATCTCCTTCGTAATAATGTAAACGAGCAGGCATTGCTCATTTTATCAACGAAGTAAAATAAAATCAAACACACACACACAAACAACTCCCCGGTCAGGAGCTTGTATAGTTACGGCCGTGACTGTGATATGTTATTTTTACATGACTGATTATTAAACTGCAATTGCAAATAGTGAAATAATTCTCTTCAAATTTTCTTGTAAGTTCCTTGTATCTTCCTGTGTTTTATAATGCTCTATCGCTAGAGGAAAAGGCGGGTTTTGAAAACGATATGATGTCTATATATAAGAACAGTAAGGTAGAATTTAAGCATCCAATGATGCTTATAAGAGAAATGCCTTTATTTGAAACATTTGCATTTCTATATGCATTAGGTAATACGATGAACTTTTATAATTAGATAACATATATGTATATATCATTTTCTTTTGTAACTTTGAAAATGTCACAACTCAGTTCTTAATTTTTGTTCGAATATAAGCTTATAAGTTACTGTTACCCCTTAAATTGAACTCAAACGTCTTTACAATGAAGCATATATCATAAACTTATAACACAAGAAATATAGAAACTGAACTAAATACTAAAGCTGTTTGAATTCTTGTTTAAAATACAAACAAATTATAATCTAATAATAATAAGAGTTTTCAGTAAAGTCGGTAAACATGAAGTATTGATCATACTTCAATTGATGCAAGATTAATGTATATCAATGGAAATATTGTACAATCAGTTATAAAATTTGTAAGCCTATGATACTTATACTTACATAGCAAACATTGGCCATTTTTTCTTTTATGAATTTGAAATGCTTTTTCTTTACTAGTCAAATGTTTTTCACAAAACTTGCATGACTTATCAGAACTATCATGGAAAACTTCAATAAAAAAAGAGATTACTTTTGACGAGGGCGTAATCTACAATTTAAGGGGGGTTGATGTACTTATAATTGATTTAAACATGCATGACACGTGACTTTACTGTATATACACACAGGAATTATATGGCTAAAATGAATAATCGACTTTCAAGAAATGACGCTCTTTATCGGAAGCTCGGGGACATCAACTCCAAAGACAGCAAAGGTCACTAACTTGAACTAGCAATGAGGAGAAGAAGTTGTGTGAAAGTTGACAGCGTGTAAATAAATGCTCAAATATCCCGTTAGCATAGCTGACAGGGGGTCAAAATTGACTTAAAATTGGGTTGGGTTAGTTATGAACAATCTCAAATAAGTGTATGTGTCACATTTTCATAAAGTCTACTTTTGAAATTTTGTAAAACCTTATGGGTATCGTAGACATATTCTGAGAAAATGACATCTTGAAATTTCAAAGAATCACCACAAAATGTATCAACACTATAGCTATACAGACCGTCTGAAATGAGCACCAAATAATATATAATTGTAGTGATAAAACTCTATAAACAGATGTATCTTGTTCTCCTTTGTTGAGTTATATTGTTATGTGCATTTTAGAGAAAATGGTACTCCCGGTAATGATTTAAACCAGGAACAAGGGAGTTATTCCCAAGATGGATAGAATTCGATTAGATTCGCATTGAAGATGATTTTTATAACTGTGGATAAACTCAATCAATTATAAATGCACTCTATATAGTAGTTTTATTATTGTCACAGACGCTAATGACGCTAATACGGTCTCTCATTTCCAGCTTTCAACCGGGGTCTGTGGTAGACGTTTTCAGGCGAGGGTGTCCTCAAGTCTCTTTCGAAACCTTTCTTATAAATCAAATAATGCCTGCATTCAAGCTACATTGACCAGGATAACAGTCCTGTGACCATGCACTGCCATCTTTCTTGAATTATTTCCAGTATAGTGATTGCCAGTGTAGAGAATCTTTGCTTCTTTTAGATAAGTATAGAAATAAATGTAGAATGAGAGACAAGAATGAAACATGGTAGAATTACGTTTCTTCAAGTTTTACACCACAAGGTGATCATCAGGCGAATTACAATATAACTCGTGCGTTGATTTACGAGTTCGTAGTCAAGCAGAATTCCAATTCCAGGTCTGTCAACTCAGTAATGAGTATGCAATTTACACTGGAATTGGTTTGAAAGAAGAGCATCGAAAAAATATGCTTATTGATCAAAAGCTTGATAACTTGTGAAAAATTAACTCTAAAATTATAGCAAGCTATCAAATTACCAAGCCTACAAAATGTACTATGGAATTAGAAAGATTTTAAAGTAAATTTTGTTTCCTAAAAGATTAGAACTCTTCCAAGGCATATTCTATATCACTATGATGTCTTGAGAAACGTATTCAATTGATTAAACAACCATCAACAAAAACCAATCAGCGATCAGTATGACATTCGATGATTTTATAAAGTAATATAGAGGCATACTTTTTAAAATTGTACTGCTTAAAGGGTGACCTCAATCATTGTAGCTAAATATCCATCTAGTATAAATTTTAACTTGTATGCTCATTCCCTGTGTCTGTTTCAATGTCTGAGTCTCCATCTCTACGATTTTATCGCCTTCTTTGTCGGCCGACCTCGCAGCCGTGGTTTGGCATGATTTAGGACTTTGAAAACTCAACTTTGTACCTGCCTCCGCTTCATCCCATCAAGCAATGCTGTGATACTGCGAGACCAAATTCTTGGAGAGGTTTTGTCGCTCGACTATTGTCATTGGTAATGATTTATGCATTGAATCATCATATCTACAGATTGATATACGAGCCAGGTCTGACCTGATACCCGCTTTCGTCTGCGGCTTTCTTTTTCTATTATTCATAATGTTAGTACTGTATATCCTCATCCAAGAAGCACCCAAGAAGCATTATACAGTGATTGCATGATAGATACTAAATTTCATAGGAGACAAATTATAGAAAAGCTCTTATATCATTTAATTAAATTTCTTGTTTTCATGTATATCTGATTAAAACTATACATTTCTTTCTAGCCAAGTTCTTGAAAGTACATAATGGATATGCTATAAAATAAATATGTAATCATGGTAATCGAATTTAAAACACGCGTTATTTTTGATCATTCTATCTTGCCATTTTTAACTTTATTTGTTTTTGTGCTTCCATATATTGGTTATATCATTGTATTTTAGATGTTATAGGTCTATAGAGTTCATATAAATAGCATTTAAATTTATATGGTATCAAATAATATATTGTGGACGGGTATTGATCTTCGAGTATATTATTAATATATTGAGTATACAGTAGTAGAATTTTGATGATTCTTGATTAAATTATAGAAACATATTATAATTAGAATAATCTCTTGATTAGAACTATAACTCTCAAATGAAGGATATATGATATTCCTTTGTCGTGTAACAATAATGGTAATTGTTATTTAATTCAAACACATGACTTGCTCTGTCTATTTGCCTTTATAGATTTTCTCAGTCGGGGCTCAGTCTTTGTAATAATGATCTTTCATGGTAATAATGAGCTTAGGAACGCTAATCCATATACGGACCCCTTCCAAATAGTCGCTGCGGCGTCACAAGTTTCTTGGTGTCTTTAGTAACAAAATGGATGCATCGACCAATCTGCTTCAAACGTTTTTTGTTATAAATTGATGTTTACCAAGACACTGCCTTCAAATAATTCACAACAACAACCCGTTTTCATTTGGTATATTTCAAGTCCAGCAGGCGTTGATACAGTTATAGAAGTTGTCGTTTGTACGCATATTCCTTCACCGGAAAAACATACCTCGTTGGGAACACATATTACTTCATTGACAAACTGTGGCACGCTGAAGAAATAAGAAGACAATGAATGACAATTATAATGAAGAAGCACTTGTAACCATGATATATATTTGTGTTAAACAATCCTTGGACGATTTTATAGGATCGTAACCCCAGGTTGTTCTCTCCTGTAGGCACTATACCGGCCATTGTTGGGGGGGGTGCCATTCTGGTATATGTTGGCAATGTTGGGCTCCCAAAATTTCAATTGAATCAGTGAATCCGGTATACATTCAACTGTGAGACACGAAGAGCCTTGCCGTAAGATGCCCAAATAACATTTTAAATCAAACAATCCATACATTATATAAATTATACATTTTTGCAATGTTGGTGTATATCATTTCCAAAAAAAACTACACTTTTTGCGTACTAGCAAGATAAGATGACACAGCCCCGTACAAGGAGTATCGAATTCCCCTCAAATCGCAACTCACAAGGTATGGCAAATAATGACCCCAGGAATGGCATTCATACAGTCATGCACAATAACCTTCAGCCCGTGATTGCTCCATCCCATTGAAAATTTCTCAGTCTGACATAATCTGTACGTTGACCAATTTGTATGACCGACTGAGGGTCTGACGTTTGACTAATGCAAATACTTGATGACCGTGCGTAAGCGGATTGAAGTTAGGGAAATATTTATCAATTAACCAAACAAACCATAATTAAACTTACACTCCATCTCCCAGATCTGTAATTGTTGCACATTCACTACAAATTCGTAATACTCCATTTGAGGTTTTTGAATTTTTCATCAGACAATTACCAACAGTTGATATTGGCATTGCATCAGGCGCGTTAGAAGAACCAAACTGATCTTCTATAATACTTTTATACAATTTTTGAGCTATTGATTTACTTTTTGATCGCTTATCATCTGACTGCCATCTTGGTGCTCCATAGTCACGTGGAGGACTCATTGGTTCTAATAATAGATTCCGTAGGTTTTTAACACATTCTCTGTCATTTGTATAATAACCATGCAAAACACTAACGGCGTCGGAATTCGAACATTCCGATGATATGCTGCGACGAATATAGCTTCCATAGCAATTAAAAATGGATAGCCAGAACAGGAATGATGTCAATGAAATCTGTTGAAAAGTAAATAAGGCCATGTTATAATTATAGAGGCAGAAAGAATATTTGAGCAGGATTTACTACTAGCTCTGGGTGTACGTGCTTCATGGAACGGTCTTGTGAATGAGTGAAATGTGTACGTGGGGATAGATCATGATTCTCTTCTCATGGGGAATAGTTTGATCTCGACATTTTTAATCTACGTGATAAGAGCTATCAGCCTTAATACCATGTTATATCTGTTGTAGTTTGGAAGCTATTTTGAGATGAAATGTAAGACTAATTAAATGAAGTATCATTGGTATCAGTATTAGTATTAATTCGGACGTATTCCACGTACTTTCCGAGTAAATTATTGGAACTGGCTGGGAGCATGGGTTCTAAGTAGAATTTTCTTTTGTATCGTTTATATTATCTTACAACAATCTCGATGATCTCCTTGAATGTACCGGAACGGTAACCACTGTCGGAGTTTGAGTAGATAACTCAATTTAAGATGTAAATCTTATCAAATATCGATCGTCTCTTTGGGAAGTTATTTAATTGTGTAATAGAAATAAGCGATCATCATGATAACAGACTGTGTATTGTGTAGGGTGCTAAAAATGGAGCACATCAAGTAATAAGAAAAGATTAAAAACATTTAATCTATAAGTTTAAAATGTTACATTTAAAAGGGGAGATGCAGATATACCTTTTAAAGATTAAAATATTTACAAAGATGTTGAAGATTCAAATTATCTCCCAATCGAATCAATTTGGCAAAGTTTCAATTAATGTATTATTAAAATAATTTTAAATTGCTGTTTTGTCCATGCAAAGAGTTTACATAATCAATATAATGTATCATGTTCTGTTCTGCAAGGTAGCGGCAGGCAAATCGCACACTGAAATTCTAATGAGAACAAGCTATCGTGGACCACCCAACTTCTGATTCGATATTGAAATCAGGCATAAGAGTTATCATCATTAGTCATTCTCATTATTATCATTAACAAGTTATATAATTATAAATCGATAACTTAGAACTATACAGTATTTATTAACCGATAGTGTATTTGTACTTATCACACATCCTGTATTATTGGATAATTTGATAATACAGATTAACAACAACATTTATTTAGTATAACCTGATAAACATAAATGTTTCTTCTTCATATGAATGATCAGAGTATTACCATATATGGCACATGTTGGCGTGGCAACGCTTCCAAAGTACCATTGTTGTTTCCATAGCAAGATTTATGCAGTAAGAATTTTCTTATTATGAATTCATTTTTTGCAATAACTCAAAAAATAATCTGGGCATCGTCAATATTTTTCACCCTCACCTTTAAAGTGTACTTTTACATCAATGTCGTAAATTTAAAAAGAATTCAACGAAATAAAATGCTTCAAAAATGTTGACTAGTTATCAAATATAGGAGAATTTTCACCCTCATAGATTTGCCGATATAAGTTTCATCTCACAACTTATAATATTCCAAATGCTTTCACCTTTGACTGCTTGTGTCGCTCCATTAAAATTTATGTGACCATTAATCTGATATGGTGGCTTTCCTCTGAAAATTTGTCGTTTTTATAACATGGATTATTATTGTCGTAGAAATGGGGTAAATACAAAGCCCTATGGCCTAGTGGCCCAAAAATAGTCTGGCACCCCTTTTTTGATTCTGGAAAATGAAGTGCTGAACGTCTTAATTCGTTCATTACCTCATCATATCTTACAAATCCTTCATATTATTCCCTAAATGATTTAAACAATCTAAAAATAATCCCTAAAATATTTTATTTGTCATTGCTGAAAATGTTCCATCAATTTTGATTGCATTAAAACATTAAAACATATCCGATTCTTTTTAAATCTGAAAGCCCAACATTTACAATGTGACTGTTAATTCAAATTAATGTGAATGTTCATAAGCACGTGAGACTGTTGCCAATATTGTTATTGTTGCCGCCGTAATTATACTTGATTGCTATTGTTTTTGCAATCATATGATGTTTTAAAGATTATCACATAATAATCGAAAATTGGTAAAGCATATAGCATATATTATAATAAAAAATCCTATGTTTGTGGCTAAAAGACGGAATTGTTCACTATTGCTTTTGCAACTATTTGATCCTTTGATCATTGGTACATAAATAAGGGCATCATCTATTGTATTCATCGAAAATTGTAAAATTAGTAAATGATGTCAATAGCTAGCCTGCGTACCAGCCCCGAGGTTTTTTCTGAAACCATAGGTGTGTGAATTAATGTGTGATTTTTAGCCCAGCCAAAATATGGTTTCAGGAAAAACCTCAGGGCGATACGCAGGCTAGCTAATAGCATGCCTTGATGAAAAATGCTAAAAATAAAATGAAATGGAATTTATAATGTATAGATATACAGAATTTGGATTCTTTGATTGATATAGATATGTTATTTATTACAATGTTGAAACGATATGCTAATTTCAGCCACCACAGAAAACGTGGAAAGGATATTCAAATACGTTTTGTTTTTGTAAATATGCATTTGAGAATATTTAGATTGTCATTCCTGAAACGATTGTCACAGATAATTATATAGTTTTCTAATAATCTAAAATATAATTATACACAGTTAATGATACTAAAAAATAATCTAAAACCGTAGTTTGGTCATTTTCCTTGTTAATAATTTCTAAATGCACGCAACAACTAAAAACTAAAAATCTAAAACCAGTTTGGACATTTTACTAAACTAAGGAAAATAGCGATGGATTTCATTCAAGTTAAAGCATTTCATATAAGCTTAACTGATAGTTCTAAGATTGTTAACAGATTGTTATCAAACGCATCCCGCTTTAACATTATATATCTAGCACTTTGAAACTTTAACATTTTAAACTCATGTAACAAAAGCAATGTCGAAAGCTCAAACAACGTCTATTTTATCGCCTACCTATAGTACACAATTAATAAGTAGAAATTTACTGATACGAATCAAATACTTACATTATAAATATTTAATACCCCATAGCCAATAATATATAGGTAAATAATAATGGCAATTATATTCATTAATCGTTACAAATATGTTTGCAAATGAAAACGTTTGTAGTAATCAGATACTCACATTATTAATATGTAATGCCATGTTTGCTTTTATTATATAAAATTAGTTCTCCTTAACTCCTGTACGGTCTTACTTTTACTGAAAATTTTTCAAAGAACACTTCAATAATAATATCAGTTTCATGTGGGTGGAATGTAACATTGTTAACTGCTTGACGTATGTATCACGTGACTTCTTTTCCCTTATATGGGACTTTAGGTAATATAAACTTTTCTGTGATCCGGCATTGTATTACCCTAATCATGTTTTCAGATCTATCTATTATGTCATCCCTTTTTCAAATAGTTTTTTCACTTGCTAAAATTTTCTTTTCGTGTGTCTACGATTTCACTTTCTTAAGTCCTTACATCTGATCTTAATTTAGATAATTTGCGAGTTTAGTTTTCAGGGAGAAATTTCTCAATTCATCGTTATAAGAGGTCATTAGAAATTACGTCAAATGTGTGAATTAAAAATCCGGTCTGAGATTATTAGTACCGCATAGTTGTAACGTGGGTGAAAATCTGTAATAACATAGTTACGTTTTGATGGTAGCGACTTGAAAACAAAATAGTCAAAACCTTGATAATCTTTTAATTTCAAACATTACCGAAATTTCGATAATAACAATATTGTTGTCATTAAAACCTGTTCCAAAATGTCATTAAAATGTTCTTGTCATGTGAAATTTGCCATAGTAACGAATTCAATAATATTAAAGGAAAGCAGAGGCTAGCCTCTTTGTTATGACGTCAACTCATGTTTCATTCAATCGTTCACAAATTCGGCATTTCCACGTGCAGGAAAGGCACGGATATCACATAATTAGTTTGAAAATGATACAATGCATTATAGGATAATCTTATTTCTAAAGAGCTCAATTCACGCAGATAGTGCGGCCTTGGTGTAGTGGCTAGGGTGTTGGACCACGGCCCGCAGGGTCTCAGGTTCAATCCCTGTCCGAAGCACTATAGGTTGGCGTCAGGAAGGGCATCCGGCTATTAAACGCACACAAGCTTCAAAATACCAACAAATTAACCAACCACCCCGGTGAAAAAAAGCTGTAAGCTTACCCGGTTCGTCGAAAAATGATAAATCCCCCAAAAAAAGCTATACAATAATTTTATAGACATGTCAACATTTTATCGTCTACTTTATCAAATCTGTAGAATCTTGGCTTATTAACAAATTCTAAAAGAAATTATATTTTCTTGCTATATTTTCAAACTCACAAAATCATTTGCTGAAGATGAAATGAAAACCTATCCTGATATACCAAAAATGGTGATAAAATTGCAGACATATGGATTTGTGGGGGATGGGTGCTGGGTGCTTTCACTATTAAACATTCTAAATATTCCTTGCGTGGACATTCACTGACGCTTTACCCAACTAAATCATTTAACTAAAACCGTTGCAAACATTACTTTGCAAATAGAATAATCAAGCCATGGAACTCTCTTCATGAAGAAGTTGTATCGTCTAGTTCTTTACAAACATTCAAATTTAATCTTAATCACGTTAATTTATCACAGTCTTGTAACTATTCCTTTGCCTGTTAATTATTTCTGATAACATAGCTTTCTTAACCTTAATATATACATATATATATATTTCTAAAGGTCACATGTAAATGGGTACATTTAAAAATATCCTCCTTTGTTCATTTGCCTGTTAGCCATTGTGCTACAAAAATACATACATACATACATGAGCTACCCAGCAGACCCTCGTCGATATTAGGTAATTTTAGGGGGGATTCAACCTTCCCGGTGCATTTGTCGCTGCATCATTGGATGATAATAAAGCCTTCATAAACGGAAATTGAAACTGGTCCAATAACAGGCCATCATTCAAGTATAATGTATTTGACCTAAATCAAGGCATCAAGGCAATCTCTAAGTTATATGACAAATTCACGGATGAATGGAATTTGACTTTGAGAGTATTCCCTGCAGTATAATATTGAGGTTGATCTGCTTTTACTTTGATTGAACTATACTATAATTCACATTCACCTGTTGTCCGAACGCCATACCAAAGTTTTTGACATAACGACTTCCTTATTTTATGTATAGTATCTTCAAGAATAGATCAATGATGATAAAACGCCCATTACTCTACTGGGGTGGGATGGCAAATGACTATGGGATGTGGATATGACACTGAAAATCACTACTTATTTTCTGGCCAGATACATAGGCCATGATTGTCGTACCGAATATTTGAGTTCCATAGACATTTTGATATCCTAACATTAGAGACAAGATGAAGAAAGCATGGTGATGTATCCTTTATACAGTCAATATCGCATAATACATTATCTTCGGGATCCCGTAAGGATAATGTATGATCATGGTATGATGTAATGACCCGTGTAATGATAAAATTCACAGATGTTACCGGGGAGGCTGCTTGGATACCTATTTTATATTTCAAACTAGTTTATAATATTTATAATATGGGGATAGAAGAGAACTTATGTACTACGAAACAAAATGTATTTATGCCCTCATCAAAAACTTGATTTACTTTAGTATACGTGTCTGGAACACAAAATAATATGTGTAATAAGCTATCGACCCAGGTGGGGGGTAACTTCCATATTTTTGGTATACCAGGACGTTTAATAATTAACTTTAGGGTACCTTTTTCAAAATCTAGAAACAAATGTAGGGTATGCTTAGTCATGAACATTTTTGGGGTATCCTTTTGACGCCTTTGCAATTTTTCATTTTGCAAAACAAATTTTGCCTATGAAATTTAGTTTTTTCATTTGCTTGGGTTGAATCTGTCATTCATAAAAATCTGTTTGGCGTATCTTTTTCATTATGTGGAAAATTTTTATGATCATTCTGCAAAAGTCCCATTTAAACAACTCATCATCGAAGCGCAATGGAAGTTACCCCCGGGGTTATTGACTAATTTATTTCCAATATAGCGTACGCGCAGGCGCAGACCTGAATCTTTCTTTAGGGTCATAATTAGGATTGATAAAGTCAAAACCTAATCTAAAAAGACATTTGGGCATCAGGCTAATTCCCATACTGATGAGACACATGTTCACGAGTTTATTTCGCGATCATCAGACGGTTTATAATTTAGAATATTAAATTATAATGGAATGCCAATGCGTTCTTGCTAGCATATTAAAATTCTGAAAGTTTCTAACAATAACTTGCTAAATGAATCTGTTGGAGATACAGATGTATTTGTATGCCATTTTTGTTTTTATCTTTTTGGTATACTTAAAGACTCCGTTATTTTCAAGTATCTATACTACGTCTTCCTCTGGTGAATTATCATCATCATCTTTATATGACTGTTGGTGGTAGAGTTCTGTAAAGGTAGTGTAGCATTATAGACAGTCACATTATAAGATTGTGCCTTCCCTCTAATTAAGTCTAACATATTTGCTACACAAAGAACGCCACAAGTCACAGACAGACATAGCCTGCGTGCAGACCTAATATCCTTCATCGAGCATAGAGTCTGCGAAACGCTGGCAGAATCTAAGTTCAATTAGCTCCTGTGACTTATAACAAAAAACTGAGAGGACCAATCAACTAAGAATCGAATCGAATTCCTTCTACTTACTCAATCGATTTTCCTTGGTCACGAAGGATGGCGCCTTGGTTACGTTAGGGAACTGCAATGTCATCCTGATATTGAGATTCTGACAGCGTTTCACAGACCCTACGCTTGAGGAAGGAAAACAGTAGGTTTGCAATCAGGCTAGGTCAGGCAGAGCTGACATAGAAACTTTTTAAATAAGACTATTGACGATACAAAACATTATCAAAAGATTCTACTTGCCCATATCACCGTCGAAGCATATGTAACATACAGGTGGGGATGCTATATATTACAGATAAAATTTCATCAAGATGGCCAGTCGAGAACTAGTCGATATCATTGCAGGCAAGATAAAATTAATCTATATATAATTTGTGTAGTACTATATATGGTCCATAGAAAAAATCAGCCAATCATAATGATACTTTGACTATCAGATAGTTATTGGAAATAGTATTAGACTAGTCCCAGGCTCTTCAAATTAAAACTCAGAAAAACAAAAATACTTCCTTAGCACATTTTAAAATTCATTCAGACTCCAATTACTGTTCAGATCTAGAACAATATGGTGAATAATTATAGAATATTTGCTATAAAATGAGAGTCAAAAATGAAACATTCTAGATTTCCGCAACTTCAAGTTTCACACCAGAAGGTGATCATCAGGCGATTTATTTCAACTATCTTACACATCGCCTGATGATAGTTGAAATAAATCGCCTGATGATCACCTTCTGGTGTGAAACTTGAAGTTGCGGAAATCTAGAATGTTTCATTTTTGACTCTCATTTTATATAAATGCTCTGATTAATTTCATTGAGCACTATACCAAGAACTGGTGTGGAACAATCCACCTATTAATATTAGTATATTATTATTATTATTATTATTATTATTATTATTATTATTATTATTATTATTATTATTATTATTATTATTATTATTATTATTATTATTATTATTATTATTATTATTATTATTATTATTATTATTATTATTATTATTATTATTATTATTATTATCATCATTATTATTATTATTATTATTATTATTATTATTATTATTATTATTATTATTATTATTATTATTATTATTATTATTATTATTATTATTATTATTATTATTATTATTTATTATTATTATTATTATTATTATTATTATTATTATTATTATTATTATTATTATTAGAATATTTGCTATAATATTTGATAGTAATAGAATCCCTACATGATTATCTGATTTTGTATGGGATTATTTACATTGATTCCCATGATAAGAAATACTTATATACAAACCAGAGCTCTTAGGAAGAACGCTAATATATAAGTGACTTACTATAAAGCCAATCATACATCAAGAACACGTTGTATAACTATCACTATGTGTCGTATAATATATCAGTAATGTTTCAATTAAAGTTTAATTGACAGTCAAATATATTCATATATGTATATTTATTATCAATTGTTATACATTTGATACCATTAGATGTTTAATTCATTCTACTTACCATGATGTCCACATTCATATTTTATAAGTATTATTTAAATATCATTGTTCAAAAGATGTCCATTTATATAGAAGTGAATTGATCACATAATTTGATTACGTCTTATAAATTTGGTATAAAATTCTCATATTTATACAGTATAGTAACGTATAACCATTAACGGTATGCGGATCAATTAAAATCAATCTCAAGAACATCTTTGCTGATCGATACTCCTTGCAAATTCTCATGTGTATCTTCATTTCCGTGGGTGGCTGCATGTGATTACTAAGTAATATCAACTTGTCATTTCCAATTAAAATCCATCTTCTAAACAGAGGTTGTAGTAGAAGAGGAAGAGGCTACATTCCTCTTTTAGGACACAAAATCATCTGATAGGCGAAGAACATTTTTATCATTGGAAAAATTTGTCGTTTAAGTATGTGGCTTGAAAATGTTTCCAAAAAAAGCCCCTCCTCAGAAGGTTTATCTCACTCGTCTGGAAACCTTGATGCATCCATGTTTCCAAACAATACAATTTTATGGATATGGGGGATTTAAGTGGAGTAATACACTCTCTGTGTATAAATGACAACAACAACCAGTTCTCATATCATAATTAATTGGTCCAGTAGGTAACTGCACAATGATGGTCACAGATTGCGTCATGCAAACACCTTCACTGCCAAAACAGAGTTCATCAGTAATACAATAAATTTCATTTATGAATTGAGGGGACCTATAAAAGAAAATAATTACAACAAATTATTGTACTTGGTAATAATAATATTTTAATGATACTTTATTAATGTATATAATATTTGATAAATAAGAATGGAATATATACATATATTCAACACCTTGAACCCACAGACAAGAGTGACAGAAGAAGGGTCCACTTACAATAAAGAGTAATACAGTACTCAGTTCTGTTTACATTAATTGATCAGATATGCTTTGTATGCATTGGCATCACCTTCTAAGAAAGAGAAGTTTGGTGCTACAATGTTAAGCTTGTATAGCATTTTGTTCGCATAAGTTATGTATTTTTAATTTTGTTAGAAAATCAAAACACTAATATAAAAATGTTTCATGAAGCAAGTTTCAACAATGGCGGATTGTAAACGTTCTTATAAAAAACGTGTATTACTATAGAATTTTGTATCACAAACTAATGTCTTGTATATTTAAGAAATCATTGAATCGAATTATACTTACGCTCCTGGCCCCATGTCCGTTATATTTTGACATTCACCACAAATACGATGTGCTACAGGTTGAGGTGGATCTTGCCCATCATGCACACTAACACTATTCTTTGGAAAGCATTCCTCAGTGCTTCTTTTTTTACGCCCAATTATCAAAGATTCAGAAATATTACTATCGTCACTGGTAGCAAGAACGTCGACTGTGTCAGGATAATAATCACTTTCCATACTGATGGCCAATTTCTGAGCTAATATAATGCTCTTCTCTCTGTTAGTCGTGGAGTCAAATTTTGCTAAAGGACAACCTGGAGGTAGTTCTATTGGATTCTCTATCAAATTCGGTAATTCGTCAGCACACGTTTGACTATCTGTAACGTAACCATAAGCCAAAGTAACTGATTGTGGTATTTTGCATTTGCTTTCTGCGATAGGCTGAGCGATTGCTATTGAATAAGATAACGTTGGGTGATGATGGAGAAGGAATAGAACAACGATCTGAAAAAGAAAGTTATATCACACCATAAGAAGCGAAGTGATATAGCTATACCCTGGAGGAGGTAGCATCAAATATAGTTGGTATGTGTGGCGACATGCCAATTATTGAGGGTACCTTTCCATGGTCTTTGAAAATTTTTGGGGCATCTATATCAGAATTTTCAAAATTTTCAAAGTATTGTTTTTCGATGTGCAAAAAGGTTGATGTAAGCCTACGGAGCTGTAATCAATTTTTAAATTTTTAAAATCGATAAAAAATATTGGGGGAATATGTTTTGGTATAAATAAAATATTAAAGGTATCAATTTTGAAAAAAGAATTTTAGAGGGCAAATTTCTCAATTCAAATTTGCATATACCCCTGTCCTTGAAATTTCTTGAGCTACCACAAAATATCATATTACCATTCGTCGTGACTGACGGCGATTGTTTTCTCGGGAGTTTAATTTCAAAATACGAATTAACAATTGTGCGTATTGAAATTTCATACGTAACTCTATATAATAGTTCAATACTGTAGTATTCTTGAATGTCGTTTACACGATGATACGTTAACAATAGATAATAAAATGATGCTGGAAAACCAATACATTTATATTGAAATTCAATATTAGATTCCGTTGTATTTGGCTAACACACTGTCGTAATTGGTAATTTGTATTATGTGCATAATAGCATAGTAGTTACCACGCCTATATCGTATACGTGAAATAGCCTATTAGACAAAAGAAACGTCACGAGTAAGTCATATTCAAAATCAGTATAGAGTAATTAGCCCAGGGATATTTTCTAGACGAGGAGGAGCAATGCCTGGTTTCAATTCTGGGTAAGAAAGTTTCAGTATAAGCTATAACACTCTCTTTAAAAACAATTTGAAAACTTCAAACAAGTTCATAATCTCTAAGAGTTGATATACTTTTTTTACATTCTATTGAAGGACAACAATTTTACCCGTAGAAATGTCTCGCTATTGAAGTATGAGATATCATGAATATTTAAAACGGATCCCGATGTAAGCATTGCATATCAGCACATCGAAAATGTTTACGTGTTGGCCATATCAGGATCCGATACATTTAACATCATTATTTTAAAGTGACCTACGGTAACAACAACCAGGGAGTAACTCACATATGACGGTTATATGGGGTTATATCTATAACTGTCATTTCTAGGTCCATATGATTTCAGCTAAAAGATATCATTCTGAAATTTTTTAGGACTCCTAAGTTTTTTGACTTATTCGAGAAATTTGAAATTTGAAGAAATTTGAATAGAAAAAAATTAAAAATTTGAAGAATTTTTGAAACTTTCTGAGTAGTATTTTCAAGTTTTTGGAACTTTTTGGGTAGCATTTACAGGATTGTTCGAAATTTATGGGCATTTTTTTACAAAAGGGCCACACCCTGGAACAGCAATTCGTCAGTCATCGAAGTATATGTACGTACGCTGTATGATGTTTATACACTCTATAATGTCAATCAAAGTTGCTAACATTACACAACAAACCTCTATCTTGATAACCATATGGAGTAAATCCTAGATCCTTGAGATTAATGTCATTAATCAAGAACTTAGATAACATAATAATTTTGCATGAAAATGAACTACACTCCACATAGGTAGAAGTATTTCCCTCATTAAATTTGAATTTTAACAGAATTTTCAATTTTAACAATTTAAGCAACTATTATTCTAATCACTACCAAATATGTTTTTAATATTATATTCACATTATACGGTATAGCAATATTTCATCTACGACCATAACATAGTAATACTGATCGTCAAGGAAACCATTAGTAGATAGAGGAAATTGCACTTACTCATTGCTGTACAGTCTTTACAGTGATCATGAAAACAAATTTAGGTTATTTATAAATTTTAATTAATGCTTCAGTAAAGATAAAAGGATATTAAAATAAGATAAATGAATGAAAATCGGGGTGAAAATTTAATTTATTTTAATAAAACATAATATAATACTCTGTTATACTAACATGACAATATAGGTGCAAATCAGGTATAGTATAAAAAAGAATTTTCTCACTTTTAAAACATTTAAAAAACTCATTAAAAATGCGTAAGATAAAGTATTTTTCCGTAACAGTATTAATATGTGTATAGATGTAAATTTCTGAAAAAGTTATGAGTCTTTTATTGAATACTAGATTGAATATTCCATATTCCTAGAGTAATTAAATGTGCAACTGTTACTGATATCAAAACCCAACCTATGTTCGTTAAAAACCATCTATATCTCGTTAAATATTGAGATACATTTAAAATTAAATTAATTATAATAGCTTAAATAAGGAAATATATGGAGTATATTTGCAAATGCACTTACCCTCAAAATTTGCATCATCTTGGTTATCTATATGAAAAATATTGTTAAAATGGCTTTGTAACACTGCTTGCTTGTATAACCGAAAGTAATCACATGCGTTTTTGATCATTGATAAGATTTTGTTCTCATCTGTTACCGTTTGACTGACGTTTGTTGTCACGTGATTTTCATAAAGTGCCAATATGATCATCGAAGCAATATCGAAAGCTCCTATTCGATTATAATAATAAGTGTAATAAAATAATAATGTATAGAATGGAATTTATAGACAACACTACGCTTGAGGAGCATTATTTATGAATTAATTATAGTTCATGTACGGTTATGTATCAGCGATTGTAAAATCAATTATGTAAATTCATTGAAAAGTAAGAATAGAAATGAGCAATAGCTACTTCTCGCAAATAGCTTTTGAAAAAACAAACAGGAAAACAGAAAATTTTGATAAAACAAAAAAACGGGAATTCTACTATTCAATTAAAGCAAAATAAAACCGCCTCAAAAATGTATAGATTGAATAAAATTATGATCGATACTTTATTGTTGAAAGCATGATATTATTTTGATTTCTCATTGTTAAGACTTGCGTGAGCAAAAGTACCACAAATTATTTACTTTTGTTGAAAAAATGTATACATCGATTGAACAAAAGAAAATAGTGAACAATGATGAACAAGGCATGACAACACTGCCGAGGCTATTAATGTAAAATAGTATTTTCTGTTGATTTTGATTGACAAATGAAACCAACATTCAATACATATACACAATAAATGAATTTTACAAAATGATTACGCCTGGGGCAGCAAAAGGCAGCATCAATTCTTTGAAAACAAAAGTAGCCTATACAGTAATACATGTTGATTTGCATGCTTTTTGAATATCATACATTTAAATGGAAGTTAAAACAACGAAATTAATTAGAATGTATTGAAACTGTAGTTATTTATTCGGGAAGTCGTATAATTTGATCAATTAAAACGTAGCTATCCATATTTAACCAACAACGTAAAGGAGTTCATTAATTCAAGAAATTTATTCAGCATATGAAAATTAAGAAAACTAGTAGGAGATATATATATATATATATACACAAATTCATAATTGTTACTAATAGTTTCATGCTTACGCAATCATCAGACAAATAAACTAATTCGTTTATTAGAGATTCGTTAAGAATTAGTTTATTTGTCTGATGATTGCGTAAGCATGAAACTATTAGTAACAATTATGGATGTGTAGTCTTTGACTTCTTTTATTATATTTAGCTCTGTCAAATGATATCGAGCACTATTTTTTGCTATTAGATAATATCTAATATATATATATATATATTATCTAATAGCAAAAAATAGTGCTCGATATCATTCGACAGAGCTAAACATAATAAAAGAAGTCAAAGACTACACATGAATATATATATATATCAAGCAATGAATTCTACAAGGAAAACGATCAGGTCAATTGACGTCAGACCAGCGATTTTAAATCTATTTAATATCCGGCTTGATTAGAATTTGATGCTAAACCGAATTGCCCGAATTGAATACAACATAATTTGCTTGCAAAATTCCCCCTTTGATGAAGATCGCAAATCAAGCGCGTAAAACGCAGAGTTACGGAAAAGGCTTTCGCCTCATACAGTACTTAATACTGTATTCACGTAACAGTTAAGTAGTAACTGCGGGGGGTAAATGCTGATAGTTTACTTTCACATGTATCAGTAAATATTTGCTTTATGGTGCTTGAGCCTGATTTTGAAATTATTGACGCCCAAAAGTTAAAATTTAAAAAGTACACGTTTTCATTACTCACTTTTTTATCTAATCGAATCTGAAATCTTGTTGTTATCACAGTTATTAGATAACCTTCTGTAAATTTTGAAACATAGACGAATAAATCTTTGAGTGGAACTTTGCCTAAGCAACTTGATGTCAGATAAGGAAGGGATAGCCAGGGGATAACCCCTTACAATTAGTTGTTTGGTGGGTGTCTCTTTGCGGAAATATACCTAACAAATATATTGTAAACTTCTTCTCTTTAATTATCACAGTTTGTATATCAGTAAAGAGATCTGTCATTCTGATATTATTAGCATTCAAGCATACATGTACTCTTGCGATTCAAAAGACATGAATATAAGCAAACAATCAACTGTTGTATATGCTGCAGCCGGATAATGGCAGGAGCGTAGTATTTATTTACCAATCATCAATGCATATAGTACTGTATCATTGATGTCAAAATTTCCATTACCTACTCTAAATTTGGAAGGTATGACACACGCTGATTGAAGGACATACATCTTTTATAAGAAATTCAATGCAGACTTTTCAGCTCTGATCTGATCTAATAAAAAGTTGAACATTTCGATTTATATCTGTCTGTCTATCAACATTTCCTTTGGGTGTATATAGGTACAATAAAACCTAGTATAGAAGTCACTTGTCTATAATATCTACATCAGTTAGTATATAAAAGGCAGCATTTGTAACGATGTTGGATTAAGATATATGATAAATCGCTACTAGAACATACACATAGACGAACTGTGTTGATCGTGTTTTATGTCTTATTCTAATGACGGTAGGTAGGGAGAGGACTGTTACGTGATATTTTATTACAAGTTAATTCAATGACTAATTAATAGTATACATAAACGAGAGGCTAAATGATAAAAGAGGATAAATCTTATACGCCACACATTTTATCGTTCTATCGAATAAAAAAGTAGTTTATACGCCCTACCGAAGACACCCGTACCTCTCCTCTATTTCCAGAGAAGTGGCTCTTTTCGCTGAGAGCAATGATGTTAAACGCTCTTTATTGATCTCAGCCGCGGCACTGCAGATTAATTTCAATAGATTTCATGGCAGTAGCTTGATTGTGAATGCGCAACGATGCGCCGAAGCTACTCAACAATACAATTCCCTCTGGACCATTCCTTGCATGGTTCTCATTTGATGTTTTAGATAAGTCAAGGCTGGGTTGACCTTCGGGGGATTTTGAACCACAGTCGATCAGATATGACCAGATCTCAAATTCAGTTGATCTGCCATCTGAGCTAATCCTCTCTGACTATCTATCGAATCAACACTGTATATAAAGGTCATCTGTCTATAGTGGTCAATATAGTAATAACCAAGATAGTATTTTCTATTGAATCAACCCTGTATATAAAGGTCACCTGTCTATAGTGGTCAATCAAGCAATAACCAAGATAGTATTTTCTATTGAATCAAACCTGTATATAAAGGTCACCTGTCTATAGTCGTTTGTTCAACAAATTTCATGGCAGTAGGTCTTGACTGTCAATGCGCAACGATGCGCCGCAGCTACTCACAATGCAATTCACTCTGGACCATTCCATCCACCATCCTTAGATGGTACTCATTTGAATAATGGTACTCATTAGATGGTACTCATTACTTTGTTCGAATAAGTATGAGAATTTTATAATGCTCACTATTCTTATAACTCTCAAACAAACATGCAAACTATAATCATTTGTTGTATATTTCTATTCTCAATGAAAAATGTGTACTGTAGTATATATAGTGCATGTTTATCAATATAATAACCAGAAAAATCTGAAGATGTTGTTACAGCACTGTATACAGTGCATTTTCTGTATGTTAATCAAAACATTTTCTGTATGTTAACCAAAACATTTTCTGTATGTTAATCAAAACATTTTCTGTATGTTAATCAAAACATTTTCTGTATGTTAACCAAAACATTTTCTGTATGTTAACCAAAACATTTTCTGTATGTTAATCAAAACATTTTCTGTATGTTAATCAAAACATTTTCTGTATGTTAACCAAAAAATTTTCTGTATGTTAACCAAAACATTTTCTGTATGTTAATCAAAACATTTTCTGTATGTTAATCAAAACATTTTCTGTATGTTAATCAAAACATTTTCTGTATGTTAATCAAAACATTTTCTGTATGTTAATCAAAACATTTTCGGTATGTTAATCAAAACATTTTCTGTATGTTAACCAAAACAATTTCTGTATGTTAACCAGAACATTTTCTGTATGCTAACCAAAACATTTTCTGTATGTTAATCAAAACATTTTCTGTATGTTAATCAAAACATTTTCTGTATGTTAATCAAAACATTTTCTGTATGTTAATCAAAACATTTTCTGTATGTTAACCAAAACATTTCCTGTATGTTAATCAAAACATTTTCTGTATGTTAATCAAAACATTTTCTGTATGTTAATCAAAACATTTTCTGTATGTCAATCAAAACATTTTCTGTATGTTAACCAAAACATTTTCTGTATGTTAACTAAAACATTTTCTGTATGTTAATCAAAACATTTTCTGTATGTTAATCAAAACATTTTCTGTATGTTAATCAAAACACTTTCTGTATGTTTACCAAAATGTTGTTTTACGGAAATAGAACACATTCATTCATTCATAGTTATAACCCATAGGGAAAATGTTCTAATGTAACTTAATTAAGAGAAAGATGTTCTGAAAAATTTGACAATTTGATGACATATCAGCACTTTCCTGTCAGACAATCATATCACGTAACTTAAGCCAAATGAATTCTATTGGGCAAAATTTATAAATAAATCTAAGAGCATTACTTTTAGAAGACGACTTATTAAATACTATACTATCGTAATACTGTTCACTCTGATAATTATTAATAATAGTTATTAAAAATACAACCCACAACAAATTATTTATCTATGATATTTCTACCTGTAGAGCTATATAGTTGGAAGCACATTGAATATATTTAATTTTTTTCATTTAATTTAAATATATCCTTGACTAAAAGTGTAAATTTCAAATAATGATCTAAAAACAAGATTAAACAAAGGAGATTATTATTTATATAGCATTTACATAATTATCAAATTATCCCTAACTACGTTTTATCTTACGAACCAAGAACCTTCTTGCGAATATTAGCAGCCTCTTTAACACTATTATCAAATTCCCAATCCCACGTGTTTCTTTCCCAGTCTTCAGTTTTTGGAGGGTCATCGTATTGTGATAATTTTTCAGGTCGAGGACATCCATAATGTTCTTTATTAGCATTATAATGTAAAGGTTTTTGTTTTGAAGCAATTAATTCCTGATTTTTATGTATACGATCACACACCATACATTCAAATCCAGTTATTGAATTAACTTTTGAAAAATCATTAACACCCCATTCTCTTGTATTCATATGTTTAATTAATTTTTGATTTGAAACACCTTTGAATTTATAATTTAAAAATGAATTATATTTTTCTTTATCTTCACTAACTTTTTTGATAAATTCTGCTAAATCTGATGGATGTTTGAAATTATTTCCCATAATTACAGATGAATTATCTGGTAACCATTCATGGATATTTGGCGCACCTTTATAAATAGGTACAACACCAATTTGTAATGTTCTCCATAATTTCTCAGTAATATAATCTTTACATAAACCATTTTCAAATGCAATAGCAAATTTATAACGTCCAATAAAATCAAACAATTCTTTTGTAAACATTGTCAGGGGGTCACGTAATGATTTTGGTAAATCTTTATTATGTAGACATTTACCATATGAATCAATTCTAATATATTTCATTAATTCATTGATATATGCATCTCTATCAGATGGGGGGTTACATCCACTTTGTAAATAAACAACTGAAGCAAGATCAAATTTGGATTTTTCTTCAAAAGTAAAACGTGGTTTTTCTAATAGACTCTCCATTGATTTTAAATACTGTGTTGTGATTGGATAATCTGATTCTTGTCTAAATGTTGATGTATGATTGAATAACACTATACAATCTTCATGTGATAGTATTGCTTTATTCTTTGGTGATTCTTCATGCACAAGAGCCCATTCATGATGTTCTATATAAACCGTAAAAATACTTACAACTTGAATCAACAGTCTACTGTGCATTAAAATAATAGCCATAATTAATAGTACAGTCAAACCTGTTATAACGGTCACCTCTATATAAGGACCACCTGTCTATAGTGGTCATTCTTGCAATATCTAAAATAGAATTTTCTATTGAACCTAACCTGTATATAAAGGTCACCTGTCTATAGTGGTCAATTTATCTACGTCTCGTAGCTGACCGTTATGTACAGGTTTCACTGTAGCCCGATTCACACACTCAAATCATTCACGATAGAATAGGGTCTGCATGATATACACTTTTGCTCTGTCCCATCAGTTGTTTGGGTGGTAAATAATTTACCCTACTCATGTAAAGTTTTTTCAGAGCAATCTATTTACAAGAGTTGGGATCATGGTTGGGACACTCTTTTATGTGCCGGTCCCAGCACCCATTGGACAGATGCCAGTCACATGATTTATGGACGCCATTTTTGTTCCATCAAACCCAGGCTAGCAAAATTTGAAAAAGAGTGCAGAAATAATGTCATGAATTCAAAAATCTTTTCGTTCAAATTCAAAAGCTCTTTTTCATGGAACGAAAATGGCGATTTTCGAGTTCCAGAATGATGTGTCCCAACCCTTGTAAATAGATGGCTCTGGTTTTTCACCTTCCATATGAAAATGAGAGAGTTGCTTGAGTCTCACACCACCGTTCAAGGAGACTATCATTGAAACACAAATTATGAAACAAGGCGGCCTTACATTCTATCGAGAGATCAAGGGATAGGAAATTGTGTAGCAGGAAAGAACAATGGTGCATGTTCACAGATCCTATTGTAACGTAAATCAAATTGGGTCTGAGATGCAGACTAAACTAATAGCTGCTTTTTAAGCAATTATTATCTTTTTAGAGAAGGGATTTGCATGTGCTTTATACCTGCTACAATTAAACATGTTATAACAGTCATCTCTATACAGCCGTCACCTGTATGTTGCGGCCACCCAGGCAATGTCTAACATACTATTTTCAATTGAATCAACCCTGAACTGGAACTAAACTGAATACAGCTATTGTGATATATAGTTCAATTATCGCTTTGGTAGGCAATACTGCTTGATAAATAAATCTATTTACATCACAGAAAGTTATAAAACAAGTAAGTTGGTTTAACATAAATTTAACATACCTTTCCTTGGTAGTGGTAAATCATCAATTTTAAAATCAGTACCATAAAAAAAGAATGCTTTTGTGAGTGGATGATTTTGAAATTGTCTTTCAGATGTAAAGAAGCATTTTCCTATCTTACATCTCTTTATTCTTCTATTATCAGCAGTAAATGGTGTCCACCATACTATTATAGGTAGATTATTATCAATAGCATATTGTGTTGTATTTTTAATACTACCATCAACTCGGTCATGGTCAAATACATGCCATGTGTTATCTGCAAAAGAAAAGAAAGAAATCATCAACGGTTGATTGTGAATTGCATTCTAAGTCTGGAATATTAAGGCATGTTCCAATGACTATGTGATAAAGTAATAAGGATAGTCAGTTACTAAATACACCATCATCAAGACAAGTGGCATATTTAAGAATGTAGCAACAGTTTTCCTGACAGCAAAGATTTCTTCCCAGACAAAAAGGAATAGGGGCATTTAAATGGCAACTTTCCTCATCTTATCTTATCTCATCTCATCTCATCTCATCAACACCATATCTTGGTTCTGGTTCATCAGGCACAGGTAAAAAGTTTGCTACTTTTGGCGGAAGATGACATTTAAAATTGTATTATGATTTGTTTATTTAAAATTTGAAAACCCAAAATCTAAAATGTCTAAAATGGTGAACAACTCAGGTAGCAAACGTAAATGTTGAATTATGGAAAGTAGCATTTTTTGGTTACTGGTAGTGTATATTTCTATAGGCTATGTAACGTAAAACAAAATGCAATGCACACGTAATAACCAGTATGCGGGGAGGAAAGAGAGCTTTTTAAGAGATCTTGTGGACACCCATTGAATATTCGACTGCAGGTGCTTAAACTGATAATTTAGAAAGTAGAGGTTCAGTAGGAGTCGAATCGATTCCGAGCATCTGCAATCTGAGGTTTATGGTGATGGATTGACTTTTTATATGCGATCAAAATGCTAATAAATGTGGTCAGAATTTTTTGACTTTCTGTTCAAATAATTCAGAATTGAATGTGGCCTGCATGTAAAATATGGGTTTTGTGCAGAGAAATACACAGATTTCCAAAACATTTTATTAACAGAGTTCAGTACTCCTCCTATCCAGTTGTTTGCAAGACCTTTCTGCAAGGAAGGTGTGTCTGCACAAATTTTGAATAATGAACTTTTGTAGTTTATGTGTAGCACTGCAGATTAATTATTCCTTACTTGAAAAACAATATGGAAATTTGTAATTTACACCCAGCTCAAGTTCTCTATCAATCATGAGTTGATATAGAAATTTGTAGTTTACGTGCAGATTAATTATTTCTTATCAAGGAAACTGATTAGGCAAAATCCTTTGTCCCGTGTTCCGCTCCATGAAACTGAGAGTTGTTAGTTTGAAGTATGACATGACTGACATGAAGTTCTGACGTAATAAAAACAGGATAACAGTGTTTGACTAGGATTTGATATGGAAACTTAATGATAGTTGTGGAAAAACTAACAAGGCTCTGGTAAGGCTCCGGGGAGCAGGGAAGACCAGTGGCAGCCCAAACGGTTGGGTAACTGGGGCAACGACCCACCAGATAAATTTCAAAAATTATTTCTGTTTAACTTTGTAGTTATCTTGTTTGTAAATCAAAATAAAGTGGACAACATTTTCAGTTCAACATTTTTATCTAACATAGACGAGGACCATGTGCTGTTAAACTGTCAAAGTTCTGTATACAAAACCGGTCTAATGACATGTTGACATTGCGGTTCATCCAAAATTTTCACTAAATCCTTCTTATTTTTGAATAGTCTGGCATTCTTACGGTAAAATTCTCTGTACCCCAAATATGCTTTTGTTTTACAGCCTTTGATGCTTAGTGCTCATTACCAACTTTCGCAAACAATAGCGTTTTGCCCTAGTAACTGAGGAAGCATCATCAAATATCCATGACAACGATTAGAAATCACACAAATAACATAGATAAATTATCAGCGTATCCTTTACGCCAATGAATGATGCCGAAAAACGTGAAGTTAATTTACATTGATTATAACCGCTAGATAATCAACCATTGTAAATTATAATCAATAAATTTGCACTAGAAAAAATATGCATAGACCATAAGAGGCTACTTCTAGTTCCAGATCCCCCAAAACATATTCCAATGTTTGAATCCGTTGAATTAAAATAATTAGATCAGTAGGCCTATACAATTCAAGATCAAATTAAGCAACTTTAAATTAAGTTAAATCAAATTAAGTAATTTTTGGGAACACATCAAGCGCATGTGATAGATAGGTAGATAGTTTACTCACATAAATCATTGCAGCCGTGGCAGACTGAAATACAATCTACTTCACATAGTTTCAATATAAACTTGAAGGATAAAAATATATAAATTACAAAATCAAAAGTTTACGTGCTTATTATAAAAACTTAAATCTTAGTATACAACTTAATCTTAATATATACATTTACACATTTAAAGGAAAACAGACGCGCACCCTGAAATGAATAACCAGTAACTAAACTCTGAATAAGGCTTTATTTAACAAAAAGATAGCTCTATCTTACAACATGTGGATAAAGAATGAGTGTTTATGAAGTAGCCTCATTTACAAACATAAAGAACATAATTAGCATAATTAACAAATTCACAACACACCCATTATTATCTTTATACACTGTAGACTCAGGAGGCAATACTTGGTGAACAAAGGTGTCGAAATGTCTCTTTGTCTTATACCGAGGAACTTGAAAATTATGGTTTGTTCTTGCACTTGCACACGCTTTGCTGTAGGCTAATTACGAGGTGGTAGTAGTAGCAGCTGCAGCTTGTGCTTGGGATCTTTCACAATTTGATGAAATTGTTTGCTGCAGGATTTTTTTGACGGAGCTCCTTCATATTTAGTGATTTTAGAGCTTCCTGATAGCTCAACTTAGGATAAATGATGCGTAAAGCTTGTTTTCGAAGTTTTTCAATTTCATCACTTAGATATTGAGGTAAGAAAGTATGAAAAACTGGGCAACTGATTTAACTATCCGTCTGATGCAAGTTGATTAAAAGAGAAGCATACGCTTCGGAGATAATTTAGAACGCTTGAGTTGTTTAAGGAAATAAATGCGTGTCACCACTTTGCTACATATGTGATCCACATGCTTCTTCCACTTCAAATCATTGGAGATAATTAAACCAAGCAGTTTGATGAAAGAGACCATAGCATTTTCTGATTTGGCAAATGTAATTCTAAGCTCTTTGCATTTAGCTTCATTTAGCTGGAAACCGTTATTCTGGGATTTTTTAAAAATTTTCCTACCCGCAACTGCATCCTACTGCCATTATTCTTCTTCACAGACTCTACCAAAGTTGTGTCATCTACATACTTCCACAGAACAGTATCTTTTACACATAACTCGTTAATCATGACGAGAAAAAGCCAAGGACCTAATTTCGTTCCCTGCAGTACACCGGCTGGTACATCTCCCCACTTTGATAAATAATCTGTACTCAATTTTACTCTCTGCTTTCTACTCTTTTGAAAAGTCTAGAATCCAGTTTAACACTTGGTTTGGAATATCATAGTTGGTAAGCTTCCACGCAAGAATAAAGTAGTCAATGAGGTCAAAGGCTTTTCTAAAATCAAACAGCATTACCCTTGTTGTAGAACCATTTCCATCTGTTGCTGAAGACCAGGAGTGGATCATGATAATAAGTGCATGAGTTGTGCTAGATTTTGGGATTGTTTCAAATTGTTGCTCTTCAATTTTCTTAAGAACGGCAGGTCCAAGATAAGTTCCTACAATGTGTTCATCAGCCAACTTGGATAGGATTGGTGTCAAAGAAATTGGACGGAGTTGTTTGCTTAAAATTTGTACGGGCTTCTGTTTTGGTATCGGAACCACATCTGCTTTTTCCATGATGCTGGCAGGCGTCCTTCGCGAAAAGATGAGTTTCGAATATCGGAAACCGATTCTGCAAGTATGTCAGCTTGTAGTGATGTATAAGTATGCATTGATGATAATATAAATGACTCCATGCTGTCACAAAGTGCGGGATCCAGGGAACCTGGTTCCCGGAAGGCCAGCACAAAATCAGAAGGTTTCCAATCTTATCATGATTATTTTCTTATTCAAAGTTTATTGTTTTTGGATTCCATGTTTTGAAATCCATGATTCTTGCTTCAAATTAATTCAAATTTCTGAAATGTTAAGATCAATTCTTCAAAATTATGAAGCATTCTAAATTCAATCCCAGAAGGTTCACAATCGAACAACACAGTCCCGGAAGGTCGAAAATTTTGTGACACCCTGAATGACTCATTTGCAAGGTTTGCTAGACTGACATCTTCTTCTGTTGCATACAAATGTTTCACTGATCTTAAGACATCATCATGTCTTGCATTTGCTGGAGTGTAGCCACAAAGTCGTTTGATTTAGGACCACCAAGCATCCTTTTGTTCCTAATTGGGGGTCTGTAATCTAGTCAAGTGGATATAATTTGTCTCAGAAGAGTGGTTTTTCCTTCACAAGTACTTTGGGTACTGATCATACCAACAGGGCCGGATCTATTAATTTGGGCCTAAAGCAGAAATCATAAATAGGGCCTGAAAATTCACAAAAAACTTTTCATTTGACAACAAATCCATGAAAACAAAAGTGTCTGCAGATTTGAGGAAAATGTTCACACCTTATTGATACAATTGAGTTAATACATTTATTTCACCCATTCAGGGTAGACTTTTAGTTTGGCACTAAAGGTTACATTTCAGACTATTTACATATATATTGTTGATAAAAATAAGAATAAGTATTTATTTTTTTATTTTTTTTTTATTATTTTTCATTTTTTTTTTTTTATTTATTTAATTATTTTTTATTTATTTATATATTTATTATTATTATTATTATTATTTTTTTCTATTTATTTATTTATTCATTTAACTATTCAATTGTGTTGTTCTCGTCTTTTTACAAATGTTTGATAGCTGAGTATTGCGAGACATGATAGAATATGAAGATAATTTGAAGCCTCTTTTCCACATTCATTACAATGACATTTATTTGTTGGTTTATGATACGTTTGCACATCACATATTAAATGATGAAAACCATGCATCGATAAGCGAGTAATAATGTGCTTGTTGGGTTGGTTTGATAGTTTCCACCAAGTAATGTTGGCCATAGGAGATAATAGTGCACCAGCAGTGATCCATTGTCTAATTTTTGCTGACAAGTTATTATTTACAGTATTATGTGCAGATTGATTTAGACAGAATTTTTGCGAAAGTTCAGTGGATAGTGTTGGGACTTGCGTGAGGAAATGAGTTAAAGAGTTTGATGAATAAATAGAAACTTTGAGTGATCGTTTAATAAGATGACTTTTGACGGTGTTTAGATCGGCTAATTGTGATGACGTTAAGTAAAAGGAAATGACTTGGAAAGCGTATGTTAGGAGAGGATATATTTTCATTTGGAATATTTCAAGAGCAACAGAGAAGGATATTTTGTGGAGATGTTGAAGTGTAGCAATTGCCAGCATATCCTTCTGTTTCTTTGCTTTGATGTGATTGTGGAAAGACAATGCTTGTGTTAAAACGATACCTAGATACGTGTATTCTTTTACAAATTCGATTTTCTGATCATATAAATAGAATGTGTTATGAGATGGTATGTAGCCACCTTTGCGGAATTTGATTGCTTTGGTTTTATTCATGTTTACAAGTAATTTGTTTTGTTTTTTCTTGACCAATCTTCCAGGAATAAGAGGCCATCTTTGATGGTTGAATGATCTTTGGAATAGATAACTAGGTCATCAGCAAAAAATAGTGACGTAAGATTTGGTATAGAATCCAGACCAGTGGCAAGGTCAGCAATATATAATATGAATAGTGTTGGTGAGAGGCTATCTCCTTGTGCAACGCCGTGATGCTGTAATATTGATTCGGTTTAGGAAACTCCGTCATCTAATTTGATAGCATTCCATTTAAGGAGATCTGTGATGACGTTAAGAATCTGTCCTTTAATATCAAATTGATTGTGTAATTTCTGAATCAGGAGATTCCTACTAACCGAATCGAAAGCCTTGCTAAAGTCTACAAAAACTGACAGAAGAGTACCTTGTTTCCCTTTAAATTTTGATTTAATGTCATTGATAAGGATGCGTAAGGGTATAAACGTCATTTTACCTTCTTGGAAGCCGAATTGATTCCATGGAATCTTCTCAAAAACATTTTCAACAATTCTCCTATTTAGGAGAGAGGTAAACACTTTCATCGGGCAGCAAAGTAGAGCTATTCCTCTGTAGTTACCAGGCTCTGATTTCATTCCTTTACCTTTATAAAGTATTTTCATTATGCTGTCTTTCCATCGAACAGGAATCCGTCCAGTTTTTAAACATAAGTTGAACAGTTTGGTCCACAATGGTACCAACTGATCCGCTGATAAATATAGGTACTCGTTAGTAATGAGATCCGCTCCTGGAGCTTTTTTCTCTGATGTTTTGAGAATAGAGTTCAAGACATCTTCTTCAATGAATGGACAGTTGTACCATAAAGTTTCATCAATGGCGTTGTCATTATAACTATCAAGTATTGGTGAACTGTTTTCTGGATCTAATAAATTTTTGAAATGGTTTATTAGTACTTGCTGAGGGATAGCAATTGCCTGTTTATTTGGTTTTGTCTTGAACAGAGTCCAGGGCTTTTTCTCTACCTTTTCCAAGTGATTTATCGTTTGTTTTTCTTTGAACTCTGTCTTTTTCAACTTCAATAGCCTTTACGTAAATGTTTCTTTGATTGTGATATTGGTCTCTGAGAACTTGATCATTTGGGTTAAACTTTACTTCGTTTAATATTTGTAGGGTTTTTCTTTTCACAAGTTTACGGTCATAATCAAACCATGGTTTGTGTTTTTTATTATTAAAAGTTGGGCATGAAGATATTAATGCCTGCTCAATGTGGCATAGAGCATTTTCCAAATTTCCTTTTTCTAATTCCACTTCGGCTTTACGACGTGATGGATGTCTAATTAGTCTTTCTATGTCTACTTCACGTTTTAATCTTGGACGATGATCTACAGCAGTGATGATATCAGCAGGAAAATTCCATAATGTATTGATCTGATGATGTTTGCGTGTAACAATAGGTGTAATATCGATGGCTTCAAAATAATCACATGGTGCGTTTGAGAAAAACAGATCGATAGTGCTGCTTCCATTTGGACTAGTACTAGTATAAGTATGTTCATCTGGATTGTTTAATAAGGTTAGATCTAAGGATATCAAATGTTGCATAAGTTTCAAACCACGGTTTGACTTATCAATTCTACAATTGAAATCGCCAGCTATAATGATTGGATTGTTATTATTAATAAGCGAAGTAACCTTGATAATTTCATGTAGTATAATATCAATCGCTGTATTTGGACGGAAGTAAAAGCAAATAACATTTGCAATGCTAGTTTCAATTGCAATATAGTTGTGGTCTGTTATTATTAATTTTGGTTTCAGAAAGTCTTTGCAGAACAGCAACAGACCTTGACGTGGACATCCTTCATTTTCATTAGATTTAATTGCTGGAGATATGTAGGAGTAGTATTTATCAATATATGGACTTTCAGTCATGTACGTTTCTGTAAGCATAATAATGTCCGAATCAGGAAATGGACTTTTCAATGGAGTTTTATTCATATATCATTGATATCCTTCAATGTTCCATAATAGAATGGATATGTTAGAAGCGTTTGGGAGATCTTAGTCAATCTTGAGAGAAAACTGAAGCAATGGGGAATTCAACAACTTTTCCCGAACTAATTTTGAAAATAAGGTTTGGAAATTCTTGTCGTTTTCGTCTTAATTCACAACTCAATTCATAGGCAACTTTTTGCTCTGTAGGTGTAAGATCTGGGGAGATGAACACCCCATCATATTTTGGGAGTGTTCGAAGGTTCCTCGAAACTTGCATCATCTGCCTTCTCTTATCAATATTTAATTTTGCAAGAATACGCTGAGGTCTACCTGGATTAAGTGTGCCAATTCTTCTTACAATAGAGTTAGATCATGTGTTAAGTGTTAAATACTGTAGCCTAATTAACGTCACCCATTTGTACATGTGGAAAATCTTATATTAAATATTATTAGTTGCAATTGGTTGTGATGGAATGGAACACTACGAAAGATTTGCAAAAATTTATTTAAATCATTGGTTAATTGAGAAAAAAAGTGACCTTTAATTTGAAAAAGGCCTATTTCCGGAAAGGCCTAAAGCATTTGCTTATTCTGCTTATGCCTAAATCCTGCCCTGCTACCAGTGACATCTACTTCACGTAAGCATCAGCTCATTGCTACCTTTTTGCTTGGATGCAGATCTCTCGTTTTTCGTTTCTCAGTTTGAGGTTTTAGATGAGTCCTTTCTTTTGGTTGAAGCTCAATGGACATATGATCGGATAGACCAAACGTTGGTCGTTGAGTTGGATCGTCGTACACGCCACGAATAGGGTTATGACATATCAAATTTGAAAGTTTCCAAGGGGAGCATGCCCGCTGTCCTCTTAAAAATGTGTGGGCCTTCGGCACCCTCACCATCGTTCAATGCCCCACAACCTATTTCGACCACACGCTGCCACTGGGGAAAGCCAACTAGAATAGGCTAAATATAGGCTGGGTTCAAGGGACGTCCGTTCTATCCAAGCGAGAGAAGGGAGAATATTGCATTAATTACATCATATTCCTTCTGCAAAATAGTTCATTTAAGACGAGTGGTGATGTATTTCATATGTCCTACAATCAGCTTCTAGAGTTCTAGGGTCCCTGATTTTTTGGAAAAAGACGTTATAATATTTTGTCTTGATGACTCATCATGATATGGATTAAAGAACCAATAGTTTAGTATAGCTAAATAATGCACTAACGAGAAGCAATGTGTACAACAATCAGGACATATCATTCAACACAATAGCGCTACAGAAATGCAAAATAAACAATATAACACCTGCTAATGAAATGTCGAAGGACTTCAAAAGATAAACCCATTTGATGGATAATGTAAGATAAGATCTCTGATCGCTTTGAAGGTAATTAAAATTAATTATGAAATACAGGCTTGTATAAGCTCTATTAAACAACGATTCTTACCACTTAGCTGCTCAAACTTATCAGGTGATATATTGCTCATCCCCTCACCAATTTGTGCTCCTTGTCGTACTCCATCAGAGCTCACTATAATATGTTCATTTTCTTGTGATTCCACGCTGATTTCAAACAACGTAAAAGAAATTAGCTGTGATCCTATAAAAATAGCTGAAAATCCTGAAATTAATAGAATAACAATCTTGTGTTTTAACATTAAATGCATCGCTGCAAGCATCAGAAATCAATTTGGTGATTTCCCTCTTGAAAGTTTTGAAGAAAATGGCAATTTCAGCAGGGAGCCCAGGTCATCTAAACTACCTGTATTTTGTGACCAGTTCTATTATTTACCTCAACATCTGTCTGATTTGGCGCCAAATACTATTTTCACCTGTAAAAATTAAATGCTGTTCAAGTTGTATTCGTTCGTAAAACGTGATTTCCAAAGCGGAGGGACCAACAGCCAGAGTCAGCGAGAATAGGAGGAAACTATTGGACTATTGGACAAAAGATATATTCTTCAGCCGTCACTGGCTCACTGCCCAATGTTCCCAACACATCAAGGATATAGTTTAATAATAATAATAATAATAATTAATAATAATACATTTATATAGCGTCACTTCTTAAATAATCCAATGGTGCTTTACAATTTTAAGGGAGTAAATTATTTTTCCAAATTGTTAAACTTTAACTAATTTCAAGTAAGGCATATGTTTATAATACTAATAAATTATTGCTATAACTGCCGACGTTGAAGCTAGGTCATTCCAAACAAGGAAAAAAAAACACACAGAAGTTACAGTGAGAGCATGAAGATGAAGAATGATTAAAGGACACAAAATAGTAGGTACTGTCTTTGAAATGTATGCAAATAGAGGAAACTCGATAACAAAGTAGATCTATATACTGCCAACGACACTGACATGCAGGTCCGACAAACGTTGTCTCCTTCCAGAAACGTGCATTTTAATCCAAAACATTTAGAAAACTTTTTTACATAAAAAGGTCCTACAATATTTTCAATTTTCCGATGAGTGAACAAAATAAGAAAAGATATGATCTTCTTTTGAATTTTTGCCAGCCTTCCAGAACATAGTTGCAAAGGTTGCAGAGTTGTGTTGGACCCTGCTAGTATAACAGAAATTGACAAGTTCATTAGCCAATTCCAAAAGAAAGACACAACAACTCCCCTGATTAATACTTCAACGCTATCATGCAAGTACAGGTTAGTTATAATTTTTGTATAAAATAAATTAAAGATAAAACGATGATTTGATTCATACCGCTTCTATAGGCCTTATTAAACGCAGTCAAAAAAGATAACTCGAACAAAGAATATCACTATATAGTCTATAACACAACAATAAAATACCTTTTTCTTCTATGCATATACAATTCCACTGTTTAATTAATATAACTACAGTGAGTCTTACGGGGGGAATGAGCATTACAGTATAATACAAAGCACAGACAGTATTACCCTATTATAGGATTTAAGTAGCTGCTTTTCGGTAATATTCTGGCGTAGCAGTTTCATATTCCGGAATAAATAAATCATCAGCATTAGTTGTCATATAATCTAAAAATTCATGGATATGAGTAACAACAAAATTCATACTTTTCTCATCCATATTGGCATATGCTAATACGCTACCAAGTTTAACAAAAAGCCGTAATAAATGTTCTGATCCATAGAGTTGACACATTCTTGCTGTTGGATGAGATTCCAATAGCTCAGCGTATTGAGGTCTTTCAAATTTATATAATAATTGAGTACCTAACATAACATCAAAATATTCAGAGATACCATTGCATACTTCTTCAATTATATTGATCTTTGTCTCATCAGAATCTTCCTTTTTATATTTAACGTAATCTAACATGATTCCTTCAACTGTTTTCTCTTTTGGTTTGGGTAATGGTACAATTTGCTTTTGACGATTTACAAAATCGGAATCATCCAGTAGAAACCGACGTATATCCTGTGGTATGACGATACGAACATCTAATCTTGCAAGATATGATGGTTCTGCTTCAGATGTAGCACCACCTCGTTTACGTCTTTTCGGTTGGCTCTCGCCTGCAGTTTCTTTTTTTTCTGATTCTGCTTTGCTTAATTCTGCTGCCTTTTTCTTTGCTTTCTTATTTGAGCTGAAAAAATCCATAACATCTTCAATAAACAAGGCAAGTTGGAGATTGAATACATTTATACAAGTGTTATTCGGTTATTATTCGCAGGAGAATGAGATTTCTAGGATAGAAAAGTTTTGCAATATTTTTGCCTTTCCAAGTCAGATATTATTTTTCGAAATTTATTTTTTTGAAATTCATTAGGCAATCTTGGGATTGCTTAAATTGTTTGAAGAAGAGAAAAACAACAACAAATTTCAATACAAAACAATTTGAAAATGAGCACTACATTTCTGTTTCCACATGCAAAGTGAAATGGGGAAAAGTTTACTTTTACTTCAATTAGTTTCAGCTATTTGTTAGATGCCAGTTAGATACTTTTTAATACATTAGGAATTCTTCATTTCATTCCAAAAACATACTTTGCTGCTGGCTGTGGTCTGCACTCCTGCAGCTGTGCTACGCATACGCTTTTCAATAGACAACTGCCTACATATGACACATGCTTGCAACGACAGAAATTAAATGATATCGATTTAAGGGGCTTACGCATATTGTTGTTTCAATTCTTTTTGCTTTTTTAAGTTCTCCTCGTTATATTTCATTACTCTACTTTCAGCAACCCATTCATCCCAATTCTTATTCCAACCGTTGTAATGAATGAGGTATTTCGATGCTTTCTGGTCTTTTGTTTGGCCTTTCATGCATTTTGCTTCATACAAGAGTGGTCCATGATAGCACAGTACCCGTTCTCCTTCGCTAAACTTTAATCTCTTGTCCAAAGGCATGATAGCAAATCTTGGAATATTTACATCTGCCTTTCTCAAACAGCTGTCATGGCGGCGGGATGAATATAACACCAAGTAGAGGCCGAGTAAGTATATTTGCAGAGAAACGAGATTAAAGATCCGATAGCTATATTTTCGATCCAAATAATATCCGAACTTCAATCGAGGTGACGTCAGATGCACTGACTTATACTGTATGCTTAGGACAGAAAAAGTTGTACTGACTAATTCGATTTCTCAAATCTTGTGTGTTTTATGCGATATATTGAATCTTGGAACGGAGGATTAGCTCAGAAACGGAGGATTAGCTCAGATGGCAGAGCAACCGAACTTCAGATCGAATCATATCTGATCGACTGTGGTTCAAATCCCCCTAAGGTCAACTCAGCCTTGACTTTATCTGAAACATCAAATGAGTACCATCTGAGAATGGCGGATGGAATGGTCCAGAGGGAATTGCATTGTGAGTAGCTGCGGCGCATCGTTGCGCATTGACAATCAAGACCTATCTGCCATGAAATCTGTTGAAATTGATCTGCAGTGTCGCGGCTGAGATCAACAAAGAGCGTTTAAAATCATTGCTCTCAGCGAAAAAAGCCACTCATCTAGAAATAGAGGAGTGGTAAGGGTGCCTTCAGTAGGGCGACACCGTCTACATTACATTTATTGAATCTTGCTAAGTTTTTACCTTTGTGTAACCATTTCTAAAATTCGCACAACAACACACTGTTACTGTTGTTTCACTAGTTGTCCTGTCATGCGATGAGAGTGTGGTCAAAAAATGAAACATATCATGCATAGACATTTTCGTGGATTTCCTAGCACAGCGGCGATATTTTGATTTTAAAACACCATTTTCTAGGTTGAAAATAGGGATTTTGACCGTTTCTTACAAAATTTTGATGAGAAGGGGGAATTACGGATTTGCAGGAGTAGAATAGTCAAAATCCGTCCAAAGCCTGAGAATTCACTTTTGCCGAGAAATAGATGCCCTGGCGAAGTGGGAACCCCCGGGCAATGTAATTTTTATAAACTAATGGTTGTAATAACATACTTTCCACAGGCAAAACAATCTATTAAATACATCACCGGCAATTACATTGAATTTAATAATTCTCAAAAGTACTTGTATGAAAAAGTGAAAAATGTCAGAGGGAGGAAGAATTGTAAAACCAATGTTGCCCCCACACAGAGGATTAAATTAGTTTTGTGAGTTCCATCTTGCAAAGCCCCGGTAGTCATCCACTCGGGAAAGCTGCTGACCTATGCATTCCTCTGGTTCTGGGAAACAAAGGACACTAAAGTAATGCCTGTACTGGTATCTGTATATACTGTTCTGTCAAGTTTCTAATTTTCTAGAATCAGGCTACCTGCATGCAGACTAAATTTACAAGATTAAGATTCATCTGCATTGTTATTAGTAGGCCTAAGGAAGTTGGATTTTGATTCTGTAAAGTATGCACATAGGCAAATACAATATAAGTTACTGAACTTTCATGCAACACATCACAGATAATGACATTAAGATGCAAATTCAGTTCAGAAAAGACATGATTTGATATTTATTTTTCTGTACAATACAATGCTATGAAGTAACATCACTAAGAAAAAATCAGCTTTTTCAACGAAATTTGAAACATAGTAAACAATTACAAAGTCCGATATCCACCACAAGCATTGATCATTCATTTAATTATATTGCAGCTGGTCTTAATGTGAAATACTTGCTCCAAATATAGTATGTTATTAAAAACTTAATTTAGATTGTACCAAGGACTAATGCATAGCCTAGGCTGATATATTTAAAACACCCGAAAACCATGATGCAATTGATTAAAGTTTTGTATGTTTGCAAGATATTGTAATTATCCAGTTTCTGGTGTCTTTGATTGTTCTACTTCACCTAATTTATTTTCTTGAATATATTTCTTTGCATCATCTGATTTTTTCTGCTGCGTTCGTAACCATTGTCGGTAATCACCAAGTGTTTTTATACTTTCGCCATAATAATCATCTTCAAATTTGCTAAAGTCGGAGAATCTACGTGATTGAAGTCTTTGTAGGAAATCTTTTTCCCTCTAAAGTCAAAAGATAGTGTTTGTTTAAATTCATTATTCATTAAACAAAAGATTTAGCCTTCTGGAATCTCAAAAATTTTTTCAATATTTTCTTCTGAATTTTTTGTTGAGGTTTGACCAATAAAAAGAAAATTATCCACTTTCTTCTGAATTTTCTCTAGCCTTCAGGGAACCCCTGCGAAAAAAATTCATGAACGTGAAATTGCTCAAAAGTTAATGAACAG
This sequence comes from Haliclystus octoradiatus, assembly GCA_916610825.1. NCBI lineage: Eukaryota > Metazoa > Cnidaria > Staurozoa > Stauromedusae > Haliclystidae > Haliclystus > Haliclystus octoradiatus. The sequence goes on from OU744448.1 coordinate 5,652,363, forward strand.
CTATGGATTGTTCATTAAACTGTTCATGAACGTTCAGGCAGTTTCACATTCATGAACTAGTTCTGCTAAGTCTAGTTCTGTAAAAATATTTTGCTACATCATCATTGTAACATATTAAACTATTGCAATTTGAGTGGCTTAAAGAGTTGACACCGAATTGTCAAATCAACATCATAAAATTGAAAACAAAACCAAGTTTAAGAAAAATCCAACCAAGCAATAGTTTGCTGAGCATTGATCTTTGGTACCGTGCTCAACAGCGAGGAAATAGTAGGCCTGGCGCTGTTTGCTATAAATTTCGGAAATACTCAAAAGACAGATATTGATAATACAGGATTCCACTGAAAAAATATTTTACAAATTAATGATTGATTCTGATGTATATCAACTGAAAATTTGATTGGTAAAAGTTTGAAGTCGATCGGATAAGAAATGACGAAGATAAGATATCATGCCTTGATGAGTTTATTCCAGAGCCAACTGCTGCATGTTCTCTGCTTGTTTGTTTTCGTGACTTCAATATTATAATTTTGCTCTGACTTATTTAAAAGAATATTGACACAGAGCCCTCAGCCTTGTTTGAGAAAATATAGGGAGATTTCTGGGAAGGTACCCCGAAGGGGTGCTTCTTCTTAAGGGGATCTGAGCATGCTTCCCCAGAAATGTTTTTGAAATTGTGATGTGCCTGAAGGCCTCTCCTGACAACTTTAGAGTAGGCCTATATTTGGCATAGGAAATTTACATGAATTGAGCATAATATTGAATAAGCGGGAGGATTTTGCTGAAATTGGGAAAGCGGGATCGGGAGGGTTGAGGGCTCTGCTTGACGGCACGAAAGTAGACAAGCAGCAGAATTGAGGAATCCAAACATTGACATCTCTGGCATTTCTTATTGGATCGGCTTTGATTGGACAGCAGCCTTAATATCGAGATTCATAACCTCATTGAATGTTAGTCAGACGGTTCAGACAACCGATGTTGTTGAACTTGTTGTTGATGCTAATCAAGGGTAAATCATTAATCCTATCCTACCTATCCTAAAGATATTATCTTGTTTTCGAAGAAAAAATGTACTTTTTATTTATTAAACTTTCTATACAAACAAACACTATAGTCAGATTTAATCAATGCTCTTTGAAGTTGCTTACTTGCTTTCAATCTATTTTCTTTTTAATTTTGCAACATGTAGCTTTTCCAAAAACAAAACACAGCTTGTTTATATTGAACATTTGTGATTGTACTAGTCTCTAGGATGACATCATTTTTGGAAATGATTTTACAGGCTTATTAAATCTAAATAAACCATTTGTCTATAAATGTTATGAAACCAATAGGAAGAGATTATCTGTGTTAAGCACTCTGATCTAAACACTGCTTTCTATTTGTTAAAGATCAAGGTAAATAAAATATCAGTTGTAGCCTAACTATATTCTAAAAATGTGGTAGTCAACTTCTTACATTGGAATTGAATGTTGATATCCCATGACCATAAACTATACATCTCTATACTGCAATCTAAAAAGTCCAGGAGAACACTGAAAAGTTTAAAATCAATAGCTATCACTGTTGGTAATTCTTTTGCCTTTCTCGAATTCTACTGAGCTTTTCTCGCATATCTTGAAGAAACTAGCTTATCCTATTTAAAAAATGGCATTATAGCCCTATCTAGTATGTGTCATGTCAGGATTAATGCAAAAGGAAAGAAAGTTAGACATGCATCAATTATGGCATACTCAATTCATAAGTTAACAAAACGAAATTCAAAGCTTAATTCAAAAAGTAATAGAAAACAGGTATTGATGATCTTTGAATTCATACAAGCCTTACATAAAATAAAACAGATAGCCTAAAGCCTGGGTAGAAATAATCAATTCGACAGCCAAGAAATTTTATTGACATGCCATCTTAAATCATTTCTAATATAATGTAATTGGTTAAAGGAGCAAAAATGACCGGCAGGCGCTACACACTTAGGATCACGTGCACGCTTATTGTTATAACACAATGTTCATTGTTGACATGAATTTTATGATAAGTTAGGCCTGTGTATAACAATTGTTTCAAAGCGAGACGGTTGAATTACGCTAAGCATAAATTCAACTTATGCTCGCAGCGGTCGCCGGTCAATTTTGCCCCTTTAAGTTTAGAGCTACATACCACATCCATGTTATGTGCTAGTTCTTTATTCATCCATTTCCAAACAATACCGAAGAACGATGTTCCAGCAATGTATCCAACACCACAGCTTACAACACCACAGACACCACAAAATACAAGTGGATCAAGTCCCCTATATAGAGATGAACAAAATGTAAGAATTAACCACACCCAGATCAATTTCAATCTCACTTGTCTAATACAACTGAATACTGAAAACAAGCTGTGTCTATGTATTCCATGCAGCTTGATGGCTTCTTACAAAATCACAACTCTTCGCCAAACACGTCATTCTATGTCCCCAAAGACGTTGCCATGCTATCCAGCGTTCATGAACTGTTTGTGGAAAAAGGTTGTCTAAAGCTCATAAACTATTCATGAGAAAATGGCATCCTGCGTTTATGAACTTTTTACGAGGTAAGGTCATCAGAAGTTCATGAAATATTTTTTAGAAATGGAAACCAGCGTTCATAAACTGTTTGCAAGAAAAGGTCATCTAAAGTTCATGAACTATTCATTAGAAAATGGCATCCAGGATTCACCAACCGTTTATGAGAAAAGGTTATCTGAAGTTCATTCAGTTGTATCCACCACAATCCTGTATGCATGTCAGTTTGGAAAAAGGACACTTTTCGAATAGATCCAGGGACGCTCATGAAATATTTTCGTGCGACCGTTTTTGCTTTAATGGATGTGTGTCTTCTTCGCATAAACCAAATGATTTTATGCGAAGAATATAGAGGTTATTTTTGTTTGTGGTGAAAGTTTAACGGGCAGGTCAATGGCTTAAATATTATCTCGAGGGCGGCCCTGTCAGACTCTACGAAATGGCCTGTATGTAAAGTACATATTTTATGAGAGGAATTATAATATGCAGATTTTCTAACAACGGACAGAGTTGGTAGGCCTACCTCAAGTGTTACTACTCCTGCCGGCTAACCCAGTTTGCAAAGGGCGCGTTTTAACGAGATCCTGGGGGCAGCCATAAAAATAATCACCTGCGGGCACTTTAGCAGATTTTTGCCAAAAAACAATATTCTACAGATAGGCCTAAATAGTAGCCTAGTACTGGCGCTCCCGTAAAAATTTCGCAGACAGCTGGAGATGCTTGAAATATTATCTCAGTGGGCGGCGTTGCGATAATCCAGTCTGCAAATAATGGCAATCTTGACAAAATCTTGGGGGCGACAGCATCGAACTAAGTAAGGATCGGGAGCAGCCACTGATTAAATTTGACTCCAGGGGCGGCAAAATGCATCATTCCAGCAAAAATTTTGAAGAAAAAGACAGAAAATAAATTTTTAACTGCCGATTTTTAATGAAAAATTCAGTTTCAGGGTCGGAAATCATGAGAAAATTTTTCATCTCGGAGGCGCAGCCATGTTTTGCAGACCTGGTCATAATCTGCAGACTGGCGCCTAGTCACGGACCAGACTGAAAAGTTTTTTGTGCAGACAGCAGCAGACATTCCTACGTAGGATTTTAACTAAACTTCATTAAATCTCAGGCGCGCAAATTGCAATATTTTCAATCTGGGTCACGGATGTCTTCTACTCTAGGGTCACTCCACGTCAACTCGCAAACATAAAAAACCTCACCCTCTCAGAATTTGATGAAACTTATTTTACCAAAAGATAATGAAGTGAATATCAACTTGGCGAAGTTAAAAGGAATTTAGTCAAAAAATGAAACATATAGAGCCCGCTAAAGATTACGAAAAAATTAGGTAATTTCATGGTGAAAATTTCATTTTCGATTTGTGTTTGCTATCAAAATGCAATATAGATGAAACACATATCATTCGAAAGCTCGGACCATCTAGTCTCCATTTCTGTATGTTTCAGAAAGCAAAATATATTAGTTTTTTTTTAATTAATATTTTTAAGAAAATGTTTGGGGCTAATTTTCGATATGAGCCCCAAATTTAAAAAAATTAAAACTTCGCCAATATACAGAGAATAATAATGTCTAGTGATTTTCGAAATTTAACAAATGTTCTGTACTGAGAGCGCACCAATCTTAATTCCACTTTTCTCTCGTTTTATTCTTATAATCCTACCTTGAGAAATCTCCATTCTCGTGTTGCAAATCAAAACAGCGATTCATTCAATAAAACGAGCGGCGATCTCCAGCAAATGATATCTTTTAGTTGAACATAAGTTGTAAAATCCATTCATTACACATTACGCCCTTCGGTCAATTTTACATTTGATGTAGTAGTCCTACAAATACACGCTAGGCCTATGTGATTCTCAAAGTACACTCAATTATATTCTTTCGTGTAAATCAAAGAACATGCGCTCAACTCCACTCAGAGTATCAGACTACAATGCAAACAATAAGACAACAAGATAAAAAGCAAAAAAAAACCGAACCGATTATTGGAGTTGAACCCACGACCTTTGCAAGACAGAAGGAACACAACTGAAGTCATTACCTCTTGTCCACTAACACCTGAAGGCTTGATGGAATATTTTGTTCAAATTCTGAACAGCCAGAAAGGGAATAAATTTATTTAAAATAAATGTAGCAAACAAAACTTTGCTTCTAGCCTATTGAATTACAAACATAACATTAATGTGTTTCAAAGCCACAAGAAACAGGAAATCACAGTGCTGTGTTGATACTTGACAATTAAATATGAGAAATACGAGCTGTTTTGTCACAGGTTGTATTTGTGAATTAGTGTCTTGTTTACCTAGTGATCTGATGCTCGATGTTGAGCGCATGTTTTTGATTTACATGAATGATTATATTTATATATATTTAGTGAACTTTGTGAATCTCATAGCGTGTGTATGTAGGACCACTACATAAATGTAATAAGAATTGTTACCGACGGGCGTTATGTGAAATGAATGGATTTTACAACTTACGTTCAATTTAAAAATATCATTTGCTGTTTACTTAATTATTTGTTCTAATTGAAATCGCCACTCCTTATATATTGATTGAATGAATCGCTGTTTTGATTTGCAACACGAGAATGGAGATTTCTCAAGGTAGGATTATAAGAATAAAACGAGAGAAAAGCGGAATTAAGATTGGCGCGCTCTCAGTACAGAACATTTGTTAAAATTTCGAAAATGACTAGACATTATTATTCTCTGTATATTGGCGAAGTTTTAAGTTTTTTAAATTCGGGGCTCATATCGAAAATTAGCCCCAAACATTTTCTTAAAAGTATTAATTAAAAAAATACAATATATTTTGCTTTCTGAAACATACATAAATGGAAACTAGATGGTCCGAGCTTTCGAATGATATGTGTTTCATCTATATTGCATTTTGATAGCAAACACAAATCGAAAATGAAATTTTCACCATGAAATTACCTAATTTTCTCGTAATCTTTAGCGGGCTCTATTTTTTTCATTTTTTGACTAAATTACTTCTAACTTCGCCAAGTTGATATTCACTTCATTATCTTTTGGTAAAATAAGTTTCATCAAATTCTGAGAGGGTGAGGTTTTTTATGTTTGCGAGTTGACGTGGAGTGACCCTCTACTAGCAAGCTTTCAATATTCGAAGTGGATAATGTTCCGGTAGCCGGAATCCTGAGTGCTAGAGATAATGTTCCGTGCGTCTTCTGCGCATGCTTAATGTGCTGTTTGCGTTTCTCTCACATTCATTCAAGATGCAATGGCGATGGACGGTCCTGTTCCTCGACCACGTTAATAACAATTCTGTTCATCAGTTTTATAATAGAATATAAAATAATTTAATTTAAAGTGCTAGAGGTTGAAAACACTTTATATGAGGGATTCACGACGCTGGATGCCACCGTTCTTCCAAACTTATAAAAAAAGCGAACGAACACGGCTTTGGTTTTGAGTTTCGGGGTTTTGACTTTTGGTATACGACAGAATCAGAATTGGTAGGCCGCATATAGCATCAGTTACAGGAAAAAAAAATGACTAATAAGTAATTATCCCATATTATTACAAATTACCATAGTAAAAATGTTTTGAAATATTGTTAGGCAGCATAAATATTCGCTAAAACCTTTTAAGCGCGCCAAATAAATGTCACGACACTCAAACATTAAAAACGCTGCGCTGGGTTGCATCGCTGAAAAGCTTCGATAAATCAAACACAGAATAAAATGATTAATGCATAGATATGCTGAATATCGTTTTTCTTAATATTTATTCCAAATAATCGATCCAATTTACGGTGTAGGTGAATTTTTTTACAAACTTTTTACGATATAATTTTGGATTGATCGACACAGCCATGTTTACTATCTACATACGCATGCGCAAAGGACGCACGGAACATTATCTTTTGAAGACAGCTTTCCGGCAGCCGGAACAATATCCACCGCGTTCAATATTTCAATTCAATGACATGAATCAGCATCAGGGAAAATCAATTTTGTTTTCATTCAGTGAAATTTAGTTTAAGCAGCTCAGAACAGATTAGCATGACCAGAAAACTTACATTATTAATTGTACAGTTTCGGGTGTTGCATCAAACATATCTGGAAACATGTACGCTGACAAAACCGACGACGTACCCAAACCAACAAATGCAAATGGCATACCAGATATTCTTTGTCTAGATCGAACAGAGCGTTTCAGCTTCTGATACTCCTCAAAAGGTAGCTTGAACTGACGAGGGGCAGCCGGCCTTTTGATCGCTGCATCATGTTCATCCACGTGGATTGAGTAACACCGTGATAAAGAAGGTAATTCTCCTTCTTTAGATGTGAGATTATACGAAGGGTATCTTGAAGAATGTATATTTTTGTTAGATATTGTATGATTAGAGACAGAACTAAAACCACGACGTCTTGTTCCAATTAATAACAAATTATAGTTATTAAAAATCCTTCTTGCGGAGGCCATTTTGAAATTTCATCTGAATTTGTCTCTTTTCTGTGTTTCATCAGCATAGGGGAGGCAAGTTCAAGAGGACAGATCGAACACAAAAATCAAAATCTGAGTTGACTTCTAGCGAAACTTTAGCATTTTTGATCTAAAATCTTGCTTTAATATAATCAAATAAAATGGCTCCAAAATGGTTACCATTAGAATCAAATCCTGAGGTGAGTCTTGCCCCGACCAAGATAATAAGTCAATAATATGATGACATTGCTCTGTCAGAACTCAGAGCTCTAGTCAGGCTGAATTAATTATGAATAATTCATAAATCAAATTAATCATTATCATTCGTATGGGCTTATTATATATAGGCTAGCCTAATATTAATATTAGGCCTATTAGATTATCATAATACATTTGAAGACTTGGAAAGTATACCTATATAACTCGTTGTTACTAATTGCTGATTTGCTATAGTACTAGGGTACTAGGCCTACTGCACTGCTGCAACTGCAAGCTAAAGTATAGGCCAGTCTGCAGAGTATGGCAGAGCCGCACTGGAGATAATATTTCAAGAATTTCCAGCCATCCGCGAAAAGTTTTTACGGGAACCCTCTTCTACTGTTTATCTATTGAATAAATATTGTTTTTCCGCCTGCAGAGAATGCAAGAGTGTAAGAGTCTGTTAAAGTGCCTGCTTCCATAAGCCAGACTGGAATCCTTGTATTTCGCGCGGCAGATGAAAAAATAATGAAAAAAAATTGCGCGTTTATTTCATTTTACGGAAAATTCACTGTGGATGATGTCATTGTGAAACCAAGCTACGACCGAAGAAGTCAAAACCAACGTTGAGATTATGCTAAAATGGTGAAAAATCATCGTTATTATGATTAAGATTTCAAATTAAAACGATGACATTACTTAAATTACCTTTGATTATCTCTGTAGCCTTTTGTTTGCAAGTGAAAAAGTTGCACAGATGATAACACAAAAGCAAGAAAAACTCAATCTTTATGTCGCAATTGTATCGAAATGCGCGGCTGTGGCTGAAAGAGACTATCTTGAACACAAAAGCAAGAAAAACTCAATCTTTATGTCACAATTGTATCGAAATGCGCAGCTGTGGCTGAAAGAGACTATCTTGAACACAAAAGCAAGTAAAACTCAATCTTTATCTCACAATTGTATCGAAATGCGCGGCTGTGGCTGAAAGAGACTATATTGAACACAAAAGCAAGAAAAACTCAATCTTTATGTCACAATTGTAGGCCCATCGAAATGCGCGACTGCGGCTGAAAGAGACTATCTTGCGCGGTGGATATGTCTGCCGCGCAGTACAAGGATTCAAGGACCACCGTAAGCGGGCGAATATTTCATGGCTGCACGCGAGATCTGGTTGAAAAGTGCCCTTCTCTGTAAAATTGAGTATGGGAAATGTCAAATGATAGTAACTTCATTGATAAAATCTCAGAAATATCGATTATGTGCGTATCTTGCCTTGATATGATATTCAAAATAATGAATGATGTCAGGAATGTGCCAGAAAATATCAACCTGTTGATATTTCAGTCGTACTTTGGCAAAGTGTGTATTATGTATACATTTCGTGTAGCCTATGACGTAGTTTTATGCAAGTTCAGCACATTTCGATGACACAAAAATTCTATGACATCGCAAAGTTGCTTGAAATGTCTTAATTCCAGCGGCAGCGTTTATCTGTGAATCAATATGTATTTCAATAACGTATAGGCCTACAAAGTAAAACAAAAAATTTCTATGACACCGCTGAATTTTCAGCAATGAGGTTCTTGTCTTGTCCTGAAATCAAATTGACACTGTTTATTATGGCATAGTGAACTGTAATGACATCAATGAGCATGTTACACATCTCTAAATCTCTAAGTATGCCATACCCAACACTACAATACCAACACCAAAACTATGAAAATGCCATGAAAGTGTTGCCTTGAAAATGGCATGACAACGCAATGAAATTTCAAAATTGTTTTTATGGTTTTGGTGTCAGTAGTTCAATATGTTGACAAATAGGGCCTTACTGTTGGCTTCTAATGACAAATTAATCTTGTAATCTTGTAAGGAAATCTGTATATACATGTGTAGTCAAGGTTGTACAGACATGGGGATTTTCAGACTTTTAGCGGATTTCAGACTATCTTTACCTTAGTGAAACTCTATTTATCACTCTTTCCTATTGAAATTTATCAAGATATCATAGATTTCAGACTATTTTCAAATTTTGAATTGTCATGTCTGGTTGTGACAGTAACAGGTCCACATCAGATCAATCAGCGGGTTAAGTCTAGACTAGAAATGAGAGTCAAAAATGAAACATTCTAGATTGTTTCATTTTTGACTCCCATTTCTATAAATGTTCTGATTAATTTCATTGAGTACGTGTGGAACAATCCCACTATTGATATTATTATATTTTTATTATTATGCCTAGGCTATAGGCTACATATAGACTTAATACCTATCCTTGTAGCAGAATGCGATATTGTCACATGATCATCACATGATCATGTGACATATTTTCAATTGTAGATAGGCCTATACATTTCTTCACTAGATGTTACTACCATTCTGAAATCATTTTTACATAATATTTAAAGGATTTAGTCTTGCTCTATATGCAAAATTAGATTTTATTTCTTTAGTAGGCTAACAAATATAGCCTAACTACAATTCTATTTTTGACTCATGGTTAGGCCTACATAAGTGACCTTGAGTCTATGCTGTCATGGTGGAAACGTTTTCATTTCATTTCATTTTTGACTAAATCTATTGTTCTTTTGAAATAACGTTCAACATACTGCTTTGCATGTTAACAAAGGTTGAACAAAAAATGATTGCGCAAGAAACACCATTTTATTGTTAAAAACACAATGGGCATGCTGTGTGATTATTCCAAATTTTTAGCAAAATTTTTTTGACAAAATTATTTTCCATTGCCCGACATGATGGCCAACTCGCAGCTTAGCGAGGTTACAATTGCACTATTAAATGAAATGTTTTCTAATACTCCTGGATTAGTTTACATCGTGATTATCTCTTCATTGGTAAAACACATTTATTGTTTTCTTCTTCTCGTCATTTGAAATGGTTAATGAAAGGTTTTAATCGTTCTGTAACATCACTATTTGAGGTGAAACTTCGAAGATAATTGTTGTTGTGTTTTGACCATGAGAACTTTTAAACCGACAATTCATCATTTGTTTGGGGGCTTAGACAAGACAGTATTATATAATTATTGTTTGTATTGTTTTCTGAAGTTATTTATTACATCAAACTGCTAAGCCAGTCGTCATGGTTTTATTTGGTTTATTAAAATGTTTTAATTCTGCTGCGACATCAGCTTAAGAAGAGACAATTTCGCACATCATTTACAACTCACACCTGTATTATAAGTAGTGAAAATCACTATCTTTGTTATATCTTGGTATGGTCTAGTGGTGAAGCGTTTGCATATGGCGCGCGGGGGCTGGGGTTTAATCCCATCAGTCTTCCTAACATTTCTTTTCTTTTTTTCTTTTTTCATTTGATTTATAATTTGGATATATTTTTCTTGAAATTAAATTATATTAATTGGATATTGTTATAATTTATTTGATTTGATTGAAGTTGATTTTGTTATTTGATCTGATTTTTATATCATTCGATTGGATTGATTTACTTTTTTGAATTTGATTTGATTTGATTTTTCTTTGCATAATGATTTGATTGATTTGATATTCTATTGAATTTGATTTCAATTGGTTTATTTTGATTATTATATTATTCACCATGTGTCCGAGCGTAGTGGAGCTATTTTTAAAACTAATCTGTTTTCTTTCTTTTTTATATCAGGTGATGAACAAAGTAAGTCTATTAACTGCTTGTTATTTGTTTTACACCTATTGCTAGATAATAAACACAGAGTATTTTGTTTATTTAAAAAAAACTTACAAAATAAAATTGACACCAGGCTAAAAAGTGCACACAGATTGTTTGTCAACCTTTAAAGTTATTGAACTTACTGTATTTGAAAAAATTGAATGATGGAATTAAACAGTCAAAAGTCAAATCATGGATAGTGTCTACTTGAACATTGTCTTTGCATTCATTCATTCATTCATTCATTCATTCATTCACTCATAATTACAACAAACGAAGTGAAAATTACTAAATGTTTCTTTCAATGCACGTTAACTGTATGAAAACATCTTCAACATTTTAAGTATTTTTGAAATTGTTGCTAGCAGGCCTACCTCATACAGTTCGTTTCTGATCTTAAACTCAAAGACACTTAAGGTTTGTTATAATCTATCGTTCCTTAAAATTCAGAAGAAAGTTGATGATATTTCCTTTTTCTCCTCAAATTCGAAAAATTACAACATTATAAGGATTACTGCAGATGCACAGTTTCTCCGAAAGGTTTTGAGTACAAACCAGGTTTTTGGAGGATGAAAACGTAAACGTTTGTCGAATCCTGCTCCCTACAAAAGTATTTTTTTCCATGTAAATTTTTCAATTTTCAATTTAAATGTTTCAATTTTCTCTGATAAATCTTATTTATAGTATAAGTTTTGTGCTAAATAGGCCTACTGTAGACTCATCTACATGTCTTGCAAATTGCTATTTTTGAAATACATTAAATGGGTGTTAGGTTATGCTTAATACATCACACATTCACACTTTATGTAATCAGATTACGAGTGGAAAGATGGTAATTTTATATTCAATTAAATTATTGAATAATTATAGCTTTGTTTTTCATAGTTTCTCATCAGCCTTGGTGTAGATCCTACTTGGAAGCTTGTAGATGTATTTGGTGTGGACCCCAGTTTACTTGCATTTGTGCCGCAACCGGTCTGTGCTCTTCTATTGCTGTATCCTATTACGCCAGTGGTAAGTACGTGTAGCTTGAAATGCAATATCGCATACGCTGTGACTATTTGACAGGCAATCGCAGCTATTATGGATACGAACGCATGCGTATCATGAACGAACAGTAACTTACAAACATTTTGGAATATAAATAATGAAAATGAATTAAATTTGGAATAACCTGGACTCGAACCAGCATGACCTGCACGCTAGTCAGATGCATTCCGAATGAGCTACTCCAACAGAAATGAATTTAATCTCGACAGGGTGGTTATCACATGGACGGACCCTAACCCTAACCCTAACTGGGTGGTTATCACATGATCGGACCCTAAACCTAACCCTAACCCTGAGATTTGTGAAACACCTGATGAGTAAATGACGTATTTGACTGCCTGGGCATGCGCAGTTGAATCCATAATGGCTGCGACTGCCAGTCAAATAGACACTTCGTATCGCTTAATACATTATCGTACAATACGTTTTATGATATTGACTGTTTGTTATTAATTTTTGTCAATATCAAAATCTACAATTTAATAATAAAATAATTCATTCACAGACATTTAGTATTTGATATTTTAGTTCATTTCTTAACAATTATTATAGAGTAGCTTTAATCAACATGATCAATTAACTGACTAAATAAATATAGACCATAATTAAATAAAATTAGGATGTAGAACTTTACTTTTAACTGCTATTGTAGGCCTAAACATTTTATATACCTATTAAATTTTATATTTTCAAGCTTCTTACTCTCCATTGTGTTTATTTATATTGTTCTTTCGAAAGTCGTTTATTACGTTTATTGCGTAATGAGGTATTTTCTTCGGGTCCTAACAATAACATATTATGCGATATTGACTGTAGTTCATAAACTCATGAATTGTTTTTAAATTAGAAACTACATTCAAATTTCCCTGGATCTACATTTTGATTACCGATAAGAATTTTTACTTGCAGACAGCAAAATTCAAAGAAGAAGAGAAATTAAAGATAGAAAAAGATGGCCAGGTAGGTTTTATTAAATGAATCCACTAAAAGGCTCTGATGAAATCATTGATTTCTTTCTCAAGCTCCTTCCATTCAACATTTCATCAGAAAGAGCTTGTTTGTATTGCTTTCTCTTTCCTGAGAAAAATGTCTGATAACAGTTCATGGACAGCTTATGAAGAAGTCCTTGAAATTTGGTCATTTAACACACATGAACTGTTTTATAAAGTGTTCATTAACATTTCAGGAGGTTCAGGAACATTATAACAGGTTTGACTGTAGCATTTCTTACGCAAGCCACTTTTATTTAATCAAACCTGTATATAAAGGCCACCTGTCTATAGTAGTCAAATTATCTATCTCTCATAGCTGGCCGTTATATACAGGTTTCACTGTATTCAGTAATAAATTCAATGTTTTCTCTTTGGATTGTAGGTTGTCTCTGATTCACTGTACTATACAAAACAAACAGTCAGCAATGCATGTGGGACTGTTGGTATTATACATGCCATTGCTAATAATTTAGATAAAATTAAAGTTGGTAAGCTCAAGTACAATTTATTCATAATATATCCAATTTGATAAGTAATATTAAAAGTATTTTAACTTTATTTTCAACGTTTCCACAAATAACAGATATCGTCTAATGAAAGTCAAAATTCAACAAGAAAATCCAGAAAAAATATTAAAATACTCTTCCAAGTCTCTGGGATTCCACAAGGCTAAACTAAACCTTTCATCACATACTACTATCAGACAGACAGACATAATTCTTGAATCTTGATAGTTATGTAGATAAAATATGCTTAGATGCATTTCCATATCATTCTAGAAATATGACTGAATGTTACAAATAACATAACATGAAATCTGTATGTGTGGATTGACCTACTGTTGGAACATATTTGGGTGGATTATATTCTATACTATTCGTTAAGGGAAATTCAGGCATAATTCTTGTCAAGCTATGACATCAGAAAGCTATCTGATGAGTGCCTTGGTAGGGAAGAAACACATGTCCGACCAACCTTATCAATGGATTAAGTATAATACATCACAATAGTTTCTATGCAACCTAGCATGATAACCAGAGCCATCTATTTACAAGAGTTGGGACACTTCTGCCATTTTTGTATCTTTTTGCCTGGACCCGAGCACGTTTTTAACAGTGCGCATGTGCAGGAGAATGTTGTGTGTTTTTTTCAGCCATATTGTATTGTATTTTTTCGCGCATTTCACTTGAAATGATTGAGAACCTGTTTCCAAAAGAACAAAGATGGCATCCAAAAATCACGTGACTGGCATCTGTCCAATTGGAGACGATAGCGGCACATGAAGGCGTGTCCCAACTCTTGTAAATAGATGGCTCTGATGATAACTGATCATGTCCATGACACAATAACAACATGAAACTGTGAGACATATAACAGAAAAGATTTCTGCCCTTGCGAAAAATTTAGTTGAGTCCATGAAATGTTCAGGAACTGTTAATGAACCCCAGAACTGTTCATTAACTTTTCAAACTTCATTAACTTTTTTATGTTTGGAAAATCAAAAATTAGAAAATCATTAAAAAACATTTCGATGAGATTGAGAATTTACTGATATAATGGCACAGTGACTGCACTTTCTGTTGTGCTTCAAATTGCAATTTGAATAATTCTACATCGCTGCTTTCTCACAATAATTATGTGGTGTAACAAACAATTGGATTTATATATTCAACAGGCAATGGTTATTTACATCAATTTCTTGATAAAACAGAATCACTTGATCCTGCTGAGAAGGCTAAAGCATTGGAAATAGATGAAGTTTGTATTCAATGATTTCACCATCTACAGGGATTATCCAAAGTTGTTTCTAATAATTCTATTATTATTATAAATTACTATGACGCACTGCTCTTACTATAATTACAGGGCATAACACAATCACATAAAGAAACTGCTGTTGAAGGACAATCTAGGGTGAGTAGGGAAGTACGCTAGAGGATAAGATAACATTACTCCTGCTTAAACAATTCATGAGTTCATGAATAGTTCAGGAGTTCATGAACAGTTCATGAATAGTTCATGAACGTTAAATGGTCCCTATTTTCATGAACTGTTCATGAACATTTTTGAGCATTTGTTCACATTTTATTCTGTTTAAATTATTAATTTTAGTGTCCATCATTAGAAGAAAAAGTTGACCTTCATTTTATTGCTTTGGTTCATAAAGATGGTCATTTATATGAGTTGGGTGAGTTTTCTATCATTGAAGAAGTTAAATGATAAACAATGACTGGTGGGCTCTACATGCTTAGATTCATTTGTCTACATTGTGATTGCCATTTATATTTGTTCTGTGTCTGAAACTTGAAATTTGAAACCATGACTTACACTGATTGTTGAATTACGCTAAGCGTTATTTAAAACTAAGCTCTTTGCGACCAACTGCAATCTTTTCTATTTCTCTATATGTTCATTTTTCTATCTTGCAATTATTTTTATAGATGGAAGTAAAGAGTTTCCAATCAATCATGGAACAACTTCAGATGAAACATTTTTGAAGGTGTGCATTTCAGATCAATACTTCTAAGATATGGAGTTTGTTCAATAGTTTAAGTCGATACTACCGTATCAAATGGAGGTTTACTTTTATAAATTGTCAGCTTTGTGGATTGAATGGTGTTCAGCTTTTTTCATAGCAATAATAGCAGCTATTGAAACAGTCGGCTCAGTCATCAACCATCAATCAATCAATAGTTTCTGCGTGATTTCCGGTCTTGCAAACAGTTTACGAGAAAAGTTGGGATCACAACGATAAAAAAATGTTTTATAAACCTGTTCCTTTGAGATTTTGGATTTTTTGGCAATACAATCCATTGAAAAACGTTTATGAATCCAAGACCAGTTCATGAACTTGTTTCTCAAATTACCTGGACATGGACGTAAAATTTAAAATTTACCTGGACATCAAATTTACATGGACGTAAAATTACCCACACTTCTGATGAACAGTTTATGAACTATTCATTCAAATTCAATGTACAAGTGTGGGAAATTCCACCATGAACTGTTTTTACTTGCATCATGATACACTGTACTGATTAAAACGCCTTTTTCTCTTATATTAAATTTGTTGTTTGAAAATGATTTCATAAATAAACAATGATGATCATGATTATAATCCTTATCAAGATTTTGTGTGTGTATTCAATTCATGATTTTTTCTGAACGATTGATTACCACTATGAATCTTGGATATACTGAAAACCTACTGAAAACGAACTTGAAAGGGATTGGACACTGAAAACATACTGAAATTCATCAGACACTTGAAGTCTAGATTCGAATTTTCAATGTTTTCAAGATGTTTTGCCATTTTCAGATGATTTTCAGTAAATATTCATATGGATTTTTTCCAGTAGTGTTCTTTTCTATCTACTGAATGCATCTTAAAATTTGAAAGCTTGTACTGAAAAGGGTCTAATTTAGTAGCCTATTCAATAAGTTTTCAGATTTTTAATATTCGTAATTAGCCTCTTTCCATAATGGCTTTCAACTCCACGCAGTCGCTACGATGAGGATAACTGAGCGTCGGAGCGTCTGCGTGGAGTTGAGGGCCGTTATGGAATGAGGCTAATTGGTAATGTAATCAGGCAGGCCTATTCTGAATGATCAAATCATCAGTCTCAGTTACCACCTCAAAGATCTGTTGCGAATAAGGAAATTTCACTTTTGTACTGTATCTATTTCTTTTAACAACCTACATATTTGTCTTATCTTTTTCTTTTCAGGATGCAGCATCAGTTTGTCAGAAGTTCATGACTAGGGATCCTTCACAAATGAAATTTAATATTGTGGCATTGACTGGAGGAGAACCATTCATGTAGAAAAATAATATTTACTTTGACTTTTAGCAATTAAATAGTGAACAGTTATTAGATTTATTAAATTAAACCATTAAGAGAGTAGGTAAATAAATACCACAATGATAATTAAAGCAAACATTTGATATTATCATTCATACTTGGGAGAACTGGACTCTGTAGAAGATTGCATTTAAATTCAAAATGCTAGAAACGTACAATGCAGAATCAAATATACGCACAAAGAAGAATATTTCATTTTATCTAACCTAAGATGTTTCCGTTTTTGACAGTAAATGACAATATGAACTTTCTAATATTATTATAACTGGTTAGAATAGGTTAATGCTATATTATCACCCGGTACTGCGAATAGATTAATGCATTTTGATCGTTCTGTTTGTTTACAACACAAAGAAAAGAAACAAAATGATTTTTGTGTGTGATTTTGTTGTTGTTTAATTGTTCGATCTATGTGTGACATTTATTACAATTTTAAACTATCATTTCTTTTGTTGTTGTAGTTAAATTATGTATTATACATAATATTTCAAACAAAGAAAATGATATTGTTGTAATCGAATAGTTTTTCAATAATTTGTACGATTACAATTTATTTAATACTATCTAACGTAAAACTATGACAGTTATATGCAATGGATAAAAGAAATTGCGATATAAAATACAAGCACACATTACCCAGTAACTCTACATGCTGTATTTTGTTTCAATGCTTCCTTATTAATCACTTGAATAGGAAACTAGGAAATAAAACACAGTACATTAAAAATGAAAAAACATAAGACAGTATTAACACCGAAAATGATTTGCATGGTAATATATAGCCTGCTCGCAAACTCACTGTCAAAATATCAACTTTGTAGAAAACAGTAGTGCGGACTTAAGTCTGTCAAAATGTAAACTTCGTAAAAAAAACCTAGTCTACTGCTTCATTAAGTTTAAATTTTGACAGTGAGACTGCCAGCAGGCTAGGTAATATCATTCAGTAACATACCTGTATGGATAACCATGATATTTTGAACGGAAGATTGAAAGGATTAAACTAAAGAAGAACACTAGAATACCAAGGCCACCTAACATGAACACTAGAATTGAAAATAAATAGAACTGATCAGTTTACATTATTTCATAACATAGATGAATATTTTTTGTAAACTTAAAAAATGTTTCTGAATAAATGATGATGATGATGAATATTTTTTCACTATTTATTTAATTTATTTCTTACTTTGACATAGTCGTTACATGATAAAGTGAGTGTATTGCTTTCTGAGTAATATTGACGACCGTTGATGGTCAAAAAACACAAGTGCTTGTTTAATATCTATTTACAGACTAATATAAATTATCCACATTTGCAATGAAGGTTTCTTATGAGAAAATTGCTTTCAAATCAATGATTGATTAAAATGAATGAGTGTAAGCTAGCGACAAAAAACTACAAGTAGTGGCTCTTGAAATTTTTTTTTAACAATCACCATTTGTAGCTTTTTGTCACCATCTTTCACTCTGAAAAGTTTTATGAAGAAACTGTTGATCAATGATTAAAATGAAATAAGTAAAAGAATAGTAAAAAATTGATTGGTCAGTCAAAGTTTGAAGCGGATTTGATAAGAATGTGAACCATGATTCTAAAATATCACAAAGGTTTTCTGCAATCTGATTTATTACTCACATCTTCGTTTCTTGATGTCAACTTGTGCTTTAGCTTTCTCGTTCAATAAAATAAATCCTAAAGTTACCATTGCATCTATACATCAACATGGTTAAGAATAATAACAGCATAAAACATTGTAAATATACCATTGGAAAAGTCACAATTACAAAATATCTGATTAGGTGCCATCCATAAAGTAAATACTCAGTTGAGGTGGGAGATGAAAAGTGTACAGCGGGCATACAAAGAGAAGGGTTGTCAACTGTCTAAGTACGTACAATGCTTACACATTTCCATTATCTTCAAAAATTTGAGGATCTTGAAGCATCAATTTCTAGCAAACAAGATAATTGTACAGTGGGCACTTTAATTCCAAATTCAAAGAAAGCTGATGTTTGCATTAGATTAAGGAGCAAAAATGACCGATGGGCTCTTTGTGCTCACTGCTTAGAGTGTGTGTTTGCCGTTCACATTTTTTCTGTGCCTGAAACCATCCTGAAACTTGAAATTTGAAGCCATGACTGACAGTGGTCATTGAATTTATGCAAAGTTTAATTGAAATAGAGATTGGGCTTGTAGCGACAGCCAGTCAATTTTTCTCCTTCAAAGGCAAGAGGGAAATAATCAATGCATAAGAGGAGTACTAATATTTGAAATACTTAAGCACATATCAGGGACAAAAATGCAAACATGAATTGAGTACCACTTTATGGATGGCCCTTACATAAATACAGTGGTACTAATATTGGTATCACCTTATGCATAAACTGTGCCTACACCCTTTCTCTATTGATTAGCCCTCTAAATAAATGTACAAAGAGTTCATGAATAGATCATGATTAATGAAGGTCATACACAGTTCGTGAACTCTGTAAATATTTTTTGGAAACATCAGTTAGTATCTCCATTTCGTGATTGTATCAATTTCTTCAAAAGTTAAATTTCATTTTCCTATAAGTTATTGACTATCTACAACTTGTCATAAATAGGGTTGACTCATAAAAAGTTAAAAATCAATTTTTTTACCTTGACTTGATGCATTAAGTGACTTGATTACATTAAGTTTTTTTGATAAACGGATAATTTTTTTTGGAAATCAGCATTTCAAAAAGACAGAATTTCAAATCTTGACAAATGGAGAATGAAATTTAAGTGACGTCATCGGGGACGTCATATTGTAAAAATTCATCACAACGAGTGATCGCGATAAGATCACAACATCTATCGAGCATTCGTTCATAACAACAACATGACTTTCGAATATTTTGTTCTTGATCTTATCGCACTCATTCGTCGTGATAGAAATTTTACAGTATGACGTCACTAAGCTTTCATTCTCCATTTTTCAAGATTTAAAATTATCACTTTTTCAAAAGTTTATTTTTCAAAAAATAGTACTTTAATCCGTTTATCGAAAAAACTTGATAAAGTCATCACGTCGTTGGTAAAATCAACAACAAGGGTAAAAATTTTTATTTTTTATGAGTCGATCCTATTGTATAAACTATTGAAAACTGCTAAAAGGTTTTATAACATAGTTCAATGAATACACTATCTTATTTTCTCAGAGCATAGTTAAAGTTGTATTAATGTGTGTGTTGCCTTTGCCAACATTTTTTGAGGAAAAGATACAGAGAGCAAATACAATATATGTTTCAGCAACCAACTGACCATCACTACTGCCATGAATATAAACCTAACAAAAAAATACACAAGATGAAATCAGTACAGTCAAACTCGGTTAATATCCCCTCTTTTAATATCCCACCTTGCTTAATATCCCCACATAAAACTGAATTCTAATTTTCATGCTCCATACAAACTCTAATAATCCTACCTAGCTTAATATCCCACCTCGCTTAATGTCCCACTTTCCATCTGAACCAGAGGGGGGATATTAAGCAAGTTCGACTGTATGACATTACTTGTATGTAACTACAAAATAAGAGTTTTCTTTGGATGTCGTTTGGCTTATTTTGGTTTGCAAAATATCAGAATCCTCATTTCAAGAACAAATTTCAAAACACAATTACTATGCGAAAATAAACAAAATACAAGTAGGGAAGGCTGGCAGCAAACTTAATTAACATAATGATTAATGAGGCTGTACGATAATTATAGTCTAAACAATTGATTTGCTAATCTTACCATCTTATCATTGGTCAGTTTCAATGTTCATTTAGCAAGGATATTGAGCTAATGCCAAACAGAGGTGTATGCAAAAGAAGCATCAGTTGTGATTGGACCATAAGAGAGAATTTTGGATGTCATTTGAATGAAAACGGCATTGAGTATTGTGATTTACACCTTTCTATTTTGATCGCTACCCTCTAACAGCTTTGAAATCAGATTATTATAACCAAAGACAATGAACTTAGTTTCTTTGGAAAACAGAATAAGCTGAGAACAATTATTTTGATTACAAAGAAGTTGATATATTTTTGAGATACAGTAATATAGTAAGATATCTGATCAAAAACTGTTCATGCGAAAGGTTCCTTATAGTATTAATATTGCGATTATGATAGATGCTCTTTGCTGGCATCATATGATCAGTACCTATTATGCAATGGATTGGGCTTGACAAATATTCCTTGTTCGAGTTCGACATTTACATACAGTAAATCGATTTTTAGATTAACACGGAAAACAAACTATAATCGCTTACTATTTCTCCGGATTGAGGATTACGATGAGCATAAGGTGGACCTCGAATGTGATTCCACATTTGACCAGAGATCATTATGAAGACAATGGACTGTTGAAAAAAATAAGAAATAACAAGATCACAGCATGCAATCCATTAGATTAAACTACAATCAAACAATAATGACGTCTAATAATTCTTTAATGTGGAAATCAACCAACTAAAGAAAGGTGGGACAATAAAGGAGGGATATTAAATAAATTTGACATTGGAAGAAATTTTGTAAGGATTTTACAAGCGGAAATACTGATTAGTATCTACAAGCTGATGCTCAAATTCCGTAAAAACAATTCGGATAACTAAAATTTTGAATGAGAAAAAAAACTCTAATAATTTTGCTTAGAAGAACTACATCACTTTATGGCTATTTAACAACGTTGTGATCTAGAAGGTGTAGCCTACTGTACCAATAATATACTCTTATTGGAATATTGGTAAAGGATTAGTGCATGCACTGTTTGAATGTAGTGCGAATATGATAAATACATATTATTGACCACACAGTCATCATAATATACAAAGGTGTCTGATCAACATTCTAGCAGATCTACCTATTTAATGACTTGCTTAGTTCGTCCATTGTATTTAATCATATGATACTAGAACAGTTTCAAAATATTCAAAATAGAATTTGCTTACCAAAGCACCAATAGCCCAATAATCTTTATTGTAGATAAATTCTAAACTCTTTCGTCTAACATAAAGGAGGGCACCAATTCCAGCTAACACTACACCAATTGTTACGGCAAAGAAGTAATTTGGTGGTCTGATAATTCGAATCTAAAATATAATGATTAAAGTATCACATGTAATTGTTTCAAATACATGTAGCATTAAGCATATACAGTCAAACCTGTTATAACGGTCACCTCTATATAGCAGCCACCTGTCTATAGTGGTCTCTCTTGCAATGTCTAAAATAGTATTTTCTATTGAATCAAACATGTATATAAAGGCCACCTGTCTATAGTGGTCAGTTCATCTACCTCTCGTAGCTGGCCGCTATATACAAGTTTCACTGTATCAAACGCTTTCTAAGAAACATGAGTTATATTAACACAAGTTTTGCATCATAAGACATAAGAAGTGCATAAAGATGATCACGTTGCGGCGAGTGATTTTCTGAAGCTTTTTGAGTGTCTCATAGCAACTTCAGTGTTTACATTTAACCAAAATTGCACAAGAAAATGTTTAATACTTGATTTATAAATTAGAAATATCTGATATATTTTCAACAAATCCTTCCCTGTGCATTTATGGTGACAAATATTGTGGTAATAATTAATATGGTCCCAAATTATTATGAATATCGTATTATTGTGAGAAAAGCTTGAATCACCGAACCATGATTCTAAGACGTGTTCTTGTTTACCTTATCCGGATTACCATTCGTCATAGTAGCTTGCGTTCCAGCCTCAAGGTTTTCCCTTAAACCATACGGTCTGTGAACAAATGTGTGATTTCTTGCCCATCGAAAATAGCACCTATATACTATTGGTAAATTATTCACTCTCCGATTCACACTCTATCACAAAAGATCAATTGTCATAAAACCACAGCTCTTCGTCAATTACGTCATACTCATCAGCAACAAGAATGATCTTGATGATAATACAACGTAATGCATAAACTATATTCCAAACTCATGGGAACTTGCTGGGAAAAAAGTCAAGCTTTAGTTCCCAGACCCTATGGTTTCAGAAAATACCTCATGGCTGGTACGCAGTCTATCGTCATAGCTGAATCATGACATTTCTATTCATTTCAAATCACAAATTGAGAAATGTTTGTGTTTCATTTTATTGACAGCGTTTTGATATTAGCGTTTTCATGAAAGTTTTACTTGATACAGCACTGATATAAATACATGGTACAGTGAAAGCTGTATATAATAGCCAGCTATGAGAGGTAGATAAATTGACCACTATAGGCAGGCGGCTTTTATATACAGGGTTGATTCAATAGAAAATACTATTTTAGACATTGCAAGAGTGACCACTATAGACAGGTGGCACTGTATAGAGGTGACTGCTATAACAGGTTTGACTGTATATAAAATAGAGGAAATACAAATGTAATAGTTTATAGGAAAGATCAAAGTACTATAGTTAATATTGAAACATTCAATGTTACGGCTATGAAACCATCAAGTCTAACGACAAATTACATGGCATTCTTCAACTTAATACAACATAAATTTGAGTTTCCTAATCAGTTGAAGATACTAAAAAAAAACATGGCAAAATAGCTTACTTGGACATCTGTGCGCTCAGCAACCCATTTTGAAATTTGTTCAGCTTGAAAACCATATCTGAGCCAAAAGAAGCAAATTACAATCAGGATATGCTTTTGCTCAAATATATTGTACGAAAGCAAACTAAACCCATATAATGGGGAGGGAATCCTGGAAGGATGACGGGAATGCAGAAGATTGATTTCTCTGATTCATAGGAAAGACGCCAATAAAAAAAAAACAAGAAGAAAAAACAGAATCGTAATCATAGAAATTCTCTAAACAAGCAATCGGACTCAATAAAAGATAAGCTATTCTAATTTATTTTTAATATGAATAGTTTATAAATTGTAATGTTAACTTGATGATTGTTGATTATTGTAATAAATAATCCTCTTCTGCACTCTAAACTATCTAGATCCAATATATTCAGACAATTCTTGTATTTTGCATATGGATGATTAAGTAATCGAAATAATCTCCTTGTAAAATATTGTTGGACCGATACATACCTTGGCATGTCAAATGTATCAATCTTCTTTGGCTTCCCTTTTGGTGGGAAATGCATGATAACAGGGGCTGAATTGAGTTTCAACTATAAATTCATAAACAATGAAAATACACTGTTTTATTTGATATTGAGATAATGTGATACACAATTCTTATAAAATTGATAGAAGTATACAAGTTGTTTAAAAATTGATTAGGTCTAAGATTGAGAACACAATTCAATTCCAATCTAATCCGATGATTCGCATTTCAAATTAGATCAAGCAATCTAAATTTAGGCAATTTTGTTAATAAGATGGAATCAAATATTCGTTCAAGTTCCTTCAGATTAGCTGTTTGACTTGAATACATATTTTGAAAATATGACAACTGTCTTTAATCAGTCTGCTGCAAAAAGTTATTGAATAATAATAAGGCAATTAATAAAGATTGTCATAATAAATTGTTTTGTAACAAATGACAGCGATAAATAACACAGGATTTCACAACGTTTCAGCTGTTGGCGCACACCTTCGTCACTCTCACGGTTTAACTATCCGACACAGTCATCACACTTTCCGTGTTTTGAATAAATGAAAAATCAAAACTGATTGTCTTATATATAAAATGCTTGCAACCAGGCAGATCAAGCCAACACTCAACACGCAATCGGATTCTATAAAATCCCGGATGTTTGTTTAATTCTCGTGTAGGCCTAATTGTATTTGAAATTTTTTTTTGTAAACTCAAACTCTATATATTTGTAATTTTTTTAAATTTGTATTTATATACCTGATGATGCCATGAAGATATGACATGGTGAAACGTTGTGAAATCCGGTGCTTTTTATCGCTGTCATTTGTTACAAATTTAATAAGCAAGGATAATCCTTCATTTATTAATTAGCATAGTTTAGTTAACTGTCAATCAAAATCACAATATTATTTCACAATTATCTAACATGATAATTGATAGTTCATCATTCATTACCGATTGAAACACATCACTTCCTTCATCGAAATCAATCATGACAAAAAAGAGGCGCGAATTGAAAGATCCAGAATAACGCCATGAGCCTGCCAAAATTTGGAATTCAGCATTGACTTCCCTAAAATAGAAAAAATGATTTTATCAAAATGATGAGTCTATTCTAAGTGAAAATAGGCAATAGAATATATTTTTGATGGTTTGTTTCAAGGGCAGTACAATAAATAAATTAGATGTTCCGATTAATCGGAAATAATCGGTTTAACAGATTAACGGCATGTTTTTTTCTACAATCGGTAATCGGCCGATGTTTTTTATTGCCAATAAAATGTTTGTAAAATGTAAATTTCCAATTCATAATCCGAACATCTCTAAAATAAATCTACTCATGCATGAGAGTAAAGTATAGGCACAAAGAAACACTTATTAAAACAATATCTACATCAGTATTTTCTTCGTTTTGGAGCTGATAGAAAGTCATTCCATCACCTTGGTTATAAAATTACCAGAGAAGGAAGTTGAGTCTAAAAACAGTCAGAAGGCTAACACAGAGAGTGGGAAACTGATATAAGACAATTATTTACTCTTTACTTAGGCTCTAGCCTGCGTGCAGCTGCAGACAGACTTTTCCTTTGTATAGTCCGTCTGTGTATTGGCGCCGAGTATCGTGTACTAAGTGTTTGTACTGAATTCATATCAAATCAAATATTTACCTAGTGTGGTTTCCTGCTATTACTCGATTTCCGTTATTTTAAAATACTGGCCAATTGTTCATAACAATTTACTGCCAAAAAAGTGGCAGTGGTAAGAACAATCAGTGCGCTAAATTTGGCGCTAATGCGCAAAGGAACTATACAAAGAAAAAGTCTGACTGCACGCAGGCTACTTAGGCTCTGGATGAGGAAATGAAGCATTAATCAAAATACCAAAGGCAACCATACCACTTTTCTATTTAAAGAGGAGTGGCTCTTATCACTAAGAGCGATGATGTTAAATGCTCTTTATTTATCTCAGTCGCAACACTGCAGATCAAGTTCAACAGATTTCATGGCAGATAGGCTTCGATTGTCAAGCGCTGTAGCTTCTCAAAATGCAAGTCAAGGCTGAATTGACCTTTAGGGGATTTGAACCACAGTCGATGATGATATAATCAGATATGAAGTTGATCAGCAAGCTGAGCTAATCTTCCCTGTATAGATGAATACTGATGAATAGGCTACATCAAGAGTCAAGTGAACTTCATAATTGCAGAGTCCTGGATACAACCAGAGTAATATACTAGGCTACATACTTGCAGATACCACATTGACGTTGTGGTGCCAAAGCTGTCAGCATAACAACAATGGAATAGTTTCTTGGATTACTTTTGATGTATGTTTTGAATTTCTCTCCATTGAAACGCAGAACTGGTCTTTTGCTATTCATATCCAAAAGCTGTTGAACCCTTGATTCGAGTTGAGAGCTGAGACTCTAAAAGAGAATGTATGTAAAATATGTTTATGTTTGATATTTTTATTATCAATTAGTTAACCTCATTAATTAGTATAATCTTATTAACCATAATTTCATTAAGCATAATTTCATTAAGCATAATTTCATTACGTATTGTATTCATGAAATAATAATAACCAAGTGTTCTCAATTATACATATAAAAGTAGATTTAACATTTATTTAATCAGATTCCTGAAAGTTTTATAAGAGACAGGATTGTACACCTTAACTCAGCTTGTTGTGTTTTCTGAGTGGTGTTTGAATTTCTCATTTGTCTTTTCAACTTTAATTCTTCAATAAACTTACAAGCTAACGGGCCAAATGGCAAATACAAAATTGAAGATCACTGATGTTGTTGGAACTTACAATGGAGAAGGGGACGCAGCAGAATGGTGGTCCCGTTTTGAGATAATCGCAGAATTACAAAATTATGGTCAAGCGGATGTTCTTTCATTGGTACCACTGTTATTGAGAGGTCCACCTTTTTTGGTTTATCAAAAATTATCGGTGGAAGATAAAAGAGATATCACGATAGTCAAGAAGAAGTTACTATCAGCATTTTCATTGTCTCGGTTCGCAGCATACGAACAATTGCGATCGAGAACTTATAAGAACGGAGAGAATGTAGATGCATACTTTAGCGACATTCAGAGATTATGTGAATTGTCCGGTATGGGAGGTGCAGGAGTTGCGTTTGTAATTGGGCTACCAGAGAAAATCGGTATGCAACTACGAATACTTGGAGATGCATCTGATGCTGATTTAGTATCAAAAGCCCGTGTTTTGGTAGAGGCGGATAATGCAAAGGAATTTAAAATGAATGAGCCTATTGTCTTAGCTGGAGTGAAAGCCGTTAATTACACGAATACTAGCACTACTAAGAAATATTGTTATAAATGCAAATCTAATGGACACCTGACTAAAGACTGTCAAACTGAGAGAAAACCAGGAGAACCAGTTACATGTTATCGCTGTGGACAAGAAGGGCATATATCCTTTGGCTGTAGAAACCGTTCGGGAAACGGCCTGGGGATCGTAGCGTCTGCGGAGCCAACTTCGATCCCCAAAAATTAAAAGGCTTACTAACTATGGAAATTATCGTTAATGGAAAATCTTATTGTGCTTTAGTAGACACTGGTTGTTCTTTCTCTATTGCGTGTAAAGATTTTACTGAAAATTTACAAGTAGTTCCTGATCAATGTCTTATTACAATGATGGATAATACAAAGGTTTCATCTATGGGTATTTTATCATTCAATATTACAATAGGATGTATATCAAAAGCTGTATTATGTCATGTGGTTAGGAAATTAATTGATGGTATTGATTTTATTTTGGGTATTGATGCAATAAAAGCATTTGATGGTCTTTATGTTAAATCAGACGGCTCTTTTGAATTTGGCTGTCAACGGCAACCATATTTATCGGCTGTTGTTGCTGCACCTAATATTATCAATAGTAGTAAACCTTTAACGCATGATGATCATGTTATATTAGATGATACAAATTTTAGTGCTAAATTTAATGGTAGTTGCTGGACGGTCGCCTGGAAATGGACGGACGGCCATCCTCCTGATTATATGAAAAATACTGTTAGTCAATATGGTATGGATAAAGCAACAAAAGAATCCTTTGATAATACTCTGGATAGTTGGATAGAGAAAGAATATCTAATTTATTATGATGAAACCAAATTTGGACCACCGAAAGCATTAATACCTTTATTCGCTGTTACGCAGGAAAGTAAAAATAAAGTTCGTCCTATTTTTGATTTTCGACAACTTAACCAATCTGTAGATTTATATACTGGTGCAAGCGATATTTGTCTTGACAAGCTACGTCAATGGAGACAAAAAAGTAACAAATGCGCTGTTGTAGATTTAAAAGATGCGTACCTCCAATTAAGAGTTGATGAAAAGTTATGGCCATATCAGACGGTCATTCATCGAGGTAAACGCTGGTGTTTGACACGCCTAGGATTTGGGCTCAATGTAGCACCCATGATAATGTCAACTGTATTACGAAAGGTGTTAAACATGGATGACAATGTTAAAAGAGGTTGCGATGGCTACATAGATGATATATACATTGACGAAGAAATCGTGTCTGCTGATTATGTACGTCAACATTTATTAAAATATGGCCTTACTGCAAAACCTACAGAGCGTATTGATAATGAATCCCCTGTTCGCGTTTTGGGGTTGAATGTTCATTCTGTTGGTAATCAATTGCGTTGGGAAAGGTCAAATGAGTCCCATTTACGCGATATAGACGTTACTACTTTAACAAAGCGTGAACTGTATTCACTTTGTGGTCGTGTAATTGGAATTTATCCAGTTTGTGGGAGATTAAGAGTAATGGCTAGTTATCTAAAAAGGGAAAGTACTGGAATAGATTGGGATGACATTGTACCTCAAAATGTACGGAAGCATTGTCAAGAAATGTTACAGCATGTACTTAACGAGAATCCATCCCGCGGTCAATGGAATGTGGGCAAGCAAACCAAAGGTGAAATATGGTGTGATGCCAGTTCATTGGCTTTAGGTATTTGTGTTAAAATTAATAATCATATTGTGGAGGATGCCTCCTGGCTACGAAAAGATATATCTGCTCATATTAATTTAGCAGAGTTAGATGCTGTTTTGAAAGGATTGAATTTCGCTATAGCTTGGTCTTTATGTGATATATCTATTAAAACTGATTCATCTGTTGTTCATGGTTGGCTATCTAACGCTTTGTTAAACAAATCTCGTCTAAAAACAGCTGCTTCTAGTGAACTATTAATTCGCAGAAGAATAGATTTATTTGCTAATATTGTAAAGGAATACGATTTGAAAATTAGTATTGACCTTGTTCGTTCTGATCAGAATATTTCAGACAAATTGACAAGAGTTCCTTCTTCGTGGTTAGCAAATGTTAATATATCTGCTGTTGGTACTTTAGCACCACTTATTACTTTAAAATATTTGCATGAGATTTGTCACGGGGGAAGTAAACAATTACGTTATTTAGCCCAATCTGCAAATTTAAATGTAACTGATATTGATATTACTGCTATTATTGATTCCTGTGACAAATGTAAATCAATTGATCCAATTCCTGTTACTTGGGAAAAAGGAAATTTATCTGTTGATGATGATTGGTATCGTTTAGCTATTGATGTGACAAAATTTAAAGACGAAAAATATTTTACAATTGTCGACGCTGGACCTTCAAGGTATACTATTTGGCGTCGGATTGCAAATGAAGGTACGGCTCAAATTCGTGGTCAATTATTATCTATATTTACTGAAAGAGGACCACCAGCTGAAATAATTTGGGATAACTATAGCACTTTTAAGTCTAATGATATTTGTACATTATGCGAAGATTGGAATATTAAATTATCACCACGTGCTGCATATAGGCCGCAAGGCAATGGTATAGTAGAGCGTAACCATCGGACAATTAAAACTATTGCGTCTAGATCAGATTGTAGTATTTCAGAAGCTGTTTATTGGTATAATAATACAACAACACATCGTATGTCTAAGCCGCCTTCTCATTATTTGTATAATTATGCTCCACGATTGAAATTTGTGAAGCCATGCATACCAGTAAAACAATTTATTCCTGATTATTTAGCTGGTGATTATGTTTGGGTTAAACCTGATTCAACACTTAGATGTTATAAACGTTGGTTGCCTGGTATTGTTATTGAACAATTATCTGCACAAAAGGTTAGTGTAAAAGTTAACAATGTTAGTTCAATTCGGCATGTTGCTCATATACGAAAACGTCATTCTACTGTTGAAGATCAATCTGTTGAAACCGCTTCCATTTCTAATCCTGATGGTGACTCAAGTTTATCCGAGGAATCGTCCACGTCGGATGATGATGTTGATGAAAATATTCCAGTTGGTCGGCCGATTCGAGAGCGTAGACAACCTCAATGGTTAAACAACTTTGTTTTAGATTTGTAAATCTCGGGGGAATGTATGTAAAATATGTTTATGTTTGATATTTTATTGTATGATCGAACCATTGTAAGTTATAATTGTCTTCTTGTATAGTTCAATCAATTATTTTTATTATCAATTAGTTAACCTCATTAATTAGTATAATCTTATTAACCATAATTTCATTAAGCATAATTTCATTAAGCATAATTTCATTACGTATTGTATTCATGAAATAATAATAACCAAGTGTTCTCAATTATACATATAAAAGTAGATTTAACATTTATTTAATCAGATTCCTGAAAGTTTTATAAGAGACAGGATTGTACACCTTAACTCAGCTTGTTGTGTTTTCTGAGTGGTGTTTGAATTTCTCATTTGTCTTTTCAACTTTAATTCTTCAATAAACTTACAGAGAACATAGACATATATTACATACAGAAAGAATACAGTTGGTGTATGATTTATATGTTTAGATATATTGTGTGTTGTCCCTCCCTGTGATCATAACCGTGAGTTTATGTAAACTTGTGAAGTCTGCCAGCTCACTGCTGCGGTGATTGAAATTAAATAAAAAGAGTTTGAAGTCATGTCAACACTCTCGCATTTTGAATGCTTCGACAAAACAGTGGATAATAATTACTTGAGACTTTTACTGTGTCTTTTATGTTTCCCTCACATCAACAATAGTCTTAGGCCTACTGTTGGTAAGTTGCAAAAACGTACAAAATAGCATTTCTATTGTTCACAATGAAAAAGATTCTCACATAAAGGGTCTGAAAAATTGTTTTAATTTTATTTTTCATATTTTTCTAATGATTTTCCTCTATATATCCAGCATTTTGCTTTTTCCTTCAGAATTTTCCTAGCTTTCTGCAAACTAGGATTCCAAGTTCTTGACTTTGTTGGAACTTGCTAGCACAACCTCAAAATCTTTGATTGATTATTTATAGATAATATTTCGTTTGTTACATCTTGACCATGTCACCAAATATCTAGCAGTTACAGTTATAAAGATAATATGCAAGTATGGTAGGCCAATAGTTGAGAAGTTTTTCGGTATTTAACTCTTTGTTGGTTATGTAATTATCATGTGTAACACTTTTTTGTGAAATGTGAAATGAGATTGATCTGTGTGATGAATTATGTTCCGCTGTAACTGCTTTGGGAGTAAGAAGAAAGGTTCTATGTGAACTTGCACGTTTCTGACTAAAAGATGATGACTGAATTGAGGTCCAAGAATCAACTTAATGCGCAGTTTGCCTCCGGTTATGCATACATGAATGTTTCACTGCAAGCTTCCTACTTAAGTATGGTGTGCCCCAGACAAGTGTATTCTATCTATCTAAGTGTCTCACAGCATTCTGAGGGCAGGAATTGGCAACAGAGCAAAGCAGAACCAACAACCAAGGCATCTCACTTTCTCGGGGAAAAATTCAGTCTCAATAAAATGTCCTTACTTTCTGTGTATTATTGTATTACTGTATTTCTGTGTTAAACTCTTTGATAATGTAATTTATGTTTAACAGAATTTGACTATCAGCTGGAATGTAGAATTATTATCATATTTATATAAAAGGGTTAGCCTATCAATCTGATCCATCTTTATATAGTTTGCTCTGTTATCAAATGACTGACTGATAGGAATATAAAGTAGGTGATAATGTAATTTACGTTTAACAGAATTTGGCTATCAGCTGAAATGTAGAATTATCAAAATGTTTATATAAAAAGGTTATCAATCAGACCCATCCACGAATCCAGTTATTATTTTTGAATAAAGAAAAACACCCACTTTAACTGATATACATACCTCTTTCGATTTAACTTTAGCATTTACCGCATATAACGATATTAAGGCCAAAACGAAGGCTGAAATGAGAAATCTGCGATACATCTTCTCCTGTCTTACGTCCGCCATGTTTACAACACGCTAGAAAGGATTGGGTCGAGATGCCTTGTGGGCCTTTGTGATTGGTCAGTCTCGTATTAGGCGGTGTAAATAAATTAAAAAAACAAAAGAAACAACTAATATTTTTTCTTTCACTTTCAGAAATATTTTCCATTTTCATCCTCCGAAAATGTCTGCTGAAGCTCAATTTGCAGAAATTCTACCTAAATCTGGGATGTTGTATATCAAACAATCACCTTTACCGGTTCTATGTAAACCGAAGATACTACCTATGAAATCTGTAACGTTGGAGAAATTGGAAAAAATGCAAAAAGATGCCCAAGACCAGGTCAAACAGCAACAAGAAACAGCAAAAATTCAAGAACAACTACTTCTTCAACAACAGCATGTTTTACATGATGAAAACGATGATGAAGATCGTCGTTGGCAAGAACGATAATCCGTAATTCAAGTTATGTTCTATATTTATCAATATCAATTATTGTATAGATTGGATCATCAATCTGAATTTGGGAATGGGTTGTTTAAATCTATACTTAGTTCTATGTTGCTATGGACAACTAGAATGCTAAATAATACTATGTAGATGGTGCATTGTATGAAATAAAATGTTCCATGAAAAATATCCAAAATGGGAAGTTCGGTGAAGTTCTGATATGTTGAGCAGACCTTCATTGTATCAAATGGTTGGATAGTAGAGCTGTATTTGACGTTCAAGAGTTTGCTATGAGTCTCCTAGGTTTGATAATGATCACTCATTCGTTCAATAGTTGATGGCAATAAATCAGGGACATCTTTAACTTTAAAATCTAACATCATTTGACCATATGACTTTCCCTATAAAATACAAAATTAGTTATAACCCTGCATATATAAAGATGTTAATGTTCTAAGTCAACCTATAATTATTCAATTCAATTCAATATTTGTGTATACATTCATATATATTAAAAGTAGCCTACTTGAAGTTTATAACTACTGTATTGTACTGTAAATAAACCTATTCATTCAAAATCATTTATGTACAAAGAAAAATTATTATAGCTGTAATTTAGCAGACTTAGACCTATATATTGACCAATACAGATAATTTTATTATGAAGAGTTTATGACACCATGTATTGATGAACAGAATTGTTATTAACATGATCGAGGAACAGGACCGTTCGTCGCCATTGCATATTGAACGAATGTGAGAGAAACGCAAACAACACAATATGCATGCGCAAAAGACGCACCGAACATTAGAGGCCTTAAGCAAATGCGACGGGGTGATATCTAGGACAGGATTTTCTTAAATTTCGTCATATTTAGAAAGTGCGCATGCGTTCAGCGAGGGGATGTCCTGGAAAAATCCTGTCTTGGTGATTTTACTACGTTATCTGATTAAAACCCTGTTGTTTGTG
The DNA here is from genome assembly GCA_916610825.1 of Haliclystus octoradiatus. NCBI lineage: Eukaryota > Metazoa > Cnidaria > Staurozoa > Stauromedusae > Haliclystidae > Haliclystus > Haliclystus octoradiatus. Next base: position 5,685,928 of record OU744448.1, read on the forward strand.
AAACATGAAGGAAAAATAAAAATGGCGACTGAAGAGACAACACATAATGGTTGCTACAAATTCCTAATTGTTCCCAATCATGTTATGATTTAGTCAAAGGGATCTTCTTTTCGTGAAAACATTGGAATTCATTTTTTTATATAAATATTTTGAGTTTTGGGCTGGCAGTTTTTCTTCTGTTGTATACTGTTGATGTTTCTTTTGTTGTTGAGAAAATGAATTAGATATCACCCTATTATCTCTAGTACTCAGGATTCCGGCTGCCGGAACATTATCCAATTCGTATTTTTTAATTGTATATATGTTTGAACAATTTATGAATTTGAAGACTGTGCACATAATCAAATTTGCTTCCATTTTTGCTGCTTATTTTCAGTTCTGTTCACCGCATTTGAGAGCTGCTCATAAAATTGTCACATTATTATAGCTTAGCCGACTATTTTATTGTTTGCCATATTTAAAAAAAAGGAGTCTCACAGTGAAGAAGAAAAGCATTAAAATAATCAAAATGTATATGATGATTTGTTGTTGTGTCTCAATTACTTTGCAAAGCTTTTGACAAATGGATGAGTATTTTTAGAGAATTAAGTACACTGTACTTCAAAGAGTGACACTTTCGAATCTTGAAAAACGAAAATTCTAAATGTTTCTGATTTCTGGAAATGTCAAGCGAGAGTAATATGATCACGATAGCGATCGATCATTAATCCATAAAATGCAATTTTCAAAATTGCCGTTGTTATGGACAGACATATTATGCTCATTCGGCGTGACCAAACATTATTAGGGTGAGATGATTGGTCTGAAACAACCGGTTTTGTCGTTCCTCGGCGCCAGTTTTTACTAATCGGAAATTTATCGGCATCGACAAATCAATCACTTTGTCAATTGTCTCACTGATTGTTTTTAGACAATGAAAATCAAAAATTTTTATTCAAAAATTAATTCATTTAATGTTTTGATATTTTAATTAAAAATAGTTGATATCTCCGGGGCGGTACAGTCGCTCTGTTTTACTTACGTCGTTCTGTAATTATAAATTTATGTCAGTTAATTCGAATCACCGTTTTTCAAGATTTGAACTGTGATGAAAACAGTTCATAACATTAAATTGCCTGATTTTTATGAACTGTATGAATTGCTCATTAGCAGTCCATGATAATGCTCAAGATAAGATAAATAATCCATTTAATCAAAGCACTTGTAACAACAAGTTAATTAATTAAGATAGGCCTACACATTTTTAATGTGTAATGCTTCTTCCTATATATAGTGGATGTTGAATACATGGCTATAGACCGAGCGCCACATATCTAAAACGGTAGGTTTCTCCGGGCAACTTGAAATTCACATAAAATGTTCATAAAAATACCATAAATACTTTCCCGTTTCTTGTTTTAGTCAAATTTTATTGTGGAGCTCACCATTGATGAATCTGTAAATCATTTCATGGTCAGAGCCCTCTTAATTCATACAATTTGTGTTTTCATCATGCTTCTATGGATTTGCAAATTATGGGAGAATCGAAGACCATGAAGCTCACATGCAGCATTTTCTCAAAACAATAAGAAGGCTTTGACCGTGAATCATGAAATTCAAATTGGATTTTTGAAAGGTTCACAATAAAATTTAATTGAAACAAGAAAAAATCAATTGTTTAAGAAATTTTTATGAACACTTTTATGTGATTTTCAAGTTACCCGGAGAAACCTGCCGTTTTAGTTCTGTGGCGCTCGGTCTACTAGTAAATAGTGTTTCTTAATCAACTTACTTGAGGGTCACTTCTTAGTGATGCTATTCCTCCGCCGCCCAAGGAGTCTTCAAGAACAAAGTTTAAAGCATGAATGCCTGGTAACTCATACCTAAATTATAAACACGAACAAATATGATCAAGTAGGGTAGTAGAATGATGCTTCCTTGCACTGCTGCCCAGAACAGAATTTCTTTTGTAATTCACTAAGTAATGCCATTGTTTGGCCAACATTATAAGTATGTGAAATGTGTATATTACATGTTGAAGAAAATTAGAAGGCTTTGATATTTATGTTCAAACTCTTCTTATTTCTAAATAATATAACTCTAGCAAGAATATAATTTAGAACTATTGTAACCAGGTGATGCCATGGGTACAAAAATTAAGGTACATAATAATAAATCAGAAATGACTCTACTCTAACTAAAAAAATAAAAGGAGTCTGTGAGCAGGCTAAATACACACAAATCTGCAAATTTTCATTCAGATTCTTGTACAATATTATTTCAACTAGCGGTAACTTGAGCATTAGCTATTGTAAGTATTATAATAAAATCGTTTGATGAACTGTTTACAGGGTGTCAATAGACAGTTCATGAATGTCCGTTAAGTTCAGGAGCTTAACACATTTTTCGTAGGGACTGTGATACAACATATCATTATTATGATTGGTATAATCTTAAAGAAATATGACTGATTCAAAGCGCTTATAAATATCAAGATCGCTGGTAATTGAACATACTTCAGACATAACTTTAAATACATGTATGTAATTTAAATAAATCTATGATAAAGCTCACCTTATCACTGAAACCTCTTTATCGCTTTCAAAGACATGTCTAAAGTATTTTGTCACAGCCTTTACTGTCAACACTTCCTTGAGGAAAGGATAATAACTTGGATTTCTACAAATTACACCTTAAAAACATAATAATAAATCAGTAAGTATTAAATAATAATGTGATTGGGTTATCTAGCAGCAGATAAAGATTACCATTTGACAGGGCGGTAAGTAATAATAATATATTGGATTCAAAGACTACACCTTCGTTTCTGTACTAACTTTGAAGTTTCAGACTTTATGCAATTGACAGCATTATTAAAAATCATTTCATTATCAAAATCGAATATCAACAAACTATTTTTAATATTAACTGTCTGATGATCGCCAAAAGCGTGAAATTTCAAGTTACAGAAATGAATGTGTACAAGTTAACATCCTAATTAATTAATAATAGTCCAAATTATCTGAGGACTTATAGCCACTTTATATCAAATTGAAACTATCTTAAACATTGTTAATTTATAGATAATCACATTTTCTGTAATTAAAATTCGGTCTCAAACAAAGTGATCATTTTTTGGGACTTTTGGGACAAAGTTTTAATTATCATAAAAAGCCATTGAAAATGTTTTAGTACTGTGCTATTTAAAATTCTAAAATATAAAATGAAACTTTTACTATTGTCCGCTTGGCTTGTTATAGAACAAAACTGTGAGTTGGTCATCGGAAATTGGATAATACTGTAGTACAAAAATGATAGAGATGATATATCATAGTAAGAATTTGCCTGCTCAGTTTTCAGGTTAGATGTGAACTATAACATATGCTTAACAACAACAAATATTGCATAGCTAGCTATTTGTAAATGTAGTCACCAAAGAATCTTTTGATATGTGATAAATATGAGTTAGAGTGATATGTCAAGATATGATCAGTATAACACGCACTTCGAAATGAAGAATATTCTGGTTTTCAGTTATGTCAAATTCGTGGAGATTAAAACATCACTAAATCTTCTGGAATTTTGCTACGAGTTTATATGTTCTTCCGTGCCTCAGTTTTGTGGCAAAGAAAAATAGATTGCCTTTACAGAGCTATGCCATCTCATATGTAACAAGGCATGATTAATCCGATCTAGAGTCTACTAGACAAACCATACCACTTGTGAATGTCGTTATAAAGCTAGATCCAATTCCATTTTTTCTCAGCGACATTTGGTCAAAACCGTAGGTCAAAACACGCTTTGAAGGCATTTTTCATCAAGCAATAATTTCATCAAGAAACAATTTCAAGATCTAAACTTTCGTCAATCAATTTTTCAGTTAATATGCATCGTAATCAATCATACTATTTAATCAATCAAAATATTATTTCAGTAGAATCGAGTTAATACTGAAAAACGAAAATTGGAGTTATTAACCCTGCTTAGGGATACAACCATAGAAAATAGAAATTAATATTAACATTTTTAAGTTGTTATTCAAAATTACCAATATTTGCATTGTTTCCTTTGTCGCCAGATCTTGTAAATGCCAGTGCCCCCAGGGGGAATGAGCATGTACCACGGAGCTTCTCTAAAATTAAGTTACATATATTAAGAATAATTAGCTATACCCCCTGCATTAACAAGACTGCATTAACAAGCATGCATTAATTCTAGGCCTTGGTCTTACTCTGTTTTCTCATTAATGGCTCGATTATTGGATCCTCTGGTGATTTTTTCAAATTAATAGGAGGGTCTTGATGTTTCCATACATATGTGTCTATGACTTCTCCGTCAATGTGTACCTCCGCCTGGAAATATCAATGCATATACAATACATGTTGAGATTAATTTTTATTGGTACCATATTATGCATGAATACAGTCAAACCTATTATAACGGTCACCTCTGTAAAGCAGCCACCTGTCTATAGTGGTCACTCTTGCAACGTCTAAAATAGTATTTTCTATTGAACCAAACCTGTATATAAAAGGTCACCTGTCTATAGTGGTCAATTTATCTATCTCTTGTAGCTGGCCGTTATACACAGGTTTCACTGTACTATGAGTATATCATAAAAATCATAAAAAGTTACTGAAAAACTATAATCCTACTAGCGTTTGAAAGAATCAAAAGTGGTTCAAAAGTATAACTCTAAAACTATGATTAAAAAAGGCAAAATATGACAAAGAAGTAAAGATGTAAAGGAGAAAACTGATCTAATTTGATTCCATCAGTTGTTTTATGAAAGATAAATTGCATTGACTACCATTGGAACATCGTATAAAGTTTAACGTGTATGAGCTTATGTACAAAGAATGGATGGTATGGCTCCATATTATTTATCCGAGATGCGCATACTGCGATGGTCTAATAATGGTAATAATAATCGATGTCTTAGATCATCTGTTTACTGTGACCTAGTTGTGCCTCGTTTTAAAAATAAATATGGATCTCATGCTTTTGGAGTTGCTGGCCCTTTCAATTGGAACAGTTTACCAAATGACATGCGTAATGCAAATTCGTTGTAAGTATTTCATCGTCAGCTGAAGTATCATCTTTTTAATAGTGTACTAACTTTTTAAACAGTGCACGTGCATGTAAATAATGTACAAATTACTTTTAGCTATATGTAACCATATATAAAGTAATTGTGTGGGCAAAACATCAATTTGAGTGCTCAATGCTAAAAGCAGAGCAATATAAATAGTAGATCAAAGATCACGAGTTTACTCCGTTACTCTGAGTTTGGCGTGAAGACGCTCTTCAGACTCAATACTCAATTCAGATTCAATAAACCGTCCAGGGTCCGACAAAATGTTTTACCTTCCGCAAACCGTATATTGTTAGACAAACGTTAGTAAAATGTTCAAGTAATTTTACTGACATAAAAGCGTAAAATCGAAGCTTTATTTTAGCTTTATATCCAACATTTGGCTAACCTTTTGAATTTTTCTAGCCTTCCGCAAACTAGGTTTCCAAGTTTCCGGACATTGTCGGACCCTGAACCGCCTGAAGAGCGTCTTTACGCGAAATTCAGAGTAACGGAGTAAACTCGTGATCTTTGATCTACTATTTATAACCATATATATTTAAACTAATTTTTTATTGCTAAATTGAGTGCATGTTTAATTACTTTTTATCCATTTTTTGAATTTACATTTTAAGTTTAAACATTTTCAATTGATAGAATTGTCCAGCGCTGTTGCGGAGATTAATCTCATAAAGGGCGCTTTTATAAATGCACAATATATCATATTATTATTAATCAGTCAAATGTTAAATTTGTTAAATAATAGAATATGTTATATTTCACAGAAGGGCAACTGCACGGCAACCCTGTGTTTGCATTCTCTGACATCAGCACGTAGGATGTTGGGATACACTCAAAAGCTGATCATTCTAATAAATTTGCGAACTCTTCGTAAAATGTTTCTGAAAAGTTCACGAGTGTTGACAAAAATAACATGTTCATGGATTATAAATAAAGTCTGTGAACTGTATGTCTAATAAACATTTCATTGAAGTGTAATGGAAATTCTAGAACAATGTAATGATTCCTAACAAGTTGATTGCTTGATTAAGCATGCAATAGATATAGATGAAGGAATGCCAAGTTTGTTTGTAGCATTTGTTTATCGAGTGGTTGTAGCCTAGCAGTTGGATTGGTCGATTGCAAGTGCAAGAAATTATAGATAAAGACACAAGCCAAAGGCCAAAGTTGAACTATGTTTCTGAATAACTCAAACAAGAATTAATAACAACTACAACCCTGCGAAAAATAGTTCAAGAGTTTGTGAACAGTTTTTATGAACAGTTCAAGAACGTTAAATGGCCCTGAATTTCAGGAAATGTTCATGAACTATTCATGAACAGATCACAAACAGTTTATGAACAGTTCGTGAAACCAGGCAAAAGAAGCTCCACAAACTGTTCATCGACATTAATCACTGCGTTTCAGAACTTGGGTATTTTCCTACCTTCATATCCTCTTTTGAATACAAGAACGAAAACAATTTCAAAACAGGTGATCTAATGGAGTAGAGAAAAATAAATCAAATATCTATAAATTCCAAGATCAAATTTAATACAAAAGCTTTATCAATGTATAATATGCCATGATGTGTTGTATTTTGAAAGTGTTCTCAGTTATGATGGATAATTATTATGGAGCTCTTAAGCTATAATTCCACGGCTTGATTTCTTAGAAACAATAGAATTAGAATTAGCAATAGAATCGAACCATGAACGTATAAATTTATAGAAACAAAGACACGAAAAGCATGAAAATCTGTACAATAATGACTATATCTACATGCCCTTGATTGTGAATAAATCTATCTTTATTATTATAATATTATTTCTATATATATTTATACTATATATATCTAGGATACATACACTTTTGGTCTTCCACCAACCATATTTGTCAAACCAGGTGCTGAAAAATTCAACAAATGCACAGAAAATTATAGATTCCTTAAAGCCAGTAAACTTTCACACAAAAAATTGTTTTTATAAAAAAGAGCAGATAAACAAGTTCCGCTTTCTCAGAACAACTCAGAGTGTCGTGACTGAAGTCTAGAGAAGCAATAACATCGAATGTCAAAAGTAAATAAAAAATCATTGGAAAAACGACAAATAAAATACACGGTTCAGCATGTCAGACATAATTGAAGGATTTTTGAAGGGTTAAAAAGTTGGGTTGTTTGCCCAGGGCTTTGATGTTAAGTCCTGGTGAAACAATATTATATGAATTGCTACAGTATCCCGGATGCAAGTTATTAAGGGATAGTTCTATTAACATCATTGTGCAAAATTGGTCTGCCCTTGCAAAAAAACTAGCACAAGAGTTCACAATCTTGATTAAAGATTTAAAGACAGTTACAGATCTGCACACAGTTTCACATACCCATTCCTGTTCCAGCAGGGGCAATTTCACGAGCAAAGATTTCAAGTGCTGCTTTCTTATTATGTTGAACAGCAAACCAGAGAACAACTTCACGAGGTCCCTGAATGCAAAGACATACTGGAATTAATCATTTAAATCAGTATGACAGAGGTACTAGAATGCGTACCAACATCCCTTGTATTATATTGAAATTGATTTTATCAATTTGGTTGGTTCAGAGATACAAGGCTAATCAACATATCAATACAAAGCAAAACTAGGTTCAAAAACGCAATTAATCTTATAATTTGGAGTTGACATCACAAATGAGAATTTCCAATTTGATCGGGAATTTTCAAATACATTAACTTATGAGTAAGAAAATTAATTCTAAAATATCAGGAAGGTTTTCTGCGATCTGATTGGTCGAAAGAGCGTGCATGAAATCCTAGGGTAAAACATGGCTCCGAAAACCGGGAAAAACCGCTAGCTTCAAAAAGTTTGATCTGTGATAAAATACAGAAATTATAACTTTTTGATAACAACCCAATAAATATCTTAATAATGGCTACGATTTACAAAACGACATTTAGCTGAAGATCTTTATATTTATTGAAGAGCGTGGTAAATGAGTTGTTCGCCGTGCAGCATGCAAAATAAAAACACAGGATGAGATACAATTATAGGCTACGCTGTTTCAAGGTAAACCTTAAATTTAGATAACAATTAGTACATCAATTTCTAGAGAACTATGTACAATTTATATTACAGAAGTTCTTGGATGTGTCTTTCTTTATTCAACAATATATATCTTGTTGTGGGATTTCAATTGAAATTGAATTTTAAATTGAGAATTCGTGAATTGAGAATCTGCCCTCGAATGAGATTCCGACGTTTGTTTTATTTTAGAAAAGGGTTATCACACGCTTGCAAATGTTTGTATTCATATTTACTAAACTCGAAAAAGTTGGGAGACACTCAGGAAGCTGAAAATCACTCGCTCGGAGCTCGTGATTTTTTAGCGCTTCACTCGTGTCTCCCAACATTTTCTCGTTTAGTAAATATGAATACAAACATGGCAAGTGTGTGGTAACCCTTTAGTAAATGTTTAGAAAGGTTGTGTTAGCTCGTATATATATATAGTTATGTACTAGACTAAGCAATTAAGTCATACCCCAAATGGACTTGATAGAGAAGCATGAGGCCCATAGTTGCTTTCAGATCCAAGTGTCTGGAATCAAGTATAAATCATAAATTAAGAAACCAAACAGATCTATATATAAAGTGTGATTGAGATTTAAAAGATACATCAGAAAATATGCTCTTACTTGAACAAGTACTTTCTTGAAATCTTCCAAACCCAAAACTTCAAACATTGTTCTACATCTAAAACAAAATACAGTCAAATGTGTTATAACAGTTACTTTTACACAGCGGTCACCTGTCTATAGTGGTCACTCTTGCTATGTCTAAAATCATAAAAATGATATTTTGTATCGAATCAACATGTGTACAAAAGCCTCAGACCACCTGTTTATAGTGGTCAATTCAAATACAGTCAAACTTGCTTAATATCCCCCCTCCGGTACGGATGAAGAGCGGGACATTAAGCAAGGTAGGATTATAAAAGTTTGTATGGAGAATGGAAAATAGAAATCTGTTTTATGTGGGGATATTAAGCAAGGTGGGACATTAAAAGAGGGGATATTAACCGAGTTCGACTGTACCTCTCATAGCTGGCTCTGGTGTATATGTTTCACTGAGGTTAAGACTGTACAATACGGGATTATCACAACATACGGCATATACATTTACAATTGTTGACAGTATCTCTAAATGCCTAACAAATGCACTGTCTATGTTCATCAAGAGAAATAAAGTTCACATAATCCATATTTGTAAAAAATGATTTATAAAGGCAAGCAAAGGGAATTCCATTTTTATATAATACTACAATAAAATTCAGCTAGCATAGTGTCGATTGAGAGCTTGCGTTACTGAGCTACAAAAAATTACTTTGTTCGATTTTTATTTATAGATTAATAACAAAGACAAAGCTATAATATATTGAATTCATTTTAGAGACATGAAATATGTATTCAATAAACGTGATAAACTGACGGTTGTTTGCAGGTCTTTTGGGCATAAATCAATAATAATAATATCACATCATTGCAAGATGTTGGCTTGATTTTGTGATCCTGGGTGAAAGGGGGCCACATTGCCAATTGAGCTTGGGCTCCCAGATCCCAGATAAATTTCAACAATTAAAAAATAAAATAATAGTTATGGTGGCAATCAAATTTCCAATATTTCAACAATTTAATTTTAATGTTAACGGCCCTGCTGCTGTGAAAAACAGTTCAGGAGTTCATGAACAGTTCATGAACGTTAAATGGCCCCAATTTCCATGAACTGTTCATGAACAGTTCATGATCCTTCACAGACAGCTTATGAACAGTTCATGAAATTTAAGGGCCATTAAACGTTCACAAACTATACATGAGCTGTTAAAACGGCCAAGGATCTAAGTAATCTAGGGCTCGTGGACATTTCATTGATGAGTTTATTGATCTAATTTCATAACATTAGATTCATTGAATTGTTTAGTATAATTATTTTATACCTCTTGAGAATACTCTCGGCAACACTTTCTGCTTTTTGTGCAGCATATGGTCCGATGACAGGCGCAACAGATGTGGCACGGTATCCATCTAAAAAGGTAGCACTGACCTATTATGAAAACAAAAGATCAGCATGTCATTAGAGTAGATCATAAAATATTGATACTGATCTAGTCTATACTTAGAAGGTCGATATCATCAAAAGTAGGAAGATACTTGATAATAATACTATCATAATCGTGTCTGAACAATACATAAGTGATGTTCTCCTCCTTAGCACACATGCTTGTCTACCTGAGGGACTTGTAATTTCAAACTTATCTATGAGCTGAATTTAAAGTTACGGAAAATGTATACGCAACGACGAGAAATCAAATCCTGGTCCCCCACATTCAATGAAGGCAGTCTATCGATGAGATATCCGTAGCTGACAGGGTTGTCCCTAGTATGGGGGTATTGTGGGTGCCCCTGGCGACTTGGTCAGTTGGCAAATCTTCCTTGAAATGTCTTCAGTCTGCAAAAGAGGGAAGAAATGGCAGAGGAATATTGTGATGTTCGCTTTCTAAGAGTAGAAATAAGAGAGTTCTTTAATTCTTGTCCATTTATTCATGCCTACACAAATCATGAATACTGTATATAGTGTATTTAGTGTTTGATCAAGAGAGTAGACGAGAGAAATTCTTAGCCTGATGCCGGGATCTCCTAAAAACATGGCCCGAAAAGTTTTTGGCGCTACGCTTGACAAAAACAATGTACAATCGCATTTCAAACCTTGGTGTGGCGATTCAACTCCAGATACCGCACCTTAGCATGCTTCCAATTTACAATGAAATATCCAGATCGGAATCCCGCAGCCCCCCCAAAAAAGGTTTTTCAGGAAGGCCCTGGTAGTCAGTAAATATGTTTTTCGATAATTGTATTAACAAATAGGGGAATGGATGTCCCTTCATCATTAGTTGGTATGTGTATCGGAAGTTTCTGGTATATGAAACCAAAATAATTTTTTGAAAATTGTTAAAAGCACTACACAATTAACATATTTTATTAGAACATTCAATTGGCTAACAAACTTTGTTTCATTATAAGATCTATAGGTAAACTAATAAAGTAGGCCTAACTAACTTTGTAATCATCTGTTGGTGGCTTTCCTTTTGCATTTGTAACCAATATTGCAGCGCCATCGTCACCTTGAAGAATCAATAAATAATGCAATTACAACAACTGGTTTCTTTGAGATTGCAAGCATGGAAATCTTCTATAGCTCTGTTTGAACGGAGAACCGTAACAACTATTATTATATGCCAGCATTTTAAAGATTGAGAGATGGCACGAAAAAAGCATTCCATAGCTAGAAAATATTTTCACATGAATTGAAGCAAACATCTAATCAACACAAATACAGAAGCATACCTGATACTTGAGTGAGATGAACTTTTGAAAAATCACAGCAAACATCTGGTAAAATGTAATTCTCAGGATCGCCAATTTCATAAACAAGCTAATAAAATAGAAGAGTTCATTAAAGGGAGCGTGCCTCAAGATAAATGAAAATGGTATAAAATTGATATTTACTACTGAAGAAAAGTTCAATAGGTGGTAGGTGTGTCAGAAACGTCTAATTGCTGTTGAGTCAGATAAAATCACTGTTATATGCAGGTTAGCCTTTATATAAAGGGTGGTTTTGATTCAATAGATAATAATATGTTGGACATTTATAGAGTGACCCCTATTGACAGGTGGCCTCTATATAGAGGTGATTGTTAGCTAGCTAAATATATGCATTTGGCGTCTCACAATGCAGATAAGCAATACAGTGAAACATGTATATAACAGCTAGCTACTAAAGGTAAATAAATTGACCACTATAGACAGGTTTGATTCAAAGAAAATATTATTTTAGACATTGCAACAGTGACCACTATAGACAGGTGGCTGCTGTATAGAGGTGATTGCTATAACATGTTTGGCTGTATGTTAAATTAGTAGTGTATTTTATTGATAATACTTTTCCAATGTTCTCTGTTCATGCAGAGTTTTAAGCAGGATAGACATATTGAGTGGAAGTCTTCAATTAGCTGCTGTTGAAATGTTGTTTGGAGGGCTCTTCCTTGGCAGTATTTTTCCGTTAAAACAGGTTTAATGGATTAAGCAATTAATGAATGACGCTGCGCATAATATATTGATCTCTAAACTCTCAAGTTCCATTATTTGGGAATACTAAATTAGGAAGTTAATAAAGTCTCTTCATTATCTGATAATATTTTCTCAGCCATTAGTTTTTTCCGATTTGCTTTTGAATTTTGAAAAAATAATAACGCCTAGCATAACTATTCAAAAATGTTGCTTTTTGTGCTTACGTCAACTCACTGCACTGTGCCTAGGTACTAGGGAAGAAAATATTGATATTCACTAGATCAATAGAAAAAAGGAAGACAAAATCAATATCTCCAGATATGACAAGTTTTGCTCGAAATATTGTGTTTTCTTTCGAAGTCTAAGAATTATCTCGGGGCTCTTAGAAAGAATTAAAACGCCTGATAAATTTTGTAATTATAATAATGTACATTAGCATGAAGAGAATTATAATGATGATGTCTAAAGTCTACCTGTTCTGATACAGTTGCCTTGGAAACAAGACCCCCAGTATTTGGTGGTTTTGTTACCAAAAACCTGCCATTGGATGCACATTGAACTACAGGAAAGCCAATATTATCCCTAAAAATATCAAATAGAATTGACTACCTACATGTAGTTGAATTTTGTAATATTTCTACAGACCTGTAGCCTACATCTTGAAAAATATAGAAAAATTGTTATCCTAGCTTGTGGTTTTGTATGAAATTGTTGATTTTACATATAAATAAACAATTTGCAACAAAAAAATCAGCGGCAAGAGTAGTGATATGATGAATAACGTTTTGGTAATACACTGGCATCAATTTGAAATTAGTAAATGATTAAGCACACACAGATACTTGTATCAAAATTAAAAATAAATATATCAAACAATTTTGGAATGAGAAAGTGTATGCAGTAAAACTGTTTTGTGAGTCTACGTATATTGAATCAGTAGATAAGCCAATTTGTTTGAAACATTTGCTTGAAAAATAATAATTGAGCACAACATTATACTACACTAGAGGATAACTGACTAAATTCAGTAGACTAAAACACTCCACTGCAAAAATTAGTTGAGTTCATGAACAGTCAATGAACTTTACAAACTTTCATGAACTGTTCATGAACACCTTATAAACAGTTTATTAAAAGTGCATTAGCATTAAATGGCCCAATTTAATGAACTTTTTCTATGGACTGTTTATGAACTGTTCATGAACTGAACAAACATGTTATGAACTGGCCATTTAACATCCATGGATCGTTTTCAAGGAGCTTGAAACTACCAAAACATTATAGCAGTGATATTACAGGAGATTAATGACATACCAGTCAGCCACAGTGTGCCAATCAGTGAATATTCCACCAGTTGCTTGAGCTCCACATTCAATCAAATGTCCAGCTAAACTAAACATCAACATAATAATAATTTATCAATTAGCATGCGTAACATAAAATTGAGATCTACTTAACTACAGTAGGCTATATATAGTTAAGATAGCGATATTGTACTCAATTTACCTTCCAGAAGCCAATAAATCATAATCATATGGTTTCCATTTGAACTAGAGAAAAATCACATGGTTCATCAACATCATTAATAATTAACTAGGGTTTTTATAAGAATAAAAATTTAATATTTTCAATATTATCATGTCATTCATTTTTCATTTAATATTCATTAATGTTGACAAAAATATACTCTTAGCATAACACATAAAAATAGAAAATGACGAGCTAATTATATAGTATCCCATTGTCAAAGTGTCGTAAGTTTACAAAGCATGTACAGAAGAGTATAATAAGTTGAATAAAAGGTTTGACCATGCATGGACGGAAGTTTATGGCTATTCATGTAGACGTTGGATGGGTATCAACTCTTTTAGGTAGGCCTAGCAATTTTTCCCTCTACCATTCACCTCTAAAAATGGAGACAAAAGAAGGTAGTAATTAGAATGTATTCCATTGACTTAGCAGTGTGACTGTAGCGTGGTTTGGTGGTGACAGGGATGGTGTATGCCCTTGCGAAAAACAGTTCAGGAGTTCATGAAAAGTCCCTGAACAGTTCCTGAAAGTTAAATGGCCTCAAAATTTCAGGAACTGTTTATGAACTACCTGAGAAGGTTCATGAGCTGTTCATGAACTCCTGAACAGCTTTTGTCAGGGGTGTGATTATAGACACATTATTCCTTCCATGACCTTCTCGAGTTACAAACTTTCTTAAAACTACGATATCAACGGCGGCGACACCTTTCACAGAAATATTTTTAGATTGACAGATTGACAGCAGACACTTATAGATTAATTCTTTTTCACAGCGGAAGCCACGTTTTTTTATGCATCGTATTCAACCCCATAGTTTTAAGTTAATGATAAAGATTCAAACATTTAAATTAATAAATTCAGATTATTCAGATCATTGCCTCCACAGCCATGTAAGCAAAATTTAGAACATGTTTTCACAAAGATGACGTATTTGCGTTTGAAAAAAATATCAGTGTTTTCCCCATTAACTTTACGTATTAAATTAGAGGGGCCTTGGGACTCCATTTCTTAATGTCAAATTACAATAAAATTGTGCACAACTTATTTTCAAAGCATTCTGAACAAGAAAATCGATGGGCCCGATAACATTTCAAACTTTCATGTTTTTTGGACCAGTCTAATGTGCATTTGATAATATCAACATGTATTACGTTCGACTTACTGTATGCATTAGTGGTCCAAGAGCAAGGGCACTGTCTGTACATCTTCCTGTGATAACGATATCTGCTCCATGATCTAGAGCCTTGACAATAGGACCAGCGCTATATGAAAATTGCATACAATATCATCAGTAGCAGTGCATTATGAAACTTTGATTTACTTAATCGCTACTGAAAACTTACTCAAAACCTATTGGAATGGGATTGGGTATTGAAACCATATTGAAATTCACTAGACACTTGAATCTAGATTCTTTTCATTCTACCGAAAAACTATTGAAGTGCACCTTGAATGTTGAAAGGTACTGATCAAAAGTGGTCAAATCAGTAGCATATTCAGTCATTAAATTTTCTTTTCAGTAGGTTTACAGAATTTCAAAAATCGTAGTGGCGTGTGTGTATTGGTATGTTTTATTATTAATTTGTAGGTCAACATGAATAGTGTTGCTTGTTTACATTGGGACAACCAAAATGTAGTACTTCACCCTTGAGTGTAAAGTTCTCTGGTAGGCAAGGCAGATGAGAGGAATACTCAAGGGCCCTAATGATTTCTTGAATAAGAGAATTACCCTATCCCTGTGAAAAACAGTCCATGAACGCTAAATGGCCCCAAACTTTTGTGAAATGTTCATGAACTGTTCATGAAGGTTCATGAAGGTTCATGACCTACTCATGAACTTTTGCACTATTTGTCGCAGGGGCAGTTACCCCGCTATTGGCTGCCCTGCTAGCAGATTTTACTATTGTTATTGAATCATTGTATGGACGATGAATGAGAGCAGTGGAGATTACCTATTTATAGACAACAAACTCTAAAGTTACACCAGACTATCCTCTTATGTGATACTTCTTCAATGGAGGTAAAGTATACATTAGATACATTAAGTACAGATAATGGGTGGTACTAAAAGTTTATAACTTTGTAAATACTATACCCAAAATATGCATTCATGCTATTAGTCGATTGAGGTAGTTGATTCTCCTCTTGAAAACATCCATTCAAGCTTTTACCTTGAAGACTATGGATCTGCAAGAAACAAATGTTTGACGTAATGCGGCTAGATAAATTATTTTTGTCTGAATTAGACCTGTAGGTAGTAAGTAGTTTATCTGATTAAAGTTCCAAGATGTGAATATCTTAGCCAGGCGTACAAAGACATGGAATCAAAGTAGTAAGACGTCTGAGAGTGTGAAATGACATAGTCCAAGGGGCAGCTCAATCTTAAGTCTGAGTTCAAAATACCAAAGAAATTAAACAACAAACTTGAATAAAGTTTCAAATAGTGTTTTTATGTTTACGTAGTATGTAACCAAATAAATTAGTCTCAACAAACAATAGTGTAAATCACAAGTTCAAGATTCACGTTCAAGATCCAAATTCATGTTCTGGATTATATTACCTGGAAACAACTTCAAAGGGCAAAGTCTACAATAAGCTGAATCCAGTCGATTTTGTGTGTTAAAAAGTACTTAAGCCTAGCTTTCTAGGAATTGTGGAATAAAATTTAACTAAACAATTTGTTAAAGGATATATAGTTGAAGGTAATACATATTAACATTAATCAAATCATATTGAGTAACATGGATGGCCAAATTTTCAAGGTCATCGTCCAAGTTTTAAATGTCAGCACAACAATTGTGTTTGTCGAACATACATTTAATACAGCAGTTACTGCAATATAGTGAGAAAAAACCTTGCTAAGCTATTAACTACTGTACTACAAATGAGGCATTCAATCACATTTGAAAGGAATTATTTGAAACTGATAACTTATAATTCCAAGCAGTAAACTTACAACTGGCATTAAGTCATCTCCAGTAACAACAGCAATCTTCAAATCAACCCCACTTTTCTTGCATGCTTTCTTTAGAGCTGCCGCACATGCATGCGGATTGACACCTCCTGCATTGCTGACCACACGAATACCTACACAGTATAAGCAGATTGCACAAATTCAATAACAGGTCATCACAAATTTTACTATATAATAATATTACATTGTAAAGTAAAAAATATACCGAAAAAGTACTGAGAAAGACAATGCTATTGAAAATGTAAGCCTACTGGAATAATGGGCCTACTAATTTATTTTCATGACTTTTAAATCTCACAGTGTAATAATATTACATTTTCAGTTAATTACATGACGATAACTGATAGTCACAACAAGTACACAGGTAATTGATGGTAGGCTTAACATTTACAAAAATAAACAAATATCATATGTCTACCAATGCCTCCCGAGACACAACAGAAGACATTCCAAGTCAAAACCAGTTGCTTCCCCTGCGAAAAACAGTTCAGAAGTTCATGAATGTTAAATGGCTCCAATTTTCCTGAACTGTTCATGAACTGTTTATGAACAGTTCATGAACCCTCACAGACAGTTCATGAACAGTTCATGAACAGTTCATGAACAGTTCATAAAAATTTGGGGCCATTTAACGTTCATGAACTGTTCATGAACTGTTCATGAACTCCTGAACTGGTTTCACAGGGGTTATATTATGAACAGTTTTTGAAAATCTCATTTTCAATTAACTAACCGCTAACATACATTTTATGAACCTAATTATATCAATCAACTCTTGATGGACCATTGTTTGAAGATCATAACGTTCATGAATATTATACAATGTAACATCATTAATATCACTACTGTTAACATCCCTGGCCATTTGGATCTACAGTATCTACTTACATTCACACCTATATTATCACAACGTTAGGCTGCATTGAGGCAGTGATATTATAACTAGGTATACCGTGTTGTTCTACACAGATAAGAAACTATCTAGCTGTGAAGGCTATCTGTCACTCATGATTCTTTGATAGGTTACAATTCTAAACATAACGTGATATTGCGATAAGGATTTTTGATTTGATTTGATATATTTCGTCAAAATGAAACTTTGACAGGCGAATATAGGGAGTCTGAAAACAACTTCATGCTCCACTTACAAACAGCCTTGCTACAACTATAAACAGTTACAAAAAGAAGGTTTACAAATTTGAGAATAAATCTAAATATATAAACTGAATTAATATTGACTTGATTAAATTCTATATATAATTATTATAAATATTGCAATCACTATTTGTAGACTCTGCAAAAAGGTGACAGGTCACTACCATATAATTTTCTTCTGAAAATTTCTAAAGTTTTTGAATCAATGAGATGATGATTCTGATAATGAATTCCACGATGCACGATGAATGCACGATGACAAAACTGATACTTGGTGGGGTCAAGGCGTGGTATTTTCAGTGTTATGAGCACTCGTTACAAAAGTAACGCATTACTTGGTACTTGTTACTTTTGAAGTAATTTTAGAGATAATTAATTACTTTTTTGAGGAAAGTCATAAGTAAGTAATTAATTACTTTTTCAAGTAACGAGTATTTGCAGCCATAAAGTAATTGACGTTACTTCCCGATCACTTTACGAAATAATTCATTCCCGATTTATTTACAAGAGTATTTTGTTTTGTTATTATGAAGTAGGTATAAATGTTTTCAGTACGATATTGTTAAGCTGTCATTGTGGAAGTCCCAAATGATTTGAAATGATTGTTGTTTGTGTGAGTTGGTTATTGTTTTCTAGATGTTTTGATTTTGAAATTATATTATAGCAGCGGCAAGATTTTCGAAATAAACTATTTCATTGTTTACATAGAATTTATTCGTCACGCCATTAGACACTTCTATTGTTCAAATATGAAAATGCCAACACATTTGGAGTTAATGAGAAAAACACGCAAATGTTTTTGACTTATGAATTTATAATTTGATATTTCATCGATGAAAAATTCATAATCTTTGCAACAATGTTTTGCTAGAAAAAATCATGTTCAAACACAAAAATTGACACTGAGATCAATCACATTAATTTGACCAAACTATTTGGAAAAAGTTTATTTATTTTTTAATTTGTTTTTTCGGTTACAACAATTTGTTATTTACCTGCGTATATTTATTGTTTGGTCGTTCAAAGTTTTGAATATTTCGATGTTGTTTGACTATGATTCAGCTACAGACAGTAAACATATTACAATAAACGCTTCCTGTCTAGCCTAAAATACATATAATTTTGAATCTTTACGGACAAAAATTTTTTGATAAATATTCCAAAAATAACAAAGTAATTAGTAATTAATTACATTTACGGCGAAGTAATTAGTAATTTGTAATTAATTACTTTTCTCGGAAAAAGTAATTAGTAATGTAATTTTTGAATTTTTGGTGAAAGTAATTTGTAATCTAATTAATTACTTTTTCAAGTAATTCTCACAACACTGGGTATTTTGAATGTTTTTGGAGATCATATGTGATTCCCAACCGACACCTTTGGGTCCAATCTCCCAGAAAGGCTGATATCCAATTTAAAAGTTTGCTTGTAGCTTCGACAATGACTTTGGGTGTGACAATGTGTCAAAGGATTTGCTAAAGTCTATATACACGCTGTCAATTCTAAATCTCTCTTCGGATGCCATTGTCCATTTACTTAAAATTTCAATTAGCTGAGTAGGCCTACACTTAGAATTAGCTGAGTACAAGAGTATAGGATATACCGTAACTATTTGTTACCTTTTGATTTGATGTCAATCAACAAAGGTGCCATGGAAAATTGAATAAAATCAGTTGCATATCCCATTTCCTAAGTTACAAAAATTAAAAATATTAACCAGCACATTTCACAACAGTCAGATCAATTTATCTATCTCAAACATTTATATAGTATCCTGAGTTCGTGGGCTTGAGTTTACAAAGAAGCCATAATTATTCTACTGTGTATTATATAACGAAATTGATTCGATTAATCTGATAGGTTTAGAGTTATGACGCCAATCACCATAGCAAAACTAGGTTCGAAAACATAATCGATCTTAAAAGTTTAACTTGATATCATGAATGAGAATTTCCAATTTGATTGGGAGTTTTCAAAAACATTTTTTGGGCAAAAAAGTCATGTAAATGTTTATAAAAAGGTGTGTAAGTTATAATACAAAGCAATTTGTGCACTGTTTCCTATGAGCTATTGATATTTGGCGCACTTGAGTCACTTCAGATCAAAACTCAAAGGTTAACATTGCTTGCCACAGTGGCTCATGATTTATTGATGTTTTTTTTTGTTTTCTCCTTTTACGAGCCCTCACGTGCGCCATCAATAGCTCATAAAAAATTGTGCGCCAATTGCTTAATAGAATACAGTTTGCATTTATACAATCTTTGTGAAGAGTAACTGAAGATTGGAAACTTTGCATCATCATTTTCTTTGTGTGGAGTGGCTAAGAGTTTTACAGTATAACCTTGTTAATACCACTATATTAACACAGTGGTGTCCTGGTGTCCTAGTGGTGTTAACATTGTGATAATGAACTCGGGGGATCTGTGATATCCCCTGTGAAAATAGTTCATGAACATTAAATGGCCTAATTTTGATGAACATTTCACAAACTTACATCAACAGTCCAAGAAAAAAGCTCATGAAAATTGGGCCATTAACGTTATTGAATTATTCATGAATTGTTCGTGAACTGTTCATGGAAATTTCAGGAGTTTGTGAACAGTTCATGAATTTGACTGTTGCTCAAATCCCAAGAAGGTCAAGTTCTCAACATTGACTTCATCTAAAACATCAAATGAATACCATCTAAGGATGGCGGATGGGATGGTCCAGAGGGTATTGCATTGTGAGTAGCATCGCTGCACATTGATCACAAGGGCGATACCGTTCAATTACTACAAGCTTATTACTTAAATGATTGATTGATATGGTCGATTCAATAGAAAATACTATTTTAGACATTGGAAAGGTGACCAGACGACTATATAGGAAGCCATTGCATATGTTTTGAAAAAATTTAATTTAGAAATACCACTTACCGGAAATTTATTTTTTGCAGCTGTTAACAATGACATTGTGATTTCAGATAAATAATCAAAGACCAGAAAATCCAGGTTTCCATTTTGAACAAGTTGAGGAGCTATCATAAGAAAAGAGATGTTTCTTTGGATTGTAACACTGATGCAATGTTGAAGTATATGCCTAAACTGGTACTACGCATCGGTAGCTCAGCGGCAGAGTGTTCGCATTTTGTGCGGGAGGCCACGGTTTGATTCAGTGGCACATGTTTGTATTTGTCTGTAATGTGTCCAGGCCCCCTGAAATAGACAAGCACTTGTGCTTACGGGGTGACTATCGGTTATATATGTAATTTAGCTGAAAATGTAATATTATCATTGTTTCTGGGCAGACAATCAAATGCTGTTTCACAGCCCATATGGTTCAGAAACAAGTTTTGAGGCTGGTAGCCTATGCAGGCTAGTAATTATGCAGGCTAGTGGTTCCTGTGGTCAAAGTTTTCGCATGTGGCTGGAGAGACTAGCAATATTATGAATGGATGGGGGTGGGGCGGCCCTGTCGTAATGTAGCCTACTCTGCAAACTGGTCGGTACGTGCAATGCTAGCAATGCAGTTAGCTTGTTAATTTGAAGTTGAAAGTTGAAACAAATCAATAAGACAATAATATTTATTTATTACTTAGTCCTACAGAACTTTACAGCTACATTCATAAATTAAATCAATTAAAGTTAGTGAGTCCTGATGTTTGTTAAAGTTTTTCTATTCACCTGCAGTGTTTGTATCTCCCCAAAACCCTGAAGCACATCCAATTCGAATAACATCTTCTCCAGATGCAAAAATTGGCTTTCTGCTGACAGCATCAACCCAGTTCCCTCTTGAAGACAAATTGCTTTTTCCTGCTGAAAACAGTTCTCTACTACGACAAAAATGATTAGCGTTTTTAAAAAGCCTAGAAGCGGCTTGCTTCAGACGCAGCATTATAGCAGGATAATCAAGAATCGTTAGATAATTGCATTCATTTGTTGATTTGTTAGAACCTCAGCCTGTGAGTTACCAATTTAGAGCAGCCATATTGTTAGTGAGTATACCAAATCCCACATAACTTCCCGGCCCCTTCAACTTGTTGAAATTATGTAACGGGGACCACTGTACTTTCCAAAGAACTGTGCAAGTGGATATATTCCCATTGAATAAAAATTCAATGTAAGCTTTATTGCACGGGAAATCATCATCATCATCATCATCATCATTTATTCAGAACCTTCAAGTTATACAAACTTTTTTTCAAAGGACTGATTAAGTTTAAATATATGATCTAAAAACCAGAAATCACCTTTTTATTGATTTGTAATTGAAGTTATTAAATTTATAAATTTAAAACATTATCTAACAAGCGTCAGTGGTGTAATGGTTAGCATTGTTGCCTTCCAAGCAATAGATCGGGGTTCGATTCCCCGCTGACGCAATTTTGTTTAAAATTATGATTGTTTTATTTCTTTCACTCCAAAACAACATAAAGTATGACAAATTCGATCCGACAACAAAACATGCAATACAAATAAACATTTTCTACGCAAATAAAATGATGTCATACGATAAATTGCTGCATTGTGGGATTGTCTTCTTGTCGGCCTCCTGTTGGCAGCAACCTCAAAAACTTTTTCACTTCTCGAAAATTCAAATAAACTGTAATGGCTGCAGAAGTAATGAACATAAACGGTGATGTTATACAGAGAGAAACCAATGTTTTAACGACTAATAGTATGCCATCAAGGATGTATTCATTCCCAGGGACATCTTCATCATCAAGTTGGCTTAATGCTGAACTACTGGAAGACTCATCTTCTGAAAGTAGTGAAACAACTTCTATGTCTTCAATAAACCACCACGAGGGACCTGCTTTTATACGCAATCAAATACATCTCAGTGGTGGTAATCGACAAATGTATAATAATAATAATCAATCAAAAAAGAATTTGAATATCAACACAACAATTTCATTAGTTAAGTCTGAAGATCAAAGAAATGACGAGGGTGAGTGCTAATAAGAATAATTAGATCTATAGGCCTACTGTTAGTGTTAGGCAGGCCTACTGTTGAACATTCATTCATAGAAACTACACATTCTTAGTATGTGACAGGACAGGTACAGCACAAATTTATTAAATGTAGCAGCAAGATAATATTATATCAAAAAAGTCAAGATAGTCAAAATTTATGATCTCTACCACGTGACAGTAATGTTATCCAAAACCAGCTTTCACTCAAACTCAACGATGAAACCGTAAAACCTGAAAAATGCCTTTATTTTTTTCTTCAAAACAAAAACAAAGTGCAGGCTTTTGACATCGCATAAAAACTCTCTATCCTAGCTATTAGCTTGATTTAATCATTTAAACCCTATCATGATTCATGTCAGTTCAGTCCTACAAATATGCATGTTTTTTTCTTGTTGTTAAATCCAATTTGAAAGTTGATAATATGATAAGTGGTTCTATAATCTATATTTAGAAGAATCTCGACTCTTTATCCTCAGGTTAATACTTTTCATAAATTTGTTCCCTGGTGCTGACTGTGTTGAATAAAATATTAAACAAATGATATTTAAGGTCGAAATTTTCTGCCGAAGCTGTACATAGGCGTCAGGCCTATCAATTAACTTTGACCGTGGTCTGAATAATTCCGAATAGTATGCAAAGCCGAATGAAAAAGTTGTTGTATTATTATTTCAAATTTCAAAATCAAATCGTAAGATAACTTTGACCGAGGACCGAATAATTCTGAATATTATGCAAAGCCGAATGAAAAGGTTGTTGTATTATTATTTCAAAATTTCAAAATCAAATCGTAAGATAACTTTGACCAAGGACCGAATAATTCTGAATATTATGCAAAGCCGAATTAACAATTGTTTTATCAAAATATTATAATAGAACCAAGATAGTCTAACTCAGATTTGGGTTTTAAAGAGTTTTAAACATACCATAATATTATCTTACCTTTGTGAAAATCAACCAAATAAAATTTATTTAACATCCTCAAGCATTGAATAATTCAAATTTGAAAACGACATCTTAGTCCGACATCAATAACATCCTCAAAAGTCCATCTTTGTTGACCCAATATCGCTCATTTCCAAACATTTTTAAGATCATCTCGTTTTGATACGAAAAAATTTACAGAGGTCAGATTATCAGACAAACAAACTTACTTTCTTGTGAAAAGTAAAACATTTATTAAACATTGCTGATATTCAATATGTTTGAAATGTCGTGCATGGCAAAAAATCAAACAGAACCGGGTTTCATGATTCCATCTGAATCGCGGGAATAAGTGTTTTACTTTTCAAGAATTAAACAAGTTTGTTTGTTTGATAATCTGAGCCCCAGTAATTTTTTCGCATCGAAACGAGATGATCTTAGAATAGCTTTTGAGGCCAATTCTCAGTGATTTTGCCGTGGCAAAACAGATCATAATGTTTGGAAATGATCGATATAGTTATTTGAATTTAATCAAATTGTTTTTAAGTTTCATTATTTCGTCATCATGATTAGCTTCGTTTTAAATCAAGTTTGGATAGTATAGATCCACCGTGTAAATTAAATATTAGGCTACGCGTAAGTGAGCATAAATTTTCATGTGCTTGCCTGTAATTATTAAAATTTTCATACTTTACATATATCAATCAAAAATAAAAAAAAGCCTGATCAATTTTGAAAATAAAATGACATAATATATATATGGCAGGTAGGTCTACTTGTCATTATAGTAAAATTGATATGGTTGTGCCTGCAGATAGTACAGTGAGATAGCTACACTCTGACTTCCAAGACCATTATGTAGGCCTACTATTTATTAGTACATACATTGTAATTGTATAGGCCTAGGCCTACATATTAAAATGAGGTAAGATTGAGATTTGATTGAAAGTCGTTTTGAATCAAAATATGAGGCAAAACTTAGTAGCCTAATATCAATCCATTTGTTGGCTAATTATTGTTTCATTTACTGCTCTTATTCTTTTGCAGGCAAGCAAGTGAAACAATTATCTCCAAGTCACAGGAAAAAAAAGAAAAAATCAAAGCATTATAAAGACTTAATGATGAAATATTTTTCAGACGATCATTATAGAATACGTAAAAATACATTTCCATTATCAAAATTTGGTAAATATCTTCATATCCAACGTGATCCTAACGGTGGTGCGCTTGTATTACATGCGTATATCGATGAACTTGCACGTGTCAAGAATGAATGTATGAATGACTTTGTTAATGATTTCTTTCGTCTTTTATTTAATGAAAACGATGGAAAAAATTCAGATTTTGTTATGGGAATAGTACATGGAGCTGCTAGTCATATACCTGAACTAGTCAATTATTTTGATGAAAAGCATCCACAATTGATTGTTAAAACAGAACATTTAGGAAAAAAATCTGATATTGAAACGTTAAGGATCAATGAGTTTTGTAATCGTGTCAAAGCAACATATCATAACGGAACATATCGTGCTGGTCCACTTTTACAATTCAGTCTTGTCGGTACAGTTGATGAAGAAGTTGGTGGTTATTTTCCTGATATGTTAGATTTGTTAGAATCAGATCCTTTTCTTAATGCAACATTACCGTGGGGAGATTTATCAGTACTTCAATTAATGGAAAGACGTTTCAGTAACGATGGACCTATTGTATGGATACGTCCTGGGGAACAAGTTGTTCCTCCATCAGATGTACCAAAATCACCATCTAAACGAAGACGGTAAGATGCATACCGGTATATAATGTTAAGCTCAAGCCATTTAATATGGTATTTGTTGTACAAATATATTAATGTTGTGTATAAATGTTTTTAAATTTAGCAATTAGAATGTTGTTTGATTTCTGAAATTGTTAGCAAGAAAATCATTATTAACCAAAACTTGAATTTCCCTTAAAATAACAACTAAACTACTCAGTACTCACATATTGTTTTTTCGAGCTGTTGGCCTAATGTTGGACTTTATTTATGTTACAGTTTTGTTGCTGTCTACACATTGCAGTAGGACTGAACTGCTAAAGCAATTTCAAGACGATTTATTATGTTATATAGGCCTACACATTCGTATGCTCACAAACAGCATATTATGTAGGCCTATATAAATGAATTTTCCAGACTTTTACATTGATAATATTTGAATTCCTAGGGTACTTTCAATACTTGTATGTTCAGCCACTAAGGCTGAAAAAGAAAGAAATATATGTAAGCTATTTCATGATCAGATCAGGTCATCCCTTCAACTCAGAATTCTTGTTTATTAGTTCAACCAATTCCCAGGAATTTGAAGTAGGCCTATTGTAACAGTAATTTTCATAACAGAAGAGAAGCTAGAATTATTGTAACTGTAATATCTATTTTTATCCTACGAACCAATGTCTAACAATAAGGCTAAAAACTTTCAAAATGTTAGTAAATGTTTAACTTTTTCTTCTGACTTTGCTCTAGCCTTCCCAGGATCCCACTTTTGTCAGACCCTGCTGTAAACCTGATACGTTTTACAATAACTTGAACTAAAACATTCATATTCAATCACATTACCTAGCTATACAATGTAATGGCTATGCATCATTTCCAGGATCATTGTAGCCTACAGTTACGTAATACAACAACAAATTATAGGACGAGAAAATAGAGGTCAATGTGTATCTGCAATTTTGCCACTCATTCCTAACTGTTTCTTATCATATGCTTGCAGGGTTGCTGTCAATGAACTTCAAAACTTACAATATCTTCCAAGGGCATCTGAACCTAGAGAAATGTTAGTTGAGGATCGTACTCGTTGCCATGCTGATCATGTTGGCCATGGTTTAGATCGCCATACAACGGCAGCTGTTGGTGTTTTAAAGGCTGTGCATGCTGACAAAAAGTAAATAATTCAAAAATCCAACATATATATACAACTCACTGTATTACTCGCTGTATTCCTATACGGTGTAACCCGCTGAAGTACAAGTCAAAATTGCCAACTATTCCTATTACATATATCGGATTTTGCACTTACTCGAAATTATTTTTCAAGGTTTTGACTACAAAATAGTTTATAGGGTTTCAGATTCAGGTTGCAGTTAAGCGGGAATTTCACTTACCGGTATCTGAATTGTGCTTGAGTGGGTTACACTGTAGTTGGTTATCTAATGTTATTGAGAAACATTCCAATGTCATATGTTAATTATATAGACCTAATGTGGAATACCTTCAGCTATTGAAAATGAGAAATACTATTTGAAATGTTGACATTGAACAGGAATAGGAAGAAGATATATAAATGAAAATAGGCCTATATACCAACTTCGCAAAGTTTGATTTGATGTATTTTAAAAATCAAAATTACTCCTTCAGATTTTGAGATATTGAGTCATCGTTCTTGTAATAAATGTTTCAACTATATTATTGTGTTCCTCAATTGCGACACCGATGAAATTTGATATTGAATTTGGAAAATGAAAAAATGTTTTCTTTTGTTATTTAAAACAAAAAGCGGAATATAAAAATCAAAGCCTGTCCGAACCACAATTGTAAAACAACTATTCTAATAATATCAAGATAATATAATGAGAACTCAATTTTGCATTACAGTTGAACTCGGTTAATATTCCCTCTTTTAATGTCCCACCTTGCTTAATATCCCCACTTAAAACTGATTTCCATTTCCAATTCTCCATACAAACTCTCATATTCTTACCTCGCTTAATGTCCCGCTTTTTATCCGTACCAGAGGGGGATGTTAATCAAGTTCGACTGTATCAAGAATTGCAAAAATCTAATAATATTATCTTACCTTTACTTAAATAATCCAGCTAAAGTTACTAAACTTTAATTAAGATCTTCAAACATTGAATAATTCAATATTTAACTACAGTATATTCAATTTTTATTTAGGATATTTAGGCTATACCGTACTCTCAACTAACACTGGCAAATGAGAAATGTACAATCAATATTTATGTTATAGTTTACAGTAGACTAAATGACATTTACCCCCTTTTGTGCAATATATAGGCCTAATACACCATACATTGTAATATTATGTTGAATTTCATTTATAGAAAATATCAACCACGAATTGTAAAAGATGTTGTAGCATTCCAAGCATCAGACTTCCAAGCGGTTAGCGAAAAATTGAGGCTTGATCTACATGAACCTCCTGTCTCTCAGGTATAACATGATTTATATGTAGTACATGCCTTGCCTTGTCTGTTACGGTACCATATTTAATTTAAATATGGGGAGGGTTCTAATTTAAATATATGTAGGTTACATCTACTGTAGGCTATGTAGAGGTTTCATTACAGAGGGGGACGTATTATATGCTCTCAATCCCTTTGGGGGAAAATCAAGTAAAATCTGATTACGTAGGCTAGTTATCTGTTCAGTTTTAGCATAATTTCATTTGACTATCAAGATTATAGAGCAATAAATACTACAGTGCTCTGTATATTTTCTGCTGCTCGTCCAATTAAATTACTTTACCAATAAGCTGCTAGTAGATATAGGTATACTACCAGGATTGTATGGAAAAACATATACCTTTTGGAATCCTAAATTATTTTGCACATACTGTATTGTTTTTTCTAAATATTTTGAGGATTGGATATTTTGAGAATCAGGGTCCAACAGTTTTAGCGAAAGCTTTAGGATCCTAAATCCTAGAAGGCTAAGGCAAAGCCAGAAGAAAATTGAGAGTTTTCTGATTATAAGCCAAACCTCAATACCAGCACTGTTTTTACCGGTAGGCACTAGAGGGTCTTAATTTTTTTTTCGCAATTCAAACATTTATAACAAAAACGTTATAACAATTTGGGTCTTCGCTTCTTTATAACAAATAAGTTATAAATATTCAATTGAAATTATTCACATTGTCAGTTTCATAGCCTTTTATTTAATTTTATAAAATTTATTTCTCAAAGATAAGTTACTCATATCAAGGTTGCGGAAACTGGAACATTTTCAGTTAACATAGGTCCTCTCCTGACTAGCACCTACAGCCCAAAATTTCTAAAAACTGCCCCTGCTCAATGCAAAATTCAGAAGAAAAAGTTAAAACATTTCTAGAATTCAGAAAAGCTAAGCCTTTTGTCAGACAATGATTTTTCAGACCTTGGGTAATAATGGGTATATTACAAAAATTACAAATTTATCCGTTTTTATTTTGTAGTGTATAAAATGGGTTGAAGATGCACAACTTAATCAATTACGAAGAGAAGGAGTGCAATATTCCAAAGTATCATTATATGACAATGATATCTATTTTATACCACGTAATGTCTGTCATCAATTTAAAACAATGTCAGCGTGTAGTAGCATCGCATGGCATATAAGATTAAAACAGTATTACCCTAAGGAAAATATTAATAACACAGAAAACAATATGTAGACTATATATTGTGCTTAATTTTATTTAATATGCAGTTCTCTGGGCTGAACATGGTGTTTTTAGTGAACAAATTATTTAGATCAAATCACTATTGATTGGATAGAATCAGTAACAAGTAAATAATATCTTCAGATACTTCTTTCCTAAGAATAATATATATATTTTAAAGGAATAGAGCTTATTTTATACTTTGTAAACTTATTTCAACTATAGTTATTTATCTAGTGAGTATTCTCTCAGAGTTTTATACAGCGCATTTGAAAATGTTTACAGAGAAACACATTGAGCTTTTGAAATTAGTTGGTATTATACAAATGAGAATTAAGCAAGTTCAACAATCGACTAGTTTGGATTACAACTAGAACATTAAGTTACATTACAGCACAGACCAATCGACTAGTCTGGATTACAACTAGAACATCTAGTTACATTACATCACAGACCAATTGACTAGTCTAGATTACAACTAGAACATTAGGTTACAATATAACAAACACCAATCGACTAGTCTGGATTGCATAGAACACTAGGCTACATTACAATACAGACAAAGACATTTTGAGAACATTAAGTTATGCTAAATCCTTCTCAAAATCTTTTGGTTTATCACAGAGGCAGGTTACACATGGACTTGTAGTTGAAATTATTACGTAGTAAAGAAGTTAGTTAAATATTAACTATACATGTACATTAAACAGGTTTTATTATTTTTGTCGTTCAGGTTGATTACCGTAGTTGTTAGATTGTTTTTTCCTATGTCAAATAAGTTTCTTACTAGAAGAATTATCGTGTTCTGCCCTCGGCTCTGTAGCATTATATTAAGTAATGATGTAATATAACATAACAGTGCATATATGTGTTGTCATCAATAAAGTTATGTATGTATATTTATATGAACGAGCATACTGGATATGTAAAATATTGTTTATAAGATTTAACCTAATTTAATATAACAAAAAATAAATAAATAACCGATAGATAGATAGATTGATTGATAAATACATTTGTCTTATCTTTGTATCATACTTATCCAAACAATAGATATTATAATATAACAATGTAATAAATTATAACAATGCAATTAAGTACTTGTTAAAACGGTTTTCATTGTTTACACTTTTAAATTAATATAACTCAACAAATGAGATCTATTAGATATCAAGCTTATTATTGATATATAAACTTCTTTCAAAAAGAGTATTGTATTTCAATATATAAAAGCTAACATGAGTTCATTTTGTCTTTTTAATGTGTTCATATCATTTTCATTGCTTATTCTACAGCAAACACTTCCAGTACAAACCTTTGCTAAATCTAAATATTGCAAATTCTAATCTAATTTTATACCTTTGTTGAAAGTCAACTCCATATTTTGAGAATACAATCGTAATTTGCAAAAAACAATAGATATTATGTAGTGTATTTCTAATATTCTTTCCCATTTTATACTCATTTAAACAAAAAACGGTTTGAGATGAAAAATTGAAAATAGTAATTGAGACGGTATCAGCCTACCGAACGCACCCTTACCACTAAAGGAGTGGCTCTTTTTGCTCCGAGCAATGATGCTAAATGCACTTTATTGATCTCAGCCGCGACATTGCAGATCAATTTCAACAAATTTCATGGCAGATAGGCTTCGATTGTCGATGCGCGGCAGCTACTCAAAATGAACTTCTGTCTGGGCCACTCAATCCGTCATCCTTAGATGGTACTCATCCTCCCCTTTACTGCCTTATCAATTTTCTTGAATGAAGTAGAAGCAGAGATTGTATTCTAGTGTTGCTGCTCAAGTGTAAGTCAAAACTTTCAATAAAAGTGGGCTGCCGTACCCTAGATATTTCTTTGTTCAGTGCAAGATTTACATGCAGTAATACCAACAACTAATTTTGACATTTTAGCTGCTACAAACAGGCTGGATGCAAACTGTTGACATGATTGTAGTGAACAACCTCTGGGAGTTTTTGACAGGTGGTTGCTGATAGAGGTGATATGGCTTCGCAGCGTTACTTGATTACCAAACTGTTTGTTGGTAGCAGTTTCAAGGCTCACTATTTTGCTGTTCTACATCTCGTACGCTACCCTATATGAAACAGCCTGTAGTAGTTAGTGGGATGTCTAGGTTGTTGGCATTATTCGCCCTGTTCCAGATCAAGCATCTTGCGTATTAGCGACTCAATGAAGATTGATTAATTATTATAACATGTGGTCATGAATTGAAATAGACAGTAAACTCTATACAGAGT
Source organism: Haliclystus octoradiatus (assembly GCA_916610825.1). Classification (NCBI taxonomy): domain Eukaryota; kingdom Metazoa; phylum Cnidaria; class Staurozoa; order Stauromedusae; family Haliclystidae; genus Haliclystus; species Haliclystus octoradiatus. The sequence continues at coordinate 5,717,309 of OU744448.1, forward strand.
ATGGAATTACATTTTTTGCTCTGCGTACCTCAATTACTTAAATTAAATCTAGATGTTGACCGTATAGTTGCCTAAGTACAAACCTTACAAGGTAGTAAGATTTTTGATCAGGTAAGGCATGTATGCAAATTAACAGTAGCCACAGTAGAGCTATTCAAAAAAGGCCTGACTGTAACTCGTATTGGTATAATGAAGAATGTTTGATCCAGTGAAAAGGAATCAAAATACAAAATAAAATACAAATCAATGATTCAAAAAAATTGTAAACGGTTGTTTATGAAAACTGATAATTAATCCAGTAAAAGTGTACAAACAGTTATTATAATGTTTGTATAATATTGATAATGAGAATTGTCATTTACTCACAATTATAAAATATGACCATTACAGTTAATCTAACTGATTAATAAAATTGATTATGAATTTTCTGTTTGTAGATTTGATCTAATAATTATTATATAATTAGGTTATTATATGATCTTCGTGGTTTTTCTTGAAAAGTATCAAACATCTCTACTTGCATGTTACACAATAACGCTCTTGATCACGTATTGTGAATTTTGATCCTGCCAAAGGTGCATGACATCCACGGCAAACAAAACAATCATTGTGCCAAAATTGATTTTCAAAATCAACAAACTTGACATTCCCAGTAATAGATTTGTGACATCCTTCGCATTGTTTTGAATGACGATCAGTATAGCAATTTTCACAGAATGCTTTATTTTCATGTTTGTAGAAGGGAATACCTTTGAAACAAAAAAAAACAACATTTAAAGGCGTACGCTGTACGTTTAGTACCAAGAAAATTATGGAACGTACAAGTTTATATTGTACTGTACGTCATCATAGTCATCAATGTTCAACAAAAGGTTCAGCCTTCTGGAATCATAGAGGCATTTCAACATTTTCTTCTGAATTTGTTTGTTGAGGCTTGACTAATAAATCATAAAATTATCAATTTTCTTCTGAATTTGCTCTAACTTTCCAGAATCTGGGATTCTAAGATTCCTACTTTTGTCGGACCCTGATAGCCATCCTTGATTCAGAATAAACTGATTTGTCCTTTTCTGATTTCATTTAAAAATGAATTCAACTATTAAAGATTATAACATAAAACATGCAAATTATAAGTTTATATCATAACAAATTCTAAATGACAAAGCAGACAGAAAGCAACTTGAAAGCCAATAGAGAAAATTTGTTGCTTCATGCTACAATATGATAATAAAATACAATAAATTGTATTTGACTGTATTGTATAGCTGGTCACTCTAGCAGGTGATACAGTTAAACCTGATGTACAGGGCACCTCTATACAGCGACCACCTGTCTATAGTGGCCACTCTTGAACTATCCAAACCAATATTTTCTACTGAATAAATTATGTACATAGAAAGACCAACTGGATATTGTGATCAATATTTATCTATCTCTTGTTGCTGGCTGGTATATACAGGTATATTCAGGTTTCAATGTACAGTATATATTATTTTTGGTTACTACAAAATTTTGGTCTAACATTGATTAAGTACAGATCAAAAACTATACCTCCAAGTTGTTTTGAGCATCCATCACATGTGAAACAAGTACTGTGGAATGGTTTTCCTTCAAAGTTCACTGACGATGTTTTTATTGGATCATTACATTTAGAACAAATCTGAAACATAAGTGAAATACATGATAAATACATGTGAAATGCATGTGAAATGCAAGTACAGGCTACATGCATGACATTTACAATTAAAATTAACTCCATCAAATGATAATAAGTATTCAATGCAGTAAGTGTTCAACAAAAGTTTAGCCTTCTGAAATTGTTTGCTACTTTCTTCAGTACTTAATGTTGAGGTTTGGCATATAGATCAGAAAAATAATAATTTTCTTCTGGATTTACTGTAGGCCTCTACGGAAAACAATTCAGGAATTCATGAACGGTTCATGAAAATTGGGGCCATTTAACGTTCATGAACGATTGAACTGTTTTCCGCAGGGGGATCAAAGCAAATTGATATTTTTAGAATATACTAAATTTCAAGAACAAAATTTGAAAAATGTGCTAGGATTCTGAACAGCTAAACCTTTTGCCAGACCCTACCCTGGATGATGTGTGCACATCAAACAAATTGAAATGTTCATCATATCCCACCTTAACATCTCTGTCAAAACAAGAATTACAGATCTTCCTGTTATCAGCTTTTTGAACAAATTGTTGACTACCAATTGGCTGTCTGCAATCACTGCATACAAAACAGCGTTCGTGATAGAATATATCACCACCTTTGATGCCAACTTTTCTTTCTTCCATATCAAAAGCTCCGTTACATTCAGCACATTTTGTTGCCCCGGAAGTTCCACTGCAGTCATTGCAAATTAATTCATTGTTCACATATGTGAAAGTTGTTCCTTTCTGTAAATAAAAATTCAAAAATTATGATTGATTTGAAAATAGTACAGCAATAACCTGTCTATAATGGTCAATCTAGCAATAACCAAAATATTATTTCTATTGAATCAACCATGTATATAAAGGTCACCTGTCTATAGTGGTCAATCTAGCAATAACCAAGATATTTCTATTGAATCAACCCTGTATATAAAGGTCACCCGTCTATAGTGGTCAATATGCAATAACCAAGATAATATTTTCTTTTGACTCAACCCTGTATATAAAGGTCACCCGTCTATAGTGGTCAATATAGCAATAACCAAGATAATATTTTCTATTGACTCAACCCTGTATATAAAGGTCACCTGTCTATAGCGGTCAATCTAGCAATACCCACGATATTTCTATTGAATCAACCCTGTATATTAAGGTCACCTGTCTATCGGGGTCAATCTAGCAATATCCACGATATTTCTATTGAATCAACCCTGTATATTAAGGTCACCTGTCTATCGGGGTCAAGCTAGCAATAACCAAGATATTTCTATTGAATCAACCCTGTATATAAAGGTCACCTGTCTATAGTGGTCAATCTAGCAATACCCACGATATTTCTATTGAATCAACCCTGTATATTAAGGTCACCTGTCTATCGGGGTCAAGCTAGCAATAACCAAGATATTTCTATTGAATCAACCCTGTATATAAAGGTCATCTGTCTATAGTGATCAATCTAGCAATAGTAAATACAGTATTTTCTATCGAATCAACTTTGTATAATATACAGATCTCATTGTATATCAAATTGGTAAACAACAAATTTGAACAATATTGACTGCAATGCGAGCACACTTGATATAAGAGTTTGGATGTGGAATTGTTGCCTGACATTATCAATTGGCAATTGTAGTTTCTAAAGGTTACCACTCATGCATATGACGAATTATAAAAAACAAAGCATATTACATCAAACCCATTTTTTGTAAACAAATTTGTTCTGTCAGTGTGTAATAGTTATAACAATGTGTGTTAATCCAGCGTTTTAACAGCTACAGTCAAACCTGTTATAACGGTCACCTCTATACAGCGGCCACCTGTCTATAGTGGTCACTCTTTCAGTGTCTAAATAGTATTTTCTATTGAATCAAACCTGTATATAAAGGCCACCTGTCTATAGTGATCAATTTATCTACCTCTCTTGGCTGGCTGTTATATACAGGTTTCACTGTATACAGTAAACTTATGGAAAAAGATGGAGAAAAGTAAAATATCTCACCATCACATTGTTGCATTTGTTGCATTTCAAGCATTTTGCATGATAATGTCTTTCTTTCACGAGCAAGTCTTTCCCATCAGGACCAATCATTTGATGACATTGGTAACATTTGTTTGCTAATGTTTCTGTATAACATTTATCACAATAAGGTTTTTTATTTTGCACAATATATTTTTTGCCATTCAATGGCACATCGCAATGGGAACAACCAAAATGTTCTGGATGCCAATTCTTATCCATAGCAACAGTGTATTCACCAACATGAATAATCTGTAAATTCAGAATACAATTAATTAATTACTGTACAGTCAAACCTGCTATAATGGTCAGCGATCACCTGTATATCCAAATAGGTCCCAATATCCAAAATAAGAATATTCTATTGAGTTGAATCAACAATATATATAAAGGCCATATACTTATAGTGGTCAGTTCAGTCAGTTTTCTTAAAGAATATTTTAGATATTAATGGTGGAAATCAATGTCTACCAGCTATCACCTTGCCTTGTTGTATATCATATTAACGATACCAATATTCAATTTTTTGTTCTTGGACGAGAGAAGATATACTTTTTAATTCTGTTGATATTTGATTTTTCAACTTTAGACATCAAACTCCACTAGATGTCAAATTTCAAGAATATACAAACACAACCAACACTAAAACGATGAAAAGGTTGTTTGTGGTGTCATGAAATGTCACACTTTTTATGGTTTGGGTGCCAGTAGTGCAATTACATACTTCATCACAACCACTGCATCTTGGTTTCCACGATTCAGTCCAATGGCGTCCACAATAAATATTTCCGTCTTTAACAAAATGTACCAAATCAACCAGCAAATTATCACATGTTGAACACATGAAGCATTGAGGATGCCAACACTTCTTTCTTCCCATCTTCTCTGAGAATACAGCAGGTCGACCAACATCAATTGCCCTATTGCAATGATCACATTGTGATGGAGTTGTTAATGAAGGGCAAACCGCACCTAAAAAGGAAACAGGTCACAATGAAAAGCATGGACTCACAAGTGATGCATAGACATTAAGTCATATATCTGCCTCCTTACATCAGGCAAAATAGAACAAAATAATTTGAAACATTGACAAAAAGTTCAACACAAATAAATAAATAACATCTTTTATATTTGTTACAGAATGATAGTAGAGTACAACATTGCCAAAAACTGTGTCACATTCGCATAAGCAGTTAATAAAGCCCAGAAATTTTAAAAACAGAATATTATTTCCTTATCTTTAGATGGTAACAAGTCTTGCGCGTCTGATTGTCAATGAAGATAAAATAGATATTGGGTTGGTAAAATCGATAGATTGTACCTACCAATTCCAATGGCATCTTTCCTCAGTTCTTGTAAATCACAAAATGAAGCTTTAGCATCAGAATCCATTGTCTTGCCATATTGTATTGAAAAATCTTGACGAGGCAATTGATAAAGAAGCTGTTTGTTACGATATCTTGCACCTTCTGATCTTGATGCAGGAGCTCGGTTATTTGGAATAGTTTGCATAAAGGCACGGATCTATAATATCAAACAAACTGAATTTTATTTCTTTTTTTTTAATGAATTGGTGAAGTTTATTGTATTTAAAGATATTTAGGTAAAAAAATATATTATTTGTGTTCCACTTTGAAATGATATTTGTAGGAACTTCATTTAAATTGTATTTAATGAAAAACAATGACCTGTTAAGTTAGAAAACGAATCAGTTGTTGTGGTGCAACTGATTAGAGTCAATTCATGTTCCAGATAAAGGTTACTACGTTTCATGATTATTAAATGATTCCATCACTCTTGTTTGTGGGACATTAAAATTTGACCCACTCGGCGGACTGGTTTACGATATGAATTTCTTGTTTGTTGTTAGAGAATTTGAGGGTATAAATTCCGATAACCCACTCAACAATCCCTTGTTATTTATTCATAAAACCTAAGAATAACTTGTTGCAAGGACTGAAATCTTCAATATCAAATGCCACAAATGGGCAGAGTTTGAGAAAAGGTTCAGCCTTCTGGAATCCTATGAGGCAGCTCATCATTTTCTTTCGAATTTTTTTGTTGATGTTTGACCAAAAAATCATAAAAATATCAATTTTCTTCTGAATGTACTCTAACCTTCTGGGATCTAGGATACCAGGATCCCTACTTTTGTCAGACGCTGCAAATGAGATTATGTCCAATCCATTACACAGGTGTCCTCCATAAACAAAATCCTATAAAAACATCTGTTTTTTTCTTCTAAATATAACACTTACGGAGGAGCTCTTCAAGCCTCTTGGTACCCATGCATATCCTTCACCTAATGCAATGTCATATTCAGAGGAAAGTGGTGGCATTGTTTCTTCAATACCCATTCTTGAAAAGGGATGCTCTGATGAAGTATGCTTGATATCATGTTCCCATAAAGGACATTTGCAATTACCACATCCACGCCTACATCAGAGAAATTAAAAAATATTTATAATTAGTTCCTCAATATATAGCATGCGTCACCAGGGTCTGATAAAAGTAGGAATCTTGAAATCCTAGATTTAGAGCAAATTCAGAAGAAAATTGATATTTTTAATAATTTATTGGTTAAACCTCAACAAAAACATTCAGAACAAAATGTGGAAGTGCCACTAGGATTCCAGAAATCTGAACCTTTTGGTCAGACCCTGTACGTCACAGACCCAATTCATATAATCAGGTCTATGTATAGATTATGTTGCTCCATTATGTAATGTGATTTCCTATTCAGAGATCTCTCAACAGGAAGTAGTATTGTCTCTTTTCATATTCGCATTTCAGTATAGTATTTGTGTTCAGAGGTATGAAAAATATATCTGTATTGACATCAGTCAATATGTATAAGTGAAACCTGTAAATAGCAGCCAGCTATAAGAGGTAGATAAATTGACCATTATATGCAGGTGGCCTTTATATAAGGGTGGATTTAATAGAAAATACTATTCTAAACATTGCAAGAGTGACCACTATAGATAGGTGGCCGTTGTATAGAGGTGACTGCTATAACAGGTTTGACTGTATAAATATTTGACTAACAAGATGTATAAAATAGCATTAATTTGCATATTTTCTTCGTTAATTTGTGAACATTATGTTATTTCTGCAAATATCATAGAATAGGAATATATTATTTCTGGATTGATATCCACTTGCCTCCATGCATGACCAGTAAATCCTGGACATCCATCCCCACAGTTCAAACATGCTATGCCTTCAAGACCATCATAATCACTATTTTCAATCTAGACACAAAAAGATAACGTTTAGGTAATATATTTTGATTTCTTGTTATATTTTCATTTGACTTGAGTATACAATCGATGATGTAAATGTAACAAAGAAATCATGCCTGGAATCATTCCTCAATCCTCATATATAATGAATATTAACAAGGAAATTGAGATATACAATGGTACATGACCCCCAAAAAGGGTCCTTCTTCCCTATCTAATATCAGCTAGATATCAGCCACCAGTACTACAAGTGTGAATTTTATTGGGGTCATGTTCATCTTCACCCTGCAAAAATCGGGGTAATTTATCCTAAGCCAGGGACAATTTTCAGGGCCCATTAAATTTTTCTACTGCATTATGAATTTGAGAAATTTCATGTTTAAAACTCAATTGATGAACAAAAGGGTAAATTTTTGACAGAAATAACCAGGAAAAATTTATTGTCTTTACAAGTCTGACACATCTCAGCGACCACCAAAGATAAATCTTCCCTCGTCCAGTCAGACCTGGTTATCCCCTCTTTTAACATATCGCTTAATATCCCCATATACTTAATACTGATTTCAATGTTCATTCTCCATACAAACTCTTATATTTCGACCTAGCTTAATGTCCTGCTCTTCATCCGTACCAATAGGAGGATGTATTAAGCAAGTTCGCATATCACTGTTTAATAAACCGTTAATGTAATTCAGTAGTCTACTGAATGATAAAAAAAATGCTGAAAACGTTGTTGTCACAGTCTAAAAATTAAAACTTGTAAGGTGAAAATCTCAAAAACTGATTTCTGGATGTAATCAGACTTGATTTCAATAATAGACTTATGATGTCCAGCAAATAATTCCAAGCTGTACAAAATAAAAAGCAGCTGGCACAGTTCATCCTACAATGCCCGCATATATCCATGAAGGGTGGGTAAAGTTTATTATGTAGCCTTCGTGCACAAGTAGGCTAATCCTAAAATCTGCAGATTTACTACTAAATAAATTACAGGTACTTTATAAACCCGAATGGTAGACCTAGATAGGTTTTCCAGCAGCTGATGGAATGACCAGCTCTTAGGATCCTTAGCAAAACGACAGCTGCGACCTGCAGATGTGGGTCGTGGGAGCAAAAACAACATATTTTGTGACATTCAATACCAAACAGAGTATTTGCAGGATTATTTTGGGTCTACAATAATATACAACATCAGCATCACGGCTTTTTAATTGAAGGTATCAAAATAAACAATGCATGTCTAATGAACAAACGCGTGTTTATGTTTAAATAAAATTAAATAAGCAAATCCATGAAGACATAAACTTTATCAGCAGGTGGTGAGTTGTAAGAGGAAGGATAAATTCAAGATTTTGAACAAATAAAGTAATCAATCATAACATTTTGACGTTTTAGCAAGAAACAGAAATACCGGGCTTTTCAATACTTTCAAAAATAAACAGAGTTATGAAAGGAAAACGTCAAATCTATAAAAGAATTGATCAAAGGGTGAATATCAATTTATTGAGCAATATATTTAATTGGACGTTTTATACCACGAGACTTCCGAAAAGAAAGAGTACGCTAATTTTGGTGTAAAATAGAAAGCCGACATTGAGCGGCCCGCAGTAAATCATAACAATTGTGATTGCTTGTAATTAACATATTTCATTCAGAAAAGCAAAACAAACTATATATCTCTTGCAAAATAAACTAGTATCTATTTTTAAATCATATCGTGTATAAAATAAGATTGCTCTGGGGAGGAGGATACAATCTTACGAAGGGCGAAGCCAAAAATGTTGACGAAAATGAAAATGAAAATGATGAAAATGTGGTCAAAGTCTCTACAGGCAAGAAAAATCCTAACTTTCTGAACTGTTATTATATTCCTATTAAACCTATATTTGTTATAAATCCTTGGGCATATATAGCATATGATATAGCATTTAGCATTGAGCTACACTGTTTAATTTGAAAAGAAAACACATTTACTTCAAGAAATTTACATAACATGATATCACGAGAAATTCTCCTCTTCGAGGTGTATTTCCTGGGTGAAATTTCATCAGATGTTGATGAATATTTAATTAAAATACATACCCTTTCTTGTTCAAGAGTTGGCTGCAGACTTATAAAATCTAATTTATCAAAGTCTGACATGATTAAAGTATGGTAGCAACGAGCATGTGTAATAATATAATGTGCATCGACTTCGAATGTTTGTTGTCGGGCGGTGTGACAAAGTCAATGAGTTTTTTGCAAGCAATGAAAAGAATGGAAATGAACCGCAGTGGATTTCATTTGACGCCCATTTCATTACGGACAGATCACACCCACACGGGTTGATCATATGAAATTCTATGACGTCATTGTTTTGAATTGTGAATATTTGTCCTTCCTTTTTAGGTCAATGCAAATACAACGAATATGCACATCATAGTATTGTACAATAATTTTCATTTCAGACTTGAATTATAGTTAAAATTTGTGTTTCCGAGTGCACATCCGAAGGCCCATCTGTCATAATTATTATGTGGTCATTTGAACTTTTGAAGTATCTTATAAAATCATCAAATATTTAATTTATTATTCAGTATTTCAGTGAGAGTATTTATTAAAAGGACAAGGATAAAGCTACGGAAGTTTACCGAGCATGCGCACTTGATTGAAATTGACCCTTATTATCATTAATTGATTATTTAATTGACTATATACAATCTCTTTCGAAGTTTTTGAGAAGAGAATGTTTTGAACATGGATACACACATTGATTCTAATTATCAGTATATATAAAAACAAATATCACAACAGTTTTGGTATGATTATATTATAACTTAGTATTATTATTATCTGGAGTTTGACTTGAAGATAGAATCCGTTTTTGTGATGAACTTTCAAAACAGAGGAACAAAGAACTTCCTGCCGTAGATTTATCCACTCCGTTATTAAAAAGGTGAAATACCTATTAAGTTTCACAAAACTTTTTTTCACTGAAGCCTGAACTTAATATGAGAACCGACGTGTGACATCAACGTCAAAAATCAAGTAATAAATTTGTTAAATTTATTTGTTAGGAAAAACGTTACAGTAATATATGAATGATAAAAAAAATTGCGAATTAAAAATTTGACAGAAGCGGGATTCGAACCCGCGCCACCGAAGTGACTGGTGCCTTAAACCAGCGCCTTAGACCGCTCGGCCATCCTGCCGTGCTACCATCTGAGTAAAACGTTTCTTTATTTCCAACCACATTAGATCTGGTGACAAATTTACATTGTTTCATTACTGTTGTAATCATGCTGTAATTTACGTTTCAGCTGGTTGGATGATTCTGCACATGTATTTAACCAGCCAGTACGTAATGCTAAACTCAGAAGTACAGAATATATATCAATAACTATAATTTATATTATTGATTCGTCAATGTGCTGTGAGTATCTCTGGAACTTGGTGTAAGTCGGATTGCCGGTGCGTCTGAAGCAAGATGTCTTTGAACTCCAAAGCAAACATTCCGCAACATAATCATTGAAAATTTATATAGCTTAGCTGATTTTCAGCTTCAATTTGTAATTATTGTACGAATATTGAAAGAAAAAGGAAGATTTGGATGCTACATTTGGATAAAATTCATATATAGGATTGTTTACCTTGTTTAGGATTTGACAGAAACGTGGTGGTCTGAACTCTTCCGTCTGTTTGGTTTTAACATTTGCAAAGCACTTTGTTGCTTTCTTACCGAAGACAATGTCGATTTTACTACCAATGTGTAGCCAACGTATCTGATTCAATGTTATCAATTCTCGTTTGAAGTATACAATATACGGTGTAATAATTATTGTCATTGATCTAGTGCAAGAAGATGTATTTTCATGGCAGTGATCAACAAATTTTGAAACAAGCTTTTATGGTTAAACGTTCACAGTGTAAAAGTAAAGTTATCAAGACACCAAATTATAAGGAAAGGGTATTTGAACTAACACCAAAAGAGCTGAGATATTATGACGGAAATTTAGAGGTGAAATTGTATTCTTCCTTAAGTAGGCTACAGTTTGGAGTTAAATCTATTATTGTTTATATTCTAAACAGTACACACATTCAGTTTTAAAGCTGATGCATTCTGGTAGAAGGTCCCCTTTCTCATAACGTAGAAGTCCCTGGACTTCATACAGAAAGCTGCTGTCCATATTAAATCATAGTCAACACCAATCCTTTCTGACGTCACTCGCTTGTTTGGGACTATAATTCAATTTTGTGTTTCACTCGTCCCTGCCTCCGTTAAGCCTGGTTCCCATATAGCAAATTTGCCGGCGACACTGTCTGCGATCGTGACGGCGGTAGGGCCGGCGGTAGAGCCGGCGATGAACCGCAGGCTACCGAGGGCATCCCGGCTCTGAACGCAGGCTACTGCAGCCGCGCCGGCGACAACCTGAATAGATGAAGTTGCCCTGATTAATTGTCTCTCCCTTCTGTATAAATTAGATAGTAGCATGCAACGTATTTTATCACGTTCTACTATATTTTAGTTCTACACCTTATTAATCATTAAATTAATCATAATACAGATTTTGAGACCGGATCAGATCAGGTTAATTTTTAATCTCAAAATTTTGATGGGATTTGATACGAATTGCAGATGGTTTTGTAGGCTACACATAATCAATTCTCCGGAAATGCAATCTGATGCACATCTTTAATTTCGATTCTCTTATATAATAGTAGCTAGTATGTACTTAAAATTTGGCTAAGAAATCCTTGAAAAAATTTCAAAAACTATTTCCAGTACGTAGGAAGATATACATAATACTTGTTTGTTAATTGGCACACTATCCTACTTGGCAAGTTCTTCACTATTGTATTTAATAAGTGTATCCAAGAGTGTCACACTACTGAAAAGTTGCATAGTTAGTCTTATGAAAAATGTTATTGTAAAACGTATCAGGATCATAAACCATTTTTGTTTTCCCATTAATCATTTAGCCACAATCCGGGGAAGCTAGTATCTTTTTTTCATCACGGTGGTTGGTTAATTGATTAATATCTTTTGGACCATGTACTTGTGAGTTTAATGACTGTATGCTTTCCATTCCTGACACCAACCAATAGTGTTTCTGCCAGGGATTGAACCCAAGACCCTGCGGGCAGCCAAGGTCCCATGCCCTAACAACTGCAATACTGCCCCCTACTTGGATTGTCAATCTGTCCCAGGTGTTCTTCTGCTGCTGTTTTTAATGATTTGCCATATAGGCCTACATTTCATTTCTAGCTTCCTTTGCACTACTTTTTGATGTAAGTTGATGTCCGTTTGCCAAACACAATGAGGCATATTTAATATGCAAAGAGCCTTATTTTTAATACCAGTTGCAGTGTTCATCGACTGATGAGGTGTTTGTTTATAATATGACTGTTTGGTATTTCTTACTTTCAGAAAAAAGGAAAATTGAAGGGAACAGTCTATCTTGGTTCTGTGAAAGTGGTAGAGTTTCTTAATGATGGTGTGCTTGAAAGACCATTTGGATTTCAGGTGAATTATTTTTTTATTGAAATATCAATGCTAAGCTAGAAATAGCAATAAATAACCAAGTTATGCTATTCAAATAAAACTACATATTCATAGATAAAACTGTTCATCAAATGATATTGGTTGGCTATACTTTGCAAAAATCTTCTTCTCTATCTAGTCTAGATCTAGATAGCCTATATATGGTTGTCTTGTGTTAGGAGAGTATATAAGATTGTCCATTTAGCTCACATTTCGGCTTGTGTACGCCTGGCAGATGTAGTGTTAGCCTGGAAGCTCATTGTCCTAAATCGCTCATAATAGACCTACAGGGTCCAACAAGCTAAGTCCCCTTCACAGCAACCTTAGGCCTAAATAAAATTGCATTATATCCAAAAAAAGATTTTAAAAACATTTCATTCTTCTTCATTTCAGCAAGGTAACAAATTAATATTGTAAGGAAAAGTCCCTTTCCTTGGGATTTTGTCCAGCCTTCCAGAAACCTAGTTACTGTTAAGTTTTGTCAGGCGCTACAGAAGTGTTTATCTTGCAATTATTGGTAGCTAAACAATATTGAGAATATTAAATTAATTATTTTTAAATAATTTGTCAGAATTAAACTATTTATAATATAATGGATTACAAATGTAGCCTACATGCCATTCAGCTAAAGACATGCAGTAAGACGTGCGGCCTTGGTGTAGTGGCTAGGGTGTTGGACCACGGCCCGCAGGGTCTCGGGTTCAATCCCTGTCCGAAGCACTATAGGTTGGCATCAGGAAGGGCATCCAGCTATTAAACGCACACAAGCTTCAAAATACTAACAAATTAACCAACCACCCCGGTGAAAAAAAGCTGTAAGCTTACCCGGTTCGTGGAAAAATGATAAATACAAACAAAAATAAATAAATAAATAATTCTTATATAAAGTGATCAGATAATAAAGGACCCCAGTTCAGTTAAATATGCTACAAAAACGATTACCGTATACTATAACAAACAAATTAATCTAATTAACTCAATCTAACAACCGTAAACGTTTATTTTAGAATATCCTCACATAATTTAATAAAATTGATCAAACAGTTGTTTTGAGCCTCAACTTAGTATTTCATACATTGCCGTGCCTCACCCCATATTTTTGTGCACCCATGAAAGTTTCTCTACATAATTATAATTTAGTGTAGGCATATACATGTATTCTTATTTACGCTATACATTTCATAGGTACAATATGATGATTGGGTGCTATACATATTTGCTAGTTGTGACGATGAACGGCAAGCCTGGGTACAAATTATTAGAGACGGTAAGTTGAGATAGATAATAATAATAATAACATTACATCTACAGTCATTCAGTCCTGAAAATCATCCCTTAAGCACAAGTGCCTGTTTATTCGTGGACATTAACACATTTACATACAAATTCCTGTGTACAAATTATGCTGGAAACAACTAACATGTGGGCACTGGCATTGAATCGAACCCCGGCCTCCCGCACAGAGTGTGGACACTCTGCCACTGAGCTACCAGTGTACCTTGCTAAATTGTTATCATAGTTAACTAGTCATGAATATTAAATGGGAAGAAGGATATTTTATTTTAGGCTACAGTTGTTGAGACACAATGCTCTAAAGAGTCTGAGAGAAAATATTTCTGTATTTACTAACACAATACTGTATAAATTAGCATCCGCAAAACTGCTTGCTTCTCATCAAATTAGATCATACTGGGCGAATCATACTGATTGGTTTTACTACCCAGTCGTAAATCTGACTATCAACCAAATTCAGATCACACAACCAAATTAATTTCTGAAAAGACCCTTGATGACATGTGGTGACACATAAGATAAAAATGTCAGCGGGTCTACTAAATGTACTTGTGCCTGTGTTCAAATTTTCCCTTTTCAATATGTGTGAAAGTTTTTTAGGCTAATACTGACATTATTTTAGTTAGAATAGCATTGATTGAAGTATGTTTAGAATTTATAAACAATTACTAATTCATCATCATCATCATCAACATCATCATTTATTCAGAAACAGCTTTGCAATAACCATTAAATCTGCAGAACTTTGTGTAGTATTGAAAGTGTTGAAATTACATGTTGACAACAACTTCAGCATTCCAATATATATTTGTTGTACATAAATGTATAATAGGCTACCTTACCGTATTTTGTATGATTAATCTTGTTAGTTAATTGATTAAGTTAGTTAATTGATTGAGTTAGTTCGTAATGTCATTAGTTAATCTAATCGAGCTAATCGAATAAAGTGAACTTGTTTACATCCATTATAGTATGTAAACGAGACAGACATGTAAACGAGAATATATCTTTTATATAACCAATTGATTTGTTATCAAATCTTTAGTAGTGTAATGTATGAGTGTTGAGGATATCTGACGATGTTCTAATAAATGTTTTATTGACTTGATGCCTGAGTGTTGAATTGGCTACTTTGTTATTGTTTGACTTGATAAGTTTATTGAAGAACTTCAACAGAAAGTTGTGTTTTCTGTAATTCTATTGTGTTCAAAATGTGCCTGCGACCGGAGGTCGACAGCAGTCTCCGTTTTATTGAGCCCTGGCTATGTTACTGAACTAAATAAAAAGGTCTTGTGGTTTATAGGACACCATATTAAAACCAAAGTCCTGCATAACATCCTGCACCAGCGAAATGTGTCAATGGTTTATGAGTCTATTACAAAGTGTTGAGATATTGATGTCTAAATATGGAATGGTAGATGTTACATACAAAATGTTACTGGCCTATCTCAGACATTCTTGGTTATTGACTTCTTTCCAGTAACAACATAATCACACTGATTCTTCTCAAAATCAAAACTGTACTTCCATACATGCAATCCCTTTGTTAGTTTAGTAAATACAATAAAATCTGTGATAACTACCACTTATCTATGGCGGTAAAGTAAGTAAAGTAATGTAGACGGTGTTGCCCTACTAAATGCACCCGTACCACTCCTCTATTTCTAGAGGAGTGGCTCTTTTTGCTAAGAGCAATGATTTTAAATTTTTTTATCCTCTATAGTGGTCATTTGTCTATAGTGGCCTCGTCAGTAATTTATGAAAAGCATTATTCTATTGAATTGACCCTGCATATAAAGGCCACCTGTCTATAGTGGTCAATTTATCTCTCAAGAATAGGTGGATGTTATACGCAGGTTTCACTGTACATGTAAGTTTGACATGACATTTAGAGGACATAGGGTACTATATAAATATCTTGATGTCTTGATGTCCGTCTTGATGCAATCTACGTTGATTTCAGTAAAGCTTTCGACACAGTGTCTCACGAGAAATTACTACATAAACTAATAAGGTTTGACATTATAAATGTTTCTGTACAAAGAACTATTTTCAATGAAAATTAAATTTATCTTAGCTTAGCTTGTGAAATATGCATATACATTTTCATTTTTACTTTTGTATTTTAACAGAGGTGTCAAGAGATAACAAATATCTACTACAACACTATCATCCAGGTGCATTTGTAAATAATTGTTGGACATGTTGTAAAGAGAAATCCAAACAAACATTAGGATGTCAAGATAGTTATTTTTCAACTGCGACAGGTAAACCATTCTTCTTTAATTGCAAGATCTATCAAGTCCCATAAACAGGGCCTGACAAAAAGTTTTACCTTCCGCAAACCCCACCTTTTTAGATGCACATTTTTGTAATTTTACTGACATAAAAATGTAAAATGGAAATTTTAATTTTCATATTATTTTATTGGATTTATCTTTACATCCAACATTTTGTCTTTCTCTTCTGAATTTTTCTAGCCTTCCGCAAACCGCACCTTTTAGATGCACATTTTTGTAATTTTACTGACATAAAAATGTAAAATAGAAATTTTAATTTTCATATTATTTTATTGAATTTATCTTTACATCCAACATTTTGTCTTTCTCTTCTGAATTTTTCTAGCCTTCTGCAAACCAGATTTCCAAGTTTCCGGACTTTGTCGGACTCTCCCATGAAACTTTAGATCACGATTTGCTACAAATTAAAATATGTTCATCTATTCCTTTTAGTTGATATTAATGGTGGGAAGAAGAAACTTAGAGTTACAGAGATGCCTCTACCTCCTGTACCGGTATGTAAAATTTGATCATCATTGCTTAATGCCTTATATGACAGAGTATATGATGACATATCTTTTTCCCGCAATACAGTAGAAAATGTCTATAACGGCAGTCCTAGGGAACTTTCAAAACGTATGCTATAGATAATGTGCCGTTATGGCCAATCATTCGTAAGAAGAAAGATACCAAGGTATCCGGAAGGTAAGCTAAATTCAATATGCTATAAACAGTAATCTATTATGAAAGGTGGTGTTATAAAAAGTTTCTACTGTACCTGGAATTTCAATGTCATGTGCCATTTTTTCTATGTGGAAGTTGTTTACAAGAAATTGTTACTAGCCTACGCATTTCATTGAATAGAAATACAGCCTACTGAAACAGGAAGTTTTTTTGGAGGCTTATTGAACAAGCTATAAAATGAACATAAAACAAAATAAGGCAAAGTTCAGCATAAATTGCTCTGGAATTACAATATTTCTCGCTTAAAGTGTATATATCTCCTTTGGGGACAATTGGATTTAGATAGAACTTTTTTCTATCCGTACATGTAACTGTTGCGTTTTTGCATAGTGCGACTTCAGATCCATTGTGTCCCTAAGGGTGACATATAGGCACTTCAATAATTTAATTTAAATCTATTCAAATGTTGGTTGCATTCCCCTGCGGAAAAAAAGCTCATGAGTTCATGAACGTGAAATTGCCCAAAAGTTCATGAACTGTTCATGAACTTTTGGACAATTTCTTGTTCATGAACCAGTTCATGAACCGGTTCATGAAGTGTTCATGAACTCTTTGTGACTGTTCATGAACTGTTCAAAGAACCCACAAAAAAATTCATGAACTGTTCATGAATTGTGCATGAACTGTTCATGAAGCTCATGAACTGTTCATGAACTCATGGATTTTTTTCGCAGGAGTAATGTTTCCATCATGACACTCGACCAAACTTAATTTCAAAGTTGGACCCAGTTCTATTTATAAATTGTTCCTCATCATTCTTTACGGCATTCTCATACACGATAGCGAAACTCTGGCATACCAGATTACTTTGGTATAGTATGATTTGAATGACTGGTACAGATATGATATTTCACCAAGCTCAGATGGTTATCCGGTATACAGTAGTAGGATCCTACCCTGAATTCAGACAGATTTATTCTTGGCATAATCCGTCTGAGTCCTTCTGCGTATTGGTGCCAAATATTTCATACTGTACTAAGGATTTGTACTGAATTCATATTAAATAAATATTTATGTAGTGTTGTTTACGATCATTACTCAATTTTTATTGTTTTGAAATACTTATCAATTGTCTTCAACTATAATGTATTCACATGTTTTATAAGCCAATCAGCCATAAATAAGTCATAAAGCTGCGTGAAAACTATAAACTAAACAATATTAAATAAATGCTAAATCCATTCGGATACCAGACTTATCCCTTTTAAGTATATTACGGAAGTTAGCTTACCACCTTGTGCTTGTAAAACTTTCTTTATTTTGAATATTTTCCTTAGGTTGAAAACAATTGCTCTTCTAAAGATAACGCTTTACCAAAAGTTGTTGCTTTGTATGATTACAAGGCTGTGCAAGATGGAGACTTATCACTCACAAAGGTATTATAGCATTCTTTTAAACATAATTTTTATTGAAACCTTGAAGATGGTACAGTAAAACCTGTATATAACGGCCAGCTACGAGAGATAGATAAATTGACCACTATAGACAGGTGGCCTTTATCTACAGGTTTGATCAATAGAAAATACTATTTTAGACATTGCAAGAGTGACCACTATAGACAGGTGGCCGCTGTATAGAGGTGACTGTTATAACAGGTTTGACTGTAATACCAAACATTATAATCAAAGGCATTGATTGGTGAACATCATTGCTTGATTTAATTAGATTAGTAATTCAAGACGAATCGTGATCTCCCTTCCCAAAGTGCAATATGGCCTGTACCAGCTCTCACATTTTGTTGAGTAATGTTTCTTTTCTCTAAGACCATGTTACTTCATATTAGCCTACTTATCTCAGTCATGACCATGCGAATCAATTTCAACAGATTCCATGGCAGAGATATCTTTGTTGTCAAGGCTGGTTTTATTAGAAAGATAAAAGATTCAATTTAATTTA
The DNA here is from genome assembly GCA_916610825.1 of Haliclystus octoradiatus. NCBI lineage: Eukaryota > Metazoa > Cnidaria > Staurozoa > Stauromedusae > Haliclystidae > Haliclystus > Haliclystus octoradiatus. The sequence continues at coordinate 5,735,970 of OU744448.1, forward strand.
AGCATATAAAATTTAATTGATGACATCACACTTTGACGCTGGGTCTGAAAAAATATATTTCCTTCCAGGATTCTGATTTTTTCTTCCAAACTGTTTTGATGTATCAACACTTTCCCGGGATACAACGGGATTATACTGACAGCAGAACGGGATGGTATATAAAAATATGACAACAACTGCACCTTTTTGACTTGTCCTCCAAAGTAAAAAGAAATAAAATTATTCTTCTTTATATTATAAAAACTAGAATGCAGCTATTTTCTCCGCTTCCTTATGAATTTGTGCCAGCCTTGCGGGACTCTCAGTGCTGAGAAAGTCCTGGAAGTATCCCCATTTTCTCGAACTCTAATATGACGCAGTAGGAAATTGTTGCAACTGTCATTCTTCTCCCATGCCAATACCAATAATAATTTCTTATTATTTAGGGTGAAGAATACTTAATACTAGAAAAAGATCAGCAATATTGGTGGTTTGCAAAAGATAGCAGAGGGTATGTATGCTACACGCTAGAATGGGCAATGGGTTACTCTACTTACTAGGCTTCATACTCCTTGCATTGGATACATAAGACTCAATTTATGATAATGATAAGAATCCATCTATGAAATGAAAATTGTAAAACAATATTGTTGTGAGACAATAAAAATGTAGACTTGTTGATTTTACGAGTGTAACCCAGCCAACAAATTTCGTTGCATTTATCCGAATTTGCACTTATCCAAAATTGTTTTGTTATGAGTTACACAACCATTATAAAGTGTTTCACTTTGAAATAGAAAAAATAATGCTATTGAAACAGTACATTTTCTTTCGTTATGTAGAATAGAAAATTAAGTTAAAAAATAAAGCCTGTTTGACCCATGACTGGAAACAACAATTCTAATGATATATATTACTCAATTATCTTGCTTTAGAATCGACTAAAGAAACAGCATAAAGCTGGACACAAACACAGACTTTGCATTTGTAGTTATAGATCTTTTATTAATTACTGTAGTAACTTCAAAAATAGTTATAACAGATTCCTTATTTAAGCAGCTTTCCACCCCTGCGGAAACAGTTCAGGAGTTCATGAACAGTTCATGAACAGTTGTGGAACGTTAAATGGCCACAAATTTTCATGAACTGTTTGTGAACTGTTCATGGACTGTCTGTGAGGGTTAACAGTTCAGGAAAATCGGAGCCATTTAACGTTCATGAACTGTTCATGAACTCCTGAACTGTTGTTTGCAGGAGCATATATCCTCTTCTTTCGACAACCATTTGGTCTCACTTGTCAATTTATGATTTATGAATTGCAGGAAAGTTGGATACATTCCACGTAATTATGTTTCACCATGTGGTGGAGTCGAAAGTGAAATGTGAGTATTAAAATTATTTCATTGATGTTGACCAAAAACCTTAGCTTTTCTCAATTGTTTAAAAGAATGTGTCTGAAATGCTATTAAATTTCCAATCAATTGTTATTCATATGAAGTATCCTGCAATGTTTTGTTTCAATTACTTAAACTTATTAATTCGAACTCTTAAAACTTATTGAAAACCTTCAAATGTTTACATATACAATACTCTTGATAATCCCAGCAACAACGTACATCTCGATAAACCGTCTGATGAACGCAAAGTAAACGTGTGAAACTCCGAGTAACGAAAAAGGCTTTGCTTCATCTTTGTGTCTATTCTACTTCTTTATTAATGAATTTTTAACAATTTTATTAACTCAGCATCCTGGGCAGATCATTATGAGTTTCCCACTATCTCTGGTAATAAATTTGTAGAATTTCTAACTTTGTTGAGGATTTGAATGAACAATAAAGTAGTAATTGAGGCAGTATCGCTCTACCAAATACACCCGTACCACTCTTCTATTTCTAGAGAAGTGGCGCTTTTCGCTCAGAGCAGTGATGTTAAATTTGATCTCAGCCGTGACACTGCGGATCAATTTCAAAAGATTTCATGGTAGTGAATGGGCAATACTACAGATGACATCAATGTACATCTTGTTTTGTGTCTGTTTTATAAATTTCAAGGTTATGTTTCTTGAACTTTGAAAAAAATTGAACCACAATGCTTTTTGTTTGTTTTTACATCTTTCGGAGATAGCCGTATGTGCCTCGGTGTTCTCAATTAATTCTTGTGAAAAACATTGTATGGCTTTATTGGGTATTCAAAATCTGAAGTGTAAATCTTCTTTGAAATTGTGAATTGAAAACAGAACTTACAAGTTACAATTTAACATCTATAGCTTTTTTAAAAATAAGCAGGAAGCAATGGCACATAAACACGATTGTAACTACATGCTTCTAAACGGAAGGTTTTGTCAATTTTGCCTGCCAAAATGGGCATATTGCCAGAAAATGAAGTGTGGCATTGACATATTTGGGAGCTCAAATACTTTATATTTACCTCAAACAGTTTCATTTGAGGGGTTGTCACAGCCTCTTCTCCGAATTTACTGCTATGCGCATAATATGTTACATATTACTTTGAGGATGTGCTGTAATTGATTGACTCTTGAACTTGACATTTTACTCTTCACACAGATGGTTTCATGGTGATCTCTCGAGGCAAGAAACAGACCAACTTTTACCAGCTGAGGTAATGTTTGCATGGCCGTTACTACATATGATTTGTGGTAGACACGTTCCTGAGAAGGGCCTTTGCTATTAGTAAATGTAGTCAATTTACATCCCTGTTTGTCATCATCATCATCATCATCATCTTCATTTATTCCAACTTATAGTTTGCTGTTCAGCATAAATGCAAAAACAGTTATCATTACAAATGTATGATATGTTTTACAAAATGACAAGTAGGCTAATTGATACACAACTGTTAAAAAAGTAAAGTAATGTGGACGGTGTCGCCCTACCGAAGGCACCCGTACCACTCCTCTATTTCTAGAAGAGTGGCTCTTTTCGCTAAGAGCAATGATGTTAAACGCTCATTAGATCTCAGCCGCGACACTGCAGATCAATTTCAACAGGTTTCATGGCAGATAGGCCTTGATTGTCAATGCGCAACGATGCGCCGCAGCTACTAACTATGCAATTCCTTCTGAACCATTCCATCCGCCATCCTTAGATGGTACTCATTTGATGTTTCAGATAAAGTCAAGGCTGAGTTGACCTGAGGGGGATTTGAGCCACAGTCGATCAGATATGATACGATCTGAAGTCAGGTTGCTCTGCCAACTGAGCTAATCACCCCGTCTAATCACACAACTGTAAAAATGTATGAAAAATAAAACTTGGAAAAACAAATAATTTCATACACACCACACTAACTTGACTTATACGCGCAATCAACATGCTTTATGATATTCAGCTCAGAAAGAGGGGTTGACTTATACACGGTGTCGACTTATGTGCGCACCGATACGGTATCTCAAATATCTTCTTATTGTGTTAGGGAAAAGATGGTGCCTTTCTTGTTCGTAAATCGAGTCAACCTGGAATGTATACACTCAGTTTATGGTATGTTAATAAAATGAATAAACAGTATGTTCAGAGTCAGACAAACGTCAAAACTTTGAAACGAAGTTTGAAGAAGTACAGTATATAGAAATTCAGGAGCAAAGGATAAAGCTGTAGTTAATTCAAGATAAAAATAATGAAATTCTATGCTTTTTTAGGATAAAAGGTTAAGAACTGTTTGGTAAAAATCTCAACAATATGTATAATAGATTCCCACTGACTATCTGTGCGACAGTGCTTAATGTTGTAGGGTTAGGTTCTTGAGTTTTATTATGTTAGATGCCCTAGGGGACATCTAGCATCATCTCCTTCCACTCAAGCACAAGCCTGACTGGCAATCCATTCTCCGATTCATATGAGTTTAGTTAACAGCAATGTAGAGTAATTGTTTTACAATTGATTTTCTTGCATGCCTAATATTCTAGGTATGTATAGCCATAGCTTCATGCGACTTTACTGTTTTAGTGCTGACGTGTTATTTTATTTTAGTTTCCAAGGTCAAGTGAAACATTATCATCTTAAAAAAGATGAAGATAATATGTACCATGTGTCACACCGTCATCGATTTGAAACTGTCAACGAACTTGTTGTGTATCATCAACTTAATAGCGCAGGTAAGCAATCAAGCAGGGTCCGACAAAGTCCGGAAACTTGGAAACCTGGTTTGCGGAAGGCTAGCAAAATTCAGAAGGATAAGGCATAATGCTGAATACATAAATTAAAATTATTAGAAATATATGAAAATAAAATTTCGTTTATACGATTTTATGTCAGTACAGTTACTCAAACGTTTATCTAAAAAGTTGAGGTTTGCGGAAGGTAAAACATATTGTCGGACTCTGAATGTCAGCATAAATTAATGATAATCATTCTCAGCCTAAAGTGTTTTCATTGGTGTATTTCTTCAGCTGGGAAGGATTTTTTTTTTTTCATCTGTGTCAACTGACAGTTTTCATGATTACTCCTTATTTATCGATAGGACTTGTTACGAGGTTAAAATATCCTTATACAAAAAGTGGTATGGCACCTGTTGCACCAGGCTTAGGACATAGTAAGTATAATATTTATACTTAAATTTATTAATGAACTCTTAACAATTGTATTACCTCAGCATCCTGGGCAGATCATTATGAGTTTCCCACTATCTCTGGTAATAAATTTGTAGAATTTCTAGTTTTGTTGAGGATTTGAATGAACAATAAAGTAGTAATTGAGGCAGTATCGCTCTAATGAAGACACCCTATTTCTATTTCTAGAGAAGTGACTCTTTTCGCACAGAGCAGTGATGTTAAATTTGATCTCAGCCATGACAGTGTTGATCAATTTAAAATGATTTCATGGTAGTGAATGGGCAATGCTACAGATGACATCAACGTTAAATCCCCTGCGAAAAACAGTTCAGGAGTTCATGAACAGTTCATGAACCCTCACAGACAGTTTATAAACAGTTCATGAACAGTTCAGGAAAATTTGGGGCCATTTAACGTTCATGAACTGTTCATGAACTGTTCATGAACTCCTGAACTGTTTTCGCAGGGGATATGTTAAATTGTCACATCACATCAGCTTTGTCAACGTTTCACATCACTGGAGTTGTATATGATCTATATGTATATGACTATAGTGTAACAACCCACTTGCTATCACAAATTTACTGAATCAGTTTCTATCAATTTCAACTATTTCACTCTGGCTGATATCCCAAGTAGCTTATTATTACTGTTTGACTGCGCCAGCATAGTAAAATTAACAAGCTTAGACTACACTGTATAATTTTAAAATGCGTAAATGTCAAATTTTCAAAGCTAGCAAATCATTAAAAATAAAATTGATTAAATTCCGACTTTCCAAGTCTAACAATTCATTTAGGAATCTATTGAGAGATAAATGCATAGATCTTGCAATTAGGTGGTAGAATTGCTTCAATAGCTTTGGAAAGACCTTTCGTTCAAAACTTTTTAACAAAAAGCTTCTTCTGAAGTCCCAAAAGGTATATTTTCAGTTGAGAAATGATAAATATTACCTTGATGTGAACTAAGTTTCTGGGTTCCTGTTAGCCTGTGCACAGACCTTACTGAATCAAAAGCCAATTTCCTTGTTAATACTTAATTGTTAATTTTTGATCCCGTAAGGTCTGCTGTAATAAAAAAGTTTACGGTTTGAATATATATTTTCTACAATTTTTATCATACCCAACTATTTCACCTAAGTTGATATCATAACCGACTTATGGTAACATTTTGTTTGGAGAAAGACAATTTCAGCAAGGCTAAATTACATAAAAAAATTGGGCCTTAATGTAGTTGTTACGGCGTTGGAACTCAGGCAGCAGGGTGTTGCTGCTTGCTTACCCTGTTTGTGGTAAAATGATAAATTAAAAAAACAGTTATATATTTTCTTGGTTATAATAACAAATTCTAAAGAATAATCACTCACATATTAGGAGAATTCATCATCATTCACCCTCATCATTACACAATTTTGTGTGGTAACCATATGCAACAAATTATCTTTGCAATTTGTCTTTCAGATATATTTGAAATACCTAAGAGTGAATTGAAAATATTAAAAGAACTTGGCCGTGGTCAGTTTGGTGTAAGTTAACAACTTAAATTTAACATTACATTTGTGTGGCATTTGATATATATATATATATATATATATATATCATTTTCCTTCTATATCAATTATATCATTTTCTATATTTCTTTGTTTTTTATTATTTAAACTGCATGCAAAGAACGTACATTTTAATTACAATAATGCTTGGTTAAACACATCATCATAGAGATACATGGTATATCAAATTATAAAACATATTTCGTTGCGGGCTTCATCATCTGTCGTATACGTGAAATTACCACTTATCTTTAGCCTGGCTTTAAAACACTGTAAACTATTTTCTAGTGAAGTACTTGTTAATCAATTTTGGATAACTGCAAATTCGGATAAATGCAATGAAAATATAATTAGACAGAATTTTAATTAGAAACATTAGGAATGCAGTACCCATATGATCAGCTCAATATTTATTTTTTGAGCCAATTTTGAATGATACAAAATTCCTTGTTTCCAAAATTTCTATTACACATTATTGATCATTGTATTTTTTTTTTTTTTTTTTTTTTTTTGGATTTATCATTTTTCCACGAATCGGGTAAGCTTACAGCCTTTTTTCACCGGGGTGGTTGGTTAATTTGTTTAATTTGTTAGTATTTTGAAGCTTGTGTGCGTTTAATAGCCGGATGCCCTTCCTGACGCCAACCTATAGTGCTCCGGACAGGGATTGAACCTGAGACCCTGCGGGCAGTGGTCCAACACCCTAGCCACTACACCAAGGCCGCACTGATGTAGATTCTTCTCATTCCACTGAAAAACTACTGAAATGCACTTTAATATTTGCAAGCTACTGAAAAGTGCTCAGTTCAGTACCCCCATTTAGTAAGTTATCAGTACCTTGTCAGTAAGATCTCAAAATCCGTAGTGTATGATAATTCTAAAACATGTTATTTCAGACTGTTTATGAAGGTCGTTGGCGAGGCACACGGCAAGTTGCTGTCAAGAAAATCAAGCAAGGGGCAATGTCAGAAGAAGATTTCATAGAAGAAGCCAAAGTCATGGAGTAAGTTTTTGAGTGAAATAAAAAACATGCTGCAAGTGAGACTGGAAATTTTATTTTTTCTGAAGTCCAGGGTTCGATCATAGAGGCAGTTCAATATTATCTTCTGAATTTTGCTGTTCAAGTTTGACCAATAAATCATAAAAATATCAAATTTCTTTTGAATCTGCTCTAACCTTCTGGGATCTAGGATTCCAAGATTCCTACTTTTGTCGGACCCTGCTCAAGGCTAGTACTGTGTCAGTAAAACAGCTTTCTTTGAGCAGTTCACAGACTTTACACTTTCCTTAAGATAGGATTTAGTCTGTAGGCCTATGCAGACTAGCGGGCACTCTGTTACTAAGCTATGGGTTTACAATTATCAGCAGACGAATTTAAATGTCATTATTAGTTGTCTTGACGGTTATAGGTTTTGACAAACTGCCCATAGCATAATTGGTAGATATGCCATATGCAAACAGTATTTAACACTACCGATCAATTGCTTCATCTGGACTAATTCCACATGCACGACTTGCACGTGTGTTCAGATAAAATCAAGGCTGGGTTTAATTGGCTATAGGGATATATAATTTACAGTCTACTAACTCTGGGACATTGGTGTTCTGCCATCTGAACAGATCCCCACGCGCAAATCTACAATCTCTGTACAGTGAAACCTGTATATAACAGTCAGCTATGAGAGGTACATAAATTGACCACTATATGCATGTGGTCTTTGTATACAGGGCTATTTCAATATAAACAATTATTTTGGATATTACAATAGTGACCATTATAGACAAGTGGCCGCTGTATAGAGGTGATTGCTATAACAGGTTTGACAGTAGTAATATAATCCCAAAGTAAAACTCAACCAATAATATCGACGCATTGACTATCAGATAGTTATTGGAAATCGTCTAGAATTATCCACTATGATATTCTAAACGGATGAGAATCAAAAAATAATTAAAAATGTGCATTGGAACTAGTTCTCTTCATGCTCTTTTCATTTCTATGAGTTTTTACGATAAGAGCCTGGAACTAGTTCCAGTACATTTTTTTAATGATTCCTTATGAATTGGTTCAGAATATCATATAATTCTACACTGTTTCCAATAATTATCTGATAGTAAAAATGTTCATATGATTGGCTGATTCTTCTATGGGACTATACTACTACACAGATTGTAGATTTATATATACTCATATAGGTGAATTTTAAATTAAGCCCACTGATTTACTCTCAATAAAAAAGTTTAAATTTACACAGTACTTTGTTTATCGATATGAGAATTTTGTTTTTACTTGCAGACAGTTCAAGCATAAGAATTTGGTTATGCTGTTTGGTATCTGCAGTTGTGAGGGACCTATCTTCATTGTAACAGAGTTATTGACAAATGGTTAGTACTCCAATGTTGCATTTCTGATAATTTGTTGATAATGTACTCGGAGATTGCTACTTCGTGTCATTCTTGCTTTTAGATATTCTGCAATTTATACCGGTATGCAGTTTTCAATTCCTTATCAGTATACTTACATATAAAAAATTCCAATTTTTTTTTTTTTTTTTTTAATTCTTTGTAATCTTAAATGCTGTATATCACTGTCAAATTGGCGTAAAAAATTGTAAATTACTACCATCAATACAATAGATGCCCTAAATCTAATCAAACAAATTCATCGCTCTCTCAAAAATCAAACATGTTTGATATTTGGGAGCAGACCAGTTACTACTGCCGGTATCTCCCAGTTCTATATGGAAACCTGGGACTTAATCAATGCATTTTATTCCAAGCGTTGGTCTACCATTTCTATTTGATATGAATACATGATTCATTGTAATCATCAACACCTACTATTGAATTTTCCAGGTTCTCTTTTGGACTTTATTCGCTCAAATGTACAAATTGGAGAAAAAATTGATGTTTTATTAGGAATGATCTTCAACGTATCATCAGCAATGGCGTATCTTGAGCAAAATCGATTTATACACCGGGATCTGGTGAGTTGTCAACAAATGCAGACACTTGCTTATTTGGGAGATTCGATGTAGATTCAAGGGATATATAAATTACCAGTCAAACCTATTATAACGATCACCTCCATACAGCAGCCACTTGTCTATAGTGGTCGCAATGTCAATGTCTTAAATAGTATTTTCTATCGAATCTACTCTTTATGTAAGGGTCACCTGCATGTGGTGGTCAATTTATCGACCTCTCATACCTGGCTGTTGTATACATGTGGTTTCACTGTATACAATAATCTTCACAACCCTGTATGAATTTTGACTTCAGGCAGCAAGGAATTGTCTAGTGAATGAACGAAAACTTGTTAAAGTTGCAGACTTTGGATTAGCGAGGTAAAATTTATTATCTTGACCAATATAATATTGGTGATATATTCCAAATTGCTTCACAATCATGACCAATGATACCATCTCGCAGGGGACGGTTGGTCTGATTGGAGAATGGTCAATCAGAATAGCAAAAAGTGTAGAAATCTCCAAAGTTCGAGTAGTGATATTTTTCAGAGAATACATCTAAGATAAGTCATTTAAGCTCTGTTTGAGGAGTCGATTCCCTGATCATGAAAGTCATATGTGTATCCCTCTGGGCTCTGGTTAAAGGAAAATACTGCCTTTTAATGGTGTGGCTCTAATAAACTGATACTGTCTTCAGTAGGGAAAATGTTTGCCATTTCCACTGCTGCCAGAAGGGGATGAGTGGGGAAATTGCCTATTGGGCCAGGCAATTGTTAAGGCCTGCAAGATGTTGATTGTTAATTTGAGATTAAATATATTTTGAATAAGTGGAGCATATAGAACATTTTCAAGGCCTTAATTAAGTTAATTTGCAAAAAAAATCTCCCCCAAGGGCCCAAACTTTCTCTTGTCAGTCTCTTTTGCTACACATTATTTTGAGATGTTTATTTTATGAAATCTTCAGGTATGTACTTGATGACGAATATACTGCATCAGAAGGTACAAAATTTCCTGTTAAATGGGCTGCACCAGAAGTAGTTTCCTACTCTCGTTTCAGTAGCAAATCAGATGTCTGGTCCTACGGTATGTTTGAATCTACATGTACAGTATGTGCTAGGTACAGTTATAAGGAATGCGTATATCAATCGTTTACAATTAGAAGATAATTCTTGACCCAGACTATGATTATGGTCAACACATGTATGGATACTCTTATAATATAAATATGATCCTTAAATAGCATTTTAATACGATTTGATTGAATTCATAACGTTTTCATCAATCAAATGAAATTGATGATGTTTTAAGAAGAAAGTTGGATGAATATGATGGTTTTTAAGCAATAAATGACCAATCAATACCTGCCTATAATAATTATCATATTTAACTATATGTATGTTATCATTACATCCAATAGTAAAATATTTCGAAATTAATTAATCTATTTACTCACAAAGCACTTTATACAACGTCCACCTGTCTATAGTGGTCACTCTACCAATATCCAAAACAGTATTTTCTATTGAATGAAACATGTACAACATTTAGGCACCATCTTCTTACAGTGGTCACATTTTCTGTACAGTATATCTTACACGGTTGTTATGTACAGGTTTCACTGCTTCTGACTATGCTATAGACAGTTTTATATTTCTTTTCCCTTTTATTTTATATTGTAAATTTGTTCATTAAAACATGAATTAACTTAAATAACATAAAACAATGTAAATTCATATCATTACTGACTTTTTTTCAAACTCTTATATTAAAGATTATTAGCATAGCTATCTTATATATTGGTTATCTTTAATAACCAATTAAATTTTTATATCGCCATCAACAACAACAACTTTGTTATGATTAATTTGGTATCATACAGATATATTAGTATTAATTATAACAAAACATATAAAGACAACATTATCAATTAAAAGTCGAGTTGGTTGGTTTTTCATGCTTAATCGACACTGATTATATATATGTGACCACATTTGGTATGTCTAAGATAGTATTTTCTATTCAATCAACCCTGTATATAAAGTTCACCTGCGTACAGTGGTCAATTTATCTACCTCTCTTAGCTGACTGTATATACAGGTTTCACTGTAGTAGTATTTACTATGCAAATTACGATAAACAGTCTTGTGAAAAAAAGCTTTTAGCTTATTCAAGTTCTGAATAAATGATGATGATGATGATGATGATGATGATGATGACAGAAAACACATGACAATATAGATAACCAATCACAGCACATACACAATATACTGTAACATTTGGTAATTTGACATGTGACATACTGTAACAGTTATACATATAAAATTGTTCCCGGGACATTCAATAAAACTGATGGCAAAAGGTATGATATAATTCCAAAGGTTTAGTATTGAAAGTGGTATTCAAAAATGCTTTGTAAAGTGATTAACTTGTGATGATTAATTTAATTGTAGGTATTCTCTGTTGGGAAGTTTTCAGTTGTGGTAGAATTCCTTATGTTTCACTATCGAATCAAGAAATTGCTACTATGGTATGTGTACTACTACATACGTGTAATTACACGTAGTACATCACATTACTATTTACTATATTTACTAGCGGTAGCATAGTACTATAGTGCTCGTTGCACTCTAATTAGTTACCTGTCCTGCATGCTTTTTGGGTTTTTCATTGAGAAAATGAAGACCTATGCTGAGATTTGAAGACAAGATAAAATAGGGTAATGTTGAAGCCAGACTTAAAATTTCTCCTTAGATATCCTCTTTATATAGCTGGATTATTTTCCTACCCTATATATTAAGATTCCTGGAAATATATGACTTATCTCAGACATGAATTTACTAGTTAGAAATAGGCTATATTATTCTTGTTAATTACCTTGCATTTTCTTGAATGAGGAACAAAACTTACTATTTTATATTATAGGCGATTTAGATTGTATACCATGTATCAATTCAATTTCTTGGTACAAAATGTTTAACCTTTCTGAATATTAAAACATTTTCAACATTTTCGTCTGAAGTTTTGTTGAGGTTTGACCTATAAATCAAAAAATTACCAAGTTTCTTGTAAATTTTCTCCCAGGATCCCTACTTTTGTTGGACCATAAAGCCTGTTAACTGATGCACAGGGTCCGACAAAATGCTCAGCCTTCTGGAATCCTAGAGGCTGCTGGAAATATATCCTCATTCAAGTTGTTTCAATAAATGAATTCTATTGTTTAGGTCACCACTGGCAAACATCTTGAAAAACCTGGTCCAAGATGTCCTCATTATGTTTATGAATTAATGGAACATTGTTGGGCTATGGTATGATTAGAATTCAACATTTTATTGCATTGGAATATTAGGGTCATTAGGAGTAGGATATTTGGGCCACTGTTGATATTTTTTCAGTACGGGCTCAATACCAACTCAATACAACATACAGTATGCAGAATGTGATGTGCATATACGTGTATAATACTGTATTATGTTGTTGTTCAGGGTTTCACAAAAGTTTTGACCTTCTGGGAACTGTGTTGTTCGATTGTAAACCTTCTGGAATTAAACTTATAATGCTTCATAGTTTTGAAGAATTGATTTTGAGATTTCAGAAATTTGACTTACTTTGAAGCAAGTCGCATGTGTTTCAAAACATAAAAAATATGAAATCCAAAAATAATAAATTTTGAATAAGAAAATAATCATGATAAGATTGGAAACCTGATTTTGTGCTGGCCTTCCGAGAACCAGGTTCCCAGATCCCGCACTTTGTGACAGCCTGTTGTTGTTGTTGTTGTTTGTTTTTGTTTATTTGTCAAAAATACTGACCGGATTATATAGGAAAGAAAAACTTCCACTTACATATATCCTTTAAATACATATAAAGAAAGCATAAATTAAAATGTGTTGTTATGTTAACTAGTAGTTCATATCGATTGTTAATTAACTTTGCATATAAGGCATTTAGATCAACAGTGTTCAATTTTGATTTGAAGGAAATTTATGTTTTGGAGGTGACCACACTCTCTTGTAAGCTGTTTCACAATGGAATTCGATTGATAAATTGGTATTTGCTGAGCAATGCTGATATTTAGTCTACCAGATGCATTTGTCAGTTGTAACTTGAAGGAGTTACCCCGCATCGAATATTTATTTTTATTGAATTTACAAAATTCTTTTAAACGTAAATCTACTAGAGTATTAATAATTTTAAACATCACTCCACATTCTTCTGTATTAGAAGACCGAATTGTCTAGGACTTTAAACCATGATGCTAACGTATTCTAGATAAAACATTAATTTTCTTTTTCATGTTTTAGGATCCTGACAACAGACCATCCTTTGCTGATATTGAAACGAAAGTTGTTAATATGATTGAAGAGCAGACATGAGTTAATTGTGATTTATCATGGATATTTCTTTCATCTTCTAGCACTTCACTCCTGCACTTGCTTATTGGTATAAAATATCAACGATGGTTTTTGAGAAGATTGCTCCTTCGACTGGCAGCTCACCTAGATGCCCTTACAATGGTTCGAAGGTTCTCACTCCTTTCAAAACTTAACTAACATAGAAGACAAATTTTCGAAACTTGGTTGAGACAAAATAATTTGGCAAACTAAATACACCTTATTTTATGCACTGAACACTTTTTAAATTCAATTTATTTGATAATTTAATTATTTTTATTTTATTTTTTAGATATTCAATAATAATAATCAAAATCATTATTCAATAACATGTACCGGGATATAAATAATAGAAAAATATTGTGAATTTTTATAGAATTTTAAGAATAGTAGTATGTTAGTCCAATTTATATTGTTCGGCAATAATAAACATTTCAATTTTAGTCATGTTTTGAATGACATTTATTATTTTGTCTCTGCATCTGTTGATTAGGGGGTTAGAGACTGACGTGAGTGTTTTGGTTACGAATAACTGCACGAGTTGGCTGTATAATGAACGAGAAATTGTATAATCCATGATTCCGCCGAGTTGTACTTATATAAATATTATTATTATAATTATTATTATTATTAGTTATTATTATTATTATTATTATTATTATTATTATTATTATTATTATTATTATTATTATTATTATTATTATTATTATTATTATTATTATTAT